>JANJGK010000250.1:0-600000 GCA_039081455.1 Macrobrachium rosenbergii | reverse complement strand
CAAGTTTGTTCGACGCAACTGGCACAAGTTTGTTCGACGCAACTGGCCCAAGTTTTTTTGACGCAACTGGCACAAGTTTGTTAGACGCAACTGGCACAAGTTTTCTCGACGCAAGTGGCACAAGTTTGTTCGCCGTAACTGGCACAAGTTTATTTGACGCAACTGGCACAAGTTTGTTCGACGCAACTGGCACAAGTTTTGTTTGACACAACTGGCACAAGTTTCTTCGACGCAACTGGCACTAGTTTTTTCGACGCAACTGGCACAAGTTTGTTCTACGCAACTGGCACAAGTTTGTTCTATGCAACTGGCACTAGTTTGTTCTACGCAACTGGCATAAGTTTGTTTGACGCAACTGGCACAAGTTTGTTCTATGCAACTGGCACAAGTTTGTTCAACGCAACTGCCACAAGGTTGTTCTACGTAACTGGCATAAGTTTGTAAGACGCAACTGGCACATGTTTGCTTGACGCAACAGGCACAAGTTTGTTCTACGCAACTGGCACAAGTTTGTTTTGACGCAACTGGCACAAGTTTGTTCGACGCAACTGGCCCAAGTTTTTTTGACGTAACTGGCACAAGTTTGTTAGACGCAACTGGCACAAGTTTGTTTGACGCAACTTGTACAAGTTTGTTTGATGCAACTGGCACAAGTTTGTTTGACGCAACTGGCACAAGTTTGTTTGACGCAACTGGCACAAGTTTGTTTGACGCAACTGGCACAGGTTTGTTTGACGCAACTGGCACAAGTTTATAGCAACTGGCACAAGTTTATTTGATGCAACTGGCACAAGTTTTCTCGACACAAGTGGCCCAAGTTTGTTCGCCGTAACTGGCTCAAGTTTGTTCGACGCAACTGGCACAAGTTTGTTCGACGCAACTGGCATAAGTTTGTTTGACGCAACTGGCAGAAGTTTCTTCGACGCAACTGGCACAAGTTTGTTCGACGCAACTGCCACAAGTTTGTTTGACGCAATTGGCACAAGTTTGTTCTACTCAACTATGACAAGTTTGTTCTATGCAACTGGCACTAGTTTGTTCTAAGCAAATGGCAAAAGTTTGTTCGACGCAACTGGCACAAGTTTGTTCGACGCAACTGGCACAAGGTTGTTCTACGCAAGTGGCACAAGGTTTTTCTACGCAACTGGCACAAGTTTGTTCTACGCAACTGGCACAAGTTTGCTTGATGCAACTGGCACAAGTTTGTTCTACGCAACTGGCACAATTTTGTTTGATGCCACTGGCACAAGTTTGTTCGACTCAACTGGCCCAAGTTTTTTTGACGCAAATGGCACAAGTTTGTTAGACGCAACAGGCACAAGTTTGTTTGACGCAACTTGTACAACTTTGTTTGATGCAACTGGCACAAGTTTGTTTGACGCAACTGGCACAAGTTTGTTTGACGCAACTGGCACAAGTTTGTTTGACGCAACTGGCACAAGTTTGTTCGGCGCAACTGGCACAAGTTTGTTCGACACAACTGGCATAAGTTTGTTTGACGCAACTGGCACAAGTTTGTTCTACGCAACTGGCACAAGTTTGTTCGACGCAGCTGGCACAAGTTTGTTCTACGCAACTGGCACAAGTTTGTTGGACGCAACTGGCACAAGTTTGTTTGACGCAACTGGCACAAGTTTGTTCTACACAACTGGCACAAGTTTGTCCTACACAACTGGCACAAGTTTGTTCTACGCAACTCTTACAAGTTTGTTGTACACAACTGGCACAAGTTTGTTTGACACAACTAGCACAAGTTTGTTCTACGCAAATGGCAAAAGTTTGTTCTATGCTTCTGGCACAAGTTTGTCCTATGCAACTGTCACTAGTTTGTTCTACGCAACTGGCTCAAATTTGTTTGACACAACTGGCACAAGTTTGTTTGACACAACTGGCACAAGTTTGTTTGACGCAATTGGCACAAGTTTGTTCTACGCAACTGGCACAAGTTTGTTCTATGCAACTGGCACTAGTTTGTTTTACGCAACTGGCAAAAGTTTGTTTGACGCAACTGGCACAAGTTTGTTCGACGCAACTGGCACAAGTTTGTTCTACGCAACTGGCACAAGTTTGTTCTATGCAACTGGCACTAGTTTGTTTTACGCAACTGGCAAAAGTTTGTTTGACGCAACTGGCACAAGTTTGTTCGACGCAACTGGCAGAAGTTTGTTTGACACAACTGGCACAAGGTTGTTCTATGCAACTGGCACAAGTTTGTTAGACGCAACTGGCACAAGTTTGTTTGACGCAACTTGCACATGTTTGTTTGACACAACTGGCACAAGTTTGTTCTAAGCAACTGGCACAAGTTTGTTCGACGGAACTGGCGCAAGTTTGTTCGACGCAACTGGCACAAGTTTGTTCGACGCAAATGACACAAGTTTGTTCGACGCAACTGGTACAAGTTTGTTCGACGTAACTGGCACAAGTTTGTTTGACCTAACTGGCACAAGTTTGTTAGACACAACTGGCAAAAGTTTGTTCGACGCAAGTGGCACAAGTTTGTTTGACACAACTGGCAAAAGTTTGTTTGACGCAACTGGCACAAGGTTGTTCTACGCAACATGCATAAGTTTGTTCTACGCAACTGGCACAAGTTTGTTTGACGCAACTGGCACAAGTTTGTTCTATGCAACTGGCTCTAATTTGTTCGATGCAACTGGCACAAGTTTTTTCAACTCAATTGGTACAAGTTTGTTTGACGCAACTGGCACAAGTTTGTTTGGCGCAACTGGCACAAGTTTGTTCGACGTAACTGGCACAAGTTTGTTTGACGCATCTGGCACCAATTTATAGCAACTGGCACAAGTTTATTTGACGCAACTGGCACAAGTTTATTTGACGCAACTGGCACAAGTTTTCTCGACGCAAGTGGCACAAGTTTGTTCGCCGTAACTGGCACAAGTTTATTTGACGCAACTGGCACAAGTTTGTTCGACGCAACTGGCACAAGTTTTGTTTGACACAACTGGCACAAGTTTCTTCGACGCAACTGGCACTAGTTTTTTCGACGCAACTGGCACAAGTTTGTTCTACGCAACTGGCACAAGTTTGTTCTATGCAACTGGCACTAGTTTGTTCTACGCAACTGGCATAAGTTTGTTTGACGCAACTGGCACAAGTTTGTTCTATGCAACTGGCACAAGTTTGTTCAACGCAACTGCCACAAGGTTGTTCTACGTAACTGGCACAAGTTTGTAAGACGCAACTGGCACATGTTTGCTTGACGCAACAGGCACAAGTTTGTTCGACGCAACTGGCCCAAGTTTTTTTGACGCAACTGGCACAAGTTTGTTAGACGCAACTGGCACAAGTTTGTTTGACGCAACTTGTACAAGTTTGTTTGATGCAACTGGCACAAGTTTGTTTGACGCAACTGGCACAAGTTTGTTTGACGCAACTGGCACAAGTTTGTTTGACACAACTGGCACAGGTTTGTTTGACGCAACTGGCACAAGTTTATAGCAACTGGCACAAGTTTATTTGATGCAACTGGCACAAGTTTTCTCGACACAAGTGGCCCAAGTTTGTTCGCCGTAACTGGCTCAAGTTTGTTCGACGCAACTGGCACAAGTTTGTTCGACGCAACTGGCATAAGTTTGTTTGACGCAACTGGCAGAAGTTTCTTCGACGCAACTGGCACAAGTTTGTTCGACGCAACTGCCACAAGTTTGTTTGACGCAATTGGCACAAGTTTGTTCTACTCAACTGGGACAAGTTTGTTCTATGCAACTGGCACTAGTTTGTTCTAAGCAAATGGCAAAAGTTTGTTTGACGCAACTGGCACAAGTTTGTTCGACGCAACTGGCACAAGGTTGTTCTACGCAACTGGCACAAGGTTGTTCTACGCAACTGGCACAAGTTCGTTCTACGCAACTGGCACAAGTTTGCTTGACGCAACTGGCACAAGTTTGTTCTACTCAACTGGCAAAAGTTTGTTTGATGCCTCTGGCACAAGTTTGTTCGACTCAACTGGCCCAAGTTTTTTTGACGCAAATGGCACAAGTTTGTTAGACGCAACTGGCACAAGTTTGTTTGACGCAACTGGCACAAGTTTGTTTGACGCAACTGGCACAAGTTTGTTTGACGCAACTGGCACAAGTTTGTTCGGCGCAACTGGCACAAGTTTGTTCGACACAACTGGCATAAGTTTGTTTGACGCAACTGGCACAAGTTTGTGCTACGCAACTGGCACAAGTTTGTTCGACGAAACTGGCACAAGTTTGTTCTACGCAACTGGCACAAGTTTGTTGGACGCAACTGGCACAAGTTTGTTTGACGCAACTGGCACAAGTTTGTTCTACACAACTGGCACGAGTTTGTTCTACACAACTGGCACAAGTTTGTTCTACGCAACTCTTACAAGTTTGTTTTACACAACTGGCACAAGTTTGTTTGACACAACTAGCACAAGTTTGTTCTACGCAAATGGCAAAAGTTTGTTCTATGCTTCTGGCACAAGTTTGTCCTATGCAACTGGCACTAGTTTGTTCTACGCAACTGGCTCAAATTTGTTTGACGCAACTGGCACATATTTGTTCTACCCAACTGGCACAAGTTTGTTCGACGCAACTGGTGCAAGTTTGTTCTACGCAACTGGCACAAGTTTGATTGACACAACTGGCACAAGTTTGTTCTAAGCAACTGGCACAAGTTTGTTCGACAGAAGTGGCGCAAGTTTGTTCGACGCAACTGGTACAAGTTTGTTCGACGCAACTGGCACAACTTTGTTCGACGCAACTTATACAAGTTTGTTTCACATAACTGGCACAAGTTTGTTTGACCCAACTGGCACAAGTTTGTTTGACACAACTGGCACAAGTTTGTTCGACGCAACTGGCACTAGTTTGTTCGACGCAACTGGCAAAAGTTTTTTTGGCGCAACAAGCACAAGTTTGTTTGACGCAACGGGCACAAGTTTGTTCGACTCAACTGGCACAACTTTGTTTGACACAACTGGCACAAGTTTTTTTGACACAACTAGCACAAGTTTGTTTGAGGCAATTGGCACAAGTTTGTTCTACGCAACTGGCACAAGTTTGTTCTATGCAACTGGCACTAGTTTGTTTTACGCAATTGGCAAAAGTTTGTTTGACGCAACTGGCACAAGTTTGTTCGACGCAACTGGCACAAGTTTGTTTGACACAACTGGCACAAGGTTGTTCTATGCAACTGGCACAAGTTTGTTCGACGCAACTGGCACAAGTTTGTTTGACGCAACTGGCACATGTTTGTTTGACACAACTGGCACAAGTTTGTTCTCAGCAACTGGCACAAGTTTGTTCGACGGAACTGGCACAAGTTTGTTCGACGCAATGGCACAAGTTTGTTCGACGCAACTGACACAAGTTTGTTCGACGCAACTGGTACAAGTTTGTTCGACGTAACTGGCACAAGTTTGTTCGACCTAACTGGCACAAGTTTGTTTGACACAACTGGCACAAGTTTGTTCGACGCAAGTGGCACAAGTTTGTTTGACGCAACTGGCAAAAGTTTGTTTGACGCAACTGGCACAAGGTTGTTCTACGCAACATGAACAAGTTTGTTCTACGCAACTGGCACAAGTTTGTTTGACGCAACTGGCACAAGTTTGTTCTATGCAACTGGCTCTAATTTGTTCGATGCAACTGGCACAAGTTTGTTCGTCGCAATTGGCCAAAGTTTGTTTAACGCAACTGGCATAAGTTTGTTACACGCAACTGGCCCAAGTTTGTTCGACGCAACTGGCACAAGTTTTTTCGACTCAATTGGTACAAGTTTGTTTGACGCAACTGGCACAAGTTTGTTTGGCGCAACTGGCACAAGTTTGTTCGACGTAACTGGCACAAGTTTGTTTGACGCAACTGGCACCAGTTTATAGCAACTGGCACAAGTTTATTTGACGCAACTGGCACAAGTTTATTTGACGCAACTGGCACAAGTTTTCTCGACGCAAGTGGCACAAGTTTGTTCGCCGTAACTGGCACAAGTTTATTTGACGCAACTGGCACAAGTTTGTTCGACGCAACTGGCACAAGTTTTGTTTGACACAACTGGCACAAGTTTCTTCGACGCAACTGGCACTAGTTTTTTCGACGCAACTGGCACAAGTTTGTTCTACGCAACTGGCATAAGTTTGTTTGACGCAACTGGCACAAGTTTGTTCTATGCAACTGGCACAAGTTTGTTCAACGCAACTGCCACAAGGTTGTTCTACGTAACTGGCACAAGTTTGTAAGACGCAACTGGCACATGTTTGCTTGACGCAACAGGCACAAGTTTGTTCTACGCAACTGGCACAAGTTTGTTCGACGCAACTGGCACAAGTTTGTTCGACGCAACTGGCCCAAGTTTTTTTGACGCAACTGGCACAAGTTTGTTAGACGCAACTGGCACAAGTTTTTTTGACGCAACATGTACAAGTTTGTTTGATGCAACTGGCACAAGTTTGTTTGACGCAACTGGCACAAGTTTGTTTGACACAACTGGCACAAGTTTGTTTGACGCAACTGGCGCAGGTTTGTTTGACGCAACTGGCACAAGTTTATAGCAACTGGCACAAGTTTATTTGATGCAACTGGCACAAGTTTTCTCGACACAAGTGGCCCAAGTTTGTTCGCCGTAACTGGCTCAAGTTTGTTCGACGCAACTGGCACAAGTTTGTTCGACGCAACTGGCATAAGTTTGTTTGACGCAACTGGCAGAAGTTTCTTCGACGCAACTGGCACAAGTTTGTTCGACGCAACTGGCACAAGTTAGTTTGACGCAATTGGCACAAGTTTGTTCTACTCAACAGGGACAAGTTTGTTCTATGCAACTGGCACTAGTTTGTTCTAAGCAAATGGCAAAAGTTTGTTCGACGCAACTGGCACAAGTTTGTTCGACGCAACTGGCACAAGGTTGTTCTACGCAACTGGCACAAGGTTGTTCTACGCAACTGGCACAAGTTTGTTCTACGCAACTGGCACAAGTTTGCTTGACACAACTGGCACAAGTTTGTTCTACGCAACTGGCACAAGTTTGTTCGATGCCACTGGCACAAGTTTGTTCGACTCAACTGGCCCAAGTTTTTTTGACGCAAATGGCACAAGTTTGTTAGACGCAACAGGCAAAAGTTTGTTTGACGCAACTTGTACAACTTTGTTTGATGCAACTGGCACAAGTTTGTTTGACGCAACTGGCACAAGTTTGTTTGACGCAACTGGCACAAGTTTGTTTGACGCAACTGGCACAAGTTTGTTCGGCGCAACTGGCACAAGTTTGTTCGACACAACTGGCATAAGTTTGTTTGACGCAACTGGCACAAGTTTGTTCTACGCAACTGGCACAAGTTTGTTCGACGCAGCTGGCACAAGTTTGTTCTACGCAACTGGCACAAGTTTGTTGGACGCAACTGGCACAAGTTTGTTTGACGCAACTGGCACAAGTTTGTTTTACACAACTGGCACAAGTTTGTTCTACACAACTGGCACAAGTTTGTTCTACGCAACTCTTACAAGTTTGTTGTACATAACTGGCACAAGTTTGTTTGACACAACTAGCACAAGTTTGTTCTACGCAAATGGCAAAAGTTTGTTCTATGCTTCTGGCACAAGTTTGTCCTATGCAACTGGCACTAGTTTGTTCTACGCAACTGGCTCAAATTTGTTTGACGCAACTGGCATATGTTTGTTCTACCCAACTGGCACAAGTTTGTTCGACGCAACTGGCACAAGTTTGTTCTACGCAACTGGCACAAGTTTGATTGACACAACTGGCACAAGTTTGTTCTAAGCAACTGGCACAAGTTTGTTCGACGGAAGTGGCGCAAGTTTGTTCGACGCAACTGGCACAAGTTTGTTCGACGCAACTGGCACAAGTTTGTTCGACGCAACTGGTACAAGTTTGTTTCTCATAACTGGCACAAGTTTGTTCGACCCAACTGGCACAAGTTTGTTTGACACAACTAGCACAAGTTTGTTCGACGCAACTGGCACTAGTTTGTTCGACGCAACTGGCAAAAGTTTGTTTGACGCAACAAGCACAAGTTTGTTTGATGCAACGGGCACAAGTTTGTTTGACGCAACTGGCACAAGTTTGTTTGACGCAACTGGCACAAGTTTGTTCGACTCAACTGGCACAACTTTGTTTGACACAACTGGCACAAGTTTGTTTGACACAACTGGCACAAGTTTGTTTGACGCAATTGGCACAAGTTTGTTCTACGCAACTGGCACAAGTTTGTTCTATGCAACTGGCACTAGTTTGTTTTACGCAACTGGCAAAAGTTTGTTTGACGCAACTGGCACAAGTTTGTTCGACGCAACTGGCACAAGTTTGTTTGACACAACTGGCACAAGGTTGTTCTATGCAACTGGCACAAGTTTGTTAGACGCAAATGGCACAAGTTTGTTTGACGCAACTGGCACATGTTTGTTTGACACAACTGGCACAAGTTTGTTCTAAGCAACTGGCACAAGTTTGTTCGACGCAACTGGCACAAGTTTGTTGGACGCAAATGACACAAGTTTGTTCGACGCAACTGGTACAAGTTTGTTCGACGTAACTGGCACAAGTTTGTTTGACCTAACTGGCACAAGTTTGTTAGACACAACTGGCAAAAGTTTGTACGACGCAAGTGGCACAAGTTTGTTTGACGCAACTGGCAAAAGTTTGTTTGACGCAACTGGCACAAGGTTGTTCTACGCAACATGCACAAGTTTGTTCTACGCAACTGGCACAAGTTTGTTTGACGCAACTGGCACAAGTTTGTTCTATGCAACTGGCTCTAATTTGTTCGATGCAACTGGCACAAGTTTTTTCGACTCAATTAGTACAAGTTTGTTTGACGCCACTGGCACAAGTTTGTTTGGCGCAACTGGCACAAGTTTATTCGACGTAACTGGCACAAGTTTGTTTGACGCAACTGGCACCAGTTTATAGCAACTGGCACAAGTTTATTTGACGCAACTGGCACAAGTTTATTTGACGCAACTGGCACAAGTTTTCTCGACGCAAGTGGCACAAGTTTGTTCGCCGTAACTGGCACAAGTTTATTTGACGCAACTGGCACAAGTTTGTTCGACGCAACTGGCACAAGTTTTGTTTGACACAACTGGCACAAGTTTCTTCGACGCAACTGGCACTAGTTTTTTCGACGCAACTGGCACAAGTTTGTTCTACGCAACTGGCACAAGTTTGTTCTATGCAACTGGCACTAGTTTGTTCTACGCAACTGGCATAAGTTTGTTTGACGCAACTGGCACAAGTTTGTTTTATGCAACTGGCACAAGTTTGTTCAACGCAACTGCCACAAGGTTGTTCTACGTAACTGGCACAAGTTTGTAAGACGCAACTGGCACATGTTTGCTTGACGCAACAGGCACAAGTTTGTTCGACGCAACTGGCCCAAGTTTTTTTGACGCAACTGGCACAAGTTTGTTAGACGCAACTGGCACAAGTTTGTTTGACGCAACTTGTACAAGTTTGTTTGATGCAACTGGCACAAGTTTGTTTGACGCAACTGGCACAAGTTTGTTTGACGCAACTGGCACAAGTTTGTTTGACACAACTGGCACAGGTTTGTTTGACGCAACTGGCACAAGTTTATAGCATCTGGCACAAGTTTATTTGATGCAACTGGCACAAGTTTTCTCGACACAAGTGGCCCAAGTTTGTTCGCCGTAACTGGCTCAAGTTTGTTCGACGCAACTGGCACAAGTTTGTTCGACGCAACTGGCATAAGTTTGTTTGACGCAACTGGCAGAAGTTTCTTCGACGCAACTGGCACAAGTTTGTTCGACGCAACTGGCACAAGTTTGTTTGACGCAATTGGCACAAGTTTGTTCTACTCAACTGGGACAAGTTTGTTCTATGCAACTGGCACTAGTTTGTTCTAAGCAAATGGCAAAAGTTTGTTTGACGCAACTGGCACAAGTTTGTTCGACGCAACTGGCACAAGGTTGTTCTACGCAACTGGCACAAGGTTGTTCTACGCAACTGGCACAAGTTTGTTCTACGCAACTGGCACAAGTTTGCTTGACGCAACTGGCACAAGTTTGTTCTACGCAACTGGCACAAGTTGGTTCGATGCCACTGGCACAAGTTTGTTCGACTCAACTGGCCCAAGTTTTTTGACGCAAATGGCACAAGTTTGTTAGACGCAACTGGCACAAGTTTGTTTGACGCAACTTGTACAACTTTGTATGATGCAACTGGCACAAGTTTGTTTGACGCAACTGGCACAAGTTTGTTTGACGCAACTGGCACAAGTTTGTTTGACGCAACTGGCACAAGTTTGTTCGGCGCAACTGGCACAAGTTTGTTCGACACAACTGGCATAAGTTTGTTTGACGCAACTGGCACAAGTTTGTTCTACGCAACTGGCACAAGTTTGTTCGACGCAACTGGCACAAGTTTGTTCTACGCAACTGGCACAAGTTTGTTGGACGCAACTGGCACAAGTTTGTTTGACGCAACTGGCACAAGTTTGTTCTACACAACTGGCACGAGTTTGTTCTACACAACTGGCACAAGTTTGTTCTACGCAACTCTTACAAGTTTGTTGTACACAACTGGCACAAGTTTGTTTGACACAACTAGCACAAGTTTGTTCTACACAAATCGCAAAAGTTTGTTCTATGCTTCTGGCACAAGTTTGTCCTATGCAACTGGCACTAGTTTGTTCTACGCAACTGGCTCAAATTTGTTTGGCGCAACTGGCACATATTTGTTCTACCCAACTGGCACAAGTTTGTTCGACGCAACTGGCACAAGTTTGTTTGACGCAACTGGCACAAGTTTGATTGACACAACTGGCACAAGTTTGTTCTAAGCAACTGGCACAAGTTTGTTCGAAAGAAGTGGCGCAAGTTTGTTCGACGCAACTGGTACAAGTTTGTTCGACGCAACTGGCTCAAGTTTGTTCGACGCAACTTATACAAGTTTGTTTCACATAACTGGCACAAGTTTGTTTGACCCAACTGGCACAAGTTTGTTTGACACAACTGGCACAAGTTTGTTCGACGCAACTGGCACTAGTTTGTTCGACGCAACTGGCAAAAGTTTTTTTGACGCAACAAGCACAAGTTTGTTTGACGCAACGGGCACAAGTTTGTTCGACTCAACTGGCACAACTTTGTTTGACACAACTGGCACAAGTTTTTTTGACACAACTGGCACAAGTTTGTTTGAGGCAATTGGCACAAGTTTGTTCTACGCAACTGGCACAAGTTTGTTCTATGCAACTGGCACTAGTTTGTTTTACGCAATTGGCAAAAGTTTGTTTGACGCAACTGGCACAAGTTTGTTCGACGCAACTGGCACAAGTTTGTTTGACACAACTGGCACAAGGTTGTTCTATGCAACTGGCACAAGTTTGTTCGACGCAACTGGCACAAGTTTGTTTGACGCAACTGGCACATGTTTGTTTGACACAACTGGCACAAGTTTGTTCTCAGCAACTGGCACAAGTTTGTTAGACGGAACTGGCGCAAGTTTGTTCGACGCAATGGCACAAGTTTGTTCGACGCAACTGACACAAGTTTGTTCGACGCAACTGGTACAAGTTTGTTCGACGTAAGTGGCACAAGTTTGTTCGACCTAACTGGCACAAGTTTGTTTGACACAACTGGCACAAGTTTGTTCGACGCAAGTGGCACAAGTTTGTTTGACGCAACTGGCAAAAGTTTGTTTGACGCAACTGGCACAAGGTTGTTCTACGCAACATGAACAAGTTTGTTCTACGCAACTGGCACAAGTTTGTTTGACGCAACTGGCACAAGTTTGTTCTATGCAACTGGCTCTAATTTGTTCGATGCAACTGGCACAAGTTTGTTCGTCGCAATTGGCCAAAGTTTGTTTAACGCAACTGGCATAAGTTTGTTACACGCAACTGGCCCAAGTTTGTTCGACGCAACTGGCACAAGTTTTTTCGACTCAATTGGTACAAGTTTGTTTGACGCAACTGGCACAAGTTTGTTTGGCGCAACTGGCACAAGTTTGTTCGACGTAACTGGCACAAGTTTGTTTGACGCAACTGGCACAAGTTTATTTGACGCAACTGGCACAAGTTTTCTCGACGCAAGTGGCACAAGTTTGTTCGCCGTAACTGGCACAAGTTTATTTGACGCAACTGGCACAAGTTTGTTCGACGCAACTGGCACAAGTTTTGTTTGACACAACTGGCAGAAGTTTCTTCGACGCAACTGGCACTAGTTTTTTCGACGCAACTGGCACAAGTTTGTTCTACGCAACTGGCACAAGTTTGTTCTATGCAACTGGCACTAGTTTGTTCTACGCAACTGGCATAAGTTTGTTTGACGCAACTGGCACAAGTTTGTTCTATGCAACTGGCACAAGTTTGTTCAACGCAACTGCCACAAGGTTGTTCTATGTAACTGGCACAAGTTTGTAAGACGCAACTGGCACATGTTTGCTTGACGCAACAGGCACAAGTTTGTTCTATGCAACAGGCACAAGTTTGTTCGACGCAACTGGCACAAGTTTGTTCGACGCAACTGGCCCAAGTTTTTTTGACGCAACTGGCACAAGTTTGTTAGACGCAACTGGCACAAGTTTGTTTGACGCAACTTGTACAAGTTTGTTCGATGCAACTGACACAAGTTTGTTTGACGCAACTGGCACAAGTTTGTTTGACGCAACTGGCACAAGTTTGTTTGACGCAACTGGCACAGGTTTGTTTGACGCAACTGGCACAAGTTTATAGCAACTGGCACAAGTTTATTTGATGCAACTGGCACAAGTTTTCTCGACTCAAGTGGCCCAAGTTTGTTCGCCGTAACTGGCTCAAGTTTGTTCGACGCAACTGGCACAAGTTTGTTCGACGCAACTGAAATAAGTTTGTTTGACGCAACTGGCAGAAGTTTCTTCGACGCAACTGGCACAAGTTTGTTCGACGCAACTGGCACAAGTTTGTTTGACGCAATTGGCACAAGTTTGTTCTACTCAACTGGGACAAGTTTGTTCTATGCAACTGGCACTAGTTTGTTCTAAGCAAATGACAAAAGTTTGTTCGACGCAACTGGCACAAGTTTGTTCGACGCAACTGGCACAAGGTTGTTCTACGCAACTGGCACAAGGTTGTTCTACGCAACTGGCACAAGTTTGTTCTACGAAACTGGCACAAGTTTGCTTGACGCAACTGGCACAAGTTTGTTCTACGCAACTGGCACAAGTTTGTTCCATGCCACTGGCACAAGTTTGTTCGACTCAACTGGCCCAAGTTTTTTTGACGCAAATGGCACAAGTTTGTTAGACGCAACAGGCACAAGTTTGTTTGACGCAACTTGTACAACTTTGTTTGATGCAACTGGCACAAGTTTGTTCTATCCAACTAGCACAAGTTTGTTTGACGCAACTGGCACAAGTTTGTTTGACGCAACTGGCACAAGTTTGTTTGACGCAACTGGCACAAGTTTGTTTGACGCAACTGGCACAAGTTTGTTCGGCGCAACTGGCACAAGTTTGTTCGACACAACTGGCATAAGTTTGTTTGACGCAACTGGCACAAGTTTGTTCTACGCAACTGGCACAAGTTTGTTCGACGCAGCTGGCACAAGTTTGTTCTACGCAACTGGCACAAGTTTGTTGGACGCAACTGGCACAAGTTTGTTTGACGCAACTGGCACAAGTTTGTTCTACACAACTGGCACAAGTTTGTTCTACACAACTGGCACAAGTTTGTTCTACGCAACTCTTACAAGTTTGTTGTACACAACTGGCACAAGTTTGTTTGACACAACTAGCACAAGTTTGTTCTACGCAAATGGCAAAAGTTTGTTCTATGCTTCTGGCACAAGTTTGTCCTATGCAACTGGCACTAGTTTGTTCTATGCAACTGGCTCAAATTTGTTTGCCGCAACTGGCATATGTTTGTTCTATCCAACTGGCACAAGTTTGTTCGACGCAACTGGCACAAGTTTGATTGACACAACTGGCACAAGTTTGTTCTAAGCAACTGGCACAAGTTTGTTCGACGGAAGTTGCGCAAGTTTGTTCGACGCAACTGGCACAAGTTTGTTCGACGCAACTGGCACAAGTTTGTTCGACGCAACTCGTACAAGTTTGTTTCTCATAACTGGCACAAGTTTGTTCGACCCAACTGGCACAAGTTTGTTTGACACAACTGGCACAAGTTTGTTCGACGCGACTGGCACTAGTTTGTTCGACGCAACTGGCAAAAGTTTGTTTGACGCAACAAGCACAAGTTTGTTTGATGCAACGGGCACAAGTTTGTTCGACGCAACTGGCACAAGTTTGTTTGACGCAACTGGCACAAGTTTGTTCGACTCAACTGGCACAACTTTGTTTGACACAACTGGCACAAGTTTGTTTGACACAACTGGCACAAGTTTGTTTGACGCAATTGGAACAAGTTTGTTCTACGCAACTGGCACAAGTTTGTTCTATGCAACTGGCACTAGTTTGTTTTACGCAACAGGCAAAAGTTTGTTTGACGCAACTGGCACAAGTTTGTTCGACGCAACTGGCACAAGTTTGTTTGACACAACTGGCACAAGGTTGTTCTATTCAACTGGCACAAGTTTGTTAGACGCAACTGGCACAAGTTTGTTTGACGCAACTGGCACATGTTTGTTTGACACAACTGGCACAAATTTGTTCTAAGCAACTGGCACAAGTTTGTTCGACGGAACTGGCGCAAGTTTGTTCAACGCAACTGGCACAAGTTTGTTCGACGCAAATGACACAAGGTTGTTCGACGCAACTGGTACAAGTTTGTTCGACGTAACTGGCACAAGTTTGTTTGACCTAACTGGCACAAGTTTGTTAGACACAACTGGCAAAAGTTTGTTCGACGCAAGTGGCACAAGTTTGTTTGACGCAACTGGCAAAAGTTTGTTTGACGCAACTGGCACAAGGTTGTTCTACGCAACATGCACAAGTTTGTTCTACGCAACTGGCACAAGTTTGTTTGACGCAACTGGCACAAGTTTGTTCTATGCAACTGGCTCTAATTTGTTCGATGCAACTGGCACAAGTTTGTTCGACGCAATTGGCCCAAGTTTGTTTGACGCAACTGGTATAAGTTTGTTAGACGCAACTGGCCCAAGTTTGTTCGACGCAACTGGCACAAGTTTTTTCGACTCAATTGGTACAAGTTTATTTGACGCAACTGGCAGAAGTTTGTTTGGCGCAACTGGCACAAGTTTGTTTGACGTAACTGGCACAAGTTTGTTTGACGCAACTGGCAACAGTTTATAGCAACTGGCACAAGTTTATTTGACGCAACTGGCACAAGTTTTCTCGACGCAAGTGGCACAAGTTTGTTCGCCGTAACTGGCACAAGTTTATTTGACGCAACTGCCACAAGTTTGTTCGACGCAACTGGCACAAGTTTTGTTTGACACAACTGGCACAAGTTTCTTCGACGCAACTGTCACTAGTTTGTTCGACGCAACTGGCACAAGTTTGTTCTACGCAACTGGCACAAGTTTGTTATATGCAACTGGCACTAGTTTGTTCTACGCAACTGGCATAAGTTTGTTTGACGCAACTGGCACAAGTTTGTTCTATGCAACTGGCACAAATTTGTTCAACGCAACTGCCACAAGGTTGTTCTACGTAACTGGCACAAGTTTGTAAGACGCAACTGGCACAAGTTTGCTTGACGCAACAGGCACAAGTTTGTCCTACGCAACTGGCACAAGTTTGTTCGACGCAACTGGCACAAGTTTGTTCGACCCAACGGGCCCAAGTTTTTTTGACGCAACTGGCACAAGTTTGTTAGACGCAACTGGCACAAGTTTGTTTGACGCAACTTGTACAAGTTTGTTTGATGCAACTGGCACAAGTTTGTTTGACGCAACTGGCACAAGTTTGTGTGACGCAGCTGGCACAAGTTTGTTCGACGCAACTGGCACATGTGTGTTCTACGCAACTGGCACAAATTTGTTTGACGCAACTGGCACAAGTTTGTTTGACGCAAATGGCACAAGGTTGTTCTACGCAACTGGCACAAATTTGTTCTATGCAAAAGGCACAAGTTTGTTTGAAGCAACTGGCACAAGTTTGTTCTACGCAACTAGCACAAGTTTGTTCTACGCAACTGGCACAAGTTTGTTGTACACAACTAGTACAAGTTTGTTTGACACAACTGGCACAAGTTTGTTCTACACAAATGGCAAAACTTTGTTCTACACATCTGGCACACTTTTGTTCTATGCAACTGGCACAAATTTATTTGACGCAAATGGCACATGTTTGTTCTACCCAACTGGCACAAGTTTGTTCGACGCAACTAGCACAAGTTTGTTCTACATAACGGGCACAAATTTGTTTGACACAACTGGCACAAGTTTGTTTTAAGAAACTGGCACAAGTTTGTTCGACGGAACTGGCGCAAGTTCGTTCGATGCAACTGGCACAAGTTTGTTCGACGCAACTGGCACAAGTTTGTTCGACGCAACTGGTGCAAGTTTGTTTCACGTAACTGGCACAAGTTTCTTCGACCAACTGGCATAAGTTTGTTTGACACAACTGGCACAAGTTTGTTCGACACAACTGGCACAAGTTTGTTTGACACAACTGGCACAAGGTTCTTCTACGCAACATGCACAAGTTTGTTCTACGCAACTGGCACAAGTTTGTTTGACGCAACTGGCACAAGTTTGTTCTATGCAACTGGCACTAGTTTGTTTGATGCAACTGGCACAAGTTTGTTCTATGCAACTGGCACAAGTTTGTTTGACGCAAGAGGCACAAGTTTGATGACGCAACTGGCACAAGTTTTTTTGATGCAACTGGCACAAGTTTGTTTGACGCAAGAGGCACAAGTTTGTTTGACGCAACTGGCACAAGTTTGTTCTAAGCAACTGACAGAAGTTTGTTTGACGCAACTGGCACAAGTTTCTTCGACGCAACTGGCACAAGTTTCTTCGACTCAATGGCACAAGTTTGTTTGACGCAACTGGCACAAGTTTGTTTGATGCAAGGGGCACAAGTTTGTTTGACTCAACTGGCACAAGTTTGTTTGATGCAACTGGCACAAGTTTATTTGATGCAAATGGCACAACTTTTCTTGGCGCAACTGGCACAAGTATGTTCTACACAACTGGCACAAGTTTGTTCTATGCAAGTTGCACAAGTTTGTTCTACGCAACTGGCACTAGTTTGTTCTACGCAACTGGCACAAGTTTGTTCTACGCAACTGGCACAAGTTTGTTCTACGCAACTGGCACAAGTTTGTTCTACGCATCTGGCACAAGTTTGTTCTATCCAACTGACACTAGTTTGTTTTACGCAACTGGCACAAGTTTGTTTGACGCAACTGGCACAAGTTTGTTCTACCCAACTGACACAGGTTTGTTCGACGCAACTGGCACAAGTTTGTTCTACTCAACTGACACAAGTTTGTTTGGCACAATTGGCAGAAGTTTGTTCAACGCAACTGGCACAAGTTTGTTCATCACATCTGGCACAAGTTTGTTTGACGCAAGTGGCACAAGTTTGTTTTCGCAACTTGTACAAGTTTGTTCTACGCAACTGGCACAAGTTTGTTCTACGCAACTGGCATAAGTTTGTTTGACGCAACTGGCACAAGATTGTTCTACGCAACTGGCACTACTTTGTTTTACGCAACTGGCACAAGTTTGTTTGACGCAACTGGCAAAAGTTTGTTCTATACAACTGGCACTAGTTTGTTCTACGCAACTGGCACAGTTTCTTCGACGCAACTGGCGCAAGTTTGTTCAACGCAACTGGCACAAGTTTGTTTGAAACAACTGGCAGAAGTTTGTTCACCGCAACTGGCAGAAGTTTGTTCGAAGCAACTGTCACAAGTTTGTTTGATGCAACTGGCACAAATTTGTTTGACGCAACTGGCACATGTTTGTTTGACGCAATTGGCACAAGTTTGTTCGTCGCAACTGGCCCAAGTTTGTTTGACGCAACTGGCACAAGTTTGTTAGACGCAACTGGCACAAGTTTGTTCGACGTAACTGACATAAGTTTTTTCAACTCAATTGGCACAAGTTTGTTTGACGCAACCGGCACAAGTTTGTTTGACGCAACTGGCACAAGTTTTTTTGACGCAACTGGCACAAGTTTGTTTGATGCAACTGGCACAAGTTTATTTGAAGCAACTGGCTCAAGTTTTCTCGATGCAACTGGCACAAGTTTGTTCGCCATAACTGGCACAAGTTTGTTCTATGCAACTGGCACAAGTTTATTTGACGCAACTGGCACAAGTTTTCTCGACGCAACTGGCACAAGTTTGTTCGCCGTAACTGGCACAAGTTTGTTCGACGCCACTGGCACAAGTTTGTTCGACGCAACTGGCACAAGTTTGTTTAACGCAACTGGCACAAGTTTGTTTGACGCAACTGGCGCAAGTTTGTTTGACGCAACTGGCACAAGTTTGTTCTACGCAACTGGCATAAGTTTGTTCTGTGCAACTGGCACTAGTTTGTTCTACGCAACTGGCATAAGTTTGTTTGACGCAACTGGCACAAGTTTGTTCTACGCAACTGGCACAAGTTTGTTCGACGCAACTGGCACAAGTTTGTTCTACGCAACTGGCACAAGTTTGTTTGACGCAACTGGCACAAGTTTGTTTGACGCAACTGGCACAAGTTTGTTCTACACAACTGGCACAAGTTTGTTCTACGCAACTGGCACAAGTTTATTCTACGCAACTCTTACAAGTTTGTTGTACACAACTGGCACAAGTTTGTTTGACACAACTGGCACAAGTTTGTTTGACACAACTGGCACAAGTTTGATCTACTCAAATGGCAAAAGTTTGTTCTATGCTTCTGTCACAAGTTTGTCCTATGCAACTGGCACTAGTTTGTTCTATGCAACTGGCTCAAATTTGTTTGACGCAACTGGCACATATTTGTTCTACCCAACTGGCACAAGTTTGTTCGACGCAACTGGCACAAGTTTGTTCTACGCAACTGGCACAAGTTTGATTGACACAATTGGCACAAGTTTGTTCTAAGCAACTGGCACAAGTTTGTTCGACGGAAGTGGCGCAAGTTTGTTCCTCGCAACTGGCACAAGTTTGTTCGACGCAACTGGCACAAGTTTGTTCGACACAACTGATACAAGTTTGTTTCACATAACTGGCACAAGTTTGTTCGACCCAACTGTCACAAGTTTGTTTGACACAACTGGCACAAGTTTGTTCTACACAACTGGCACAAGTTCGTTCTACGCAACTGGCACAAGTTTGTTCTACGCAACTCTTACAAGTTTGTTGTACACAACTGGCAAAAGTTTGTTCTACGCAAATGGCAAAAGTTTGTCCTATGCAACTGGCACTAGTTTGTTCTACACAACTGGCTCAAATTTGTTTGACGCAACTGGCACATATTTGTTCTACCCAACTGGCACAAGTTTGTTCGATGCAACTGGTGCAAGTTTGTTCTACGCAACTGGCACAAGTTTGATTGACACAACTGGCACAAGTTTGTTCTAAGCAACTGGCACAAGTTTGTTCGACAGAAGTGGCGCAAGTTTGTTCGACGCAACTGGTACAAGTTTGTTCGACGAAACTGGCACAAGTTTGTTCGACGCAACTGGTGCAAGTTTGTTTCACATAACTGGCACAAGTTTGTTTGACCCAACTGGCACAAGTTTGTTTGACACAACTGGCACAAGTTTGTTCGACGCAACTGGCACTAGTTGGTTCGACGCAACTGGCAAAAGTTTTTTTGACGCAACAAGCACAAGTTTGTTTGACGCAACGGGCACAAGTTTGTTCGACTCAACTGGCACAACTTTGTTTGACACAACTGGCACAAGTTTTTTTGACACAACTGGCACAAGTTTGTTTGACGCAATTGGCACAAGTTTGTTCTATGCAACTGGCACAAGTTTGTTCTATGCAACTGGCACTAGTTTGTTTTACGCAATTGGCACAAGTTTGTTCGACGCAACTGGCACAAGTTTGTTTGACACAACTGGCACAAGGTTGTTCTATGCAACTGGCACAAGTTTGTTCGACGCAACTGGCACAAGTTTGTTTGATGCAACTGGCATATGTTTGTTTGACACAACTGGCACAAGTTTGTTCTCAGCAACTGGCACAAGTTTGTTCAACGGAACTGGCGCAAGTTTGTTCGACGCAATGGCAAAAGTTTGTTCGACGCAACTGACACAAGTTTGTTCGACGCAACTGGTACAAGTTTGTTCGACGTAACTGGCACAAGTTTGTTCGACCTAACTGGCACAAGTTTGTTTGACACAACTGGCACAAGTTTGTTCGACGCAAGTGGCAAAAGTTTGTTTGATGCAAGTGGCACAAGTTTGTTTGACGCAACTGGCACAAGTTTGTTCTATGCCACTGGCTCTAATTTGTTCGATGCAACTGGCACAAGTTTGTTCGTCGCAATTGGCCCAAGTTTGTTTAACGCAACTGGCATAAGTTTGTTACACGCAACTGGCCAGAATTTGTTCGACGCAACTGGCACAAGTTTTTTCGACTCAATTGGTACAAGTTTGTTTGACGCAGCTGGCAAAAAGTTTGTTTGACGCAACTGGCACAAGTTTGTTCGACGTAACTGGCACAAGTTTGTTTGACGCAACTGGCACCAGTTTATAGCAACTGGCACAAATTTATTTGACGCAACTGGCACAATTTTATTTGACGCAACTGGCACAAGTTTTCTCGACGCAAGTGGCACAAGTTTGTTCGCCGTAACTGGCACAAGTTTATTTGACGCAACTGGCACAAATTTGTTCGACGCAACTGGCACAAGTTTTGTTTGACACAACTGGCACAAGTTTCTTCGACGCAACTGGCACAAGTTTGTTCTACGCAACTGGCACAAGTTTGTTCTAAGCAACTGGCACTAGTTTGTTCTACGCAACTGGCATAAGTTTCTTTGACGCAACTGGCACAAGTTTGTTCTATGCAACTGGCACAAGTTTGTTCAACGCAACTGCCACAAAGTTGTTCTACGTAACTGGCACAAGTTTGTAAGACGCAACTGGCACATGTTTGCTTGACGCAACAGGCACAAGTTTGTTCGACGCAACTGGCACAAGTTTGTTCGACGCAACTGGCCCAAGTTTTTTTGACGCAACTGGCACAAGTTTGTTAGACGCAACTGGCACAAGTTTGTTTGACGCAACTTGTACAAGTTTGTTTGATGCAACTGGCACAAGTTTGTTTGACGCAACTGGCACAAGTTTGTTTGACGCAACTGGCACAAGTTTGTTCGACGCAACTGGCACAAGTTTGTTCTATGCAACTGGCACAAGTTTGTTTGACGCAACTGGCACAAGTTTGTTTGACGCAATTGGCACAAGGTTGTTCTACGCAACTGGCACAAGTTTGTTCTATGCAAAAGGCACAAGTTTGTTTGACGCAACCGGCACAAGTTTGTTCTACGCAACTGGCACAAGTTTTTTCAACGCAACTGGCACAAGTTTGTTTTACACAACTAGTACAAGTTTGTTTGACACAACTGGCAAAACCTTGTTCTACGCATCTGGCACACTTTTGTTCTATGCAACTCTCACAAATTTGTTTGACGCAACTGGCACATGTTTGTTCTACCCAACTGGCACAAGTTTGTTCGACGCAACTGGCACAAGTTTGTTCTACATAACTGGCACAAATTTGTTTGACACAACTGGCACAAGTTTGTTCTAAGAAACTGGCACAAGTTTGTTCGACGGAACTGGCGCAAGTTTGTTCGATGCAACTGGCACAAGTTTGTTCGACGCAACTGGCACAAGTTTGTTCGACGCAACTGGTGCAAGTTTGTTTCACGTAACTGGCACAAGTTTGTTCGACCCAACTGGCATAAGTTTGTTTGACTCAACTGGTACAAGTTTGTTCGATGCAACTGGCACAAGTTTGTTTGAGGCAATTGGCACAGGGTTGTTCTACGCAACTGGCACAAGTTTGTTCTACGCAACTGGCACAAGTTTGTTTGACGCAACTGGCACAAGTTTGTTCTGTGCAACTGGCACTAGTTTGTTCGATGCAACTGGCACAAGTTTGTTCGACGCAACTGGCACAAGTTTGTTCGACGCAACTGACACAAGTTTGCTTGACGCAACTGGCACAAGTTTGTTTGACGCAACTGGCACAAGTTTTTTCGACTCAATTGGCACAAGTTTATTTGACGCAACTGGCACAAGTTTGACGCAACTAGCACAAGTTTGTTTGTCGCAACTGGCACAAGTTTTTTTGACGGAACTGGCACAAGTTTTTTTGACGCAACTGGCACAAGTTTTCTCGACGCAACTGGCACAAGTTTGTTTGACGCAACTGGCACAAGTTTCTTCGACGTAACTGGCACAAGTTTGTTTGACGCAAATGGCACAAGTTTGGTTGACACAATTGACACAAGTTTGTTCTAGTTAACTGGCACAAGTTTGTTCTATGCAACTGGCACAAGTTGCTTTTACGCAACTGGCACAAGTTTGTTGTATGCAACTGGCACAAGTTTTCTTGACGCAAGTGGCACAAGATTCTTCGCCGTAACTGGCACAAGTTTGTTCGATGCAACTGGCACAAGTTTGTTCGACGTAACTGGCACAATTTTGTTTGATGCAACTGGCACAAGTTTTTTCGACGCAACTGGCACAAGTTTGGTTGACACAATTGGCACAAGTTTGTTTTACTTAACTTTCACAAGTTTGTTCTATGCAACTGGCACTAATTTGTTTTACGCAACTGGCATAAGTTTGTTTGACGCAACTGGCACAAGTTTGTTCTACGCAACTAGCACAAGTTTGTTCGACGCAACTGGCACAAGGTTGTTCTACGCAACTGGCAAAATTTTGGTTCTACGCAACTGGCACAAGTTTGTTTGACGCAACTGGCACAAGTTTATTCTACGCAACTGGCACAAGTTTGTTCGATGTCAATGGCACAAGTTTGTTCGATGCAACTGGCACAAGTTTGTTTACCGCAACTGGCACAAGTTTGTTCGACCCAACTGGCACAAGTTTGTTAGAGGCAAATGGCACAAGTTTGTTTGAAACAACTGGCTCAAGTTTGTTTGACGCAACTGATACAAGTTTGTTTGACGCAACTGGCACAAGGTTCTTCTACGCAACTGGCACAAGTTTGTTCTACGCAACTGAACACAAGTTTGTTTGACGCAACTGGCGCAAGTTTGTTCTAAGCAATTGACACAAGTTTGTTTGACGCAACTGGCACAAGTTTGTTCGACGCAACTGGCACAAGTTTGTTTGACGAAACTGGCACAAGTTTGTTCTAAGCAACTGGCACAAGTTTGTTTGACGCAAGAGGCACAAGTTTGTTTGACGCAACTGGCACAAGTATGTTTGACGCAACTGGCACAAGTTTTTTTTGACGCAACTGTCACAAGTTTTCTCGACGCAACTGGCACAAGTTAGTTCGCCATAACTGGCACAAATTTGTTCGACGCAACTGGCACAAGTTTGTTCGACGCAACTGGCACAAGTTTATTTGACGCAACTGGCACAAGTATCTTCGACGCAACTGGCATAAGTTTGTTCGACGCAACTGGCACAAGTTTGTTTGACGCAACTGGCACAAGTTTGTTTGGCGCAACTGGCACAAGTTTGTTCTACGCAACTGGCACTAGTTTGTTCTATGCAACTGGCATAAGTTTGTTCGACCCAACTGACACATGTTTGTTCTGCGCAACAGGCACAAGTTTGTTCGACGCAACTGACACAAGTTTGTTCGACGCAACTGGTACAAGTTTGTTGGACGCAACTGGCACAAGTTTGTTCGAACTAACTGGCACAAGTTTGTTTGACACAACTGGCACAAGTTTGTTCGACGCAACTGGCACAAGTTTGTATGACGCAACTGGCACAAGCTTGTTTGACCCAACGTGAACAAGGATGTTCTACGCAACTGGCACAAGTTTGTTCTACGCAACTGGCACAAGTTTGTTTGACGCAACTGGCACAAGTTTGTTCTACGCAACTGGCACAAGTTTGTTCGATGCAACTGGCAAAACTTTGTTCGACGCAACTGGCCCAAGTTTGTTTGACGCAACTGGCACAATTTTTTAGACGCAACTGGCACAAGTTTGTTCGACGCAACTGGCACAAGTTTTTTCGACTCAATTGGCACAAGTTTGTTTGACGCAACTGGCATAAGTTTGTTTGACGCAACTGGCAGAAGTTTGTTTGACGCAACTGGCACAAGTTTGTTTGACGTAACTGGCACAAGTTTATTTGACGCATTTGGCACAACTTTTATCGACGCAAAAGGCACAAGTATGTTCTACGCAACTGGCACAAGTTTGTTCAACGCAACTGGCACAAGTTTGTTCTATGCAACTGGGACAAGTCTGTTGGACGCAACTGGCACAAGTTTGTTCTATGCAACTGGGACAAGTCTGTTGGACGCAACTGGCACAAGTTTGTTCTATGCAACTGGGACAAGTCTGTTGGACGCAACTGGCACAAGTTTGTTCTATGCAACTGGGACAAGTCTGTTGGACGCAACTGGCACAAGTTTGTTCGACGTAACTGGCACAAGTTTGTTCGACGAAACTGTCACAAGTTTGTTTGTCGCAACTGGCACAAGTTTGTTCAACGCAACTGGCACAAGTTTGTTCAACGCAAGTGGCACAAGTTTGTTCAACGCAACTGGCACAAGTTTGTTCAACACATCTGGCACAAGTTTGTTTGACGCAACTGGCACAAGTTTGTTTTCGCAACTTGTACAAATTTGTTTGACGCAACTGGAACAAGTTTGTTTGATGCAACTGGCACAAGTTTGTTTGAAGCAACTGGCACAAATTTGTTTGACGCAACTGGCACAAGTTTGTTTGACGCAACTGGCACAAGTTTGTTTGACGCAACTGGCACAAGGATTTTCTACGCAACTGGCACAAGTTTGTTCTACGCAACTGGCACAAGTTTGTTTGACGCAACTGCCACAAGTTTGTTTGACGCAACTGGCACAAGTTTGTTCTACGCAACTGGCACAAGTTTGTTCTACGCAACTGGCACAAGTTTGTTCTACGCAACTGGCACAAGTCTGTTCTACGCAACTCTTACAAGGTTGTTGTACACAACTGGCACAAGTTTGTTTGACACAACTGGCACAAGTTTGTTCTACGCAACTGGCAAAAGTTTGTTCTACACATCTGGCACTAGTTTGTTCTATGCAACTGGCACTAGTTTGTTCTACGCAACTGGCATAAATTTGTTTGACGCAACTGGCACATGTTTGTTCTACCCAACTGGCACAAGTTTGTTCGACGCAACTGGCACAAGTTAGTTCTACGAAACTGGCACAAATTTGTTTGACGCAACTGGCACATGTTTGTTCTACCCAACTGGCACAAGTTTGTTCGACGCAACTGGCACAAGTTAGTTCTACGCAACTGGCGCAAGTTTGTTCGACGCAACTGGCACAAGTTTGTTCGACGCAACTGGCACAAGTTTGTTCGACGCAACTTGTACATGTTTGTTTAACGTAACTGGCACAAGTTTGTTCGACCCAACTGGAACAAGTTTGTTTGACACAATTGGCACAAATTTGTTCGACGCAACTAGCACAAGTTTGTTTGACGCAACTGGCAAAAGTTTGTTTGACACAACTGGCACAAGGTTGTTCTACGCGACATGCACAAGTTTGTTCTACGCAACTGGCGCAAGTTTGTTTGGCGCAACTGGCACAAGTTTGTTCTATGCAACTGGCACTAGTTTGTTCGATGCAACTGGCACAAGTTTGTTTGACACAACTGGCCCAAGTTTCTTTGACGCAACTGGCACAAGTTTGTTAGACGCAACTGGCACAAGTTTGTTTGACGCAACTGGCACAAGTTTTTTCGACTCAATTGGCACAAGTTTGTTTGACGCAACTGGCACAAGTTTGTTTGAAGCAACTGGCACAAGTTTGTTTGACACAACTGGCACAGGTTTGTTTGACGCAACTGGCACAAGTTTATAGCAACTGGCACAAGTTTATTTGATGCAACTGGCACAAGTTTTCTCGACGCAAGTGGCCCAAGTTTTTTCGCCGTAACTGGCTCAAGTTTGTTCGACGCAACTGGCACAAGTTTGTTCGACGCAACTGGCATAAGTTTGTTTGACGCAACTGGCACAAGTTTCTTCGACGCAACTGGCACAAGTTTGTTCGACGCAACTGGCACAAGTTTGTTTGACGCAATTGGCACAAGTTTGTTCTATTCAACTGGCAAAAGTTTGTTCTATGCAACTGGCACTAGTTTGTTCTACGCAACTGGCAAAAGTTTGTTTGACGCAACTGGCACAAGTTTGTTCGACGCAACTGGCACAAGTTTGTTCGACGCAACTGGCACAAGGTTGTTCTACGCAACTGGCACAAGTTTGTTCTACGCAACTGGCACAAGTTTGCTTGACGCAATGGCACAAGTTTGTTCTACGCAACTGGCACAAGTTTGTTCGATGTCACTGGCACAAGTTTGTTCGACTCAACTGGCCCAAGTTTTTTTGACGCAAATGGCACAAGTTTGTTAGACGCAACTGGCACAAGTTTGTTTGACGCAACTTGTACAACTTTGTTTGACGCAACTGGCACAAGTTTGTTTGACGCAACTGGCACAAGTTTCTTTGTCGCAACGGGCACAAGTTTGTTAGACGCAACTGGCACAAGTTTGTTCGGCGCAACTGGCACAAGTTTGTTCGACACAACTGGCAAAAGTTTGTTTGACGCAACTGGCACAAGTGCGTTTGATACAACTGGCACAAGGTTGTTCTACGCAACTGGCACAAGTTTGTTCTATGCAACTGGCACAAGTTTGTTCTATGCAACTGGCACAGGTTTGTTCTACGCAACTGGCACAAGTTTTTTCTACGCAACTGGCACAAGTTTGTTGTACACAACTGGCACAAGTTTGTTTGACACAACTGGCACAAGTTTGTTCTACGCAAATGGCAAAAGTTTGTTCTACGCATCAGGCACAAGTTTGTTCTATGCAACTGGCACAAATTTGTTTGACGCAATTGGCACATGTTTGTTCTACCCAACTGACACAAGTTTGTTCGACGCAACTGGCACAAGTTTGTTTGATACAACTGGCACAAGTTTGTTCTAAGCAACTGGCACAAGTTTTTTCGATGGAATTGGCGCAAGTTTGTTCGATACAACTGGCACAAGTTTGTTCGATGTAACTGGCACAAGTTTGTTCGACGCAACTGGTACAAGTTTGTTTAACGTAACTGGAACAAGTTTTTTCAACCCAACTGGCACAAGTTTGTTTGACACAACTGGCACAAGTTTGTTCGACGCAACTTGCACAAGTTTGTTCGACGCAACTGGCACAAGTTTGTTCGACGCAACTTGTACATGTTTGTTTAACGTAACTGGCACAAGTTTGTTCGACCTAACTGGCACAAGTTTGTTTGACACAACTGGCACAAATTTGTTCGACGCAACTAGCACAAGTTTGTTTGACGCAACTGGCAAAAGTTTCTTTGACACAACTGGCACAACGTTGTTCTACGCGACATGCACAAGTTTGTTCTACGCAACTGGCGCAAGTTTGTTTGACGCAACTGGCACAAGTTTGTTCTATGCAACTGGCACTAGTTTGTTCGATGCAACTGGCACAAGTTTGTTCGACACAACTGGCCCAAGTTTCTTTGACGCAACTGGCACAAGTTTGTTAGACGCAACTGGCACAAGTTTGTTTGACGCAACTGGCACAAGTTTTTTCGACTCAATTGGCACAAGTTTGTTTGACGCAACTGGCACAAGTTTGTTTGAAGCAACTGGCACAAGTTTGTTTGACACAACTGGCACAGGTTTGTTTGACGCAACTAGCACAAGTTTATAGCAACTGGCACAAGTTTATTTGATGCAACTGGCACAAGTTTTCTCGACGCAAGTGGCCCAATTTTTTCGCCGTAACTGGCTCAAGTTTGTTCGACGCAACTGGCACAAGTTTGTTCGACGCAACTGGCATAAGTTTGTTTGGCGCAACTGGCACAAGTTTGTTCGACGCAACTGGCACAAGTTTGTTTGACGCAATTGGCACAATTTTGTTCTACTCAACTGGCACAAGTTTGTTCTATGCAACTGGCACTAGTTTGTTCTACGCAACTGGCAAAAGTTTGTTTGACGCAACTGGCACAAGTTTGTTCGACGCAACTGGCACAAGTTTGTTCGACGCAACTGGCACAAGGTTGTTCTACGCAACTGGCACAAGTTTGTTCTACGCAACTGGCACAAGTTTGCTTGACGCAATGGCACAAGTTTGTTCTACGCAACTGGCACAAGTTTGTTCGATGTCACTGGCACAAGTTTGTTCGACTCAACTGGCCCAAGTTTTTTTGACGCAAATGGCACAAGTTTGTTAGACGCAACTGGCACAAGTTTGTTTGACGCAACTTGTACAACTTTGTTTGGCGCAACTGGCACAAGTTTGTTTGACGCAACTGGCACAAGTTTGTTTGACGCAACTGGCACAAGTTTGTTTGACGCAACTGGCACAAGTTTGTTTGACGCAACTGGAACAAGTTTGTTAGACGCAACTGGCACAAGTTTGTTCGGCGCAACTGGCACAAGTTTGTTCGACACAACTGGCACAAGTTTGTTTGACGCAACTTGTACAACTTTGTTTGGCGCAACTGGCACAAGTTTGTTTGACGCAACTGGCACAAGTTTGTTTGACGCAACTGGCACAAGTTTGTTTGACGCAACTGGCACAAGTTTGTTTGACGCAACTGGAACAAGTTTGTTAGACGCAACTGGCACAAGTTTGTTCGGCGCAACTGGCACAAGGTTCTTCTACGCAACTGGCACAAGTTTGTTCTTCGCAACTGGCACAAGTTTGTTAGACGCAACTGGCACAAGTTTGTTTGACGCAACTTGTACAACTTTGTTTGGCGCAACTGGCACAAGTTTGTTTGACGCAACTGGCACAAGTTTGTTTGACGCAACTGGCACAAGTTTGTTTGACGCAACTGGCACAAGTTTGTTTGACGCAACTGGAACAAGTTTGTTAGACGCAACTGGCACAAGTTTGTTCGGCGCAACTGGCACAAGTTTGTTCGACACAACTGGCAAAAGTTTGTTTGACGCAACTGGCACAAGTGCGTTTGATACAACTGGCACAAGGTTGTTCTACGCAACTGGCACAAGTTTGTTCTATGCAACTGGCACAAGTTTGTTCTATGCAACTGGCACAGGTTTGTTCTACGCAACTGGCACAAGTTTTTTCTACGCAACTGGCACAAGTTTGTTGTACACAACTGGCACAAGTTTGTTTGACACAACTGGCACAAGTTTGTTCTACGCAAATGGCAAAAGTTTGTTCTATGCAACTGGCACAAATTTGTTTGACCCAATTGGCACATGTTTGTTCTACCCAACTGACACAAGTTTGTTCGACGCAACTGGCACAAGTTTGTTTGATACAACTGGCACAAGTTTGTTCTAAGCAACTGGCACAAGTTTTTTCGATGGAATTGGCGCAAGTTTGTTCGATACAACTGGCACAAGTTTGTTCGACGTAACTGGCACAAGTTTGTTCGACGCAACTGGTACAAGTTTGTTTAACGTAACTGGAACAAGTTTGTTCAACCCAACTGGCACAAGTTTGTTTGACACAACTGGCACAAGTTTGTTCGACGCAACTGGCACAAGCTTGTTTGATGTAACTGGCACAAGTTTGTTTGATGCAACTGGCACAAGGTTGTTCTACGCAGCATGCTGAAGTTTGTTCTATGCAACTGGCACAAGTTTGTTTGACGCAACTGGCACAAGTTTGTTCTATGCAACTGGCACTAGTTTGTACGATGCAACTGGCACAAGTTTGTTCGACGCAACTGGCACAAGTTTGTTTGACGCAACTGGCACAAGTATGTTAGACGCTACTGGCACAAGTTTGTTAGACGCTACTGGCACAAGTTTGTTCAACGCAACTGGCACAAGTTTTTTCGACTCAATTGGCACAAAGTTTGTTTGACGCAACTGGCACAAGTTTGTTTGATGCAACTGGCACAAGTTTGTTTGACGCAACTGCCACAAGTTTGTTCGACGCAACTGGCACAAGTTTATTTGACGCAACCGGCACAACTTTCCTCGACGCAACTGGCTCAACTTTGTTCGCCGTAACTGGCACAAGTTTGTATGACGCAACTGGCACAAGTTTATTTGACGCAACTGGCACAAGTTTTCTCGACGCAAGTGGCACAAATTTGTTTGCCGTAACTGGCACAAGTTTGTTCGACGAAACTGGCACAAGTTTGTTTGACCCAACTGGCAAAAGTTTCTTCGACGAAACTGGCACAAGTTTGTTCGACGCAACTGGCACAAGTTTGTTTGAAGCAATTGGCACAAGTTTGTTCTACGCAACTGGCACAAGTGTGTTCTACGCAACTGGCACTAGTTTGTTTTACGCAACTGGCAAAAGTTTGTTTGACGCAACTGGCAGAAGTTTGTTCGAAGCCACTGGCACAAGTTTCTTCGACGCAACTGGCCCAAGTTTTTTTGACGCAACTGGCACAAGTTTTTTTGACGCAACTGGCACAAGTTTGTTTGACGCAACTGGCACAAGTTTCTTGGACGCAACTGGCACAAGTTTGTTCGACGCAACTGGCACAAGTTTGTTCGACGCAACTGGCACAAGTTTGTTTGACGCAACTGGCACAAGTTTGTTTGATGCAACTGGCACAAGTTTGTTTGACGCAACTGGCACAAGGTTGTTCTATGCAACTGGCACAAGTTTGTTCTACGCAAATGGCACAAGTTTGTTTGACGCAACTGGCACAAGTTTGTTTGATGCAACAGGCACAAGTTTGCTCTACATAACTGGCACAAGTTTGTTATACACAATTGGCACAAGTTTGTTTGACACAACTGGCACAAGTTTGTTCTACGCAAATGGCAAAAGTTTGTTCTACACATCTGGCACAAGTTTGTTCTATGCAACTGGCACTAGTTTGTTCTACGCAACTGGCACAAATTTGTTTGGCGCAACTGGCACATGTTTGTTCTATCCAACTGGCACAAGTTTGTTCGACGCAACTGGCATAAGTTTGTTCTACACAACTGGCACAAGTTTGTTTGACACAAGTGGCACAAGTTTGTTCTTAGAAACTGGCACAAGTTTGTTCGATGGAACTGGCACAAGTTTGTTCGACGCAACTGGCACAAGCTTGTTCGACGCAACTGGCACAAATTTGTACGACGCAACTGGTTGTCAGGTGGTATTGTTGTTTCTCTTAAAACTAGAATTCTAAAATGATAGTGTTATTCTAAGCAATAGATGGCGTGGATATCTTTAGCAAACATCTTGCCAATAGATGGCGCTGGTTGTGGATGTCATTCAGGAATCCTTGGTTTAGGTTGTTTACCTGGGTTTATTGTATAAACTCATAAGCCACTACCTTAGGAACTACACAACCTTTCACATGGTAAGAAATTATCTTTTATACTATTTATACTATTGTGCGAAGTGTTTGCTATTATTCATTATACTAGTGTTATTTACTGCTGTGCTATTATAATTGTTGTGCGAAGTGTTTGCTATTATTCATTATACTAGTGTTATTTACTGCTGTGCTATTATAATTGTGCGAAGTGTTTGCTATTATTCATTATACTAGTGTTATTTACTGCTGTGCTATTATAATTGTTGCCTTTTTAAGATGTTATTATGGTATTACTCATATTTTGCAGACACCTAATCTGCGGCAATGATTGACATATGATACCTAATCTGCGGCAATGATTGACATATGATACCTAATCTGCGGCAGTGATTGACCCATGATACCTAATCTATGGCGGTGAATTGGCCTATGATACTTGGCACATGGCAGTGAACTGGCCTATGAGACAGAACCTACAATAGCGACCCAGGCTATGGCTATGTTTGATGTGGCAGGACCGTGCATGGGGCATGTGACTACTAGCCTGGATTTTTTTACTGATGCACTGAAGACTTTGTTAATAGACACGAATCCGGTTCTTCCTCTTGTGTCAACGTAGCCATAATCAAGAGTTGCATTGCTGATTGGTGTACTAAAGCAACCATTCTCGCTGATCTGGAACCATGTTACCTATTTTCAATCCTTATTGTTATTATGCACATGATTAAGCCATCTTGGTCATCCATTGTATTTTGTTATTTTCACTTAATTTTCAGTTTCTATATGTAAATATTTAAATTCATTTAAGCTCATTCTTCTTAGTATTTGTCAATTAATGTTAATAAATTTATTTTTGTAATCATCTTATTATTTTCTAGTAATTAGGTGTAGGTACCAAGCGCCTATTACCTTCCATCTTAATTTACCATCAAAAGCTTGACAAGTGGCGCAGTGAGTAGGATGTTATTGTAAAATTACTAGAATATTATGTAACTTAAGTATGTGTTATACCTTTTGCAGTTACCAACTTCAATTTGGATTGTACTACCTGTGAAAGTTGATGAGTTTACAAGGTTTGTGGCTTTGTCTTGAAATGGTTGCTGGATTTCAAGGTAAGGTTCGTTTGTGCTTTGTCATTTAGATTGTCATGTGAAAGTGCTTCGTGGTGAAGTGGATTAACAACTCGTTGTGGTGCAATATCTTATTGTTTTGAGTTTTGTGTAGTCTTGGTGAAGTTCTAGGAAAAGGTCGAGGTCAGGAAGTGAATTAGAAACTGTATCGTTACCCTATTAATTTTAGCTGAGCCAATTTTGATGATTGTAGGGTTAGTTAGGGGTAAAGTTGGTTTAATGTTCCGTTTCGTTCTGATTGTTTACTCTTCCTTGAAAATTCCTATTGTTTATTCATTTTCCTTATGCTAGTTATTTGCATGGAAATTTGTGTCATTGAAGGAATTATGCCCATAATAGACACTGGTAATCGCTGATTATACTAGGTGGTTAGTTGAATTCAGGATTAGCCATAATTTTTGAATTCGTATTGTTGTATTTATTGTTTGTATACTTATCTATTATCATGAGTGTCAATGAGTTGATGGATAAGGCTATTAAGCTTGGTATGAGTGCTACTGAGGCTGAAGAATTTATTGCTAAGCAACAAGCTAGGGAAGATAGATTAATGGAGAGACAGGAGAGAAGATTGCAGATGGAGTTAGCAGAGAAGGAGAAGGAAATGGAGAGACAGGATAAAAGATTGCAGATGGAGTTAGCAGAGAAGGATAAGGAAAGGGTCTTTAAATTAGAATGTCTTAAAAAGGAGCAAGAGGAAAAGGAGGAAATCAGGAAACATGAGCTCGCTAAGGCAGCATTAAGAAGTAGTGGTGCATCCAGTGGTATAAGTGGTGATATAAAAACTTTACCCAAAATTCCCCCTTTTGATGAAAAAATAGATGAAATTGATGTTTACATGGACAGATTTGAGAAGTTAGCTGTATTTCATCAGTGGGATTCGGCAGACTATGGTATACTATTAGGTACATTATTAAGAGGACGCGCTTTGAAGGTTTATTGTGGACTTGACCCTGCTATTGCAAGTAACTATGATGAACTAAAGTTAGCATTATTGAAGGCGTTTCAGGTTAATCCTCAGGTTTATCGAAAGAAATTTCGAGAGGGCTATATTGAGTCAAATGAAAGTTTTGTGCAGTATTCGCATAGGTTAAGACAGAATTTTGATAAGTGGTTACAATTAGTAAATGTAAATAAGTCATATGAGGATGTTTGCGATTTTATGGTTATGGATCAATTATTGGCTAATTGTTCTAAGGATTTGAGAACATTTCTTTTAGAAAGAGTATGTAAGGGTTCACATGAGATGGCATTGGCCGCTGATAGGTATTTGATAGCTCATGGAGTTAGTAAATGTAGAAATGCCAAATTTAGGAGTTCTGATAAATGTTCCAAGTTAGGAAATCAGAATAAATCTGATAAAGTGACTGATTCCCTTAAAACAGTTCGATGTCACCTGTGTAAAGAAACGGGGCATATTAAGCCAAACTGTCCTAATAACCCAGTTAATTTTGCCCAATCTAAATCTTCTGATAAAAAGGTTCCTAAGATAAGTATTGCTCTTGCTTGTGAAGAGAGACCCAAGAATGCAATTGTAGATAAGAATGGAATTGTTTTTGGCAAATCTGTAGAGGTTCTATTTGATACAGGTTGCAATACGGTAGTTATAAGTGAGACTTTGGTTCCAAAACGCTATCTCAGTAAGGTTAAAATTGTTAAAGTGTATAATTTCGTTGGTGTCCCAATACATTTATCACAAATTAAATGTTTCATTAAAAGTAAATTCTTTTCTGGTAGAGTAGATGCTATAATTGCCCCAATTAAATGCGCTGAGGTCATTGTTGGATTGATTCCTGGTTTAAAGCATCACATGAAAGAAGGAATAGAATTGTTGGATAAAGTGCCAGAGCCAAGTAATGTAAATGAGTTTAATGTTAATGTGATTACGAGAGGACAGAATCTTAAATCTACCACTTTAAAACCATTATCTGATGTCCTGACAGAAGTTAAAGTAGATCCTATAGACTTTAATAATCAACAGTGGACATGTGATTCTCTGAAAACAATTAGGAAAAACTTGAAAGATGAGGATGAAATAGTTTGTAGAGGTAGAACTATTAAGTACATAGCAATTAACAATGTAATTTATCGTAAGTGCATTAAAAGTACAAATCAGTTAGATGTGGGTGAGATGCAAATTATTGTTCCACTTAAGTATAGAGAGATAGTTATGCAACTTGCTCATGAATCTCTTATCTCCGGTCATTTTTCCTCTAGGAAAACTATTAACAAGGTGTTAAGTAAGTTCTATTGGCCCAGAGCTGGTGCCGAGATTGATAGATATTGTAAATCTTGTCACAGATGTCAAAAATTTGGGAAAAGGGTTAAGAAAGTACCTTTGTGTAATATGCCTATTGTTTCTGAACCATTCAGTAGAATAGCTATTGATATCGTAGGTCCGATCGTTCCAGCTTCTAGTCGTGGTTACAAGTATATTCTTACAGTAATTGATTTAGCTACCCGTTACCCTGAAGCTGTACCACTTAAAAATATTGATACCATTACTGTAGCTGAAAGCTTGGTGGAAATATTTTGTAGGGTGGGTGTACCTAAAGAAATTTTAAGTGACAGAGGAACCCAATTTAAGTCAGATCTCATGGCAGAAATTCATAGGTTATTATCCATAAAGTCTTTGTTCACGAGTCCGTATCACGCCGCATGTAATGGAACTGTAGAGCGTATGAATGGAGTACTCAAGAATATGTTGAAGAAGGTTTGTTGCGATCAACCAAAGGAATGGGACAGGTATATTCCTGTAGTTCTTTTTGCCTACCGTGAAATTCCAAATGATACTCTCAAGTTTAGTCCTTTTGAACTTTTATATGGTCGTAATGTCCGTGGTCCATTGGCAATCCTTCATGAATTAATTGCTGATAAAAGCACAGATGATGAAGTTAAAACTTCTTATCAATATGTTTTAGACCTGCGTTCTAGATTGCAAGACATGGCTAAGATGGCAGTTAGCAATTCTGAGATCAGTTCACGTAAGTACAAGGAGTATTTTGATCGTAAGTCAAAGCCTAGGAAGTTTGTCGAAGGGGATGAAGTTCTAATAATGTTACCAAGTAACACTAACAAATTTTTAATGCAGTGGAAAGGACCTTATATAGTTAACAGTTGTCATAATAATGGAGTTGACTATTTTGTTAAGGTTGGGAAACATCTTAAGCTGTATCATGCTAATATGCTTAAAAAGTACCATAGGAGAAAATCTGTAAATGTTGTGCAAAAATCCGTAGAAATGGTTAAAACTTCAAATGGTTTGTTTTCTGACGTAAATTTTGATCTTGTTAATGTTGGAGAACCTGTTTCAGATCTTTGTGACATTGAGTATTTGGAGGTTGATAAAACTGATTATCAAATAAGCCCTGAACTCAAAAATAATCAATTTGCTGAACTTGTTAAATTATTAAGCGAATTTCCTGATGTAATAAATGATAAACCGGGTGTTGCCAAATATCTAGAGCACAATATTCAGTTAACATCTGAAGTTCCAGTTCGTGCTAAACCCTACCCAGTTCCAGTTAACTTGACAGCTGAATTTAACAAACAAGTTGATCAGATGTTGGCATTAGATATAATTGAACCATCAATCTCTCCGTATTGTTCTCCAGTTGTGTTTGTAAAGAAACAAGATGAGTCTTTAAGATTATGTATAGACTTTCGAAACCTTAATGAATTGACTGTATTTGATGCTGAACCCATGCCACGTATAAATGAGTCTTTGCATGAACTTTCTAATAAGGTCTATTTTACAGAGCTTGATTTATGTAAGGGATATTGGCAGATACCATTGACTTCGGAAAGCAAAAAATATACGGCATTCGCAACAAAATATGGTTTGATGCAATTCAAGAAGATGCCCTTTGGACTTAGCACGGCTAGTTCTACTTTTGTAAGACTTATGAGGAAAGTTTTGGCTGGTTTGGAAAATACCACTTGTTATTTTGACAATATTCTTATTTATAGTAATAACTGGTCGGATCATTTGATTCATTTACGTAATGTTCTATTAAGATTAAGAGAGCATGGTTTAACTGTTGGGCCTAAGAAATGTTTCTTTGCTTATAAGCAAATTAAGTATTTAGGTTACTCCCTTGGGAATAATTCTTTAACACCTCTTGATGAAAGGATTACAGCTATCGTAAATCTCCCTCTTCCAGAAACTAAGAAACAACTTAGATCTTTCCTTGGAGTTGTTGGTTTTTACAATAAGTTTATTCAAAATTTTTCCATTTTATCCGCACCCTTAAGTAGTATGCTTAAAAAAGGAAGTTGTAATACTCTGAGTTGGAGTGAGGAACAGATAAGGAGTTTTAATAATTTAAAAGCCTCTTTGACAAAATCGCCTATTTTGTTGTTGCCAGATCTAAATAAAACTTTCTATCTTAGATCTGATGCATCCATGGACGGAGTAGGTGCAGTTCTTTTGCAGGAAAGTAATAAGATACTAATGCCGGTATCATATGCAGGAAAGAAGTTTTCAGATGCTGAAAGACGTTATTCTACAATAGATAAAGAGTGTTATGCGATAGTGTGGTCTGTTTTAAAGTTCAAAGAATACCTATACGGTAAGGAATTTATTTTGCAAACAGATCATTTACCATTAACTTATCTAAATTCCATGAGGAATAAGAATGATCGGTTGATGCGATGGGCTCTTAGTCTTCAACCTTATACTTTCTTGATTGAGTATATCAAGGGATCTGATAACATCTGTTCAGATATGCTTAGCCGTTGTATATAGTGGTTTCGGGATATTTAAGTTATTTAGAGATTCTAGTTTTTCTTGGTATGGGGGTTTGTCAGGTGGTATTGTTGTTTCTCTTAAAACTAGAATTCTAAAATGATAGTGTTATTCTAAGCAATAGATGGCGTGGATATCTTTAGCAAACATCTTGCCAATAGATGGCGCTGGTTGTGGATGTCATTCAGGAATCCTTGGTTTAGGTTGTTTACCTGGGTTTATTGTATAAACTCATAAGCCACTACCTTAGGAACTACACAACCTTTCACATGGTAAGAAATTATCTTTTATACTATTTATACTATTGTGCGAAGTGTTTGCTATTATTCATTATACTAGTGTTATTTACTGCTGTGCTATTATAATTGTTGTGCGAAGTGTTTGCTATTATTCATTATACTAGTGTTATTTACTGCTGTGCTATTATAATTGTGCGAAGTGTTTGCTATTATTCATTATACTAGTGTTATTTACTGCTGTGCTATTATAATTGTTGCCTTTTTAAGATGTTATTATGGTATTACTCATATTTTGCAGACACCTAATCTGCGGCAATGATTGACATATGATACCTAATCTGCGGCAATGATTGACATATGATACCTAATCTGCGGCAGTGATTGACCCATGATACCTAATCTATGGCGGTGAATTGGCCTATGATACTTGGCACATGGCAGTGAACTGGCCTATGAGACAGAACCTACAATAGCGACCCAGGCTATGGCTATGTTTGATGTGGCAGGACCGTGCATGGGGCATGTGACTACTAGCCTGGATTTTTTTACTGATGCACTGAAGACTTTGTTAATAGACACGAATCCGGTTCTTCCTCTTGTGTCAACGTAGCCATAATCAAGAGTTGCATTGCTGATTGGTGTACTAAAGCAACCATTCTCGCTGATCTGGAACCATGTTACCTATTTTCAATCCTTATTGTTATTATGCACATGATTAAGCCATCTTGGTCATCCATTGTATTTTGTTATTTTCACTTAATTTTCAGTTTCTATATGTAAATATTTAAATTCATTTAAGCTCATTCTTCTTAGTATTTGTCAATTAATGTTAATAAATTTATTTTTGTAATCATCTTATTATTTTCTAGTAATTAGGTGTAGGTACCAAGCGCCTATTACCTTCCATCTTAATTTACCATCAAAAGCTTGACACTGGTACAAGTTTGTTTAACGTAACTGGCACAAGTTTGTTCGACCCAACTGGCACAAGTTTGTTTCACACAACTGGCACAAGTTTGTTCGACGCAACTGGCACAAGTTTGTTTGACGCAACTGGCACAAGTTTGTTTGACGCATCTGGCACAAAGTTGTTCTACGCAACTGGCACTAGTTTGTTCGATGCAACTGGCACAAGTTTGTTCTACGCAACTGGCACAAGTTTGTTTGACGCAACTGGCACAAGTTTGTTCTATGCAACTGGCACTAGTTTGTTCGATGCAACTGGCACAAGTTTGTTCGACGCAACTGGCACAAGTTTGTTTGACGCAACTGGCACAAGTTTGTTAGACGCAACTGGCACAAGTTTGTTCAACGCAACTGGCACAAGTTTTTTTTAATCAATTGGCACACGTTTGTTTGACACAACTGGCACAAGTTTGTTTGATGCAACTGGCACAAGTTTGTTTGACGCAACTGGCAAAAGTTTGTTTGACGCAACTGGCACAAGTTTGTTTGACGCAACTGGCAAAAGTTTATTTGAGGCAACTGGCACAACTTTTCTCGACACAACTAGCACAAGTTTGTTCGCCGTAACTGGCACAAGTTTGTTTGATGCAACTGGCACAAGTTTATTTGACGCAACTGGCACAAGTTTCACGACGCAATTGGCACAAGTTTGTTCGCCGTAACTGGCACAAGTTTGTTCGACGCAACTGGCACAAGTTTGTTCGACGCAACTGGCACAAGTTTGTTTGACACAACTGGCTCAAGTTTCTTCGACGCAACTGGCACAAGTTTGTTCGACGTAACTGGCACAAGTTTGTTTGATGCAACTGGCACAAGTTTATTTGACGCAACTGGCACAAGTTTCACAACGCAATTGGCACAAGTTTGTTCGCCGTAACTGGCACAAGTTTGTTTGACGCAACTGGCACAAGTTTCTTGGACGCAACTGGCACAAGTTTGTTCGACGCAACTGGCACAAGTTTGTTCGACGCAACTGGCACAAGTTTGTTTGACGCAACTGGTGCAAGTTTGTTTCACATAACTGGCACAAGTTTGTTTGACCCAACTGGCACAAGTTTGTTTGACACAACTGGCACAAGTTTGTTCGACGCAACTGGCACTAGTTGGTTCGACGCAACTGGCAAAAGTTTTTTTGACGCAACAAGCACAAGTTTGTTTGACGCAACGGGCACAAGTTTGTTCGACTCAACTGGCACAACTTTGTTTGACACAACTGGCACAAGTTTTTTTGACACAACTGGCACAAGTTTGTTTGACGCAATTGGCACAAGTTTGTTCTATGCAACTGGCACAAGTTTGTTCTATGCAACTGGCACTAGTTTGTTTTACGCAATTGGCACAAGTTTGTTCGACGCAACTGGCACAAGTTTGTTTGACACAACTGGCACAAGGTTGTTCTATGCAACTGGCACAAGTTTGTTCGACGCAACTGGCACAAGTTTGTTTGATGCAACTGGCATATGTTTGTTTGACACAACTGGCACAAGTTTGTTCTCAGCAACTGGCACAAGTTTGTTCAACGGAACTGGCGCAAGTTTGTTCGACGCAATGGCACAAGTTTGTTCGACGCAACTGACACAAGTTTGTTCGACGCAACTGGTACAAGTTTGTTCGACGTAACTGGCACAAGTTTGTTCGACCTAACTGGCACAAGTTTGTTTGACACAACTGGCACAAGTTTGTTCGACGCAAGTGGCAAAAGTTTGTTTGATGCAAGTGGCACAAGTTTGTTTGACGCAACTGGCACAAGTTTGTTCTATGCCACTGGCTCTAATTTGTTCGATGCAACTGGCACAAGTTTGTTCGTCGCAATTGGCCCAAGTTTGTTTAACGCAACTGGCATAAGTTTGTTACACGCAACTGGCCAGAATTTGTTCGACGCAACTGGCACAAGTTTTTTCTACTCAATTGGTACAAGTTTGTTTGACGCAGCTGGCAAAAAGTTTGTTTGACGCAACTGGCACAAGTTTGTTCGACGTAACTGGCACAAGTTTGTTTGACGCAACTGGCACCAGTTTATAGCAACTGGCACAAATTTATTTGACGCAACTGGCACAATTTTATTTGACGCAACTGGCACAAGTTTTCTCGACGCAAGTGGCACAAGTTTGTTCGCCGTAACTGGCACAAGTTTATTTGACGCAACTGGCACAAATTTGTTCGACGCAACTGGCACAAGTTTTGTTTGACACAACTGGCACAAGTTTCTTCGACGCAACTGGCACAAGTTTGTTCTACGCAACTGGCACAAGTTTGTTCTAAGCAACTGGCACTAGTTTGTTCTACGCAACTGGCATAAGTTTCTTTGACGCAACTGGCACAAGTTTGTTCTATGCAACTGGCACAAGTTTGTTCAACGCAACTGCCACAAAGTTGTTCTACGTAACTGGCACAAGTTTGTAAGACGCAACTGGCACATGTTTGCTTGACGCAACAGGCACAAGTTTGTTCGACGCAACTGGCACAAGTTTGTTCGACGCAACTGGCCCAAGTTTTTTTGACGCAACTGGCACAAGTTTGTTAGACGCAACTGGCACAAGTTTGTTTGACGCAACTTGTACAAGTTTGTTTGATGCAACTGGCACAAGTTTGTTTGACGCAACTGGCACAAGTTTGTTTGACGCAACTGGCACAAGTTTGTTCGACGCAACTGGCACAAGTTTGTTCTATGCAACTGGCACAAGTTTGTTTGACGCAACTGGCACAAGTTTGTTTGACGCAATTGGCACAAGGTTGTTCTACGCAACTGGCACAAGTTTGTTCTATGCAAAAGGCACAAGTTTGTTTGACGCAACCGGCACAAGTTTGTTCTACGCAACTGGCACAAGTTTTTTCAACGCAACTGGCACAAGTTTGTTTTACACAACTAGTACAAGTTTGTTTGACACAACTGGCAAAACCTTGTTCTACGCATCTGGCACACTTTTGTTCTATGCAACTCTCACAAATTTGTTTGACGCAACTGGCACATGTTTGTTCTACCCAACTGGCACAAGTTTGTTCGACGCAACTGGCACAAGTTTGTTCTACATAACTGGCACAAATTTGTTTGACACAACTGGCACAAGTTTGTTCTAAGAAACTGGCACAAGTTTGTTCGACGGAACTGGCGCAAGTTTGTTCGATGCAACTGGCACAAGTTTGTTCGACGCAACTGGCACAAGTTTGTTCGACGCAACTGGTGCAAGTTTGTTTCACGTAACTGGCACAAGTTTGTTCGACCCAACTGGCATAAGTTTGTTTGACTCAACTGGTACAAGTTTGTTCGATGCAACTGGCACAAGTTTGTTTGAGGCAATTGGCACAGGGTTGTTCTACGCAACTGGCACAAGTTTGTTCTACGCAACTGGCACAAGTTTGTTTGACGCAACTGGCACAAGTTTGTTCTGTGCAACTGGCACTAGTTTGTTCGATGCAACTGGCACAAGTTTGTTCGACGCAACTGGCACAAGTTTGTTCGACGCAACTGACACAAGTTTGCTTGACGCAACTGGCACAAGTTTGTTTGACGCAACTGGCACAAGTTTTTTCGACTCAATTGGCACAAGTTTATTTGACGCAACTGGCACAAGTTTGACGCAACTAGCACAAGTTTGTTTGTCGCAACTGGCACAAGTTTTTTTGACGGAACTGGCACAAGTTTTTTTGACGCAACTGGCACAAGTTTTCTCGACGCAACTGGCACAAGTTTGTTTGACGCAACTGGCACAAGTTTCTTCGACGTAACTGGCACAAGTTTGTTTGACGCAAATGGCACAAGTTTGGTTGACACAATTGACACAAGTTTGTTCTAGTTAACTGGCACAAGTTTGTTCTATGCAACTGGCACAAGTTGCTTTTACGCAACTGGCACAAGTTTGTTGTATGCAACTGGCACAAGTTTTCTTGACGCAAGTGGCACAAGATTCTTCGCCGTAACTGGCACAAGTTTGTTCGATGCAACTGGCACAAGTTTGTTCGACGTAACTGGCACAATTTTGTTTGATGCAACTGGCACAAGTTTTTTCGACGCAACTGGCACAAGTTTGGTTGACACAATTGGCACAAGTTTGTTTTACTTAACTTTCACAAGTTTGTTCTATGCAACTGGCACTAATTTGTTTTACGCAACTGGCATAAGTTTGTTTGACGCAACTGGCACAAGTTTGTTCTACGCAACTAGCACAAGTTTGTTCGACGCAACTGGCACAAGGTTGTTCTACGCAACTGGCAAAATTTTGGTTCTACGCAACTGGCACAAGTTTGTTTGACGCAACTGGCACAAGTTTATTCTACGCAACTGGCACAAGTTTGTTCGATGTCAATGGCACAAGTTTGTTCGATGCAACTGGCACAAGTTTGTTTACCGCAACTGGCACAAGTTTGTTCGACCGAACTGGCACAAGTTTGTTAGAGGCAAATGGCACAAGTTTGTTTGAAACAACTGGCTCAAGTTTGTTTGACGCAACTGATACAAGTTTGTTTGACGCAACTGGCACAAGGTTCTTCTACGCAACTGGCACAAGTTTGTTCTACGCAACTGAACACAAGTTTGTTTGACGCAACTGGCGCAAGTTTGTTCTAAGCAATTGACACAAGTTTGTTTGACGCAACTGGCACAAGTTTGTTCGACGCAACTGGCACAAGTTTGTTTGACGAAACTGGCACAAGTTTGTTCTAAGCAACTGGCACAAGTTTGTTTGACGCAAGAGGCACAAGTTTGTTTGACGCAACTGGCACAAGTATGTTTGACGCAACTGGCACAAGTTTTTTTTGACGCAACTGTCACAAGTTTTCTCGACGCAACTGGCACAAGTTAGTTCGCCATAACTGGCACAAATTTGTTCGACGCAACTGGCACAAGTTTGTTCGACGCAACTGGCACAAGTTTATTTGACGCAACTGGCACAAGTATCTTCGACGCAACTGGCATAAGTTTGTTCGACGCAACTGGCACAAGTTTGTTTGACGCAACTGGCACAAGTTTGTTTGGCGCAACTGGCACAAGTTTGTTCTACGCAACTGGCACTAGTTTGTTCTATGCAACTGGCATAAGTTTGTTCGACCCAACTGACACATGTTTGTTCTGCGCAACAGGCACAAGTTTGTTCGACGCAACTGACACAAGTTTGTTCGACGCAACTGGTACAAGTTTGTTGGACGCAACTGGCACAAGTTTGTTCGAACTAACTGGCACAAGTTTGTTTGACACAACTGGCACAAGTTTGTTCGACGCAACTGGCACAAGTTTGTATGACGCAACTGGCACAAGCTTGTTTGACCCAACGTGAACAAGGATGTTCTACGCAACTGGCACAAGTTTGTTCTACGCAACTGGCACAAGTTTGTTTGACGCAACTGGCACAAGTTTGTTCTACGCAACTGGCACAAGTTTGTTCGATGCAACTGGCAAAACTTTGTTCGACGCAACTGGCCCAAGTTTGTTTGACGCAACTGGCACAATTTTTTAGACGCAACTGGCACAAGTTTGTTCGACGCAACTGGCACAAGTTTTTTCGACTCAATTGGCACAAGTTTGTTTGACGCAACTGGCATAAGTTTGTTTGACGCAACTGGCAGAAGTTTGTTTGACGCAACTGGCACAAGTTTGTTTGACGTAACTGGCACAAGTTTATTTGACGCATTTGGCACAACTTTTATCGACGCAAAAGGCACAAGTATGTTCTACGCAACTGGCACAAGTTTGTTCAACGCAACTGGCACAAGTTTGTTCTATGCAACTGGGACAAGTCTGTTGGACGCAACTGGCACAAGTTTGTTCTATGCAACTGGGACAAGTCTGTTGGACGCAACTGGCACAAGTTTGTTCTATGCAACTGGGACAAGTCTGTTGGACGCAACTGGCACAAGTTTGTTCTATGCAACTGGGACAAGTCTGTTGGACGCAACTGGCACAAGTTTGTTCGACGTAACTGGCACAAGTTTGTTCGACGAAACTGTCACAAGTTTGTTTGTCGCAACTGGCACAAGTTTGTTCAACGCAACTGGCACAAGTTTGTTCAACGCAAGTGGCACAAGTTTGTTCAACGCAACTGGCACAAGTTTGTTCAACACATCTGGCACAAGTTTGTTTGACGCAACTGGCACAAGTTTGTTTTCGCAACTTGTACAAATTTGTTTGACGCAACTGGAACAAGTTTGTTTGATGCAACTGGCACAAGTTTGTTTGAAGCAACTGGCACAAATTTGTTTGACGCAACTGGCACAAGTTTGTTTGACGCAACTGGCACAAGTTTGTTTGACGCAACTGGCACAAGGATTTTCTACGCAACTGGCACAAGTTTGTTCTACGCAACTGGCACAAGTTTGTTTGACGCAACTGCCACAAGTTTGTTTGACGCAACTGGCACAAGTTTGTTCTACGCAACTGGCACAAGTTTGTTCTACGCAACTGGCACAAGTTTGTTCTACGCAACTGGCACAAGTCTGTTCTACGCAACTCTTACAAGGTTGTTGTACACAACTGGCACAAGTTTGTTTGACACAACTGGCACAAGTTTGTTCTACGCAACTGGCAAAAGTTTGTTCTACACATCTGGCACAAGTTTGTTCTATGCAACTGGCACTAGTTTGTTCTACGCAACTGGCATAAATTTGTTTGACGCAACTGGCACATGTTTGTTCTACCCAACTGGCACAAGTTTGTTCGACGCAACTGGCACAAGTTAGTTCTACGAAACTGGCACAAATTTGTTTGACGCAACTGGCACATGTTTGTTCTACCCAACTGGCACAAGTTTGTTCGACGCAACTGGCACAAGTTAGTTCTACGCAACTGGCGCAAGTTTGTTCGACGCAACTGGCACAAGTTTGTTCGACGCAACTGGCACAAGTTTGTTCGACGCAACTTGTACATGTTTGTTTAACGTAACTGGCACAAGTTTGTTCGACCCAACTGGAACAAGTTTGTTTGACACAATTGGCACAAATTTGTTCGACGCAACTAGCACAAGTTTGTTTGACGCAACTGGCAAAAGTTTGTTTGACACAACTGGCACAAGGTTGTTCTACGCGACATGCACAAGTTTGTTCTACGCAACTGGCGCAAGTTTGTTTGGCGCAACTGGCACAAGTTTGTTCTATGCAACTGGCACTAGTTTGTTCGATGCAACTGGCACAAGTTTGTTTGACACAACTGGCCCAAGTTTCTTTGACGCAACTGGCACAAGTTTGTTAGACGCAACTGGCACAAGTTTGTTTGACGCAACTGGCACAAGTTTTTTCGACTCAATTGGCACAAGTTTGTTTGACGCAACTGGCACAAGTTTGTTTGAAGCAACTGGCACAAGTTTGTTTGACACAACTGGCACAGGTTTGTTTGACGCAACTGGCACAAGTTTATAGCAACTGGCACAAGTTTATTTGATGCAACTGGCACAAGTTTTCTCGACGCAAGTGGCCCAAGTTTTTTCGCCGTAACTGGCTCAAGTTTGTTCGACGCAACTGGCACAAGTTTGTTCGACGCAACTGGCATAAGTTTGTTTGACGCAACTGGCACAAGTTTCTTCGACGCAACTGGCACAAGTTTGTTCGACGCAACTGGCACAAGTTTGTTTGACGCAATTGGCACAAGTTTGTTCTATTCAACTGGCAAAAGTTTGTTCTATGCAACTGGCACTAGTTTGTTCTACGCAACTGGCAAAAGTTTGTTTGACGCAACTGGCACAAGTTTGTTCGACGCAACTGGCACAAGTTTGTTCGACGCAACTGGCACAAGGTTGTTCTACGCAACTGGCACAAGTTTGTTCTACGCAACTGGCACAAGTTTGCTTGACGCAATGGCACAAGTTTGTTCTACGCAACTGGCACAAGTTTGTTCGATGTCACTGGCACAAGTTTGTTCGACTCAACTGGCCCAAGTTTTTTTGACGCAAATGGCACAAGTTTGTTAGACGCAACTGGCACAAGTTTGTTTGACGCAACTTGTACAACTTTGTTTGACGCAACTGGCACAAGTTTGTTTGACGCAACTGGCACAAGTTTCTTTGTCGCAACGGGCACAAGTTTGTTAGACGCAACTGGCACAAGTTTGTTCGGCGCAACTGGCACAAGTTTGTTCGACACAACTGGCAAAAGTTTGTTTGACGCAACTGGCACAAGTGCGTTTGATACAACTGGCACAAGGTTGTTCTACGCAACTGGCACAAGTTTGTTCTATGCAACTGGCACAAGTTTGTTCTATGCAACTGGCACAGGTTTGTTCTACGCAACTGGCACAAGTTTTTTCTACGCAACTGGCACAAGTTTGTTGTACACAACTGGCACAAGTTTGTTTGACACAACTGGCACAAGTTTGTTCTACGCAAATGGCAAAAGTTTGTTCTACGCATCAGGCACAAGTTTGTTCTATGCAACTGGCACAAATTTGTTTGACGCAATTGGCACATGTTTGTTCTACCCAACTGACACAAGTTTGTTCGACGCAACTGGCACAAGTTTGTTTGATACAACTGGCACAAGTTTGTTCTAAGCAACTGGCACAAGTTTTTTCGATGGAATTGGCGCAAGTTTGTTCGATACAACTGGCACAAGTTTGTTCGATGTAACTGGCACAAGTTTGTTCGACGCAACTGGTACAAGTTTGTTTAACGTAACTGGAACAAGTTTTTTCAACCCAACTGGCACAAGTTTGTTTGACACAACTGGCACAAGTTTGTTCGACGCAACTTGCACAAGTTTGTTCGACGCAACTGGCACAAGTTTGTTCGACGCAACTTGTACATGTTTGTTTAACGTAACTGGCACAAGTTTGTTCGACCTAACTGGCACAAGTTTGTTTGACACAACTGGCACAAATTTGTTCGACGCAACTAGCACAAGTTTGTTTGACGCAACTGGCAAAAGTTTCTTTGACACAACTGGCACAACGTTGTTCTACGCGACATGCACAAGTTTGTTCTACGCAACTGGCGCAAGTTTGTTTGACGCAACTGGCACAAGTTTGTTCTATGCAACTGGCACTAGTTTGTTCGATGCAACTGGCACAAGTTTGTTCGACACAACTGGCCCAAGTTTCTTTGACGCAACTGGCACAAGTTTGTTAGACGCAACTGGCACAAGTTTGTTTGACGCAACTGGCACAAGTTTTTTCGACTCAATTGGCACAAGTTTGTTTGACGCAACTGGCACAAGTTTGTTTGAAGCAACTGGCACAAGTTTGTTTGACACAACTGGCACAGGTTTGTTTGACGCAACTAGCACAAGTTTATAGCAACTGGCACAAGTTTATTTGATGCAACTGGCACAAGTTTTCTCGACGCAAGTGGCCCAATTTTTTCGCCGTAACTGGCTCAAGTTTGTTCGACGCAACTGGCACAAGTTTGTTCGACGCAACTGGCATAAGTTTGTTTGGCGCAACTGGCACAAGTTTGTTCGACGCAACTGGCACAAGTTTGTTTGACGCAATTGGCACAATTTTGTTCTACTCAACTGGCACAAGTTTGTTCTATGCAACTGGCACTAGTTTGTTCTACGCAACTGGCAAAAGTTTGTTTGACGCAACTGGCACAAGTTTGTTCGACGCAACTGGCACAAGTTTGTTCGACGCAACTGGCACAAGGTTGTTCTACGCAACTGGCACAAGTTTGTTCTACGCAACTGGCACAAGTTTGCTTGACGCAATGGCACAAGTTTGTTCTACGCAACTGGCACAAGTTTGTTCGATGTCACTGGCACAAGTTTGTTCGACTCAACTGGCCCAAGTTTTTTTGACGCAAATGGCACAAGTTTGTTAGACGCAACTGGCACAAGTTTGTTTGACGCAACTTGTACAACTTTGTTTGGCGCAACTGGCACAAGTTTGTTTGACGCAACTGGCACAAGTTTGTTTGACGCAACTGGCACAAGTTTGTTTGACGCAACTGGCACAAGTTTGTTTGACGCAACTGGAACAAGTTTGTTAGACGCAACCGGCACAAGTTTGTTCGGCGCAACTGGCACAAGTTTGTTCGACACAACTGGCACAAGTTTGTTTGACGCAACTTGTACAACTTTGTTTGGCGCAACTGGCACAAGTTTGTTTGACGCAACTGGCACAAGTTTGTTTGACGCAACTGGCACAAGTTTGTTTGACGCAACTGGCACAAGTTTGTTTGACGCAACTGGAACAAGTTTGTTAGACGCAACTGGCACAAGTTTGTTCGGCGCAACTGGCACAAGGTTCTTCTACGCAACTGGCACAAGTTTGTTCTTCGCAACTGGCACAAGTTTGTTAGACGCAACTGGCACAAGTTTGTTTGACGCAACTTGTACAACTTTGTTTGGCGCAACTGGCACAAGTTTGTTTGACGCAACTGGCACAAGTTTGTTTGACGCAACTGGCACAAGTTTGTTTGACGCAACTGGCACAAGTTTGTTTGACGCAACTGGAACAAGTTTGTTAGACGCAACTGGCACAAGTTTGTTCGGCGCAACTGGCACAAGTTTGTTCGACACAACTGGCAAAAGTTTGTTTGACGCAACTGGCACAAGTGCGTTTGATACAACTGGCACAAGGTTGTTCTACGCAACTGGCACAAGTTTGTTCTATGCAACTGGCACAAGTTTGTTCTATGCAACTGGCACAGGTTTGTTCTACGCAACTGGCACAAGTTTTTTCTACGCAACTGGCACAAGTTTGTTGTACACAACTGGCACAAGTTTGTTTGACACAACTGGCACAAGTTTGTTCTACGCAAATGGCAAAAGTTTGTTCTATGCAACTGGCACAAATTTGTTTGACCCAATTGGCACATGTTTGTTCTACCCAACTGACACAAGTTTGTTCGACGCAACTGGCACAAGTTTGTTTGATACAACTGGCACAAGTTTGTTCTAAGCAACTGGCACAAGTTTTTTCGATGGAATTGGCGCAAGTTTGTTCGATACAACTGGCACAAGTTTGTTCGACGTAACTGGCACAAGTTTGTTCGACGCAACTGGTACAAGTTTGTTTAACGTAACTGGAACAAGTTTGTTCAACCCAACTGGCACAAGTTTGTTTGACACAACTGGCACAAGTTTGTTCGACGCAACTGGCACAAGCTTGTTTGATGTAACTGGCACAAGTTTGTTTGATGCAACTGGCACAAGGTTGTTCTACGCAGCATGCTGAAGTTTGTTCTATGCAACTGGCACAAGTTTGTTTGACGCAACTGGCACAAGTTTGTTCTATGCAACTGGCACTAGTTTGTACGATGCAACTGGCACAAGTTTGTTCGACGCAACTGGCACAAGTTTGTTTGACGCAACTGGCACAAGTATGTTAGACGCTACTGGCACAAGTTTGTTAGACGCTACTGGCACAAGTTTGTTCAACGCAACTGGCACAAGTTTTTTCGACTCAATTGGCACAAAGTTTGTTTGACGCAACTGGCACAAGTTTGTTTGATGCAACTGGCACAAGTTTGTTTGACGCAACTGCCACAAGTTTGTTCGACGCAACTGGCACAAGTTTATTTGACGCAACCGGCACAACTTTCCTCGACGCAACTGGCTCAACTTTGTTCGCCGTAACTGGCACAAGTTTGTATGACGCAACTGGCACAAGTTTATTTGACGCAACTGGCACAAGTTTTCTCGACGCAAGTGGCACAAATTTGTTTGCCGTAACTGGCACAAGTTTGTTCGACGAAACTGGCACAAGTTTGTTTGACCCAACTGGCAAAAGTTTCTTCGACGAAACTGGCACAAGTTTGTTCGACGCAACTGGCACAAGTTTGTTTGAAGCAATTGGCACAAGTTTGTTCTACGCAACTGGCACAAGTGTGTTCTACGCAACTGGCACTAGTTTGTTTTACGCAACTGGCAAAAGTTTGTTTGACGCAACTGGCAGAAGTTTGTTCGAAGCCACTGGCACAAGTTTCTTCGACGCAACTGGCCCAAGTTTTTTTGACGCAACTGGCACAAGTTTTTTTGACGCAACTGGCACAAGTTTGTTTGACGCAACTGGCACAAGTTTCTTGGACGCAACTGGCACAAGTTTGTTCGACGCAACTGGCACAAGTTTGTTCGACGCAACTGGCACAAGTTTGTTTGACGCAACTGGCACAAGTTTGTTTGATGCAACTGGCACAAGTTTGTTTGACGCAACTGGCACAAGGTTGTTCTATGCAACTGGCACAAGTTTGTTCTACGCAAATGGCACAAGTTTGTTTGACGCAACTGGCACAAGTTTGTTTGATGCAACAGGCACAAGTTTGCTCTACATAACTGGCACAAGTTTGTTATACACAATTGGCACAAGTTTGTTTGACACAACTGGCACAAGTTTGTTCTACGCAAATGGCAAAAGTTTGTTCTACACATCTGGCACAAGTTTGTTCTATGCAACTGGCACTAGTTTGTTCTACGCAACTGGCACAAATTTGTTTGGCGCAACTGGCACATGTTTGTTCTATCCAACTGGCACAAGTTTGTTCGACGCAACTGGCATAAGTTTGTTCTACACAACTGGCACAAGTTTGTTTGACACAAGTGGCACAAGTTTGTTCTTAGAAACTGGCACAAGTTTGTTCGATGGAACTGGCACAAGTTTGTTCGACGCAACTGGCACAAGCTTGTTCGACGCAACTGGCACAAATTTGTACGACGCAACTGGTTGTCAGGTGGTATTGTTGTTTCTCTTAAAACTAGAATTCTAAAATGATAGTGTTATTCTAAGCAATAGATGGCGTGGATATCTTTAGCAAACATCTTGCCAATAGATGGCGCTGGTTGTGGATGTCATTCAGGAATCCTTGGTTTAGGTTGTTTACCTGGGTTTATTGTATAAACTCATAAGCCACTACCTTAGGAACTACACAACCTTTCACATGGTAAGAAATTATCTTTTATACTATTTATACTATTGTGCGAAGTGTTTGCTATTATTCATTATACTAGTGTTATTTACTGCTGTGCTATTATAATTGTTGTGCGAAGTGTTTGCTATTATTCATTATACTAGTGTTATTTACTGCTGTGCTATTATAATTGTGCGAAGTGTTTGCTATTATTCATTATACTAGTGTTATTTACTGCTGTGCTATTATAATTGTTGCCTTTTTAAGATGTTATTATGGTATTACTCATATTTTGCAGACACCTAATCTGCGGCAATGATTGACATATGATACCTAATCTGCGGCAATGATTGACATATGATACCTAATCTGCGGCAGTGATTGACCCATGATACCTAATCTATGGCGGTGAATTGGCCTATGATACTTGGCACATGGCAGTGAACTGGCCTATGAGACAGAACCTACAATAGCGACCCAGGCTATGGCTATGTTTGATGTGGCAGGACCGTGCATGGGGCATGTGACTACTAGCCTGGATTTTTTTACTGATGCACTGAAGACTTTGTTAATAGACACGAATCCGGTTCTTCCTCTTGTGTCAACGTAGCCATAATCAAGAGTTGCATTGCTGATTGGTGTACTAAAGCAACCATTCTCGCTGATCTGGAACCATGTTACCTATTTTCAATCCTTATTGTTATTATGCACATGATTAAGCCATCTTGGTCATCCATTGTATTTTGTTATTTTCACTTAATTTTCAGTTTCTATATGTAAATATTTAAATTCATTTAAGCTCATTCTTCTTAGTATTTGTCAATTAATGTTAATAAATTTATTTTTGTAATCATCTTATTATTTTCTAGTAATTAGGTGTAGGTACCAAGCGCCTATTACCTTCCATCTTAATTTACCATCAAAAGCTTGACAAGTGGCGCAGTGAGTAGGATGTTATTGTAAAATTACTAGAATATTATGTAACTTAAGTATGTGTTATACCTTTTGCAGTTACCAACTTCAATTTGGATTGTACTACCTGTGAAAGTTGATGAGTTTACAAGGTTTGTGGCTTTGTCTTGAAATGGTTGCTGGATTTCAAGGTAAGGTTCGTTTGTGCTTTGTCATTTAGATTGTCATGTGAAAGTGCTTCGTGGTGAAGTGGATTAACAACTCGTTGTGGTGCAATATCTTATTGTTTTGAGTTTTGTGTAGTCTTGGTGAAGTTCTAGGAAAAGGTCGAGGTCAGGAAGTGAATTAGAAACTGTATCGTTACCCTATTAATTTTAGCTGAGCCAATTTTGATGATTGTAGGGTTAGTTAGGGGTAAAGTTGGTTTAATGTTCCGTTTCGTTCTGATTGTTTACTCTTCCTTGAAAATTCCTATTGTTTATTCATTTTCCTTATGCTAGTTATTTGCATGGAAATTTGTGTCATTGAAGGAATTATGCCCATAATAGACACTGGTAATCGCTGATTATACTAGGTGGTTAGTTGAATTCAGGATTAGCCATAATTTTTGAATTCGTATTGTTGTATTTATTGTTTGTATACTTATCTATTATCATGAGTGTCAATGAGTTGATGGATAAGGCTATTAAGCTTGGTATGAGTGCTACTGAGGCTGAAGAATTTATTGCTAAGCAACAAGCTAGGGAAGATAGATTAATGGAGAGACAGGAGAGAAGATTGCAGATGGAGTTAGCAGAGAAGGAGAAGGAAATGGAGAGACAGGATAAAAGATTGCAGATGGAGTTAGCAGAGAAGGATAAGGAAAGGGTCTTTAAATTAGAATGTCTTAAAAAGGAGCAAGAGGAAAAGGAGGAAATCAGGAAACATGAGCTCGCTAAGGCAGCATTAAGAAGTAGTGGTGCATCCAGTGGTATAAGTGGTGATATAAAAACTTTACCCAAAATTCCCCCTTTTGATGAAAAAATAGATGAAATTGATGTTTACATGGACAGATTTGAGAAGTTAGCTGTATTTCATCAGTGGGATTCGGCAGACTATGGTATACTATTAGGTACATTATTAAGAGGACGCGCTTTGAAGGTTTATTGTGGACTTGACCCTGCTATTGCAAGTAACTATGATGAACTAAAGTTAGCATTATTGAAGGCGTTTCAGGTTAATCCTCAGGTTTATCGAAAGAAATTTCGAGAGGGCTATATTGAGTCAAATGAAAGTTTTGTGCAGTATTCGCATAGGTTAAGACAGAATTTTGATAAGTGGTTACAATTAGTAAATGTAAATAAGTCATATGAGGATGTTTGCGATTTTATGGTTATGGATCAATTATTGGCTAATTGTTCTAAGGATTTGAGAACATTTCTTTTAGAAAGAGTATGTAAGGGTTCACATGAGATGGCATTGGCCGCTGATAGGTATTTGATAGCTCATGGAGTTAGTAAATGTAGAAATGCCAAATTTAGGAGTTCTGATAAATGTTCCAAGTTAGGAAATCAGAATAAATCTGATAAAGTGACTGATTCCCTTAAAACAGTTCGATGTCACCTGTGTAAAGAAACGGGGCATATTAAGCCAAACTGTCCTAATAACCCAGTTAATTTTGCCCAATCTAAATCTTCTGATAAAAAGGTTCCTAAGATAAGTATTGCTCTTGCTTGTGAAGAGAGACCCAAGAATGCAATTGTAGATAAGAATGGAATTGTTTTTGGCAAATCTGTAGAGGTTCTATTTGATACAGGTTGCAATACGGTAGTTATAAGTGAGACTTTGGTTCCAAAACGCTATCTCAGTAAGGTTAAAATTGTTAAAGTGTATAATTTCGTTGGTGTCCCAATACATTTATCACAAATTAAATGTTTCATTAAAAGTAAATTCTTTTCTGGTAGAGTAGATGCTATAATTGCCCCAATTAAATGCGCTGAGGTCATTGTTGGATTGATTCCTGGTTTAAAGCATCACATGAAAGAAGGAATAGAATTGTTGGATAAAGTGCCAGAGCCAAGTAATGTAAATGAGTTTAATGTTAATGTGATTACGAGAGGACAGAATCTTAAATCTACCACTTTAAAACCATTATCTGATGTCCTGACAGAAGTTAAAGTAGATCCTATAGACTTTAATAATCAACAGTGGACATGTGATTCTCTGAAAACAATTAGGAAAAACTTGAAAGATGAGGATGAAATAGTTTGTAGAGGTAGAACTATTAAGTACATAGCAATTAACAATGTAATTTATCGTAAGTGCATTAAAAGTACAAATCAGTTAGATGTGGGTGAGATGCAAATTATTGTTCCACTTAAGTATAGAGAGATAGTTATGCAACTTGCTCATGAATCTCTTATCTCCGGTCATTTTTCCTCTAGGAAAACTATTAACAAGGTGTTAAGTAAGTTCTATTGGCCCAGAGCTGGTGCCGAGATTGATAGATATTGTAAATCTTGTCACAGATGTCAAAAATTTGGGAAAAGGGTTAAGAAAGTACCTTTGTGTAATATGCCTATTGTTTCTGAACCATTCAGTAGAATAGCTATTGATATCGTAGGTCCGATCGTTCCAGCTTCTAGTCGTGGTTACAAGTATATTCTTACAGTAATTGATTTAGCTACCCGTTACCCTGAAGCTGTACCACTTAAAAATATTGATACCATTACTGTAGCTGAAAGCTTGGTGGAAATATTTTGTAGGGTGGGTGTACCTAAAGAAATTTTAAGTGACAGAGGAACCCAATTTAAGTCAGATCTCATGGCAGAAATTCATAGGTTATTATCCATAAAGTCTTTGTTCACGAGTCCGTATCACGCCGCATGTAATGGAACTGTAGAGCGTATGAATGGAGTACTCAAGAATATGTTGAAGAAGGTTTGTTGCGATCAACCAAAGGAATGGGACAGGTATATTCCTGTAGTTCTTTTTGCCTACCGTGAAATTCCAAATGATACTCTCAAGTTTAGTCCTTTTGAACTTTTATATGGTCGTAATGTCCGTGGTCCATTGGCAATCCTTCATGAATTAATTGCTGATAAAAGCACAGATGATGAAGTTAAAACTTCTTATCAATATGTTTTAGACCTGCGTTCTAGATTGCAAGACATGGCTAAGATGGCAGTTAGCAATTCTGAGATCAGTTCACGTAAGTACAAGGAGTATTTTGATCGTAAGTCAAAGCCTAGGAAGTTTGTCGAAGGGGATGAAGTTCTAATAATGTTACCAAGTAACACTAACAAATTTTTAATGCAGTGGAAAGGACCTTATATAGTTAACAGTTGTCATAATAATGGAGTTGACTATTTTGTTAAGGTTGGGAAACATCTTAAGCTGTATCATGCTAATATGCTTAAAAAGTACCATAGGAGAAAATCTGTAAATGTTGTGCAAAAATCCGTAGAAATGGTTAAAACTTCAAATGGTTTGTTTTCTGACGTAAATTTTGATCTTGTTAATGTTGGAGAACCTGTTTCAGATCTTTGTGACATTGAGTATTTGGAGGTTGATAAAACTGATTATCAAATAAGCCCTGAACTCAAAAATAATCAATTTGCTGAACTTGTTAAATTATTAAGCGAATTTCCTGATGTAATAAATGATAAACCGGGTGTTGCCAAATATCTAGAGCACAATATTCAGTTAACATCTGAAGTTCCAGTTCGTGCTAAACCCTACCCAGTTCCAGTTAACTTGACAGCTGAATTTAACAAACAAGTTGATCAGATGTTGGCATTAGATATAATTGAACCATCAATCTCTCCGTATTGTTCTCCAGTTGTGTTTGTAAAGAAACAAGATGAGTCTTTAAGATTATGTATAGACTTTCGAAACCTTAATGAATTGACTGTATTTGATGCTGAACCCATGCCACGTATAAATGAGTCTTTGCATGAACTTTCTAATAAGGTCTATTTTACAGAGCTTGATTTATGTAAGGGATATTGGCAGATACCATTGACTTCGGAAAGCAAAAAATATACGGCATTCGCAACAAAATATGGTTTGATGCAATTCAAGAAGATGCCCTTTGGACTTAGCACGGCTAGTTCTACTTTTGTAAGACTTATGAGGAAAGTTTTGGCTGGTTTGGAAAATACCACTTGTTATTTTGACAATATTCTTATTTATAGTAATAACTGGTCGGATCATTTGATTCATTTACGTAATGTTCTATTAAGATTAAGAGAGCATGGTTTAACTGTTGGGCCTAAGAAATGTTTCTTTGCTTATAAGCAAATTAAGTATTTAGGTTACTCCCTTGGGAATAATTCTTTAACACCTCTTGATGAAAGGATTACAGCTATCGTAAATCTCCCTCTTCCAGAAACTAAGAAACAACTTAGATCTTTCCTTGGAGTTGTTGGTTTTTACAATAAGTTTATTCAAAATTTTTCCATTTTATCCGCACCCTTAAGTAGTATGCTTAAAAAAGGAAGTTGTAATACTCTGAGTTGGAGTGAGGAACAGATAAGGAGTTTTAATAATTTAAAAGCCTCTTTGACAAAATCGCCTATTTTGTTGTTGCCAGATCTAAATAAAACTTTCTATCTTAGATCTGATGCATCCATGGACGGAGTAGGTGCAGTTCTTTTGCAGGAAAGTAATAAGATACTAATGCCGGTATCATATGCAGGAAAGAAGTTTTCAGATGCTGAAAGACGTTATTCTACAATAGATAAAGAGTGTTATGCGATAGTGTGGTCTGTTTTAAAGTTCAAAGAATACCTATACGGTAAGGAATTTATTTTGCAAACAGATCATTTACCATTAACTTATCTAAATTCCATGAGGAATAAGAATGATCGGTTGATGCGATGGGCTCTTAGTCTTCAACCTTATACTTTCTTGATTGAGTATATCAAGGGATCTGATAACATCTGTTCAGATATGCTTAGCCGTTGTATATAGTGGTTTCGGGATATTTAAGTTATTTAGAGATTCTAGTTTTTCTTGGTATGGGGGTTTGTCAGGTGGTATTGTTGTTTCTCTTAAAACTAGAATTCTAAAATGATAGTGTTATTCTAAGCAATAGATGGCGTGGATATCTTTAGCAAACATCTTGCCAATAGATGGCGCTGGTTGTGGATGTCATTCAGGAATCCTTGGTTTAGGTTGTTTACCTGGGTTTATTGTATAAACTCATAAGCCACTACCTTAGGAACTACACAACCTTTCACATGGTAAGAAATTATCTTTTATACTATTTATACTATTGTGCGAAGTGTTTGCTATTATTCATTATACTAGTGTTATTTACTGCTGTGCTATTATAATTGTTGTGCGAAGTGTTTGCTATTATTCATTATACTAGTGTTATTTACTGCTGTGCTATTATAATTGTGCGAAGTGTTTGCTATTATTCATTATACTAGTGTTATTTACTGCTGTGCTATTATAATTGTTGCCTTTTTAAGATGTTATTATGGTATTACTCATATTTTGCAGACACCTAATCTGCGGCAATGATTGACATATGATACCTAATCTGCGGCAATGATTGACATATGATACCTAATCTGCGGCAGTGATTGACCCATGATACCTAATCTATGGCGGTGAATTGGCCTATGATACTTGGCACATGGCAGTGAACTGGCCTATGAGACAGAACCTACAATAGCGACCCAGGCTATGGCTATGTTTGATGTGGCAGGACCGTGCATGGGGCATGTGACTACTAGCCTGGATTTTTTTACTGATGCACTGAAGACTTTGTTAATAGACACGAATCCGGTTCTTCCTCTTGTGTCAACGTAGCCATAATCAAGAGTTGCATTGCTGATTGGTGTACTAAAGCAACCATTCTCGCTGATCTGGAACCATGTTACCTATTTTCAATCCTTATTGTTATTATGCACATGATTAAGCCATCTTGGTCATCCATTGTATTTTGTTATTTTCACTTAATTTTCAGTTTCTATATGTAAATATTTAAATTCATTTAAGCTCATTCTTCTTAGTATTTGTCAATTAATGTTAATAAATTTATTTTTGTAATCATCTTATTATTTTCTAGTAATTAGGTGTAGGTACCAAGCGCCTATTACCTTCCATCTTAATTTACCATCAAAAGCTTGACACTGGTACAAGTTTGTTTAACGTAACTGGCACAAGTTTGTTCGACCCAACTGGCACAAGTTTGTTTCACACAACTGGCACAAGTTTGTTCGACGCAACTGGCACAAGTTTGTTTGACGCAACTGGCACAAGTTTGTTTGACGCATCTGGCACAAAGTTGTTCTACGCAACTGGCACTAGTTTGTTCGATGCAACTGGCACAAGTTTGTTCTACGCAACTGGCACAAGTTTGTTTGACGCAACTGGCACAAGTTTGTTCTATGCAACTGGCACTAGTTTGTTCGATGCAACTGGCACAAGTTTGTTCGACGCAACTGGCACAAGTTTGTTTGACGCAACTGGCACAAGTTTGTTAGACGCAACTGGCACAAGTTTGTTCAACGCAACTGGCACAAGTTTTTTTTAATCAATTGGCACACGTTTGTTTGACACAACTGGCACAAGTTTGTTTGATGCAACTGGCACAAGTTTGTTTGACGCAACTGGCAAAAGTTTGTTTGACGCAACTGGCACAAGTTTGTTTGACGCAACTGGCAAAAGTTTATTTGAGGCAACTGGCACAACTTTTCTCGACACAACTAGCACAAGTTTGTTCGCCGTAACTGGCACAAGTTTGTTTGATGCAACTGGCACAAGTTTATTTGACGCAACTGGCACAAGTTTCACGACGCAATTGGCACAAGTTTGTTCGCCGTAACTGGCACAAGTTTGTTCGACGCAACTGGCACAAGTTTGTTCGACGCAACTGGCACAAGTTTGTTTGACACAACTGGCTCAAGTTTCTTCGACGCAACTGGCACAAGTTTGTTCGACGTAACTGGCACAAGTTTGTTTGATGCAACTGGCACAAGTTTATTTGACGCAACTGGCACAAGTTTCACAACGCAATTGGCACAAGTTTGTTCGCCGTAACTGGCACAAGTTTGTTTGACGCAACTGGCACAAGTTTCTTGGACGCAACTGGCACAAGTTTGTTCGACGCAACTGGCACAAGTTTGTTCGACGCAACTGGCACAAGTTTGTTTGACGCAACTGGCACAAGTTTGTTTGATGCAACTGGCACAAGTTTGTTTGACGCAACTGGCACAAGGTTGTTCTATGCAACTGGCACAAGTTTGTTCTACGCAAATGGCACAAGTTTGTTTGACGCAACTGGCACAAGTTTGTTTGATGCAACAGGCACAAGTTTGTTCTACATAACTGGCACAAGTTTGTTATACACAATTGGCACAAGTTTGTTTGACACAACTGGCACAAGTTTGTTCTACGCAAATGGCAAAAGTTTGTTCTACACATCTGGCACAAGTTTGTTCTATGCAACTGGCACTAGTTTGTTCTACGCAACTGGCACAAATTTGTTTGGCGCAACTGGCACATGTTTGTTCTATCCAACTGGCACAAGTTTGTTCGACGCAACTGGCATAAGTTTGTTCTACACAACTGGCACAAGTTTGTTTGACACAAGTGGCACAAGTTTGTTCTTAGAAACTGGCACAAGTTTGTTCGATGGAACTGGCACAAGTTTGTTCGACGCAACTGGCACAAGCTTGTTCGACGCAACTGGCACAAATTTGTACGACGCAACTGGTACAAGTTTGTTTAACGTAACTGGCACAAGTTTGTTCGACCCAACTGGCACAAGTTTGTTTCACACAACTGGCACAAGTTTGTTCGACGCAACTGGCACAAGTTTGTTTGACGCAACTGGCACAAGTTTGTTTGACGCATCTGGCACAAAGTTGTTCTACGCAACTGGCACTAGTTTGTTCGATGCAACTGGCACAAGTTTGTTCTACGCAACTGGCACAAGTTTGTTTGACGCAACTGGCACAAGTTTGTTCTATGCAACTGGCACTAGTTTGTTCGATGCAACTGGCACAAGTTTGTTCGACGCAACTGGCACAAGTTTGTTTGACGCAACTGGCACAAGTTTGTTAGACGCAACTGGCACAAGTTTGTTCAACGCAACTGGCACAAGTTTTTTTTAATCAATTGGCACACGTTTGTTTGACACAACTGGCACAAGTTTGTTTGATGCAACTGGCAAAAGTTTGTTTGACGCAACTGGCAAAAGTTTGTTTGACGCAACTGGCACAAGTTTGTTTGACGCAACTGGCAAAAGTTTATTTGAGGCAACTGGCACAACTTTTCTCGACACAACTAGCACAAGTTTGTTCGCCGTAACTGGCACAAGTTTGTTTGATGCAACTGGCACAAGTTTATTTGACGCAACTGGCACAAGTTTCACGACGCAATTGGCACAAGTTTGTTCGCCGTAACTGGCACAAGTTTGTTCGACGCAACTGGCACAAGTTTGTTCGACGCAACTGGCACAAGTTTGTTTGACACAACTGGCTCAAGTTTCTTCGACGCAACTGGCACAAGTTTGTTCGACGTAACTGGCACAAGTTTGTTTGATGCAATTGGCACAAGATTGTTCTACTCAACTGGCACAAGTTTTTTCTATGCAACTGGCACTAGTTTGTTTTACGCAACTGGCATAAGGTTGTTTGACGCAACTGGCACAAGTTTGTTCTACCAACTAGCACAAGTTTGTTCGACGCAACTGGCACAAGGTTGTTCTACGCAACTGGCACAAGTTTGTTCTACGCAACTGGCACAAGTTTGTTTGACGCAACTGGCACAAGTATGTTTGACACAACTGGCACAAGTTTATTTGACGCAAATGGCATAACTTTTCTCGACGCAACTGGCACAAGTATGTTTTACGCAACTGGCACAAGTTTGTTCAACGCAACTGGCACAAGTTTGTTCGACGCAACTGGCACAAGTTTGTTCTATGCAACTGGGACAAGTTTGTTGGATGCAACTGGCACAAGTTTGTTCGACGTAACTGGCACAAGTTTGTTCGACGCAACTGGCACAAGTTTGTTCGATGCAACTGGGACAAGTTTGTTGGATGTAACTGGCACAAGTTTGTTCGACGTAACTGGCAGAAGTTTGTTCGACGCAACTGGCACAAGGTTGTTCTACGCAACTGGCACAAGTATGTTCTACGCAACTGGCACAAGTTTGCTTTACGCAACTGGCACAAGTTTGTTCTACGCAACTGGCACAAGTTTGTTCGATGCCACTGGCACAAGTTTGTTCGACTCAACTGGCCCAAGTTTTTTTACGCAAATGGAACAAGTTTGTTTGACGCAACAGGCACAAGTTTGTTTGACGCAACTGGCACAAGTTTGTTTGACGTAACTGGCACAAGTTAGTTTGACGCAACTGGCACAAGTTTGTTCGGTGCAACTGGCAAAAGTTTGTTCGACGCAACTGGCAAAAGTTTGTTTGACGCAACTGTCACAAGTGTGTTTGATGCAACTGGCACAAGGTTGTTCAACGCAACTGGCACAAGTTTGTTCTATGCAACTGGCACAAGCTTATTCTATGCAACTGGCACAGGTTTGTTCTACTCAAATGGCACAAGTTTTTTCTACGCAACTGGCACAAGTTTGTTGTACACAACTGGCACAAGTTTGTTTGACACAACTGGCACAAGTTTGTTCGACGCAACTGGCACAAGTTTTTTCGACTCAATTGGCACAAGTTTGTTTGACGCAACTGGCAGAAGTTTGTTTGACGCAACTGGCAGAAGTTTGTTTGACGCAACTGGCACAAGTTTGTTTGACGCAACTGGCACAAGTTTATTTGACGCAAATGGCACAACTTTTCTCAACGCAACTGGCACAAGTATGTTCTACGCAACTGGCACAAGTTTGTTCAACGCAACTGGCACAAGTTTGTTCGACGCAACTGGCACAAGTTTGTTCTATGCAACTGGGACAAGTTTTTTGGACGCAACTGGCACAAGTTTGTTCGACGTAACTGGCACAAGTTTGTTCGACGAAACTTTCACAAGTTTGTTCGACGCAACTGGCACAAGTTTGTACAACGCAACTGGTACAAGTTTGTTTAACGTAACTGGCACAAGTTTATTTGACGCAACTGGCACAAGTTTCTCGACGCAAGTGGCACAAGTTTGTTCGCCGTAACTGGCACAAGTTTGTTCGACGCAACTGGCACAAGTTTGTTTGAAGCAACTGGCACAAGTTTCTTCGATGCAACTGGCACAAGTTTGTACGATGCAACTGGCACAAGTTTGTTTGATGCAATTGGCACAAGTTTGTTCTACTCAACTGGCAAAAGTTTGTTCTATGCAACTGGTACTAGTTTGTTTTACGCAACTGGCATAAGTTTGTTTGACGCAACTGGCACAAGTTTGTTCTACCAACTAGCAAAAGTTTGTTCGACGCAACTGGCACAAGGTTGTTCTACGTAACTGGCACAAGTTTGTTCTACGCAACTGGCACAAGTTTGTTTGACGCAACTGGCACAAGTTTGTTCGACGCAACTGGCACAAGTTTGTTGGATGCCACTGGCCCATGTTTGTTCGATGAAACTGGCCCAAGTTTTTTTGACGCAACTGGCACAAGTTTGTTCGACACAACTGGCACAAGTTTGTTCGACGCAACTGGCACAAGTTTGTTCTACATAACTGGCACAAGTTTGTTCTATGCAACTGGCACAAGTTTGTTCTACGCAACTGGCACAAGTTTGTTATATGCATCTGGCACAAGTTTGTTCTATGCAACTGGCACTAGTTTGTTGTACGCAACTGGCACAAGTTTTTTTGAGGCAACTGGCACAAGTTTGTTCTACCCAACTGACACAAGTTTGTTCAACGCAACTGGCACAAGTTTGTTCTACGCAACTGACACTAGTTTGTTTGACACAACTGGCAGAAGTTTGTTCAACGCAACTGGCACAAGTTTGTTTGACGCAACTGTCGCAAGTTTGTTCAACGCAACTGGCACAAGTTTGTTCGACGCAACTGGCAAAAGTTTGTTTGACGCAACTGGCACAAGTTCGTTTGACGCAACTGCCACAAGGTTCTTCTACGCAACTGGCACAAGTTTGTTTGACGCAACTGGTACAAGTTTGTTCTACGCTACTGGCACAAGTAGGTTTGATGCAACTGGCAGAAGTTTGTTTGACGCAACTGGCACAAGTTTGTTTGACGCAACTGGCACAAGTTTGTTAGACGCAACTGGCACAAGTTTGTTTGACGTAACAGGCACAAGTTTTTTTGACTCAATTACTACAAGTTTGTTTGACGTAACTGGCACAAGTTTGTTTGACGCAAGAGGCACAAGTTTGTTCGACGCAACTGGCACAAGTTTGTTCGACGCAACTTGCACAAGTTAGTTCGATGCAACTGGCACAAGTTTGGTTAACACAACTGGCACATGTTTGTTCGACCCAACTGGCACAAGTTTGTTTGACGCAACTGGCACAAGTTTGTTTGACGCAACTGGCACAAGTTTGTTTGACACAATTGGCACAAGTTTGTTTGACGCAACTGGCACAAGGATGTTCTACGCAACTAACACATGTTTGTTCTACGCAACTGGCACAAGTTTCTTTGATGCAACTGGCACAAGTTTTTTTGATGCAACTGGCAGAAGTTTGTTTGACGCAACTGGCACAAGTTTGTTCGACGCAACTGGCCCAAGTTTGTTTGACGCAACTGGCACAAGTTTGTTCGACGCCACTGGCACAAGTTTGTTCGAAGCAACTGGCACAAGTTTGTTTGATGCAACTGGCACTAATTTGTTATATGCAACTGGCACAAGTTTGTTCTACGCAACTGGCACAAGTTTGTACTACGCAACTGGCAAAAGTTTGTTGTATGCAACTGTCACTAGTTTGTTCTACGCAACTGGCAAAAGTTTGTTTGACGCAACTGGCACAAGTTTGTTCTACGCAACTGGCACAAGTTTGTTGGACACAACTGGCACAAGTTTGTTCTTCGCAACTGTCACAAGTTTGTTGGACGCAACTGGCTCAAGTTTGTTTGACGCAACTGGCACAAGTTTGTTCGACGCAACTGGCACAAGTTTGTTCGACGCAACTGGCACAAGTTTGTTCGATGCAACTGGCACAAGTTTGTTCGATGCAACTGGCACAAGTTTGTTCGATGCAACTGGCACATGTTTGTTCAACACATCTGGCACAAGATTGTTTGACGCAACTGGCATAAGTATGTTTTCGCAACTTGTACAAGTTTGTTTGACTCAACTGGCACAAGTTTGTTTGACGGAACTGTCAGAAGTTTGTTTGGCGCAACTGGTACAAGTCTGTTTGACGCAACTGGCACAAGTTTGTTCGACGCAACTGGCACAAGTTTGTTTGACGCTACTGGCACAAGTTTGTTTGACGCAACTGGCACAAGGTTCTTCTACGCAACTGGCACAAGTTTGTTCTACACAACTGGCACAAGTTTGTTTGAGGCAACTGGCACAAGTTTGTTCAACGCAACTGGCACATGTTTGTTTGACGCAACTGGCACAAGTTTGTTAGACGCAACTGGCACAAGTTTGTTCGACGTAACATGCACAAGATTTTTCGAGTCAATTGGCACAAGTTTGTTTGACGCAACTGGCACAAGATTGTTTGACGCTAGAGGCACAAGTTTGTGTGACGCAACTGGCACAAGTTTGTTTGACGCAACTGGCACAAGTTTTTTTTTATGCAACTGGCACAAGTTTTCTCGACGCAACTGGCACAAGTTTGTTTAATGTAACTGGCAGAAGTTTGTTCGACGTAACTGGCACAAGTATGTTCGACGCAACTGGCACAAGTTTGTTTGACAAAACTGCCACAAGTTTCTTCGACGCAACTGGCACAAGTTTGTTCTACGCAACTGGCACAAGTTTGTTCTACGCAACAGGCACAAGTTTGTTCTACGCATCTGGCACAAGTTTGTTCTACGCAACAGTCACAAGTTTGTTCTACGCGACTGGCACAAGTTTGTTCTACGCAACTGACACAAGTTTGTTTGACACAACTGGCAGAAGTTTGTTCAACGCAACTGGCACAAGTTTCTTTGACGCAACTGGCGCAAGTTTGTTCGACGCAACTGGCACAAGTTTGTTCGACGCAACTTGCACAAGTTTGTTCGATGCAACTGGCACAAGTTTGTTTAACACAACTGGCACAAGTTTGTTCGACCCAACTGGCACAAGTTTGTTTGACGTAACTGGCACAAGTTTGTTTGACGCAACTGGCACAAGTTTGTTTGATACAACTGGCACAAGTTTGTTTGACGCGACTGGCACAAGGATGTTCTACGCAACTAACACATGTTTGTTCTACGCAACTGGCACAAGTTTCTTTGATGCAACTGGCACAAGTTTTTTTGATGCAACTGGCAGAAGTTTGTTTGACGCAACTGGCCCAAGTTTGTTTGACGCAACTGGCACAGGTTTGTTAGACGCAACTGGCACAAGTTTGTTCGAGGTAACTGGCACACGTTTTTTCGACTGAATTGGCACAAGTTTGTTTGACGCAACTGGCATAAGTTTGTTTGACGCAACTGGCACAAGTTTGTTTGACGCAACTGGCACAAGTTTGTTTGACGCGACTGGCACAAGTTTATTTGACGCAACTGGCACAAGTTTTCTCGACGCAACTGGCACAAGTTTGTTCACCGTAACTGGCACAAGTTTGTTCGATGCAACTGGCACAAGTTTGTTTGACGCAACTGGCACAAGTTTTTTTGACGCAACTGGCACAAATTTTCTCGACGCAACTGGCACAAGTTTGTTCGCCGTAACTGGCACAAGTTTGTTCAACGCCACTGGCACAAATTTGTTCGAAGCAACTGGCACAAGTTTGTTTGACGCAACTGGCACAAGTTTGTTCTATGCAACTGGCACAAGTTTGTTCTACGCAACTGGCACAAGTTTGTTCTACGCAACTGGCACAAGTTTGTAATACGCAACTGGCACAAGTTTTTTGTATGCAACTGGCACTAGTTTGTTATACGCAACTGGCATAAGTTTGTTTGACGCAACTGGCACAAGTTTGTTCTACGCAACTGGCACAAGTTTGTTGGACACAACTGGCACAAGTTTGTTCTACGCAACTGGCACAAGTTTGTTTGATGCAACTGGCACAAGTTTGTTTGACGCAACTGGCACAAGTTTGTTAGACGCAACTGGCACAAGTTTGTTCGACGTAACTGGCACAAGTTTTTTCGACTCAATTGGCACAAGTTTGTTTGACGCATCTGGCAAAAGTTTGTTTGACGCAACTTGCACAAGTTTTCTTGATGCAACTGGCACAAGTTTGTTCGCCGTAACTGGCAGAGGTTTGTTTGACGCAACTGGCTCAAGTTTGTTTGTCGCAACTGGCAGAACTTTTTTTCACGCAACTGGCACAAGTTTTCTCGACGCAACTGGCACAAGTTTGTTCGCCATAACTGGCACACGTTTGTTCGACGCCACTGGCACAAGTTTGTTCGAAGCAACTGGCACAAGTTTGTTTGATGCAACTGGCACTAATTTGTTACATGCAACTGGCACAAGTTTGTTCAACGCAACTGGCGCAAGTTTGTTCTACGCAACTGGCACAAGTTTGTTGTATGCAACTGGCACTAGTTTGTTCTACGCAACTGGCATAAGTTTGTTTGACGCAACTGGCACAAGTTTGTTCTACGCAACTGGCACAAGTTTGTTGGACGCAACTGGCACAAGTTTCTTCTACGCAACTGTCACAAGTTTGTTGGACGCAACTGGCTCAAGTTTGTTTGCCGCAACTGGCTCATGTTTGTTTGCCGCAACTGGCACAAGTTTGTTCGACGCAACTGGCACAAGTTTGTTCGACGCAACTGGCACAAGTTTGTTCGATGCAACTGGCACAAGTTTGTTCGTCGCAACTGGCACAAGTTTGTTCGATGCAACTGGCACATGTTTGTTCAACACATCTGGCACAAGATTGTTTGACACAACTGGCATAAGTTTGTTTTCGCAACTTGTACAAGTTTGTTTGACTCAACTGCCACAAGTTTGTTTAACGGAACTGTCACAAGTTTGTTTGGCGCAACTGGTACAAGTTTGTTTGACGCAACTGGCACAAGTTTGTTCGACGCAACTGGCACAAGTTTGTTTGACGCAACTGGCACAAGATTCTTCTACGCAACTGGCACAAGTTTGTTCTACGCAACTGGCACAAGTTTGTTTGAGGCAACTGGCACAAGTTTGTTCAACGCAACTGGCACAAGTTTGTTTGACGCAACTGGCACAAGTTTGTTAGACGCAACTGGCACAAGTTTGTTCGACGTAACATGCACAAGTTTTTTCGAGTCAATTGGCACAAGTTTGTTTGACGCAACTGGCACAAGTTTGTTTGACGCAAAAGGCACAAGTTTGTTTGACGCAACTGGCACAAGTTTTTTTTATGCAACTGGCACAAGTTTTCTCGACGCAACTGGCACAAGTTTGTTTAATGTAACTGGCAGAAGTTTGTTCGACGTAACTGGCACAAGTATGTTCGACGCAACTGGCACAAGTTTGTTTGACAAAACTGCCACAAGTTTCTTCGACGCAACTGGCACAAGTTTGTTCGACGCAACTGGCACAAGTTTGTTTGACGCAACCGGCACAAGTTTGTTCTACGCAACTGGCACAAGTTTGTTCTATGCAACTGGAACTAGTTTGTTCTATGCAACTGGCATAAGTTTGTTTGACGCAACTGGCACAAGTTTGTTCTACGCAACTGGTACAAGTTTTTTCGACGCAACTGGCACAAGTTTCTTCGACGCAACTGGTACAAGTTTGTTGGACGCAACTGGCAAAAGTTTGTTCGAACCAACTGGCAAAAGTTTGTTTGACACAACTGGCACAAGTTTGTTCGACGCAACTGGCACAAGTTTGTTTGACGCAACTAGCACAAGTTTGTTTGACGCAACTGGCACAAGGTTGTTCTACCCAACTGGCACAAGTTTGTTCGATGCAACTGGCACAAGTTTGTTCGCCGCAACTGGCCCAAGTTTGTTTGACGCGACTGGCACAAGTTTTTTTAGACGCAACTGGCACAAGTTTGTTCGACGAAACTGGCACAAGTTTCTTCGACTCAATTGGCACAAGTTTGTTTGACGCAACTGTCACAAGTTTGTTTGACTCAACTGGCACAAGTTTGTTTGACGCAACTGGCACAAGTTATTTGACGCAACTGGCACAACTTTTCTCGACGCAACTGGCACAAGTATGTTCTACACAACTGGCACAAATTTGTTCTATGCAACTTGCACAAGTTTGTTCTACGCAACTGGCACAAGTTTGTTCTACGCAACTGGCACAAGTTTGTTCTACGCAACTGGCACAAGTTTGTTCTACGCAACTGGCACAAGTTTGTTCTACGCAACTGGTACAAGTTTGTTCTACGCATCTGGCACAAGTTTGTTCTACGCAACTGGCACAATTTTGTTCTACGCAACTGGCACAAGTTTGTTCTACGCAACTGGCACAAGTTTGTTCTACGCAACTGACACAAGTTTGTTTGACACAACTGGCAGAAGTTTGTTCAACGCAACTGGCACAAGTTTGTTTGACGCAACTGGCGCAAGTTTGTTCGGCGCAACTGGCACAAGTTTGTTCGACGCAACTTGCACAAGTTTGTTCGATGCAACTGGCACAAGTTTGTTTAACACAACTGGCACAAGTTTGTTCGACCCAACTGGCACAAGTTTGTTTGACGCAACTGGCACAAGTTTGTTTGACGCAACTGGCACAAATTTGTTTGACACAACTGGCACAAGTTTGTTTGACGCGACTGGCACAAGGATGTTCTACGCAACTAACATATGTTTGTTCTACGCAACTGGCACAAGTTTCTTTGATGCAACTGGCACAAGTTTTTTTGATGCAATTGGCAGAAGTTTGTTTGACGCAACTGGCACAAGTTTGTTCGACGCAACTGGCCCAAGTTTGTTTGACGCAACTGGCACAAGTTTGTTAGACGCAACTGGCACAAGTTTGTTCGAGGTAACTGGCACACGTTTTTTCGACTCAATTGGCACAAGTTTGTTTGACGCAACTGGCACAAGTTTGTTCTACGCAACTGGCACAAGTTTGTTTGACGCAACTGGCACAAGTTTGTTTGACGCAACTGGCACAAGTTTATTTGACGCAACTGGCACAAGTTTTCTCGACGCAACTGGCACAAGTTTGTTCACCGTAACTGGCACAAGTTTGTTCGACGCAACTGGCACAAGTTTGTTTGACGCAACTGGCACAAGTTTTTTTGACGCAACTGGCACAAGTTTTCTCGACGCAACTGGCACAAGTTTGTTCGCCGTAACTGGCACAAGTTTGTTCGACGCCACTGGCACAAGTTTGTTCGAAGCAACTGGCACAAGTTTGTTTGACGCAACTGGCACAAGTTTGTTCTATGCAACTGGCACAAGTTTGTTCTACACAACTGGCACAAGTTTGTTATACGCAACTGGCACAAGTTTGTTGTATGCAACTGGCACTAGTTTGTTATACGCAACTGGCACAAGTTTGTTCTACGCAACTGGCACAAGTTTGTTATACGCAACTGGCACAAGTTTGTTCTACGCAACTGGCACAAGTTTGTTCTGCGCAACTGGTACAAGTTTGTTCTACGCATCTGGCACAAGTTTGTTCTACGCAACTGGCACAATTTTGTTCTACGCAACTGGCACAAGTTTGTTCTACGCAACTGGCACAAGTTTGTTTGACGCAACTGGCACAAGTTTGTTTTATGCAACTGGCACAAGTTTTCTCGACGCAACTGGCACAAGTTTGTTTAATGTAACTGGCAGAAGTTTGTTCGACGTAACTGGCACAAGTATGTTCGACGCAACTGGCACAAGTTTGTTTGACAAAACTGCCACAAGTTTCTTCGACGCAACTGACACAAGTTTGTTCGACGCAACTGGCACAAGTTTGTTTGACGCAACCGGCACAAGTTTGTTCTACGCAACTGGCACAAGTTTGTTCTATGCAACTGGAACTAGTTTGTTCTATGCAACTGGCATAAGTTTGTTTGACGCAACTGGCACAAGTTTGTTCTACGCAACTGGTACAAGTTTTTTCGACGCAACTGGCACAAGTTTCTTCGACGCAACTGGTACAAGTTTGATGGACGCAACTGACAAAAGTTTGTTCGAACCAACTGGCAAAAGTTTGTTTGACACAACTGGCACAAGTTTGTTCGACGCAACTGGCACAAGTTTGTTTGACGCAACTAGCACAAGTTTGTTTGACGCAACTGGCACAAGGTTGTTCTACCCAACTGGCACAAGTTTGTTCGATGCAACTGGCACAAGTTTGTTCGCCGCAACTGGCCCAAGTTTGTTTGACGCGACTGGCACAAGTTTGTTAGACGCAACTGGCACAAGTTTGTTCGACGAAACTGGCACAAGTTTCTTCGACTCAATTGGCACAAGTTTGTTTGACGCAACTGTCACAAGTTTGTTTGACTCAACTGGCACAAGTTTGTTTGACGCAGCTGGCACAAGTTATTTGACGCAACTGGCACAACTTTTCTCGACGCAACTGGCACAAGTATGTTCTACACAACTGGCACAAATTTGTTCTATGCAACTTGCACAAGTTTGTTCTACGCAACTGGCACAAGTTTGTTCTACGCAACTGGCACAAGTTTGTTCTACGCAACTGGCACAAGTTTGTTCTACGCAACTGGCACAAGTTTGTTCTACGCAACTGGTACAAGTTTGTTCTACGCATCTGGCACAAGTTTGTTCTACGCAACTGGCACAATTTTGTTCTACGCAACTGGCACAAGTTTGTTCTATGCAACTGGCACAAGTTTGTTCTACGCAACTGACACAAGTTTGTTTGACACAACTGGCAGAAGTTTGTTCAACGCAACTGGCACAAATTTGTTTGACGCAACTGGCGCAAGTTTGTTCGGCGCAACTGGCACAAGTTTGTTCGACGCAACTTGCACAAGTTTGTTCGATGCAACTGGCACAAGTTTGTTTAACACAACTGGCACAAGTTTGTTCGACCCAACTGGTACAAGTTTGTTTGACGCAACTGGCACAAGTTTGTTTGACGCAACTGGCACAAATTTGTTTGACACAACTGGCACAAGTTTGTTTGACGCGACTGGCACAAGGATGTTCTACGCAACTAACACATGTTTGTTCTACGCAACTGGCACAAGTTTCTTTGATGCAACTGGCACAAGTTTTTTTGATGCAATTGGCAGAAGTTTGTTTGACGCAACTGGCACAAGTTTGTTCGACGCAACTGGCCCAAGTTTGTTTGACGCAACTGGCACAAGTTTGTTAGACGCAACTGGCACAAGTTTGTTCGAGGTAACTGGCACACGTTTTTTCGACTCAATTGGCACAAGTTTGTTTGACGCAACTGGCACAAGTTTGTTTGACGCAACTGGCACAAGTTTGTTTGACGCAACTGGCACAAGTTTGTTTGACGCAACTGGCACAAGTTTATTTGACGCAACTGGCACAAGTTTTCTCGACGCAACTGGCACAAGTTTGTTCACCGTAACTGGCACAAGTTTGTTCGACGCAACTGGCACAAGTTTGTTTGACGCAACTGGCACAAGTTTTTTTGACGCAACTGGCACAAGTTTTCTTGACGCAACTGGCACAAGTTTGTTCGCCGTAACTGGCACAAGTTTGTTCGACGCCACTGGCACAAGTTTGTTCGAAGCAACTGGCACAAGTTTGTTTGACGCAACTGGCACAAGTTTGTTCTATGCAACTGGCACAAGTTTGTTCTACACAACTGGCACAAGTTTGTTATACGCAACTGGCACAAGTTTGTTGTATGCAACTGGCACTAGTTTGTTATACGCAACTGGCACAAGTTTTTTCTACGCAACTGGCACAAGTTTGTTATACGCAACTGGCACAAGTTTGTTCTACGCAACTGGCACAAGTTTGTTCTGCGCAACTGGTACAAGTTTGTTCTACGCATCTGGCACAAGTTTGTTCTACGCAACTGGCACAAGTTTGTTCTACGCATCTGGCACAATTTTGTTCTACGCAACTGGCACAAGTTTGTTCTACGCAACTGGCACAAGTTTGTTCTACGCAACTGACACAAGTTTGTTTGACACAACTGGCAGAAGTTTGTTCAACGCAACTGGCACAAGTTTGTTTCACGCAACTGGCGCAAGTTTGTTCTACGCAACTGGCACAAGTTTGTTCGACGCAACTTGCACAAGTTTGTTCGATGCAACTGGCACAAGTTTGTTTAACACAACTGGCACATGTTTGTTCGACCCAACTGGTACAAGTTTGTTTGACGCAACTGGCACAAGTTTGTTTGACGCAACTGGCAAAAGTTTGTTTGACACAACTGGCACAAGTTTGTTTGACGCGACTGGCACAAGGATGTTCTACGCAACTAACACATGTTTGTTCTACGCAACTGGCACAAGTTTCTTTGATGCAACTGGCACAAGTTTTTTTGATGCAATTGGCAGAAGTTTGTTTGACGCAACTGGCACAAGTTTGTTCGACGCAACTGGCCCAAGTTTGTTTGACGCAACTGGCACAAGTTTGTTAGACGCAACTGGCACAAGTTTGTTCGAGGTAACTGGCACACATTTTTTCGACTCAATTGGCACAAGTTTGTTTGACGCAACTGGCACAAGTTTGTTTGACGCAACTGGCCCAAGTTTGTTTAACGCAACTGGCACAAGTTTGTTTGACGCAACTGGCACAAGTTTATTTGACGCAACTGGCACAAGTTTTCTCAACGCAACTGGCACAAGTTTGTTCACCGTAACTGGCCCAAGTTTGTTCGACGCAACTGGCAGAAGTTTGTTTGACGCAACTGGCACAAGTTTTTTTGACGCAACTGGCACAAGTTTTCTCGACGCAACTGGCACAAGTTTGTTCGCCGTAACTGGCACAAGTTTGTTCGACGCCACTGGCACAAGTTTGTTCGAAGCAACTGGCACAAGTTTGTTTGACGCAACTGGCACAAGTTTGTTCTATGCAACTGGCACAAGTTTGTTCTACGCAACTGGCACAAGTTTGTTCTACACAACTGGCACAAGTTTGTTATACGCAACTGGCACAAGTTTGTTGTATGCAACTGGCACTAGTTTGTCCTACGCAACTGGCATAAGTTTGTTTGACGCAACTGGCACAAGTTTGTTCTACGCAACTGGCACAAGTTTGTTGGACGCAACTGGCAAAAGTTTGTTCTACGCAACTGGCACAATTTTGTTGGACGCAACTGGCACAAGTTTGTTCGACGCAAGTGACACAAGTTTGTTCGACGCAACTGGCACAAGTTTGTTCGACGCAACTGGCATAAGTTTGTTCTACGCAACTGGCACAAGTTTGTTCGACGCAACTGGCACAAGTTTGTTCAACACATCTGGCACAAGTTTGTTTGACGCAACTGGCACAAGTTTGTTTTCGCAACTTGTACAAGTTTGTTTGACGCAATTGGCACAAGTTTGTTTGACGCAACTTGCACAAGTTTGTTTGGCGCAACTGGCACAAGTTTGTTCGACACAACTAGCCCAAGTTTGTTTGACGCAACTGGCACAAGTTTGTTAGACGCAACCGGCACAAGTTTGTTCGACGCAACTGGCACAAGTTTCTTCGACTCAATTGGCACAAGTTTGTTTGACGCAACTGGCACATTTTGTTTGACGCAACTGTCACAAGTTTGTTTGACTCAACTGGCACAAGTTTGTTTGACGCAGCTGGCACAAGTTTATTTGATGCAACTGGCACAACTTTTCTCGGCGGAACTGGAAAAAGTATGTTCTACACAACTGGCACAAGTTTGTTCTATGCAACTTGCATAAGTTTGTTCTACGCAACTGGCACAAGTTTGTACTACTCAACTGGCACAAGTTTGTTCTACGCAACTGGCAGAAGTTTGTTCTAAGCAACTGGCACAAGTTTGTTATACGCAACTGGCACAAGTTTGTTATACGCAACTGGCACAAGTTTGTTCTACGCAAGTGGCAGAAGTTTGTTCTAAGCAACTGGCACAAGTTTGTTCTACGCATCTGGTACAAGTTTGTTCTATGCAACTGGCACAAGTTTGTTCTACGTAACTGGCACAAGTTTGTTCTACGCAACTGGCACATGTTTGTTTGACGCAACTGGCACAAGTTTATTCTACGCATCTGGCACAAGTTTGTTCTATCCAACTGACACTAGTTTGTTTTACGCAACTGGCACAAGTTTGTTTCACGCAACTGGCACAAGTTTCTTCTACCCCACTGACACAAGTTTGTTCGACGCAACTGGCACAATTTTGTTCTGCGCAACTGACACAAGTTTGTTTGACACAACTGGCAGAAGTTTGTTCAACGCAACTGGCACAAGTTTGTTTGATGCAACTGGCGCAAGTTTGTTCGACGCAACTGGCACAAGTTTGTTCGACGCAACTGGCACAAGTTTGTTCGATGCAACTGGCACAAGTTTGTTTAACGCAACTGGCACAAGTTTGTTCGACCCAACTGGCACAAGTTTGTTTGACGCAACTGGCACAAGTTTGTTTGACACAACTGGCACAAGTTTGTTTGACGCAACTGGCACAAGGTTGTTCTACGAAACTGGCACAAGTTTGTTCTACGCAACTGGCACAAGTTTCTTTGATGCAACTGGCACAAGTTTGTTTGATGCAACTGGCAGAAGTTTGTTCGATGCAACTGGCACAAGTTTGTTCGGAGCAACTGGCCCAAGTCTGTTTGACGCAACTGGCACAAGTTTGTTAGACACAACTGGCACAAGTTTGTTCTACGTAACTGGCACAAGTTTTTTCGACTCAATTGGCACAAGTTTGTTTGACACAACTGGCAAAAGTTTATTTGACGCAACTGGCACAAGTTTATTTGACGCAACTGGCACAAGTTTTCTCGACGCAACTGGCACAAGTTTGTTCGCCGTAACTGGCACAGGTTTGTTCGATGCAACTGGCACAAGTTTGTTTGACGCAACTGGCACAAGTTTTTTTGACGCAACTGGCACAACTTTTCTCGACGCAATTGGCACAAGTTTGTTCGCCGTAACTGGCACAAGTTTGTTTGACACAACTGGCACTAATTTGTTCTATGTAACTGGCACAAGTTTGTTCTACGCAACTGGCACAAGTTTGTTGTATGCAACTGGCACTAGTTTGTTCTACGCAACTGGCATAAGTTTGTTTGACGCAACTGGCACAATTTTGTTCTACGCAAGTAGCACAAGTTTGTTGGACGCAACTGGCACAAGTTTCCTCTATGCAACTGTCACAAGTTTGTTGGACGCAAGTGGCTGAAGTTTGTTTGACGCAACTGGCACAAGTTTGTTCGACGCAACTGGCACAAGTTTGTTCGACTCAACTGGCACAAGTTTGTTCGACGCAACTGGCACAAGTTTGTTCGACGCAACTGGCACAAGTTTGTTCGATGCAACTGGCACATGTTTGTTCAACACATCTGGCACAAGATTGTTTGACGCAACTGGCATAAGTTGGTTTTCGCAACTTTTACAAGTTTGTTTGACTCAACTGGCACAAGTTTGTTTGACGAAACTGTCACAAGTTTGTTTGGCGCAACTGGCACAAGCTTGTTTGACGCAACTGGCACAAGTTTGTTTGACGCTACTGGCACAAGTTTGTTTGACGCAACTGGCACAAGTTTGTTTGACGCAACTGGCACAAGTTTGTTTGACGCAACTCGCACAAGTTTGTTTGACGCAACTAGCACAAGTTTGATAGACGCAACTGTCACAAGTTTGTTCGACATAACAGGCACTAGTTTTTTCGAGTCAATTGGCACAAGTTTTTTTGACGCAACTGGCACAAGTTTGTTTGACGCAACTGGCACAAGTTTGTTCCAGGCAACTGGCACAAGTTTGTTTGACGCAACTGGCACAAGTTTGTTTGACGCAACTGGCACAAGTTTGTTTGACGCAACTAGCACAAGTTTGATAGACGCAACTGGCACAAGTTTGTTCGACGTAACAGGCACAAGTTTTTTCGAGTCAATTGGCACAAGATTTTTTGACGCAACTGGCACAAGTTTGTTTGACGCAAGAGGCACAAGTTTGTGTGACGCAACTGGCACAAGTTTGTTTGACGCAACTGGCACAAGTTTTTTTTGACGCAACTGGCACAAGTTTTCTCAACGCAACTGGCACAAGTTTGTTTAATAAAACTGGCACAAGTTTGTTCGACGCAACTGGCACAAGTATGTTCGACGCAACTTGCACAAGTTTGTTTGACGCAACTGGCACAAGTTTCTTCGACGCAACTGGCACAAGTTTGTTCGACGCAACTGGCACAAGTTTGTTTGATGCAACTGGCACAAGTTTGTTCTACGCAACTGGCACAAGTTTGTTCTATGCAACTGGCACTAGTCTGTTCTATGCAACTGGCATAAGTTTGTTTGATGCAACTGGCAAAAGTTTGTTCTACGCAACTGGTACAAGTTTGTTCGACGCAACTGGCACAAGTTTCTTCGACGCAACTGGTACAAGTTTGTTGGACGCAACTGGCAAAAGTTTGTTCGTACCAACTGGCAAAAGTTTGTTTGACACAACTGGCACAAGTTTGTTCGACGCAACTGGCACAGGTTTGTTTGACGCAACCAGCACAAGTTTGTTTGAAGCAAATGGCACAAGGTTGTTCTACGCAACTGGCACAGGTTTGTTCTATGCAACTGGCACAATTTTGTTTGACACAACTGTCACAAGTTTGTTCTACGCAACTGGCACAAGTTTGTTCGATGCAACTGGCACAAGTTTGTTCGCCGCAACTGGCCCAAGTTTGTTTGACGCAACTGGCACAAGTTGTTAGATGCAACTGGCACAAGTTTGTTCGACGCAACTGGCACAAGTTTCTTTGACTCAATTGGCACAAGTTTGTTTGACGCAACTGGTACAATTTTGTTTGACGCAACTGTCACAAGTTTGTTAGACTCAACTGGCACAAGTTTGTTTGACGCAACTGGCACAAGTTTATTTGACGCAACTGGCACAACTTTTCTCGACGCAACTGGCACAAGTATGTTCTACACAACTGGCACAAGTTTGTTCTATGCAACTTGCACAAGTTTGTTCTACGCAACTGGCACAAGTTTGTTCTACGCAACTGGCACAAGTTTGTTCTACGCAACTGGCAAAAGTTTGTTCTACGCAACTGGCACAAGTTTGTTTTACGCAACTGGCACAAGATTGTTCTACGCATCTGGCACAAGTTTGTTCTATGCAACTGGCCAAGTTTGTTCTACGCAACTGGCATAATTTTGTTCAAAGCAACTGGCACAAGTTTGTTCTACGCTACTGGCACAAGTTTTTTCTACGCATCTGGCACAAGTTTGTTCTATCCAACTGGCACTAGTTTGTTCTACGCATCTGGCACAAGTTTGTTTGACGCAACTGGCACAAGTTGGTTCGACGCAACTGGCACAAGTTTGTTCTGCGCAACTGAAACAAGTTTGTTTAACACAACTGGCAGAAGTTTGTTCAACACAACTGGCACAAGTTTATTTGACGCAACTGGCGCAAGTTTGTTCAACGCAACTGGCACAAGTTTGTTCAACGCAACTGGCACAAGTTTGTTCGATGCAACTGGCGCAAGTTTGTTTAACACAACTGGCACAAGTTTTTTCGACTCAACTGGCACGAGTTTGTTTGACGCAACTGGCACAAGTTTGTTTGACGCAACTGGCACAAGTTTGTTTGACATAACTGGCACAAGTTTGTTTGAAGCAACTGGCACAAGGATGTTCTACGCAACTGGCACATGTTTGTTCTACGCAACTGGCACAAGTTTGTTTGATGCAACTGGCACAAGTTTTTTTGATGCAACTGGCAGAAGTTTGTTTGACGCAACTGGCACAAGTTTGTTCGACGCAACTGGCCAAAGTTTGTTTGACGCAACTGGCACAAGTTTATTAGATGGAACTGGCTCAAGTTTGTTCGAGGTAACTGGCACAAGTTTTTTCGACTCAATTGGCACGAGTTTGTTTGACGCAATTGGCACAAGTTTGTTTGACGCAACTGGCACAAGTTTGTTTGACGCAACTGGCACAAGTTTGTTTGCCGCAACTGGCACAAGTTTATTTGACCCAACTGGCACAAGTTTTCTCGACGCAACTGGCACAAGTTTGTTCGCCGTAACTGGCACAAGTTTGTTCGACGCAACTGGCACAAGTTTGTTTGAAGCAACTGGCACAAGTTTTTTTGATGCAACTGGCACAAGTTTTCTCAACGCAACTGGCACAAGTTTGTTCGCCGTAACTGGCACACGTTTGTTCGATGCCACAGGCACAAGTTTGTTCGAAGCAACTGGCACAAGTTTGTTTGTCGCAACTGGCACAAGTTTGTTTTATGCAACTGGCACAAGTTTGTTCTACGCAACTATCACAAGTTTGTTCTACGCAACTGGCACAAGTTTGTTATACGCAACTGGCACAAGTTTGTTGTATGCAACTGGCACAAGTTTGTTCGACGCAACTGGCTCAAGTTTGTTTCACGCAATAGGCACAAGTTTGTTCTACGCAACTGGCACAAGTTTGTTCTATGCAACTGGCACAAGTTTGTTCGACGCAACTGGCACAAGGTTGTTCTAAGCAACTGGCACAAGTTTGTTCTACACAACTGGCACAGGTTTGCTTGACGCAACTGGCATAAGTTTGCTTGACGCAACTGGCATAAGTTTGTTCGATGCCACTGGCACAAGTTTGTTCGACGCAACTGGCCCAAGTTTTTTTTAACGCAACTGGCACAAGTTTTTTTGACGCAACTGGCACAAGTTTGTTTGACGCAACTGGCACAAGTTTGTTGGACGCAACTGGCACAAGTTTGTTGGACGCAACTAGCACAAGTTTGTTCGACGCAACTGGCACAAGTTTGTTTGACGCAACTGGCACAAGTTTGTTTGACGCAACTGGCACAAGTTTGCTCTACACAACTGGCATAAGTTTGTTCTACGCAACTGGCACAAGTTTGTTCTATGCAACTGGCACAAGTTTGTTTGACGCAACTGGCACAAGTTTGTTTGACGCAACTAGCACAAGTTTGTTCTACGCAACTGGCACAAGTTTGTTGTATGCAACTGGCACTAGTTTGTTCTACGCAACTGGCATAAGTTTGTTTGACGCAACTGGCACACATTTGTTCTACGCAACTGGCACAAGATTGTTGGACGCAACTGGCACAAGTTTGTTTTCGCAACTTGTACAAGTTTGTTTGACGCAACTGGCACAAGTTTGTTTCACGCAACTGGCACAAGTTTGTTTGGCGCAACTGGCACAAGTTTGTTTTACGCAACTGGCACAAGTTTGTTTGACACAACTGGCACAAGTTTGTTTGACGCAACTGGCACAAGTTTATTTGACGCAACTGGCACAAGTTTGTTTGACGCAAATGGCATAAGGTTGTTCTACGCAACTGGCACAAGTTTGTTCTATGCAACTGGCACAAGTTTGTTTGACGCAACTGGCACAAGTTTGTTCCACGCAACTGGAACAAGTTTGTTCTATGCAACTGGCACAAGTTTGTTCTAAGCAACTCTTACTAGTTTGTTGTACACAACTGGCACAAGTTTGTTTGACACAACTGGCACAAGTTTGTTCTACGCAAATGGCAAAAGTTTGTTCTACGCATCTGGTACACGTTTGTTCTATGCAACTGGCACTATTTTATTCTAGGCAACTGGCACAAATTTGTTTGACGCAACTGGCACATGTTTGTTCTACCCAACTGGCACAAGTTTGTTCGACGCAAGTGGCACAAGTTTGTTCTGCGCAACTGGCACAAGTTTGTTTGACACAACTGGCACAAGATTGTTCTAAGCAACTGGCACAAGTTTGTTCGACGGACCTGGGGTAAGTTTGTTCGACGCAACTGGCACAAGTTTGTACGACGCAACTGGAACAAGTTTGTTTGACACAACTGGCATAAGTTATGTTTGACGCAACTGGCAAAAGTTTGTTTGACGTAACTGGCACAAGTTTGTTCTACGCAACATGCACAAGCTTGTTCTATGCAACTGGCACAAGTTTGTTTGACGCAACTGGTACTAGTTTGTTTGATGCAACTGGCACAAGTTTGTTCGACGCAACATGCACAAGTTTGTTCTACGCAACTGGCACAAGTTTGTTCTATGCAACTGGCACTAGTTTGTTTGATGCAACTGGCACAAGTTTGTTCGACTCAACTGGCCCAAGTTTGTTTGACGCAACTGGCATAAGTTTGTTAGACGCAACTGGCACAAGTTTGTTCGACGCAACTGGCACAAGTTTTTTCGACTCAATTGGCACAAGTTTGTTCGACGCAACTGGCACAAGTTTGTTTGATGCAACTGGCACAAGTTTCTTTGACGAAACTGGCATAAGTTTGTTCGACGCAACTGGCACAAGTTTGTTTCACGCAATTGGCACAAGTTTGTTCTACGCAACTGGCACAAGTTTGTTCTATGCAACTGGCACTAGTTTGTTCTACGCAACTGGCATAAGTTTGTTTGACACAACTGGCACAAGTTTGTTCTACGCAAGTGGCACAAGTTTGTTCGACGCAACTGGCACAAGGTTGTTCTACGCAACTAACACAAGTTTGTTCTACACAACTGGCACAAGTTTGCTTGACGCAACTGGCACAAGTTTGCTTGACGCAACTGGCATAAGTTTGTTCGATGCCACTGGCACAAGTTTGTTCGACGCAACTGGCACAAGTTTTTTTGACGCAACTGGCACAAGTTTTTTTGACGCAACTGGCACAAGTTTGTTTGACGCAACTGGCACAAGTTTGTTGGACGCAACTGGCACAAGTTTGTTCAACGCAACTAGCACAAGTTTGTTTGACGCAACTGGCACAAGTTTGTTTGACGCAACTGGCACAAGTTTGTTCGACGCAACTGGCACAAGTTTGTTTGACGCAACTGGCACAAGGTTGTTCTATGCAACTGGCACAAGTTTGTTCTATGCAACTCGCACAAGTTTGTTTGACGCAACTGGCACAAGTTTGTTTGATGCAACAGGCACAAGTTTGTTCTACATAACTGGCACAAGTTTGTTGTACACAACTGGCACAAGTTTGTTTGACACAACTGGCACAAGTTTGTTCTACGCAAATGGCAAAAGTTTGTTCTACGCATCTGGCACTAGTTTGTTCTACGCAACTGGGACAAATTTGTTTGACGCAACTGGCCCATGTTTGTTCTACCCAACTGGCACAAGTTTGTTCGACGCAACTGGCACAAGTTTGTTCTACACAACTGGCACAAGTTTGTTTGACACAACTGGCACAAGTTTGTTCTAATCAACTGGCACAAGTTTGTTCGACGGAACTGGCGCAAGTTTGTTCGACGCTACTGGCACAAGTTTGTTCGACGCAACTGGCACAAATTTGTACGACGCAACTGGTATAAGTTTTTTTTACATAACTGGCACAAGTTTGCTTGACCCAACTGGCACAAGTTTGTTTCACACAACTGGCACAAGTTTGTTCGACGCAACATGCACAAGTTTGTTTGACGCAACTGGCACAAGTTTGTTTGATGCAACTGGCACAAGGTTGTTCTACGCAACATGTACAAGTTTGTTCTACGCAACTGGCACAAGTTTGTTTGACGCAACTGGCACAAGTTTGTTAGATGCAACTGGCACTAGTTTGTTCGATGCAACTGGCACAAGTTTGTTCGACGCAACTGGCACAAGTTTGTTAGACGCAACTGGCACAAGTTTGTTAGATGCAACTGGCACAAGTTTCTTCAACGCAACTGGCACAAGTTTTTTCGAATCAACTGGCACAAGTTTGTTTGACGCAACTGGCACAAGTTTGTTTGACGCAACTGGCACAAGTTTGTTTGACGCAACTGGCACAAGTTTGTTCGTCGTAACTGGCACAAGTTTTTCCGACGCAACTGGCACAAGTTTGTTCGACGCAACTGGCACAAGTTTGTTTGACGCAACTGGCACAAGTTTCTTCGACGCAACTGGCACAAGTTTGTTCGACGCAACTGGCACAAGTTTCTTTGATGCAATTGGCACAAGTTTGTTCTACTCAACTGGCACAAGTTTGTTCTATGCAACTGGCACTAGTTTGTTTTACGCAACTGGCACAAGGTTGTTCTACGCAACTGGCACAAGTTTGTTGGATGCCACTGGCACAAGTTTGTTCGACGAAACTGGCCCAAGTTTTTTTGACGCAACTGGCACAAGTTTGTTTGACACAACTGGCACAAGTTTGTTCGACGCAACTGGCACAAGTTTGTTCTACATAACTGGCACAAGTTTGTTCTATGCAATGGCACAAGTTTGTTCTATGCAACTGGCACAAGTTTGTTATACCCATCTGGCACAAGTTTGTTCTATGAAACTGGCACTAGTTTGTTCTACGCAACTGGCACGAGTTTGTTTGACGCAACTGGCACAACTTTGTTATACCGAACTGACACAAGTTTGTTCGACGCAACTGGCACAAGTTTGTTCTACGCAACTGGCACAAGTTTGTTCTACGCAACTGACACAAGTTTGTTTGACACAACTGGCAGAATTTTGTTCAACGCAACTGGCAAAAGTTTGTTTGACACAACTGTCGCAAGTTTGTTCGACGCAACTGGCACAAGTTTGTTCGACGCAACTGGCAAAAGTTTGTTTGACGCAACTGGCACAAGTTCGTTTGACGCAACTGGCACAAGGGTCTTCTACGCAACTAGCACAAGTTTGTTTGACGCAACTGGCACAAGTTTGTTCTACGCAACTGTCACAAATTTGTTTGACGCAACTGAAACAAGTTTGTTTGACGCAACTGGCACAAGTTTGTTTGACGCAACTGGCACAAGTTTGTTAGACGCAACTGGCACAAGTTTGTTAGACGTAACAGGCAAAAGTTTTTTCGACTCAACTGGTACAAGTTTGTTTGACGCAACTGGCACAAGTTTGTTTGACGCAAGAGGCACAAGTTTGTTTGACGCAACTGGCACAAGTTTGTTTGGCGAAACTGGCACAAGGTTGTTCTACGCACCATGTACAAGTTTGTTCTATGCAACTGGCACAAGTTTGTTTGACGCAACTGGCACTAGTTTGTTCTACGCAACTGGCACTAGTTTGTTCGATGCAACTGGCACAAGTTTGTTCGACGCAATTGGCACAAGTTTGTTTGACGCAACTGGCACAAGTTTGTTAGACACAACTGGCACAAGTTTGTTCAACGCAACTGGCACAAGTTTGTTCTATGCAACTGGCACTAGTTTGTTTGATGCAACTGGCACAAGTTTGTTCGACGCAACTGGCCCAAGTTTGTTTCACGCAACTGGCACAAGTTTGTTAGACGCAACTGGCACAAGTTTGTTCGACGCAACTGGCACAAGTTTTTTCGACTCAATTGGCACAAGTTTGTTTGACACAACTGGCACAAGTTTCTTTGATGCCACTGGCACAAGTTTGTTTGACGTAACTGGCACAAGTTTGTTTGACGCAACTGGCACAAGTTTTCTCGACACAACTGACACAAGTTTGTTCGCCGTAACTGGCACAAGTTTGTTCGATGCAACTGGCAGAAGTTTGTTCGACGCAACTGGCACAAGTTTGTTTGATGCAACTGGCACAAGTTTCTTTGACGAAACTGGCACAAGTTTGTTCGACGCAACTGGCACAAGTTTGTTTCACGCAATTGGCACAAGTTTGTTCTACACAACTGGCACAAGTTTGTTCTATGCAACGGGCACTAGTTTGTTCTACGCAACTGGCATAAGTTTGTTTGACACAACTGGCACAAGTTTGTTCTACACAACTGGCACAAGTTTGTTCGACGCAACTGGCACAAGGTTGTTCTACGCAACTGGCACAAGTTTGTTCTACACAACTGGCACAAGTTTGCTTGACGCAACTGGCACAAGTTTGCTTGACGCAACTAGCATAAGTTTGTTCGATGACATTGGCACAAGTTTGTTCGACGTAACTGGCCTAATTTTTTTTGACGCAACTGGCACAAGTTTTTTTGACGCAACTGGCACAAGTTTGTTTGACGCAACTGGCACAACTTTGTTGGACGCAACTGCCACAAGTTTGTTCGACGCAACTAGCACAAGTTTGTTCGACGCAACTGGCACAAGTTTGTTTGACGCAACTGGCACAAGTTTGTTTGACGCAACTGGCACAAGTTTGTTTGACGCAACTGGCACAAGGTTGTTCTATGCAACTGGCACAAGTTTGTTCTATGCAACTGGCACAAGTTTGTTTGACGCAACTGGCACAAGTTTGTTTGATGCAACAGGCACAAGTTTGTTCTACATAACTGGCACAAGTTTGTTGTACACAACTGGCACAAGTTTGTTTGACACAACTGGCACAAGTTTGTTCTACGCAAATGGCAAAAGTTTGTTCTACTCATCTGGCACAAGTTTGTTCTATGCAACTGGCACTAGTTTGTTCTACGTAACTGGGACAAATTTGTTTGACACAACTGGCACATGTTTGTTCTACCCAACTGGCACAAGTTTGTTCGACGCAACTGGCACAAGTTTGTTCTACACAACTGGCACAAGTTTGTTTGACACAACTGGCACAAGTTTGTTCTAATCAACTGGCACAAGTTTGTTCGACGGAACTGGCGCAAATTTGTTCGACGCAACTGGCACAAGTTTGTTCGACGCAACTGGTACAAGTTTTTTTTAACATAACTTGCACAAGCATGTTTGACCCAACTGGCACAAGTTTGTTTCACACAACTGGCACAAGTTTGTTCAACGCAACATGCACAAGTTTGTTGGACGCAACTGGCACAAGTTTGTTTGATGCAACTGGCACAAGGTTGTTCTACGCAACACGTACATGTTTGTTCTACGCAACTGGCACAAGTTTGTTTGACGCAACTGGCACAGTTTGTTAGATGCAACTGGCACTAGTTTGTTCGATGCAACTGGCACAAGTTTGTTCGACGCAACTGGCACAAGTTTGTTTGACGCAACTGGCACAAGTTTGTTAGACGCAACTGGCACAAGTTTGTTCAATGCAACTGGCACAAGTTTGTTTGACGCAACTGGCACAAGTTTGTTTGATGCAACTGGCACAAGTTTGTTTGACGCAACTGGCACAAGTTTGTTTGATGCAACTATGACAAGTTTATTTGACGCAACTGGCACAACTTTTCTCGACGTAACTAGCACAAGTTTGTTCGCCGTAACTGGCACAAGTTTGTTTGACGCAACTGGCACAAGTTTGTTTGACGCAACTGGCACAAGTTTATTTGACGTAACTGGCACATGTTTCTCGACGCAAGTGGCACAAGTTTGTTTGCCGTAACTGGCACAAGTTTGTTCGACGCAACTGGCACAAGTTTATTTGACGCGACTGGCAAAAGTTTCTCGACGCAAGTGGCACAAGTTTGTTCGCCGTAACTGGCACAAGTTTTTTCGACGCAACTGGCACAAGTTTGTTCACCGCAATTGGCACAAGTTTGTTTGATGCAACTGGCACAAGTTTCTTCAACGCAACTGGCACAAGTTTGTTCGACGCAACTGGCACAAGTTTGTTTGATGCAATTGGCACAAGTTTGTTCTACTCAACTGGCACAAGTTTGTTCTATGCAACTGGCACTAGTTTGTTTTACGCAACTGGCACAAGGTTGTTCTACGCAACTGGCACAAGTTTGTTGGATGCCACTGGCACAAGTTTCTTCGACGAAACTGGCCCAAGTTTTTTTGACGCAACTGGCACAAGTTTGTTTGACACAACTGGCACAAGTTTGTTTGACGCAACTGGCACAAGTTTGTTCTACATAACTGGCACAAGTTTGTTCTATGCAATGGCACAAGTTTGTTCTATGCAACTGGCACAAGTTTGTTCTACCCATCTGGCACAAGTTTGTTCTATGCACCTGGCACTAGTTTGTTCTACGCAACTGGCACAAGTTTGTTTGACGCAACTGGCACAACTTTGTTATACCCAACTGACACAAGTTTGTTCGACGCAACTGGCACAAGATTGTTCTACGCAACTGACACAAGTTTGTTTGACACAACTGGCAGAAGTTTGTTCAACGCAACTGGCACAAGTTTGTTTGACGCAACTGTCGCAAGTTTGTTCGACGCAACTGGCACAAGTTTGTTCGACGCAACTGGCAAAAGTTTGTTTGACGCAACTGGCACAAGTTCGTTTGACGCAACTGGCACAAGGTTCTTCTACGCAACTAGCACAAGTTTGTTTGACGCAACTGGCACAAGTTTGTTCTACGCAACTGTCACAAATTTGTTTGGCGCAACTGACACAAGTTTGTTTGATGCAACTGGCACAAGTTTGTTTGACGCAACTGGCACAAGTTTGTTAGACGCAACTGGCACAAGTTTGTTCGACGTAACAGGCACAAGTTTTTTCGACTCAACTGGTAAAAGTTTGTTTAACGCAACTGGCACAAGTTTGTTTGACGCAAGAGGCACAAGTTTGTTTGACGCAACTGGCACAAGTTTGTTTGACGAAACTGGCACAAGGTTGTTCTACGCACCATGTACAAGTTTGTTCTACGCAACTGGCACAAGTTTGACGCAACTGGCACAAGTTTGTTCTATGCAACTGGCACTAGTTTGTTCGATGCAACTGGCACAAGTTTGTTCGACGCAATTGGCACAAGTTTGTTTGACGCAACTGGCACAAGTTTGTTAGACACAACTGGCACAAGTTTGTTCAATGCAACTGGCACAAGTTTTTTTTAATCAATTGGCACAAGTTTGTTTGATGCAACTGGCACAAGTTTGTTTGACGCAACTGGCACAGGTTTGTTTGACGCATCTGGCACAAGTTTGTTTGACGCAACTGGCACAATTTTATTTGACGCAAGTGGCACAACTTTTCTCGATGCAACTAGCACAAGTTTGTTCGCCGTAACTGGCACAAGTTTGTTTGACGTAACTGGCACAAGTTTATTTGACGCAGCTGGCACAAGTTTCTTCGACGCAACTGGCACAAGTTTGTATGACGAACTGGCACAAGTTTGTTCGACGCAACTGGCACAATTTTGTTCGACGCAACTGGCACAAGTTTGTTTGACGCAACTGGCACAAGTTTCTTCGACGCAACTGGCACAAGTTTGTTCGACGAACTAGCACAAGTTTGTTTGACGCAATTGGCACAAGTTTGTTCTACTCAACTGGCACAAGTTTGTTCTATGCAACTGGCACTAGTTTGTTTTACGCAACTGGCATAAGTTTGTTTGACGCAACTGGCACAAGTTTGTTCTACAAACTAGCACAAGTTTGTTCGACGCAACTGGCACAAGGTTGTTCTACGCAACTGGCACAAGTATGTTCTACGCAACTGGAACAACTTTGTTTGACGCAACTGGCACAAGGTTGTTCTACGCAACTGGCACAAGTTTGTTGGATGCCACTGACACAAGTTTGTTCCATGAAACTGGCCCAAGTTTTTTTGACGCAACTGGCACAAGTTTGTTAGACGCAACTGGCACAAGTTTGTTCGTCAAAACTGGCACAAGTTTTTTCGACTCAATTGGCTCAAGTTTTTATTTTGGCGCAACTGGAACAAGTTTGTTTGATGCAACTGGCACAAGTTTGTTTGATGCAACTAGCACAAGTTTGTTTGACGCAACTGGCACAAGTTTATTCGACGCAACTGGCACAAGTTTTCTCGACGAAACTGGCACAAGTTTGTTCGCCGTAAATGGCACAAGTTTGTTCGACGCAACTGGCACAAGTTTGTTTGACTCAACTGGCACAAGTTTGTTCTACATAACTGGCACAAGTTTGTTCTATGCAACTGGCACAAGTTTGTTCTACGCAACTGGCACAAGTTTGTTCTACGCAACTGGCACAAGTTTGTTCTACGCAACTGGCACAAGTTTGTTTGACGCAACTGGCACAAGTTTGTTTGGCGCAACTGGCACAAGTTCGTTCTACATAACTGGCACAAGTTTGTTGTACACAACTGGCACAAGTTTGTTTGACACAACTGGCACAAGTTTGTTCTACGCAAATGGCAAAAGTTTGTTCAATGCATCTGGCACAAGTTTGTTCTATGCAACTGGCAATAGTTTGTTTGACGCAACTGGCACAAGTTTGTTCTATGCAACTGGCACTAGTTTGTTTGACGCAACTGGCACAAATTTGTTTGACGCAACTGGCACATGTTTGTTCTACCCAACTGGCACAAGTTTGTTCGACGCAACTGGCACAAGTTTGTTCTACACAACTGGCACAAGTTTGTATGACACAAGTAGCACAAGTTTGTTCTAAGCACCTGGCACAAGTTTGTTCGACGGAACTGGCGCAAGTTTGTTCGACGCAACTGGCACAAGTTTGTTCGACGCAACTGGCACAAATTTGTACGACGCAACTGGTACAAGTTTGTTTAACGTAACTGGCACAAGTTTGTTCGACCCAACTGGCAAAAGTTTGTTTCACACAACTTTCACAAGTTTGTTCGACGCAACTGGCACAAGTTTTTTTGACACAACTGGCACAAGTTTCTTTGACGCAACTGGCACAAGGTTGTTCTACGCAACTTGTACAAGTTTGTTTTACGCAACTGGCACAAGTTTGTTTGACGCAACTGGCACAAGTTTGTTCGATGCAACTGGCACAAGTTTGTTCGACGCAACTGGCACAAGTTTGTTTGACGCAACTAGCACAAGTTTGTTCTATGCAACTGGCACAAGTTTGTTCGATGCAACTGGCACAAGTTTGTTCGACGCAACTGGCACAAGTTTTTTTGACGCAACTGGCACAAGTTTGTTCTACGCAACTGGCACAAGTTTGTTCAACGCAACTGGCACAAGTTTTTTCGAATCAATTGGCAGAAGTTTGTTTGACGCAACTGGCACAAGTTTGTTTGACGCACCTGGCACAAGTTTGTTTGACGCACCTGGCACAAGTTTGTTTGAAGCAACTGGCACAAGTTTATTTGACGCAACTGGCACAACTTTTTTCGACGCAACTGGCACAAGTTTGTTCGCCGTAACTGGCACAAGATTGTTTGACGCAACTGGCACAAGTTTATTTGACGCAACTGGCACAAGTTTCTCGACGCAAGTGGCACAAGTTTGTTCGCCGTAACTGGCACAAGTTTGTTCGACGCAACTGGCACAAGTTTGTTCGACGCAACTGGCACAAGTTTGTTTGACGCAACTGGCACAAGTTTGTTTGAAGCAACTGGCACAAGTTTGTTTGACGCAACTGGCACAAGTTTGTTTGACGCACCTGGCACAAGTTTGTTTGAAGCAACTGGCACAAGTTTATTTGACGCAACTGGAACAACTTTTTTCGACGCAACTGGCACAAGTTTGTTCGCCGTAACTGGCACAAGATTGTTTGACGCAACTGGCACAAGTTTATTTGACGCAACTGGCACAAGTTTCTCGACGCAAGTGGCACAAGTTTGTTCGCCGTAACTGGCACAAGTTTGTTCGACGCAACTGGCACAAGTTTGTTCGACGCAACTGGCACAAGTTTGTTTGACGCAACTGGCACAAGTTTCTTCGACACAACTGGCACAAGTTTGTTCGGCGGAACTGGCACAAGTTTGTTTGATGCAATTGGCACAAGTTTGTTCTACTCAACTAGCACAAGTTTGTTCTATGCAACTGGCACTAGTTTGTTTTACGCAACTGTCATAAGTTTGTTTGACGCAACTGGCATAAATTTGTTTGACGCAACTGGCACAAGGTTCTTCTACGCAACTGGCACAAGTTTGTTTAACGCAACTGGCACAAGTTTGTTCTACGCAACTGGCACAAGTTTGTTTGACGCAACTGGCACAAGTTTGTTTGCACAAGTTTGTTTGACGCAACTGGCACAAGTTTGTTTGACGCAACTGGCACAAGTTTGTTAGACGCAACTGGCACAAGTTTGTTTGACACAACTGGCACAATTTTTTTCGACTCAATTGGTACAAGTTTGTTTGACGCAACTGGCACAAGTTTGTTTGACGCAAGAGGCATAAGTTTGTTTGACGCAACTGGCACAAGTTTGTTTGACGCAACTGGCACAAGTTTGGTTGACGCAACTGGCACAAGTTTGTTCGACGCAACTGGCACAAGTTTGTTCGACGCAACTGGCAAAAGCTTGTTTGACGCAACTGGCACAAATTCGTTTGATGCAACTGGCACAAGGTTCTTCTACGCAACTGCTACAAGTTTGTTGGACGCAACTGGCTCAAGTTTCTTCGACGCAACTGGTACAAGTTTGTTGGACGCAACTGGCAAAAGTTTGTTCGAACCAACTGGCAAAAGTTTGTTTGACACAACTGGCACAAGTTTGTTCGACGTAACTGGCACAAGTTTGTTTGACGCAACTAGCACAAGTTTGTTTGATGCAACTGGCACAAGGTTGTTCTACGCAACTGGCACAAGTTTGTTCGACGCAACTGGCACAAGTTTGTTCGACGCAACTGGCAAAAGTTTGTTTGACTCCACTGGCACAAGTTCGTTTGACGCAACTGGCACAAGGTTCTTCTACGCAACTGGTACAAGTTTGTTCGACGCAACTGGCACAAGTTTCTTCGACACAACTGGTACAAGTTTGTTGGACGCAACTGGCAAAAGTTTGTTCGAACCAACTGGCAAAAGTTTGTTTGACACAATTGGCACAAGTTTGTTCGACGCAACTGGCACAAGTTTGTTTGACGCAACTAGCACAAGTTTGTTTGACGCAACTGGCACAAGGTTGTTCTACGCATCTGGCACAAGTTTGTTATACGCAACTGGCACAAGTTTGTTTGACGCAACTGGCACAAGTTTGTTCTACGCAACTGGCACAAGTTTGTTCGATGCAACTGGCACAAGTTTGTTCGCCGCAACTGGCCCAAGTTTGTTTGACGCAACTGGCACAAGTTTGTTAAACGCAACTGGCACAAGTTTGTTCGACGCAACTGGCACAAGTTTCTTCGACTCAATTGGCACAAGTTTGTTTGACGCAACTGGTACAAGTTTGTTTGACGGAACTGTCACAAGTTTGTTTGACTCAACTGGCACAAGTTTGTTTGGCGCAACTGGCACAAGTTTATTTGACACAACTGGCACAACTTTTCTCGACGCAACTGGCACAAGTATGTTCTACACAACTGGCACAAGTTTGTTCTATGCAACTTGCACAAGTTTGTTCTACGCAACTGGCACAAGTTTGTTCTATGCAACTGGCACAAGTTTATTCTACGCAACTGGCACAAGTTTGTTCTACGCAACTGGCACAAGTTTGTTCTACGCAACTGGCACAAGTTTGTTCTACGCATCTGGCACAAGTTTGCTCTATGCAACTGGCACAAGTTTGTTCTATGCAACTGGCACAAGTTTGTTTTACACAACTGGCACAAGTTTGTTAGACGCAACTGGCACAAGTTTGTTCGACGCAACTGGCACAAGTTTCTTCGACTCAATTGGCACAAGTTTGTTTGACGCAACTGGTACAAGTTTGTTTGACGCAACTGTCACAAGTTTGTTTGACTCAACTGGCACAAGTTTGTTTGGCGCAACTGGCACAAGTTTATTTGACACAACTGGCACAACTTTTCTCGACGCAACTGGCACAAATTTGTTCTACGCAACTGGCACTAGTTTGTTCTATGCAACTGGCACAAGTTTATTCTACACAACTGGCACAAGTTTGTTCTACGCAACTGGCACAAGTTTGTTCTATGCAACTGGCACAAGTTTGTTCTACGCATCTGGCTCAAGTTTGCTCTATGCAACTGGCACAAGTTTGTTCTATGGAACTGGCACAAGTTTGTTTTACACAACTGGCACAAGTTTGTTCTACGCAACTGACACAAGTTTGTTTGACACAACTGGCAGAAGTTTGTTCAACGCAACTGGCACAAGTTTGTTTGAACAAAACTGGCGCAAGTTTGTTCGACGCAACTGGCACAAGTTTGTTTGACGCAACTTGCACAAGTTTGTTCGATGCAATTGGCACAAGTTTGTTTAACACAACTGGCACAAGTTTGTTCGACCCAACTAGCACAAGTTTGTTTGACGCAACTGGCACAAGTTTGTTTGACGCAACTGGCACAAGTTTGTTTGACACAACTGTCACAAGTTTGTTTGACGCGACTGGCACAAGGATGTTCTACGCAACTGACACATGTTTGTTCTACGCAACTGGTACAAGTTTGTTTGATGCAACTGGCACAAGTTTTTTTTATGCAACTGGCAGAAGTTTGTTTGACGCAACTGGCACAAGTTTGTTCGACGCAACTGGCCCAGGTTTGTTCGATGCAACTGGCACAAGTTTGTTTGACGCAACTGGCACAAGTTTGTTTGACGCAACTGGCACAAGTTTGTTCTACAAACTAGCACAAGTTTGTTCGACGCAACTGGCAGAAGGTTGTTCTATGCAACTGGCACAAGTATGTTCTACACAACTGGCAGAAGTTTGTTTGACGCAACTGGCACAAGTTTGTTCGACGCAACTGGCCCAAGTTTTTTTGACTCAACTGGCACAAGTTTGTTTGACGCAACTGTCACAAGTTTATTTGACACAACTGGCACAACTTTTCTCGACGCAACTGGCACAAGTATGTTCTACACAACTGGCACAAGTTTGTTCTATGCAACTTGCACAAGTTTGTTCTACATAACTGGCACAAGTTTGTTCTACGCAACTGGCACAAGTTTGTTCTACGCAACTGGCAAAAGTTTGTTCTAAACAACTGGCACAAGTTTGTTTTACGCAACTGGCACAAGTTTGTTTTACGCATCTGGCACAATTTTGTTCTATGTAACTGGCACAAGTTTGTTCTACGCAACTGGCATAAGTTTGTTCTACGCAACTGGCACAAGTTTGTTCTACGCAACTGGCACAAGTTTATTCTACGCATCTGGCACAAGTTTGTTTGACGCAACTGGCACAAGTTTGTACTACCCAACTGACACAAGTTTGTTCGACGCAACTGGCACAAGTTTGTTCTATGCAACTGACACAAGTTTGTTTGACACAAATGGCAGAAGTTTGTTCAAAACAACTGGCACAAGTTTGTTTGATGCAACTGGCGCAAGTTTATTCAACGCAACTGGCACAAGTTTGTTTGACGCAACTGGCGCAAGTTTGTTTAACACAACTGGCACAAGTTTGTTCGATGCAACTGGCGCAAGTTTGTTTAACGCAACTGGCACAAGTTTGTTCGACCCAACTGGCACAAGTTTGTTTGACGCAACTGGCACAAGTTTGTTTGATGCAACTGGCACAAGTTTGTTTGACACAACTGGCCCAAGTTTGTTTGACGCAACTGGCACAAGGATGTTCTACGCAACTGGCACATGTTTGTTCTACGCAACTGGCACAAGTTTGTTTGATGCAACTGGCACAAGTTTTTTGATGCAACTGGCAGAAGTTTGTTTGACGCAACTGGCACAAGTTTGTTCGACGCAACTGGCACAAGTTTGTTTGACGCAACTGGCACAAGTTTGTTAGATGGAACTGGCACAAGTTTGTTCGAGGTAACTGGCACAAGTTTTTTCGACTCAATTGGCACGAGTTTGTTTGACGCAACTGGCATAAGTTTGTTTGACACAACTGGCACAAGTTTGTTTGACGCAACTGGCACAAGTTTGTTCGATGCAACTGGCGCAAGTTTGTTTAACACAACTGGCACAAGTTTGTTCGACCCAACTGGCACAAGTTTGTTTGACGCAACTGGCACAAGTTTGTTTGACGCAACTGGCACAAGTTTGTTTGAAACAACTGGCCCAAGTTTGTTTGACGCAACTGGCACAAGGATGTTCTACGCAACTGGCACATGTTTGTTCTACGCAACTGGCACAAGTTTGTTTGATGCAACTGGCACAAGTTTTTTTGATGCAACTGGCACAAGTTTGTTTGACGCAACTGGCACAAGTTTGTTCGACGCAACTGGCCCAAGTTTGTTTGACGCAACTGGCACAAGTTTGTTAGATGGAACTGGCACAAGTTTGTTCGAGGTAACTGGCACAAGTTTTTTCGACTCAATTGGCACGAGTTTGTTTGACGCAACTGGCATAAGTTTGTTTGACGCAACTGGCACAAGTTTGTTTGACGCAACAGGCACAAGTTTGTTTGACGCAACTGGCACAAGTTTATTTGACGCAACTGGCACAAGTTTGTTAGACGCAACTGGCACAAGTTTGTTCGCCGTAACTGGCACAAGTTTGTTCGACGCAACTGGCACAAGTTTGTTTGACGCAACTGGCACAAGTTTTTTTGACGCAACTGGCACAAGTTTTCTCAACGCAACTGGCACAAGTTTGTTCGCCGTAACTGGCACACGTTTGTTCGACGCCACTGGCACAAGTTTGTTCGAAGCAACTGGCACAAGTTTGTTTGACGCAATTGGCACAAGTTTGTTCTATGCAACTGGCACAAGTTTGTTCTACGCAACTATCACACGTTTGTTCTACGCAACTGGCACAAGTTTGTTATACGCAACTGGCACAAGTTTGTTGTATGCAACTGGCACTAGTTTGTTCTACGCAACTGGCACAAGTTTGTTTGAACAAAACTGGCGCAAGTTTGTTCGACGCAACTGGCACAAGATTGTTGGACGCAACTGGCACAAGTTTGTTTTCGCAACTTGTACAAGTTTGTTTGACGCAACTGGCACAAGTTTGTTCTACGCAACTGACACAAGTTTGTTTGACACAACTGGCAGAAGTTTGTTCAACGCAACTGGCACAAGTTTGTTTGAACAAAACTGGCGCAAGTTTGTTCGACGCAACTGGCACAAGTTTGTTTGACGCAACTTGCACAAGTTTGTTGGATGCAATTGGCACAAGTTTGTTTAACACAACTGGCACAAGTTTGTTCGACCCAACTGGCACAAGTTTGTTTGACGCAACTGGCACAAGTTTGTTTGACGCAACTGGCACAAGTTTGTTTGACACAACTGTCACAAGTTTGTTTGACGCGACTGGCACAAGGATGTTCTACGCAACTGACACATGTTTGTTCTACGCAACTGGTACAAGTTTGTTTGATGCAACTGGCACAAGTTTTTTTGATGCAACTGGCAGAAGTTTGTTTAACGCAACTGGCACAAGTTTGTTCGACGCAACTGGCCCAGGTTTGTTCGACGCAACTGGCACAAGTTTGTTTGACGCAACTGGCACAAGTTTGTTTGACGCAACTGGCACAAGTTTGTTCTACAAACTAGCACAAGTTTGTTCGACGCAACTGGCAGAAGGTTGTTCTACGCAACTGGCACAAGTATGTTCTACAGAACTGGCAGAAGTTTGTTTGACGCAACTGGCACAAGTTTGTTCGACGCAACTGGCCCAAGTTTTTTTGACTCAACTGGCACAAGTTTGTTTGACGCAACTGGCACAAGTTTATTTGACGCAACTGGCACAACTTTTCTCGACGCAACTGGCACAAGTATGTTCTACACAACTGGCACAAGTTTGTTCTATGCAACTTGCACAAGTTTGGTCTACATAACTGGCACAAGTTTGTTCTACGCAACTGGCACAAGTTTGTTCTACGCAACTGGCATTAGTTTGTTCTAAACAACTGGCACAAGTTTGTTTTACGCAACTGGCACAAGTTTGTTTTACGCATCTGGCACAATTTTGTTCTATGTAACTGGCACAAGTTTGTTCTACGCAACTGGCATAAGTTTGTTCTACGCAACTGGCACAAGTTTGTTCTACGCAACTGGCACAAGTTTATTCTACGCATCTGGCACAAGTTTGTTTGACGCAACTGGCACAAGTTTGTACTACCCAACTGACACAAGTTTGTTCGACGCAACTGGCACAAGTTTGTTCTACGCAACTGACACAAGTTTGTTTGACACAAATGGCAGAAGTTTGTTCAACACAACTGGCACAAGTTTGTTTGATGCAACTGGCGCAAGTTTGTTCAACGCAACTGGCACAAGTTTGTTTGACGCAACTGGCACAAGTTTGTTTAACACAACTGGCACAAGTTTGTTCGATGCAACTGGCGCAAGTTTGTTTAACACAACTGGCACAAGTTTGTTCGACCCAACTGGCACAAGTTTGTTTGACGCAACTGGCACAAGTTTGTTTGACGCAACTGGCACAAGTTTGTTTGACACAACTGGCCCAAGTTTGTTTGACGCAACTGGCACAAGGATGTTCTACGCAACTGGCACATGTTTGTTCTACTCAACTGGCACAAGTTTGTTTGATGCAACTGGCACAAGTTTTTTTGATGCAACTGGGAGAAGTTTGTTTGACGCAACTGGCACAAGTTTGTTCGACGCAACTGGCCCAAGTTTGTTTGATGCAACTGGCACAAGTTTGTTAGATGGAACTGGCACAAGTTTGTTCGAGGTAACTGGCACAAGTTTTTTCGACTCAATTGGCACGAGTTTGTTTGACGCAACTGGCATAAGTTTGTTTGACGCAACTAGCACAAGTTTGTTTGACGCAACTGGCACAAGTTTGTTCGATGCAACTGGCGCAAGTTTGTTTAACACAACTGGCACAAGTTTGTTCGACCCAACTGGCACAAGTTTGTTTGACGCAACTGGCACAAGTTTGTTTGACGCAACTGGCACAAGTTTGTTTGACACAACTGGCCCAAGTTTGTTTGACGCAACTGGCACAAGGATGTTCTACGCAACTGGCACATGTTTGTTCTACGCAACTGGCACAAGTTTGTTTGATGCAACTGGCACAAGTTTTTTTGATGCAACTGGCAGAAGTTTGTTTGACGCAACTGGCACAAGTTTGTTCGACGCAACTGGCCCAAGTTTGTTTGACGCAACTGGCACAAGTTTGTTAGATGGAACTGGCACAAGTTTGTTCGAGGTAACTGGCACAAGTTTTTTCGACTCAATTGGCACGAGTTTGTTTGACGCAACTGGCATAAGTTTGTTTGACGCAACTGGCACAAGTTTGTTTGACGCAACAGGCACAAGTTTGTTTGACGCAACTGGCACAAGTTTATTTGACGCAACTGGCATAAGTTTGTTAGACGCAACTGGCACAAGTTTGTTCGCCGTAACTGGCACAAGTTTGTTCGACGCAACTGGCACAAGTTTGTTTGACGCAACTGGCACAAGTTTTTTTGACGCAACTGGCACAAGTTTTCTCAACGCAACTGGCACAAGTTTGTTCGCCGTAACTGGCACACGTTTGTTCGACGCCACTGGCACAAGTTTGTTCGAAGCAACTGGCACAAGTTTGTTTGACGCAATTGGCACAAGTTTGTTCTATGCAACTGGCACAAGTTTGTTCTACGCAACTATCACACGTTTGTTCTACGCAACTGGCACAAGTTTGTTATACGCAACTAGCACAAGTTTGTTGTATGCAACTGGCACTAGTTTGTTCTATGCAACTGGCACAAGTTTGTTTGAACAAAACTGGCGCAAGTTTGTTCGACGCAACTGGCACAAGATTGTTGGACGCAACTGGCACAAGTTTGTTTTCGCAACTTGTACAAGTTTGTTTGACGCAACTGGCACAAGTTTGTTTGACGCAACTGGCACAAGTTTGTTTGGCGCAACTGGCACAAGTTTGTTTGACGCAACTGGCACAAGTTTGTTTGACACAACTGGCACAAGTTTGTTTGACACAACTGGCACAAGTTTGATTGACGCAACTGGCACAAGTTTGTTTGACACAAATGGCATAAGGTTGTTCTACGCAACTGGCACAAGTTTGTTCTATGCAACTGGCACAAGTTTGTTTGACGCAACTGGCACAAGTTTGTTCCACGCCACTGGAACAAGTTTGTTCTACGCAACTGGCACAAGTTTGTACTAAGCAACTCTTACTAATTTGTTGTACACAACTGGCACAAGTTTGTTTGACACAACTGGTACAAGTTTGTTCTACGCAAATGGCAAAAGTTTGTTCTACGCATCTGGTACACGTTTGTTCTATGCAACTGGCACTAGATTGTTCTAGGCAACTGGCACAAATTTGTTTGACGCAACTGGCACATGTTTGTTCTACCCAACTGGCACAAGTTTGTTCGACGCAACTGGCATAAGTTTGTTCTGTGCAACTGGCACAAGTTTGTTTGACACAACTGGGACAAGTTTGTTCTAAGCAACTGGCACAAGTTTGTTCGACAGAACTGGCGCAAGTTTGTTCGACGCAACTGGCACAAGTTTGTTCGACGCAACTGGAACAAGTTTGTTCGATGCAACTGGTACAAGTTTGTTTAAAGTAACTGGCACAAGTTTGTTCGACCAAACTGGCACAAGATTGTTTGACACAACTGGCATAAGTTATGTTTGACGCAACTGCTAAAAGTTTGTTTGACGTAACTGGCACAAGTTTGTTCGACGCAACATGCACAAGCTTGTTCTATGCAACTGGCACAAGTTTGTTTGACGCAACTGGCACTAGTTTGTTTGATGCAACTGGCACAAGTTTGTTCGACGCAACATGCACAAGTTTGTTCTACGCAACTGGCACAAGTTTGTTCTATGCATCTGGCACTAGTTTGTTTGATGCAACTGGCACAAGTTTGTTGTACGCAACTGGCCCAATTTTGTTTGATGCAACTGGCACAAGTTTGTTGGACGCAACTGGCACAAGTTTGTTCGACGCAACTGGTACAAGTTTTTTTGACTCAATTGGCACAAGTTTGTTTGACACAACTGGCACAAGTTTGTTTGATGCCACTGGCACAAGTTTGTTTGACGTAACTGGCACAAGTTTGTTTGACGCAAGTGGCACAAGTTTTCTCGACACAACTGACACAAGTTTGTTCGCCGTAACTGGCACAAGTTTGTTCGACGCAACTGGCACAAGTTTGTTCGACGCAACTGGCACAAGTTTGTTTGATGGAACTGGCACAAGTTTCTTTGACGAAACTGGCACAAGTTTGTTCGACGCAACTGGCACAAGTTTGTTTCACGCAATTGGCACAAGTTTGTTCTACGCAACTGGCACAAGTTTGTTCTATGCAACTGGCACTAGTTTGTTCTACGCAACTGGCATAAGTTTGTTTGACACAACTATCACAAGTTTGTTCTACGCAACTGGCACAAGTTTTTTCGACGCAACTGGCACAAGGTTGTTCTACGCAACTGGCACAAGTTTGTTCTACACAACTGGCACAAGTTTGCTTGACGCAACTGGCACAAGTTTTTTTTACGCAACTGGCATAAGTTTGTTCGATGCCACTGGCACAAGTTTGTTCGACGCAACTGGCCCAAGTTTTTTTGACGCAACTGGCACAAGTTTTTTTGACGCAACTGGCACAAGTTTGTTTGGCGCAACTGGCACAAGTTTCTTAGACGCAACTGGCACAAGTTTGTTCGACGCAACTAGCACAAGTTCGTTCGACGCAACTGGCACAAGTTTGTTTGACGCAACTGGCACAAGTCTGTTTGACGCAACTGGCACAAGTTTTTTTGACGCAACTGGCACAAGGTTGTTCTATGCAACTGGCACAAGTTTGTTCTATGCAACTGGCACAAGTTTGTTTGACGCAACTGGCACAAGTTTGTTTGATGCAACAGGCACAAGTTTGTTCTACATAACTGGCACAAGTTTGTTGTACACAACTGGCACAAGTTTGTTCGACCCAACTGGCACAAGTTTGTTTGACGCAACTGGCACAAGTTTGTTTGACGCAACTGGCACAAGTTTGTTTGACACAACTGTCACAAGTTTGTTTGACGCGACTGGCACAAGGATGTTCTTCGCAACTGACACATGTTTGTTCTACGCAACTGGCACAAGTTTGTTTGATGCAACTGGCACAAGTTTTTTTGATGCAACTGTCAGAAGTTTGTTTGACGCAACTGGCACAAGTTTGTTCGACGCAACTGGCCCAAGTTTTTTTGACTCAACTGGCACAAGTTTGTTTGACGCAACTGGCACAAGTTTATTTGACGCAACTGGCACAACTTTTCTCGACGCAACTGGCACAAGTATGTTCTACACAACTGGCACAAGTTTGTTCTATGCAACTTGCACAAGTTTGTTATACATAACTGGCACAAGTTTGTTCTACGCAACTGGCACAAGTTTGTTCTACGCAACTGGGAAAAGTTTGTTCTACGCAACTGGCACAAGTTTGTTTTACGCAACTGGCACAAGTTTGTTTTACGCATCTGGCACAAGTTTGTTCTACGCAACAGGCACAAGTTTGTTCTATGTAACTGGCACAAGTTTGTTCTACGCAACTGGCACAAGTTTGTTCTATGTAACTGGCACAAGTTTGTTCTACGCAACTGGCATAAGTTTGTTCTACGCAACTGGCACAAGTTTATTCTACGCATCTGGCACAAGTTTGTTTGACGCAACTGGCACAAGTTTGTACTACCCAACTGACACAAGTTTGTTCGACGCAACTGGCACAAGTTTGTTCTACGCAACTGACACAAGTTTGTTTGACACAACTGGCAGAAGTTTGTTCAACACAACTTGCCCAAGTTTGTTTGACGCAACTGGCGCAAGTTTGTTCAACGCAACTGGCACAAGTTTGTTCGACGCAACTGGCACAAGTTTGTTCGATGCAACTGGCGCAAGTTTGTTTAACACAACTGGCACAAGTTTGTTCGACCCAACTGGCACAAGTTTGTTTGACGCAACTGGCACAAGTTTGTTTGACGCAACTGGCACAAGTTTGTTTGACACAACTGGCACAAGTTTGTTTGACGCAACTGGCACAAGGATGTTCTACGCAACTGGCACATGTTTGTTCTATGCAACTGGCACAAGTTTGTTTGATGCAAATGGCACAAGTTCTTTTGATGCAACAGGCAGAAGTTTGTTTGACGCAACTGGCACAAGTTTGTTCGACGCAACTGGCCCAAGTTTGTTTGACGCAACTGGCACAAGTTTGTTAGATGGAACTGGCACAAGTTTGTTCGAGGTAACTGGCACAAGTTTTTTCGACTCAATTGGCACGAGTTTGTTTGACGCAACTGGCACAAGTTTGTTTGACGCAACTGGCACAAGTTTGTTTGACGCAACTGGCACAAGTTTGTTTGACGCAACTGGCACAAGTTTATTTGACGCAACTGGCACAAGTTTTCTCGACGCAACTGGCATAAGTTTGTTCGCTGTAACTGGCACAAGTTTGTTCGACGCAACTGGCACAAGTTTGTTTGACGCAACTGGCACAAGTTTTTTTGACGCAACTGGCACAAGTTTTCTCAACTCAACTGGCACAAGTTTGTTCGCCGTAACTGGCACACGTTTGTTCGACGCCACTGGCACAAGTTTGTTCGAAGCAACTGGCACAAGTTTGTTTGACGCAACTGGCACAAGTTTGTTCTACGCAACTGGCAAAAGTTTGTTCTAAACAACTGGCACAAGTTTGTTTGACGCAACTGGCACAAGTTTGTTTTACGCATCTGGCACAATTTTGTTCTATGTAACTGGCATAAGTTTGTTCTACGCAACTGGCATAAGTTTGTTCTACGCAACTGGCACAAGTTTGTTCTACGCAACTGGCACAAGTTTATTCTACGCATCTGGCACAAGTTTGACGCAACTGGCACAAGTTTGTACTACCCAACTGACACAAGTTTGTTCGACGCAACTGGCACAAGTTTGTTCTACGCAACTGACACAAGTTTGTTTGACACTACTGGCAGAAGTTTGTTCAACACAACTGGCACAAGTTTGTTTAATGCAACTGGCGCAAGTTTGTTCAACGCAACTGGCACAAGTTTGTTCGACGCAACTGGCACAAGTTTGTTCGATGCAACTAGCGCAAGTTTGTTTAACACAACTGGCACAAGTTTGTTCGACCCAACTGGCACAAGTTTGTTTGACGCAATTGGCACAAGTTTGTTTGACCCAACTGGCACAAGTTTGTTTGACACAACTGGCACAAGTTTGTTTGACGCAACTGGCACAAGGATGTTCTACGCAACTGGCACATGTTTGTTCTACGCAACTGGCACAAGTTTGTTTGATGCAACTGGCACAAGTTTTTTTGATGCAACTGGCAGAAGTTTGTTTGACGCAACTGGCACAAGTTTGTTCGACGCAACTGGCCCAAGTTTGTTTGACGCAACTGGCACAAGTTTGTTAGATGGAACTGGCACAAGTTTGTTCGAGGTAACTGGCACAAGTTTTTCTACTCAATTGGCACGAGTTTGTTTGACGCAACTGGCACAAGTTTGTTTGACGCAACTGGCACAAGTTTGTTTGACGCAACTGGCACAAGTTTGTTTGACGCAACTGGCACAAGTTTATTTGACGCAACTGGCACAAGTTTTCTCGACGCAACTGGCACAAGTTTGTTCGCTGTAACTGGCACAAGTTTGTTCGACGCAACTGGCACAAGTTTGTTTGACGCAACTGGCACAAGTTTTTTTGACGCAACTGGCACAAGTTTTCTCAACGCAACTGGCACAAGTTTGTTCGCCGTAACTGGCACACGTTTGTTCGACGCCACTGGCACAAGTTTGTTCTAAGCAACTGGCACAAGTTTGTTTGACGCAACTGGCACAAGTTTGTTCTATGCAACTGGCACAAGTTTGTTCTACGCAACTGGCATAAGTTTGTTCTACGCAACTGGCACAAGTTTGTTCTATGCAACTGGCACAAGTTTATTCTACGCATCTGGCATAAGTTTGACGCAACTGGCACAAGATTGTACTACCCAACTGACACAAGTTTGTTCGACGCAACTGGCACAAGTTTGTTCTACGCAACTGACACAAGTTTGTTTGACACAACTGGCAGAAGTTTGTTCAACACAACTGGCACAAGTTTGTTTAATGCAACTGGCGCAAGTTTGTTCAATGCAACTTTCACAAGTTTGTTCGACGCAACTGGCACAAGTTTGTTCGATGCAACTGGCGCAAGTTTGTTTAACACAACTGGCACAAGTTTGTTCGACCCAACTGGCACAAGTTTGTTTGACGCAATTGGCACAAGTTTGTTTGACGCAACTGGCACAAGTTTGTTTGACACAACTGGCACAAGTTTGTTTGACGCAACTGGCACAAGGATGTTCCACGCAACTGGCACATGTTTGTTCTACGCAACTGGCACAAGTTTGTTTGATGCAACTGGCACAAGTTTTTTTGATGCAACTGGCAGAAGTTTGTTTGACGCAACTGGCACAAGTTTGTTCGACGCAACTGGCCCAAGTTTGTTTGACGCAACTGGCACAAGTTTGTTAGATGGAACTGGCACAAGTTTGTTCGAGGTAACTGGCACAAGTTTTTCTACTCAATTGGCACGAGTTTGTTTGACGCAAAGGGCACAAGTTTGTTTGACGCAACTGGCACAAGTTTGTTTGACGCAACTGGCACAAGTTTGTTTGACGCAACTGGCACAAGTTTATTTGACGCAACTGGCACAAGTTTTCTCGACGCAACTGGCACAAGTTTGTTCGCCGTAACTGGCACAAGTTTGTTCGACGCAACTGGCACAAGTTTGTTTGACGCAACTGGCACAAGTTTTTTTGACGCAACTGGCACAAGTTTTCTCAATGCAACTGGCACAAGTTTGTTCGCCGTAACTGGCACACGTTTGTTCGACGCCACTGGCACAAGTTTGTTCTAAGCAACTGGCACAAGTTTGTTTGACGCAACTGGCACAAGTTTCTTCTATGCAACTGGCACAAGTTTGTTCTACGCAACTATCACAAGTTTGTTCTACGCAACTGGCACAAGTTTGTTATACGCAACTGGCAAAAGTTTGTTGTATGCAACTGGCACTAGTTTGTTCTACGCAACTGGCATAAGTTTGTTTGACGCAACTGGCACAAGTTTGTTCTACGCAACTGGCACAAGATTGTTGGACGCAACTGGCACAAGTTTGTTTTCGCAACTTGTACAAGTTTGTTTGACGCAACTGGCACAAGTTTGTTTGACGCAACTGGCACAAGTTTGTTTGGCGCAACTGGCACAAGTTTGTTTGACGCAACTGGCACAAGTTTGTTTGACACAACTGGCACAAGTTTGTTTGACACAACTGGCACAAGTTTGATTGACGCAACTGGCACAAGTTTGTTTGACACAAATGGCATAAGGTTGTTCTACGCAACTGGCAAAAGTTTGTTCTATGCAACTGGCACAAGTTTGTTTGACGCAACTGGCACAAGTTTGTTCCACGCCACTGGAACAAGTTTGTTCTACGCAACTGGCACAAGTTTGTACTAAGCAATTCTTACTAGTTTGTTGTACACAACTGGCACAAGTTTGTTTGACACAACTGGCACAAGTTTGTTCTACGCAAATGGCAAAAGTTTGTTCTACGCATCTGGTACACGTTTGTTCTATGCAACTGGCACTAGATTGTTCTAGGCAACTGGCACAAATTTGTTTGACGCAACTGGCACATGTTTGTTCTACCCAACTGGCACAAGTTTGTTCGACGCAACTGGCACAAGTTTGTTCTGCGCAACTGGCACAAGTTTGTTTGACACAACTGGGACAAGTTTGTTCTAAGCAACTGGCACAAGTTTGTTCGACAGAACTGGCGCAAGTTTGTTCGACGCAACTGGCACAAGTTTGTTCTATGCAACTGGTACAAGTTTGTTTAACGTAACTGGCACAAGTTTGTTCGACCCAACTGGCACAAGTTTGTTTGACACAACTGGCATAAGTTATGTTTGACGCAACTGCTAAAAGTTTGTTTGACGTAACTGGCACAAGTTTGTTCTACGCAACATGCACAAGTTTGTTCTATGCAACTGGCACAAGTTTGTTTGACGCAACTGGCACTAGTTTGTTTGATGCAACTGGCACAAGTTTGTTCGACGCAACATGCACAAGTTTGTTCTACGCAACTGGCACAAGTTTGTTCTATGCAACTGGCACTAGTTTGTTTGAAGCAACTAGCACAAGTTTGTTGTATGCAACTGGCCCAAGTTTGTTTGACGCAACTGGCACAAGTTTGTTAGACGCAACTGGCACAAGTTTGTTCGACGCAACTGGCACAAGTTTTTTTGACTCAATTGGCACAAGTTTGTATGACACAACTGGCACAAGTTTGTTTGATGCCACTGGCACAAGTTTGTTTGACGTAACTGGCACAAGTTTGTTTGACGCAACTGGCACAAGTTTTCTCGACACAACTGACACAAGTTTGTTTGCCGTAACTGGCACAAGTTTGTTCGACGCAACTGGCACAAGTTTGTTCGACGCAACTGGCACAAGTTTGTTTGATGCAACTGGCACAAGTTTCTTTGACGAAACTGGCACAAGTTTGTTCGACGCAACTGGCACAAGTTTGTTTTACGCAATTGGCGCAAGTTTGTTCTACGCAACTGGCACAAGTTTGTTCTATGCAACTGGCACTAGTTTGTTCTACGCAACTGGCATAAGTTTGTTTGACACAACTGGCACAAGTTTGTTCTACGCAACTGGCACAAGTTTTTTCGACGCAACTGGCACAAGGTTGTTCTACGCAACTGGCACAAGTTTGTTCTACACAACTGGCACAAGTTTGCTTGACGCAACTGGCACAAGTTTTTTATACGCAACTGGCATAAGTTTGTTCGATGCCACTGGCACAAGTTTGTTCGACGCAACTGGCCCAAGTTTTTTTGACGCAACTGGCACAAGTTTTTTTTTTGACGCAACTGGCACAAGTTTGTTTGACGCAACTGGCACAAGTTTGTTGTATGCAACTGGCCCAAGTTTGTTTGACGCAACTGGCACAAGTTTGTTCGACGCAACTAGCACAAGTTCGTTCGACGCAACTGGCACAAGTTTGTTTGACGCAACTGGCACAAGTCTGTTTGACGCAACTGGCACAAGTTTTTTTGACGCAACTGGCACAAGGTTGTTCTATGCAACTGGCACAAGTTTGTTCTATGCAACTGGCACAAGTTTGTTTGACGCAACTGGCACAAGTTTGTTTGATGAAACAGGCACAAGTTTGTTCTACATAACTGGCACAAGTTTGTTGTACACAACTGGCACAAGTTTGTTTGACACAACTGGCACAAGTTTGTTCTACACAAATGGCAAAAGTTTGTTCTACGCAACTGGCACAAGTTTGTTCTATGCAACTGGCACTAGTTTGTTCTACGCAACTGTGACAAATTTGTTTGACGCAACTGGCCCATGTTTGTTCTACCCAACTGGCACAAGTTTTTTCGACGCAACTGGCACAAGGTTGTTCTACGCAACTGGCACAAGTTTGTTCTACACAACTGGCACAAGTTTGTTTGACACAACTGGCACAAGTTTGTTCTAATCAACTAGCACAAGTTTGTTCGACGGAACTGGCGCAAGTTTGTTCGACGCAACTGGCACAAGTTTGTTCGACGCAACTGGCACAAATTTGTACGACGCAACTGGTATAAGTTTTTTTTAACATAACTGGCACAAGTTTGTTTGACCCAACTGGCACAAGTTTGTTTCACACAACTGGTACAAGTTTGTTCGACGCAACATGCACAAGTTTGTTTGACGCAACTGGCACAAGTTTGTTTGACGCAACTGGCACAAGGTTGTTCTACGCAACACGTACTAGTTTGTTCTACGCAACTGGCACAAGTTTGTTTGACGCAACTGGCAGAAGTTTGTTCTATGCAACTGGCACAAGTTTGTTCGACGCAACTGGCACAACTTTGTTAGAAGCAACTGGCACAAGTTTGTTAGACGCAACTGGCACAAGTTTTTTCGAATCAACTGGCACAAGTTTTTTCGAATCAACTGGCACAAGTTTGTTTGACGCAACTGGCACAAGTTTGTTTGATGCAACTGGCACAAGTTTGTTTGATGCAGCTGGCACAAGTTTATTTGACGCAACTGGCACAACTTTTATCGACGCAACTGGCACAAGTTTGTTCGCTGTAACTGGCACAAGTTTGTTTGACACAACTGGCACAAGTTTATTTGACGCAACTGGCACAAGTTTCTCGACGTAAGTGGCACAAGTTTGTTCGCCGTAACTGGCACAAGTTTGTTCGACGCAACTGGCACAAGTTTATTTGATGCAACTGGCACAAGTTTCTCGACGCAAGTGGCACAAGTTTGTTCGCCGTAACTGGCACAAGTTTTTTCGACGCAACTGGCACAAGTTTGTTCGATGCAATTGGCACAAGTTTGTTTGACGCAACTGGCACAAGTTTCTTCGACGCAACTGGCACAAGTTTCTTCGATGCAACTGGCACAAGTTTGTTTGATGCAATTGGCACAAGTTTGTTCTACTCAACTGGCACAAGTTTGTTCTATGCAACTGGCACTAGTTTGTTTTACGCAACTGGCACAAGGTTGTTCTACGCAACTGGCACAAGTTTGTTGGATGCAACTGGCACAAGTTTGTTCGACGAAACTGGCCTAAGTTTTTTTTATGCAACTGGCAAAAGTTTGTTTGACACAACTGGCACAAGTTTGTTCGACGCAACTGGCACAAGTTTGCTTTACATAACTGGCACAAGTTTGTTCTATGCAATGGCACAAGTTTGTTCTACGCAACTGGCACAAGTTTGTTCTACCCATCTGGCACAAGTTTGTTCTATACAACTGGCACTAGTTTGTTCTACGCAACTGGCACAAGTTTGTTTGACGCAACTGGCACAACTTTGTTATACCCAACTGACACAAGTTTGTTCGACGCAACTGGCACAAGTTTGTTCTACGCAACTGACACAAGTTTGTTTGACACAACTGGCAGAAGTTTGTTCAACGCAACTGGCACAAGTTTGTTTGACGCAACTGTCGCAAGTTTGTTCGACGCAACTGGCACAAGTTTGTTCGACGCAACTGGCAAAAGTTTGTTTGACGCAACTGGCACAAGTTCGTTTGGCGCAACTGGCACAAGGTTCTTCTACGCAACGAGCACAAGTTTGTTTGATGCAACTGGCACAAGTTTGTTCTACGCACCTGTCACAAGTTTGTTAGACGCAACTAGCACAAGTTTGTTTGATGTAACAGGCACAAGTTTTTTCGACTCAACTGGTACAAGTTTGTTTGACGCAACTGGCACAAGTTTGTTTGACGCAACTGGCACAAGTTTGTTTGACGAAAGTGGCACAAGGTTGTTCTACGCACCATGTACAAGTTTGTTCTACGCAACTGGCACAAGTTTGTTTGACGCAACTGGCACAAGATTGTTCTATGCAACTGGCACTAGTTTGTTCGATGCAATTGGCACAAGTTTGTTCGACGCAATTGGCACAAGTTTGTTTGACGCAACTGGCACAAGTTTGTTAGACACAACTGGCACAAGTTTGTTCAACGCAACTGACACAAGTTTTTTTTAATCAATTGGCACAAGTTTGTTTGACGCAACTGGCACAAGTTTGTTTGACGCAACTGGCACAGGTTTGTTTGACGCATCTGGCACAAGTTTGTTTGACGCAACTGGCACAAGTTTATTTGACGCAACTGGCACAACTTTTCTCGACGCAACTAGCATAAGTTTGTTCGCCATAACTGGCACAAGTTTGTTTGACGCAACTGGCACAAGTTTATTTGACGCAGCTGGCACAAGTTTTCTCGACGCAAGTGGCACAAGTTGGTTCGCCGTAACTGGCACAAGTTTGTTCGACGCAACTGGCACAAGTTTGTTCGACGCAACTGGCACAAGTTTGTTTGACGCAACTGGCACAAGTTTCTTCGACGCAACTGGCACAAGTTTGTTCGACGAACTGGCACAAGTTTGTTTGACGCAGTTGGCACAAGTTTGTTCTACTCAACTGGCACAAGTTTGTTCCATGCAACTGGCACTAGTTTGTTTTACGCAACTGGCATAAGTTTGTTTGATGCAACTGGCACTAGTTTGTTCTACAAACTAGCACAAGTTTGTTCGACGCAACTGGCACAAGGTTGTTCTACGCAACTGACACAAGTTTGTTCTACGCAACTGGCACAAGTTTGTTTGACGCAACTGGCACAAGGTTGTTCTACGCAACTGGCACAAGTTTGTTGGATGCCACTGACACAAGTTTGTTCCATAAAACTGGCCCAAGTTTTTTTGACGCAACTGGCACAAGTTTGTTAGACGCAACTGGCACAAGTTTGGTCGACGCAACTGGCACAAGTTTTTTCGACTCAATTGGCAAAAGTTTTTATTTTGGCGCAACTGGAACAAGTTTGTTTGACGCAACTGGCACAAGTTTGTTTGATGCAACTAGCACAAGTTTGTTTGACGCAACTGGCAGAAGTTTTCTCGACGAAACTGGCACAAGTTTGTTCGCCGTAAATGGCACAAGTTTGTTCGACGCAACTGGCACAAGTTTGTTTGACTCAACTGGCACAAGTGTTCTACATAACTGGCACAAGTTTGTTTGACGCAACTGGCACAAGTTTGTTCTACGCAACTGGCACAAGTTTGTTCGACGCAACTGGCACAAGTTCGTTCTACATAACTGGCACAAGTTTGTTGTACACAACTGGCACAAGTTTGTTTGACACAACTGGCACAAGTTTGTTCTACGCAAATGGCAAAAGTTTGTTCAATGCATCTGGCACAAGTTTGTTCTATGCAACTGGCACTAGTTTGTTTGACGCAACTGGCACAAATTTGTTTGACGCAACTGGCACATGTTTGTTCTACCCAACTGGCAGAAGTTTGTTCGATGCAACTGGCACAAGTTTGTTCTACACAACTGGCACAAGTTTGTTTGACACAAGTGGCACAAGTTTGTTCTAAGCACCTGGCACAAGTTTGTTCGACGGAACTGGCGCAAGTTTGTTCGACGCAACTGGCACAAGTTTGTTCGACGCAACTGGCAGAAATTTGTACGACACAACTGGTACAAGTTTGTTTAACGTAACTGGCACAAGTTTGTTCGACCCAACTGGCAAAAGTTTGTTTCACACAATTGGCACAAGTTTGTTCGACGCAACTGGCACAAGTTTGTTTGATGCAACTGGCACAAGTTTGTTTGACGCAACTGGCACAAGGTTGTTCTACTCAACATGTACAAGTTTGTTCTACGCAACTGGCACAAGTTTGTTTGACGCAACTGGCACAAGTTTGTTCTATGCAACTGGCACAAGTTTGTTCGACGCAACTGGCACAAGTTTGTTTGACGCAACTGGCACAAGTTTGTTCTATGCAACTGGCACAAGTTTGTTCGATGCAACTGGCACAAGTTTGTTCGACGCAACTGGCACAAGTTTTTTGACGCAACTGGCACAAGTTTGTTAGACGCAATCGGCACAAGTTTGTTCAACGCAACTGGCACAAGTTTTTTCGAATCAATTGGCAGAAGTTCGTTTGACGCAACTGGCACAAGTTTGTTTGATGCAACTGGCACAAGTTTGTTTGATGCAACTGGCACAAGTTTGTTTGAAGCAACTGGCACAAGTTTATTTGACGCAACTGGCACAACTTTTTTAGACGTAACTGGCACAAGTTTGTTCGCCGTAACTGGCACAAGATTGTTTGACGCAACTGGCACAAGTTTATTTGACGCAACTGCACAAGTTTCTCGACGCAAGTGGCACCAGTTTGTTCGCCGTAACTGGCACAAGTTTGTTCGACGCAACTGGCACAAGTTTGTTCGACGCAACTGGCACAAGTTTGTTTGACGCAACTGGCACAAGTTTCTTCGACGCAACTGGCACAAGTTTGTTCGACGAAACTGGCACAAGTTTGTTTGATGCAATTGGCACAAGTTTGTTCTACTCAACTAGCACAAGTTTGTTCTATGCAACTGGCACAAGTTTGTTTTACGCAACTGGCATAAGTTTGTTTGACGCAACTGGCACAAGTTTGTTCTACCAACTAGCACAAGTTTGTTCGACGCAACTGGCACAAGGTTGTTCTACGCAACTGGCACAAGTTTGTTCTAGGCAACTGGCACAAGTTTGTTTCGACGCAACTGGCACAAGTTTGTTCGCCGCAACTGGCACAAGTTTGTTGGTTGCCACTGGCACAAGTTTGTTCGACGAAACTGGCCCATGTTTTTTTTTACGCAACTGGCACAAGTTTGTTTGACACAACTGGCACAAGTTTGTTCGACACAACTGGCACAAGTTTTTTCTACATAACTGGCACAAGTTTGTTCTATGCAACTGGCACAAGTTTGTTCTATGCAACTGGCACAAGTTTTTTCTACGCATCTGGCACAAGTTTGTTCCATGCAACTGGCACTAGTTTGTTCTACGCAACTGGCACAAGTTTGTTTGACGCAACTGGCACAAGTTTGTTCTACCCAACTGACACAAGTTTGTTCGACGCAACTGGCACAAGTTTGTTCTACGCAACTGACACAAGTTTGTTTGACACAACTGGCAGAAGTTTGTTCAACGTAACTGGCACAAGTTTGTTTGACGCAACTGTCGCAAGTTTGTTCGACGCAACTGGCACAAGTTTGTTCGACGCAACTGGCAAAAGTTTGTTTGATGCAACTGGCAAAAGTTCGTTTGACGCAACTGGCACAAGGTTCTTCTACGCAACTGGCACAAGTTTGTTTGACGTAACTGCCACAAGTTTGTTTGACGCAACTGGCACAAGTTTGTTTGACGCAACTGGCACAAGTTTGTTTGCACAAGTTTGTTTGACGCAACTGGCACAAGTTTGTTTGACGCAACTGGCACAAGTTTGTTAGACGCAACTGGCACAAGTTTGTTCGACGTAACAGACACAAGTTTTTTCGACTCAATTGGTACATTTTTTTTTGAGGCAACTGGCACAAGTTTGTTTGACGCAAGAGGCACAAGTTTGTTTGACGCAAGTGGCACAAGTTTGTTTGACACAACTGGCACAAGTTTGTTGGATGCCACTGGCACAAGTTTGGTCGACACAACTGGCACAAGTTTATTTGACGCAACTGGCACAAGTTTGGTCGACACAACTGGCACAAGTTTGTTCGACGCAACTGGCACAAGTTTGTTCGATGCAACTGGCAAAAGTTTGTTTGACGCAACTGGCACAAGTTCGTTTGACGCAACTGGCACAAGGTTCTTCTACGCAACTGGTACAAGTTTGTTCGACACAACTGGCTCAAGTTTCTTCGACGCAACTGGTACAAGTTTGTTGTACGCAACTGGCAAAAGTATGTTCGAACCAACTGGCAAAAGTTTGTTTGACACAACTGGCACAAGTTTGTTCGACGCAACTGGCACAAGTTTGTTTGATGCAACTAGCACAAGTTTGTTTGACGCAACTGGCACAAGGTTGTTCTACGCAACTGGCACAAGTTTGTTCGACGCAACTGGCACAAGTTTGTTCGACGCAACTGGCAAAAGTTTCTTTGACGCAACTGGCACAAGTTCGTTTGACGCAACTGGCACAAGGTTCTTCTACGCAACTGGTACAAGTTAGTTCGACGCAACTGGCACAAGTTTCTTCGACGCAACTGGTACAAGTTTGTTGGAGGCAACTGGCAAAAGTTTGTTCGAACCAACTGGCAAAAGTTTGTTTGACACAACTGGCACAAGTTTGTTCGACGCAACTGGCACAAGTTTGTTTGACGCAACTAGCACAAATTTGTTTGACGCAACTGGCACAAGGTTGTTCTACGCAACTGGCACAAGTTTGTTCTACGCAACTGGCACAAGTTTGTTTGACGCAACTGGCACAAGTTTGTTCTACGCAACTGGCACAAGTTTGTTCGTTGCAACTGGCACAAGTTTGTTCGCCGCAACTGGCCGAAGTTTGTTTGACGCAACTGGCACAAGTTTGTTAGATGCAACTGGCACAAGTTTGTTCGACGCAACTGGGACAAGTTTCTTCGACTCAATTGGCACAAGTTTGTTTGACGCAACTGGTACAAGTTTGTTTGACGCAACTGTCACAAGTTTGTTTGACTCAACTGGCAAAAGTTTGTTTGACGCAACTGGCACAAGTTTATTTGACGCAACTGGCACAAATTTTCTCGACGCAACTGGCACAAGTATGTTCTACACAACTGGCCCAAGTTTGTTCTATGCAACTTGCACAAGTTTGTTCTACGTAACTGGCACAAGTTTGTTCTATGCAACTGGCACAAGTTTGTTTGACACAACTGGCATAAGTTATGTTTGACGCAACTGCTAAAAGTTTGTTTGACGTAACTGGCACAAGTTTGTTCTACGCAACATGCACAAGTTTGTTCTATGCAACTGGCACAAGTTTGTTTGACGCAACTGGCACTAGTTTGTTTGATGCAACTGGCACAAGTTTGTTCGACGCAACATGCACAAGTTTGTTCTACGCAACTGGCACAAGTTTGTTCTATGCAACTGGCACTAGTTTGTTTGAAGCAACTAGCACAAGTTTGTTGTATGCAACTGGCCCAAGTTTGTTTGACGCAACTGGCACAAGTTTGTTAGACGCAACTGGCACAAGTTTGTTCGACGCAACTGGCACAAGTTTTTTTGACTCAATTGGCACAAGTTTGTATGACACAACTGGCACAAGTTTGTTTGATGCCACTGGCACAAGTTTGTTTGACGTAACTGGCACAAGTTTGTTTGACGCAACTGGCACAAGTTTTCTCGACACAACTGACACAAGTTTGTTTGCCGTAACTGGCACAAGTTTGTTCGACGCAACTGGCACAAGTTTGTTCGACGCAACTGGCACAAGTTTGTTTGATGCAACTGGCACAAGTTTCTTTGACGAAACTGGCACAAGTTTGTTCGACGCAACTGGCACAAGTTTGTTTTACGCAATTGGCGCAAGTTTGTTCTACGCAACTGGCACAAGTTTGTTCTATGCAACTGGCACTAGTTTGTTCTACGCAACTGGCATAAGTTTGTTTGACACAACTGGCACAAGTTTGTTCTACGCAACTGGCACAAGTTTTTTCGACGCAACTGGCACAAGGTTGTTCTACGCAACTGGCACAAGTTTGTTCTACACAACTGGCACAAGTTTGCTTGACGCAACTGGCACAAGTTTTTTATACGCAACTGGCATAAGTTTGTTCTATGCCACTGGCACAAGTTTGTTCGACGCAACTGGCCCAAGTTTTTTTGACGCAACTGGCACAAGTTTTTTTTTTTTACGCAACTGGCACAAGTTTGTTTGACGCAACTGGCACAAGTTTGTTGTATGCAACTGGCCCAAGTTTGTTTGACGCAACTGGCACAAGTTTGTTCGACGCAACTAGCACAAGTTCGTTCGACGCAACTGGCACAAGTTTGTTTGACGCAACTGGCACAAGTCTGTTTGACGCAACTGGCACAAGTTTTTTTGACGCAACTGGCACAAGGTTGTTCTATGCAACTGGCACAAGTTTGTTCTATGCAACTGGCACAAGTTTGTTTGACGCAACTGGCACAAGTTTGTTTGATGAAACAGGCACAAGTTTGTTCTACATAACTGGCACAAGTTTGTTGTACACAACTGGCACAAGTTTGTTTGACACAACTGGCACAAGTTTGTTCTACACAAATGGCAAAAGTTTGTTCTACGCATCTGGCACAAGTTTGTTCTATGCAACTGGCACTAGTTTGTTCTACGCAACTGTGACAAATTTGTTTGACGCAACTGGCCCATGTTTGTTCTACCCAACTGGCACAAGTTTTTTCGACGCAACTGGCACAAGGTTGTTCTACGCAACTGGCACAAGTTTGTTCTACACAACTGGCACAAGTTTGTTTGACACAACTGGCACAAGTTTGTTCTAATCAACTAGCACAAGTTTGTTCGACGGAACTGGCGCAAGTTTGTTCGACGCAACTGGCACAAGTTTGTTCGACGCAACTGGCACAAATTTGTACGACGCAACTGGTATAAGTTTTTTTTAACATAACTGGCACAAGTTTGTTTGACCCAACTGGCACAAGTTTGTTTCAAACAACTGGTACAAGTTTGTTCGACGCAACATGCACAAGTTTGTTTGACGCAACTGGCACAAGTTTGTTTGACGCAACTGGCACAAGGTTGTTCTACGCAACACGTACTAGTTTGTTCTACGCAACTGGCACAAGTTTGTTTGACGCAACTGGCAGAAGTTTGTTCTATGCAACTGGCACAAGTTTGTTCGACGCAACTGGCACAACTTTGTTAGAAGCAACTGGCACAAGTTTGTTAGACGCAACTGGCACAAGTTTGTTCAACGCAACTGGCACAAGTTTTTTCGAATCAACTGGCACAAGTTTGTTTGACGCAACTGGCACAAGTTTGTTTGATGCAACTGGCACAAGTTTGTTTGATGCAACTGGCACAAGTTTATTTGACGCAACTGGCACAACTTTTATCGACGCAACTGGCACAAGTTTGTTCGCCGTAACTGGCACAAGTTTGTTTGACACAACTGGCACAAGTTTATTTGACGCAACTGGCACAAGTTTCTCGACGTAAGTGGCACAAGTTTGTTCGCCGTAACTGGCACAAGTTTGTTCGACGCAACTGGCACAAGTTTATTTGATGCAACTGGCACAAGTTTCTCGACGCAAGTGGCACAAGTTTGTTCGCCGTAACTGGCACAAGTTTTTTCGACGCAACTGGCACAAGTTTGTTCGACGCAATTGGCACAAGTTTGTTTGACGCAACTGGCACAAGTTTCTTCGACGCAACTGGCACAAGTTTCTTCGACGCAACTGGCACAAGTTTGTTTGATGCAATTGGCACAAGTTTGTTCTACTCAACTGGCACAAGTTTGTTCTATGCAACTGGCACTAGTTTGTTTTACGCAACTGGCACAAGGTTGTTCTACGCAACTGGCACAAGTTTGTTGGATGCAACTGGCACAAGTTTGTTCGACGAAACTGGCCTAAGTTTTTTTTATGCAACTGGCAAAAGTTTGTTTGACACAACTGGTACAAGTTTGTTCGACGCAACTGGCACAAGTTTGCTTTACATAACTGGCACAAGTTTGTTCTATGCAATGGCACAAGTTTGTTCTACGCAACTGGCACAAGTTTGTTCTACCCATCTGGCACAAGTTTGTTCTATACAACTGGCACTAGTTTGTTCTACGCAACTGGCACAAGTTTGTTTGACGCAACTGGCACAACTTTGTTATACCCAACTGACACAAGTTTGTTCGACGCAACTGGCACAAGTTTGTTCTACACAACTGACACAAGTTTGTTTGACACAACTGGCAGAAGTTTGTTCAACGCAACTGGCACAAGTTTGTTTGACGCAACTGTCGCAAGTTTGTTCGACGCAACTGGCACAAGTTTGTTCGACGCAACTGGCAAAAGTTTGTTTGACGCAACTGGCACAAGTTCGTTTGGCGCAACTGGCACAAGGTTCTTCTACGCAACGAGCACAAGTTTGTTTGATGCAACTGGCACAAGTTTGTTCTACGCACCTGTCACAAGTTTGTTAGACGCAACTGGCACAAGTTTGTTTGATGTAACAGGCACAAGTTTTTTCGACTCAACTGGTACAAGTTTGTTTGACGCAACTGGCACAAGTTTGTTTGACGCAAGAGGCACAAGTTTGTTTGACGCAACTGGCACAAGTTTGTTTGACGAAAGTGGCACAAGGTTGTTCTACGCACCATGTACAAGTTTGTTCTACGCAACTGGCACAAGTTTGTTTGACGCAACTGGCACAAGATTGTTCTATGCAACTGGCACTAGTTTGTTCGATGCAATTGGCACAAGTTTGTTCGACGCAATTGGCACAAGTTTGTTTGACGCAACTGGCACAAGTTTGTTAGACACAACTGGCACAAGTTTGTTCAACGCAACTGACACAAGTTTTTTTTAATCACTTGGCACAAGTTTGTTTGACGCAACTGGCACAAGTTTGTTTGACGCAACTGGCACAGGTTTGTTTGACGCATCTGGCACAAGTTTGTTTGACGCAACTGGCACAAGTTTATTTGACGCAACTGGCACAACTTTTCTTGACGCAACTAGCATAAGTTTGTTCGCCATAACTGGCACAAGTTTGTTTGACGCAACTGGCACAAGTTTATTTGACGCAGCTGGCACAAGTTTTCTCGACGCAAGTGGCACAAGTTGGTTCGCCGTAACTGGCACAAGTTTGTTCGACGCAACTGGCACAAGTTTGTTCAACGCAACTGGCACAAGTTTGTTTGACGCAACTGGCACAAGTTTCTTCGACGCAACTGGCACAAGTTTGTTCGACGAACTGGCACAAGTTTGTTTGACGCAGTTGGCACAAGTTTGTTCTACTCAACTGGCACAAGTTTGTTCCATGCAACTGGCACTAGTTTGTTTTACACAACTGGCATAAGTTTGTTTGATGCAACTGGCACTAGTTTGTTCTACAAACTAGCACAAGTTTGTTCGACGCAACTGGCACAAGGTTGTTCTACGCAACTGACACAAGTTTGTTCTACGCAACTGGCACAAGTTTGTTTGACGCAACTGGCACAAGGTTGTTCTACGCAACTGGCACAAGTTTGTTGGATGCCACTGACACAAGTTTGTTCCATAAAACTGGCCCAAGTTTTTTTGACGCAACTGGCACAAGTTTGTTAGACGCAACTGGCACAAGTTTGGTCGACGCAACTGGCACAAGTTTTTTCGACTCAATTGGCAAAAGTTTTTATTTTGGCGCAACTGGAACAAGTTTGTTTGACGCAACTGGCACAAGTTTGTTTGATGCAACTAGCACAAGTTTGTTTGACGCAACTGGCAGAAGTTTTCTCGACGAAACTGGCACAAGTTTGTTCGCCGTAAATGGCACAAGTTTGTTCGACGCAACTGGCACAAGTTTGTTTGACTCAACTGGCACAAGTGTTCTACATAACTGGCACAAGTTTGTTTGACGCAACTGGCACAAGTTTGTTCTACGCAACTGGCACAAGTTTGTTCGACGCAACTGGCACAAGTTCGTTCTACATAACTGGCACAAGTTTGTTGTACACAACTGGCACAAGTTTGTTTGACACAACTGGCACAAGTTTGTTCTACGCAAATGGCAAAAGTTTGTTCAATGCATCTGGCACAAGTTTGTTCTATGCAACTGGCACTAGTTTGTTTGACGCAACTGGCACAAATTTGTTTGACGCAACTGGCACATGTTTGTTCTACCCAACTGGCAGAAGTTTGTTCGATGCAACTGGCACAAGTTTGTTCTACACAACTGGCACAAGTTTGTTTGACACAAGTGGCACAAGTTTGTTCTAAGCACCTGGCACAAGTTTGTTCGACGGAACTGGCGCAAGTTTGTTCGACGCAACTGGCACAAGTTTGTTCGACGCAACTGGCAGAAATTTGTACGACACAACTGGTACAAGTTTGTTTAACGTAACTGGCACAAGTTTGTTCGACCCAACTGGCAAAAGTTTGTTTCACACAATTGGCACAAGTTTGTTCGACGCAACTGGCACAAGTTTGTTTGATGCAACTGGCACAAGTTTGTTTGACGCAACTGGCACAAGGTTGTTCTACTCAACATGTACAAGTTTGTTCTACGCAACTGGCACAAGTTTGTTTGACGCAACTGGCACAAGTTTGTTCTATGCAACTGGCACAAGTTTGTTCGACGCAACTGGCACAAGTTTGTTTGACGCAACTGGCACAAGTTTGTTCTATGCAACTGGCACAAGTTTGTTCGATGCAACTGGCACAAGTTTGTTCGACGCAACTGGCACAAGTTTTTTTGACGCAACTGGCACAAGTTTGTTAGACGCAACCGGCACAAGTTTGTTCAACGCAACTGGCACAAGTTTTTTCGAATCAATTGGCAGAAGTTCGTTTGACGCAACTGGCACAAGTTTGTTTGATGCAACTGGCACAAGTTTGTTTGATGCAACTGGCACAAGTTTGTTTGAAGCAACTGGCACAAGTTTATTTGACGCAACTGGCACAACTTTTTTAGACGTAACTGGCACAAGTTTGTTCGCCGTAACTGGCACAAGATTGTTTGACGCAACTGGCACAAGTTTATTTGACGCAACTGGCACAAGTTTCTCGACGCAAGTGGCACCAGTTTGTTCGCCGTAACTGGCACAAGTTTGTTCGACGCAACTGGCACAAGTTTGTTCGACGCAACTGGCACAAGTTTGTTTGACGCAACTGGCACAAGTTTCTTCGACGCAACTGGCACAAGTTTGTTCGACGAAACTGGCACAAGTTTGTTTGATGCAATTGGCACAAGTTTGTTCTACTCAACTAGCACAAGTTTGTTCTATGCAACCCGGCACAAGTTTGTTTTACGCAACTGGCATAAGTTTGTTTGACGCAACTGGCACAAGTTTGTTCTACCAACTAGCACAAGTTTGTTCGACGCAACTGGCACAAGGTTGTTCTACGCAACTGGCACAAGTTTGTTCTAGGCAACTGGCACAAGTTTGTTTCGACGCAACTTACACAAGTTTGTTCGCCGCAACTGGCACAAGTTTGTTGGTTGCCACTGGCACAAGTTTGTTCGACGAAACTGGCCCATGTTTTTTTTACGCAACTGGCACAAGTTTGTTTGACACAACTGGCACAAGTTTGTTCGACACAACTGGCACAAGTTTTTTCTACATAACTGGCACAAGTTTGTTCTATGCAACTGGCACAAGTTTGTTCTATGCAACTGGCACAAGTTTTTTCTACGCATCTGGCACAAGTTTGTTCCATGCAACTGGCACTAGTTTGTTCTACGCAACTGGCACAAGTTTGTTTGACGCAACTGGCACAAGTTTGTTCTACCCAACTGACACAAGTTTGTTCGACGCAACTGGCACAAGTTTGTTCTATGCAACTGACACAAGTTTGTTTGACACAACTGGCAGAAGTTTGTTCAACGCAACTGGCACAAGTTTGTTTGACGCAACTGTCGCAAGTTTGTTCGACGCAACTGGCACAAGTTTGTTCGACGCAACTGGCAAAAGTTTGTTTGATGCAACTGGCAAAAGTTCGTTTGACGCAACTGGCACAAGGTTCTTCTACGCAACTGGCACAAGTTTGTTTGACGTAACTGCCACAAGTTTGTTTGACGCAACTGGCACAAGTTTGTTTGACGCAACTGGCACAAGTTTGTTTGCACAAGTTTGTTTGACGCAACTGGCACAAGTTTGTTTGACGCAACTGGCACAAGTTTGTTCTACGCAACTGGCACAAGTTTGTTCGACGTAACAGACACAAGTTTTTTCGACTCAATTGGTACATTTTTTTTTTGAGGCAACTGGCACAAGTTTGTTTGACGCAAGAGGCACAAGTTTGTTTGACGCAAGTGGCACAAGTTTGTTTGACACAACTGGCACAAGTTTGTTGGATGCCACTGGCACAAGTTTGGTCGACACAACTGGCACAAGTTTATTTGACGCAACTGGCACAAGTTTGGTCGACACAACTGGCACAAGTTTGTTCGACGCAACTGGCACAAGTTTGTTCGATGCAACTGGCAAAAGTTTGTTTGACGCAACTGGCACAAGTTCGTTTGACGCAACTGGCACAAGGTTCTTCTACGCAACTGGTACAAGTTTGTTCGACGCAACTGGCTCAAGTTTCTTCGACGCAACTGGTACAAGTTTGTTGTACGCAACTGGCAAAAGTATGTTCGAACCAACTGGCAAAAGTTTGTTTGACACAACTGGCACAAGTTTGTTCGACGCAACTGGCACAAGTTTGTTTGATGCAACTAGCACAAGTTTGTTTGACGCAACTGGCACAAGGTTGTTCTACGCAACTGGCACAAGTTTGTTCGACGCAACTGGCACAAGTTTGTTCGACGCAACTGGCAAAAGTTTCTTTGACGCAACTGGCACAAGTTCGTTTGACGCAACTGGCACAAGGTTCTTCTACGCAACTGGTACAAGTTTGTTCGACGCAACTGGCACAAGTTTCTTCGACGCAACTGGTACAAGTTTGTTGGAGGCAACTGGCAAAAGTTTGTTCGAACCAACTGGCAAAAGTTTGTTTGACACAACTGGCACAAGTTTGTTCGACGCAACTGGCACAAGTTTGTTTGACGCAACTAGCACAAATTTGTTTGACGCAACTGGCACAAGGTTGTTCTACGCAACTGGCACAAGTTTGTTCTACGCAACTGGCACAAGTTTGTTTGACGCAACTGGCACAAGTTTGTTCTACGCAACTGGCACAAGTTTGTTCGTTGCAACTGGCACAAGTTTGTTCGCCGCAACTGGCCCAAGTTTGTTTGACGCAACTGGCACAAGTTTGTTAGATGCAACTGGCACAAGTTTGTTCGACGCAACTGGGACAAGTTTCTTCGACTCAATTGGCACAAGTTTGTTTGACGCAACTGGTACAAGTTTGTTTGACGCAACTGTCACAAGTTTGTTTGACTCAACTGGCAAAAGTTTGTTTGACGCAACTGGCACAAGTTTATTTGACGCAACTGGCACAAATTTTCTCGACGCAACTGGCACAAGTATGTTCTACACAACTGGCCCAAGTTTGTTCTATGCAACTTGCACAAGTTTGTTCTACGTAACTGGCACAAGTTTGTTCTATGCAACTGGCACAAGTTTATTCTACGCAACTGGCACAAGTTTGTTCTACGCAACTGGCACAAGTTTGTTCTACGCAACTGGCACAAGTTTGTTCTACGCAACTGGCACAAGTTTGTTCTACGCATCTGGCACAAGTTTGCTCTATGCAACTGGCACAAGTTTGTTCTATGCAACTGGCACAAGTTTGTTCTACACAACTGGCACAAGTTTGTTCTACGCAACTGACACAAGTTTGTTTGACACAACTGGCAGAAGTTTGTTCAACGCAACTTGCACAAGTTCGTTCGATGCAATTGGCACATTTTTTTCAACACAACTGGCACAAGTTTGTTTGACACAACTAGCACAAGTTTCTTTGACGCAACTGGCACAAGTATGTTTGACACAAGTGGCACAAGTTTGTTTGACGCGACTGGCACAAGGATGTTCTACTCAACTGACACATGTTTGTTCTACGCAACTGGCACAAGTTTGTTTGATGCAACTGGCACAAGTTTTTTTGATGCAACTGGCAGAAGTTTGTTTGACGCAACTGGCACAAGTTTGTTCGACGCAACTGGCCCAAGTTTGTTTGATGCAACTGGCACAAGTTTGTTAGGCGCAACTGGCACAAGTTTTTTCGAATCAATTGGCACAAGTTTGTTTGACGCAACTGGCACAAGTTTGTTTGACACAACTGGCACAAGTTTGTTTGACGCAACTGGCACAAGTTTGTTTGACGCAACTGGCGCAAGTTTATTTGACGCAACTGGCAAAAGTTTGTTCGCCGTAACTGGCACAAGTTTGTTCGACGCAACTGGCACAAGTTTGTTTGACGCAACTGGCACAAGTTTTTTTGACGCAACTGGCACAAGTTTTCTCGACGCAACTGGCACAAGTTTGTTCGCCGTAACTGGCACAAGTTTGTTCGACGCCACTGGCACAAGTTTGTTCGAAGCAACTGGCACAAGTTTGTTTGACGCAACTGGCACAAGTTTGTTCTATGCAACTGGCACAAGTTTGTTCTATGCAACTGGCACAAGTTTGTTCTACGCAACTGGCACAAGTTGGTTATATTCAACTGGCACAAGTTTGTTGTATGCAACTGGCACTAGTTTGTTCTACGCAACTAGCAGAAGTTTGTTTGACGCAACTGGCACAAGTTTGTTCTACGCAACTGGCACAAGTTTGTTGGACGTAACTGGTACAAGTTTGTTCTACGCAACTGGCACAATTTTGTTTGACGCAACTGGCACAAGTTTGTTCGACGCAACTGGCACAAGTTTGTTCGACGCAACTGGCACAAGTTTGTTCGACGCAACTGGCACAAGTTTGTTCGACGCAACTGGCACAAGTTTGTTCAACACATCTGGCACAAGTTTGTTTGACGCAACTGGCACAAGTTTGTTTTCGCAACTTGTACAAGTTTGTTTGACGCAACTGGCACAAGTTTGTTTGACGCAACTGGCACAAGTTTGTTTGGTGCAACTGGCACAAGTTTGTTCGACGCAACTAGCCCAAGTTTGTTTGACGCAACTGGCACAAGTTTGTTAGACGCAACTGGCACAAGTTTGTTCGACGCAACTGGCACATGTTTCTTCGACTCAATTGGCACAAGTTCGTTTGACGCAACTGGCACAAGTTTGTTTGACGCAACTGTCACAAGTTTGTTTGACTCAACTGGCAAAAGTTTGTTTGGCGCAACTGGCACAAGTTTATTTGACGCAACTGGCACAACTTTTCTCGGCGCAACTGGCACAAGTATGTTCTACAAAAATGGCACAAGTTTGTTCTAGGCAACTTGCACAAGTTTGTTCTACGCAACTGGCACAAGTTTGTTCTACGCAACTGGCAAAAGTTTGTTCTACGCAACTGGCACAAGTTTGTTCTACGCAACTGGCACAAGTTTGTTCTACGCAACTGGCACAAGTTTGTTCTACGCAACTGGCACAAGTTTGTTCTACGCAACTGGCACAATTTTGTTCTACGCAACTGGCACAAGTTTGTTCTACGCATCTGGCACAAGGTTGTTCTATGCAACTGGCAGAAGTTTGTTCTACGTAACTGGCACAAGTTTGTTCTACGCAACTGGCACAAGTTTATTCTACGCAATTGGCACAAGTTTATTCTACGCATCTGGCACAAGTTTGTTCTATCCAACTGACACTAGTTTGTTTTACGCAACTGGCACAAGTTTGTTTCATGCAACTGGCACAAGTTTGTTCTACCCAACTGACACAAGTTTGTTCAACGCATCTGGCACAAGTTTGTTCTACGCAACTGACAAAAGTTTGTTTGACACAACTGGCACAAGTTTTTTTCGACGCAACTGGCACAAGTTTGTTCGATGCAACTGGCACAAGTTTGTTTAACGCAACTGGCACAAGTTTGTTCGACCCAACTGGCACAAGTTTGTTTGAGGTAACTGGCACAAGTTTTTTCGACTCAATTGGCACAAGTTTGTTTGACACAACTGGCACAAGTTTGTTTGACGCAACTTGCACAAGTTTGTTTGACGCAACTGGCACAAGTTTATTTGACGCAACTGGCACAAGTTTTCTCGACGCAACTGGCACAAGTTTGTTCGCTGTAACTGGCACAGGTTTGTTTGATGCAACTGGCACAAGTTTGTTTGACGCAAATGGCACAATTTTGTTTGACGCAACTGGCACAAGTTTGTTCGCCGTAACTGGCACAAGTTTGCTCGACGCCACTGGCACAAGTTTGTTCGAAACAACTGTCACAAGTTTGATTGACACAACTGGCACTAATTTGTTCAATGCAACTGGCACAAGTTTGTTCTACGCAACTGGCACAAGTTTGTTCTACGCAACTGGCACAAGTTTGTTGTATGAAACTGGCACTAGTTTGTTCTATGCAACTTGCACAAGTTTGTTCTACGCAACTGGCACAAGTTTATTCTACGCAACTGGCACAAGTTTGCTCTATGCAACTGGCACAAGTTTGTTCTATGCAACTGGCACAAGTTTGTTCTACACAACTGGCACAAGTTTGCTCTATGCAACTGGCACAAGTTTATTCTACGCATCTGGCACAAGTTTGCTCTATGCAACTGGCACAAGTTTGTTGTATGCAACTGGCACTAGTTTGTTCTATGCAACTTGCACAAGTTTGTTCTACGCAACTGGCACAAGTTTGTTCTACGCAACTGGCACAAGTTTATTCTACGCATCTGGCACAAGTTTGCTCTATGCAACTGGCACAAGTTTGTTCTACGCAACTGGCACAAGTTTGTTCTACGCAACTGGCACAAATTTGTTCTACGCATCTGGCACAAGTTTGCTCTATGCAACTGGCACAAGTTTGTTCTACGCAACTGGCACAAGTTTGTTCTACGCAAATGCACAAGTTTGTTCTACGCAACTGACACAAGTTTGTTTGACACAACTGCAGAAGGTTGTTCAACGCAACTGGCACAAGTTTGTTTGACCCAACTGGCGCACGTTTGTTCGACGCAACTGGCACAAGTTTGTTCGACGCAACTGGCACAAGTTTGTTCGACGCAACTGGCACAAGTTTGTTTAACGCAACTGGCACAAGTTTGTTCGACTCAACTGGCACAAGTTTGTTTGACGCAACTGGCACAAGTTTGTTTGACGCAACTGGCACAAGTTTGTTTGACACAACTGGCACAAGTTTGTTTGACGCAACTGGCACAAGGTTGTTTACGAAAGTGGCACAAGTTTGTTCTACGCAACTGGCACAAGTTTGTTCTATGCAACTGGCACAAGTTTGTTTGATGCAACTGGCAGAAGTTTGTTCGATGCAACTGGCACAAGTTTGTTCGGCGCAACTGGCCCAAGTTTGTTTGACGCAACTAGCACAAGTTTGTTCGACGTAACTGGCACAAGTTTTTTCGACTAAATTGGCACAAGTTTGTTTGACGCAACTTGCACAAGTTTGTTTGACGCAACTGGCACAAGTTTATTTGATGCAGCTGGCACAAGTTTGTTTGACGCAACTGGCCAAAGTTTGTTCGCCGTAACTGGCACAGGTTTGTTCGACGCAACTGGCACAAGTTTGTTTGACGCAACTGGCACAAGTTTTTTTGACGCAATTGGCACAAGTTTTCTCGACGCAACTGGCAAAAGTTTCTTCGCCGTGACTGGCACAAGTTTGTTCGAAGCAACTGGCACAAGTTTTTTTGACGCAACTGGCACTAATTTGTTCTATGCAACTGGCAAAAGTTTGTTCTACGCAACTGGCACAAGTTTGTTGTATGCAACTGGCACTAGTTTGTTCTACGCAACTGGCATAAGTTTGTTTGACACAACTGGCACAAGTTTGTTTTACGCAACTGGCACAAGTTTTTTGGACACAACTGGCACAAGTTTCTTCTACTCAACTGTCACAAGTTTGCTGGATGCAACTGGCTCAAGTTTGTTTGACGCAACTGGCACAAGTTTGTTCGACGCAACTGGCACAAGTTTGTTCGATGCAACTGGCACAAGTTTGTTCGACGCAACTGGCACAAGTTTGTTCGACGCAACTGGCACAAGTTTGTTCGATGCAACTGGCACATGTTTGTTCAACACATCTGGCACAAGATTGTTTGACGCAACTGGCATAAGTTTGTTTTCGCAACTTGTACAAGTTTGTTTGACTCAACTGGCACAAGTTTGTTTGACGGAATTGTCACAAGTTTGTTTGGCGCAACTGGCACAAGTTTGTTTGACGCAACTGGCACAAGTTTGTTCGACGCAACTGGCACAAGTTTGTTTGACGCAACTGGCACAAGTTTGTTTGACGCAACTGGCACAAGGTTCTTCTACGCAACTGGCACAAGTTTGTTCTACGCAACTGGCACAAGTTTGTTTTATGCAACTGGCACAAGTTTGTTTGACGCAACTGGCACAAGTTTGTTTGACGTAACTGGCACAAGTTTGTTAGACGCAACTGGCACAAGTTTGTTCGACGTAACAGGCACAAGTTTTTTCGAGTCAATTGGCACAAGTTTGTTTGACGCAACTGGCACAAGTTTGTTTGACGCAAGAGGCACAAGTTTGTGTGACGCAACTGGCACAAGTTTGTTTGACGCAACTGGCACAAGTTTTTTTTAACGCAACTGGCAAAAGTTTTCTCGACGCAACTGGCTCAAGTTTGTTTAATATAACAGGCACCAGTTTGTTCGACGCAACTGGCACATGTATGTTCGACGCAACTGGCACAAGTTTGTTTGACACAACTGGCACAAGTTTCTTCGACGCAACTGGCACAAGTTTTTTTCGACGCAACTGGCACATGTTTGTTCTACGCAACTGGCACAAGTATGTTCTACGCAACTGGCACAAGTTTGTTCTATGCAACTGGCACTAGTTTGTTCTATGCAACTGGCATAAGTTTGTTTGACGCAACTGGCACAAGTTTGTTCTACGCAACTGGTACAAGTTTGTTCTACGCAACTGGCACAAGTTTCTTCGACGCAACTGGTACAAGTTTCTTGGACGCAACTGGCAAAAGTTTGTTCTAACCAACTGGCAAAAGTTTGTTTGACACAACTGGCAAAAGTTTGTTCGACGCAACTGGCACAAGTTTGTTTGACGCAACTAGCACAAGTTTGTTTGACGCAACTGGCACAAGGTTGTTCTACGCAACTGGCAGAAGTTTGTTCTACGCAACTGGGACAAGTTTGTTTGACGCAACTGGCATAAGTTTGTTCTACGCAACTGGCACAAGTATGTTCGATGCAACTGGCACAAGTTTCTTCGACTCAACTGGCACAAGTTTGTTCAACGCAACTGGCACAAGTTTCTTCGACTCAATTGGCACAAGTTTGTTTGACGCAACTGGTACAAAATTGTTTGACGCAACTGTCACAAGTTTGTTTGACTCAACTGGCACAAGTTTGTTTGACGCAACTGGCACAAGTTTATTTGACGCAACTGGCACAACTTTTCACGACGCAATTGGCACAAGTATGTTCTACACAACTGGCACAAGTTTGTTGTATACAACTTGCACAAGTTTGTTCTACGCAACTGGCACAAGTTTGTTCTACGCAACTGGCACAAGTTTGTTCTACGCAACTGGCAAAAGTTTGTTCTACGCAACTGGCACAAATTTGTTCTACGCAACTGGCACAAGTTTGTTCTACGCATCTGGCACAAGTTTGTTGGACACAACTGGCACAAGTTTGTTCTACACAACTGGCATAAGTTTGTTCTACGCAACTGGCACAAGTTTGTTCTACGCATCTGGCACAAGTTTGTTTGACGCAACTAGCACAAGTTTGTTCTACGCAACTGGCACAAGTTTGTTCTACGCAACTGGCACAAGTTTGTTCTACGCAACTGGCACAAGTTTGTTCTACGCAACTGGCACAAATTTGTTCTACGCAACTGGCACAAGTTTGTTCTACGCATCTGGCACAAGTTTGTTCGACACAACTGGCACAAGTTTGTTCTACACAACTGGCATAAGTTTGTTCTACGCAACTGGCACAAGTTTGTTCTACGCAACTGGCACAAGTTTATTCTACGCATCTGGCACAAGTTTGTTCTATCCAACTGGCACTAATTTGTTCTACACAACTGGCACAAGTTTGTTTGACGCAACTGTCACAAGTTTATTCTACCCAACTGACACAAGTTTGTTCGACGCATTTTGCACAAGTTTGTTCTACGCAACTGACACAAGTTTGTTTGACACAACTGGCAGAAGTTTGCTCAACGCAACTGACACCAGTTTGTTTGACGCAACTGGCGCAAGTTTGTTCGGCGCAACTGGCACAAGTTTGTTCGACGCAACTGGCACAAGTTTGTTCGATGCAACTGGCACAAGTTTGTTTAACGCAACTGGCACAAGTTTGTTCGACCCAACCGGCACAAGTCTGTTTGACGCAACTGGCAGAAGTTTGTTTGATGCAACTGGCACAAGTTTGTTCGATGCAACTGGCCCAAGTTTTTTTGACGCAACTGGCACAAGTTTGTTAGACGCAACTAGCACAAGTTTGTTCAAGGTAACTTTCACAAGTTTTTTCGACTCAATTGGCACAAGTTTGTTTGACGCAACTGGCACATGTTTGTTTGACGCAACTGGCACAAGTTTGTTTGACGCAACTGGCAAAAGTTTATTTGACGCAACTGGCACAAGTTTGCTCGACGCAACTGGCACAAGTTTGTTCGCCGTAACTGGCACAAGTTTGTTCGACGCAACTGGCACAAGTTTGTTTGACGCAACTGGCAAAAGTTTATTTGATGCAACTGGCACAAGTTTTCTCGACGCAACTGGCACAAGTGTGTTCGCCGTAACTGGCACAAGTTTGTTCAACGCCACTGGCACAAGTTTGTTCGAAGCAACTGGCACAAGTTTGTTCTACGTAACTGGCACAAGTTTGTTCTACGCAACTGGCACAAGTTTGTTATACGCAACTGGCACAAGTTTGTTTTATGCAACTGTCACTAGTTTGTTCTACGCAACTGCCATAAGTTTGTTTGACGCAACTGGCACAAGTTTGTTCAACGCAACTGGCACAAGTTTGTTGGAAGCAACTGGCACAAGATTGTTAGACGCAAAAGGCACAATTTTGTTGGACGCAACTGGCACAAGTTTGTTCGACGCAACTGGCACAAGTTTGTTCGACGCAACTGGCACAAGTTTGTTCGACGCAACTGGCTCAAGTTTGTTCGACGCAACTGGCACAAGTTTGTTCGACGCAACTGGCACAAGTTTGTTCAACACATCTGGCACAAGTTTGTTTGACGCAACTGGCACAAGTTTGTTTTCGCAACTTGTACAAGTTTGTTTGACGCAACTGGCACAAGTTTGTTTGGCGCAACTGGCACGAGTTTGTTTGGCGCAACTGGCACAAGTTTGTTCGACGCAACTAGCCCAAGTTTGTTTGACGCAACTGGCACAAGTTTGTTAGATGCAACTGGCACAAGTTTGTTCGACGCAACTGGCACAAGTTTCTTCGACTCAATTGGCACAAGTTTGTTTGACGCAACTGGCACAAGTTTGTTTGATGCAACTGTCACAAGTTTGTTTGACTTAACTGGCACAAGTTTGTTTGACGCAACTGGCAGAAGTTTATTTGACGCAACTGGCACAACTTTTCTCGGCGCAACTGGCACAAGTATGTTCTACACAACTGGCACAAGTTTGTTCTATGCAACTTGCACAAGTTTGTTCTACGCAACTGCCACAAGTTTGTTCGACGCAACTGGCACAAGTTTGTTCTACGCAACTGGCACAAGTTTGTTCTACGCAGCTGGCACAAGTTTGTTCTACGCAACTGGCACACGTTTGTTCTACGCATCTGGCACAAGTTTGTTCTACGCAACTGGCACAAGTTTGTTCTACGCAACTGGCACAAGTTTATTCTACGCATCTGGCACAAGTTTGTTCTATCCAACTGACACTAGTTTGTTTTACGCAACTGGCACAAGTTTGTTTCACGAAACTGGCACAAGTTTGTTCTACCCAACTGTCACAAGTTTGTTCGACGCAACTGTCACTAGTTTGTTCTACGCAAGTGACACAAGTTTGTTGGACACAACTGGCACAAGTTTGTTCAATGCAACTGGCACAAGTTTGTTTGACGCAACTGGCGTAAGTTTGTTCGACGCAACTGGCACAAGTTTGTTCAACGCAACTGGCACAAGTTTGTTCGATGCTTCTGGCACACGTTTGTTTAACGCAACTGGCACAAGTTTGTTCGACCCAACTGGCACAAGTTTGTTTGACGCAACTGGCACAAGTTTGTTTGACGCAACTGGCCCAAGTTTGTTTGACCCAACTGGCACAAGTTTGTTAGATGCATCTGGCACAAGTTTGTTCGACGTAACTGGCACAAGTTTTTTCGACTCAATTGGCACAAGTTTGTTTGACGCAACTGGCGCAAGTTTGTTTGACGCAACTTGCACAAGTTTGTTTGAGGCAACTGGCACAAGTTTATTTGACGCAACTGGCACAAGTTTTCTCGACGCAACTGGCACAAGTTTGTTCGCCGTAACTGGCACAGGTTTGTTTGACGCAACTGGCACAAGTTTGTTTGACGCAACTGGCACAAGTTTTTTTGACGCAACTGGCACAAGTTTGTTATATGCAAGTGACACAAGTTTGTTGGACACAACTGGCACAAGTTTGTTCAACGCAACTGGCACAAGTTTCCTTGACGCAACTGGCACAAGTTTGTTTGACGCAAGAGGCACAAGTTTGTGTGATGCAACTGGCACAAGTTTGTTTTACACAACTGGCACAAGTTTTTTTTTACGGAAATGGCACAAGTTTTCTCGACGCAACTGGCACAAGTTTGTTTAATGCAACTAGCACAAGTTTGTACGACGCAACTGGCACAAGTATGTTCGACGCAACTGGCACAAGTTTGTTTGACGCAACTGGCACAAGTTTCTTCGATGCAACTGGCACAAGTTTGTTCGACACAACTGGCACAAGTTTGTTTGACGCAACTGGCACAAGTTTGTTCTACGCAACTGGCACAAGTTTGTTCTATGCAACTGGCACTAGTTTGTTCTATGCAACTGGCATAAGTTTGTTTGACGCAACTGGCACAAGTTTGTTCTACGCAACTGGTACAAGTTTGTTCGACGCAACTGGCACAAGTTTCTTCGACGCAACTAGTACAAGTTTGTTGAACGCAACTGGCAAAAGTTTGTTCGAACCTTCTGGCAAAAGTTTGTTTGACATCACTGGCACAACTTTGTTCGACGCAACTGGCTCAAGTTTGTTTGACGAAACTAGCACAAGTTTGTTTGAAGCAACTGGCACAAGTTTGTTCGACGCAACTGGCACAAGTTTTTTTGACGCAACTGGCACAAGTTTGTTTGACGCACCTGGCACAAGTTTGTTTGACACAACTGGCACAAGTTTGTCCTACGTAAGTGGTACAAGTTTGTAGTTCACAACTGGCACAAGTTTGTTCTACGCAACTGGCCCAAGTTTGTTTGACGCAACTGGCACAAGTTTGTTCTAGGCAAATGGCAAAAGTTTGTTCTACGCAACTGGCACAAGTTTGTTCTACGCAACTGGCAAAAGTTTGTTCTACGCAACTGGCACAAATTTGTTCGACGCAAGTGGCACAAGTTTGTTCTATGCAACTGGCACAAGTTTGTTTGACACAACTGGCACAAGTTTGTTCTACGCAACTGGCACAAGTTTGTTCGATGCAACTGGCACAAGTTTGTTTGAGGCAACTGGCACAAGCTTGTTCGACGCAACTGGCACAAGTTTGTTCGATGCAAATGGCACAAGTTTGTTTGACGCAACTAGCACAAGTTTGTTTAACGCAACTGGCACAAGTTTATTCGACCCAACTGGCACAAGTTTGTTTGACGCAACTGGCACAAGTTTTTTTGACGCAACTGGCACAAGTTTGTTTGACGCAACTGGCGCAAGGTTGTTTGAAGCAACTGGCACAAGGTTGTTCTACACAACAGGCACAAGTTTGTTCTATGCAACTGACACAAGTTTGTTTGACGCAACTGGCACAAGTTTGTTCTACGCAACTGGCACAAGTTTCTTTGACGAAACTGGCACAAGTTTGTTTGAAGCAACTGGCCCAAGTTTGTTTGACGCAACTGGCACAAGTTTGTTTGACAAAACTGGCACAAGTTTGTTCTACACAACTGATACAAGTTTGTTCAACAAAACTGGCACAAGTTTGTTCAACGCAACTGGCACAAGTTTGTTTTACGGAACTGGCACAAGTTTGTTTTACGGAACTGGCACAAGTTTGTTCTACGCAACTGGCACAAGTTTGTCTGACACAACTGGCACAATTTTGTTCTACGTAAATGGCACAAGTTTGTTCTACGCAACTGGCAAAAGTTTGTTCGACGCAACTGGCACAAGTTTGTTTTATGCAACTGGCACAAGTTTGTTTGACACAACTGGCAGAAGTTTGTTCTACGCAACTGGCACAAATTTGTTCGATGCAATTGGCACAAGTTTGTCCGACACAACTGGCACAAGTTTGTTCGACGCAATTGGCACAGGTTTGTCCGACACAACTGGCACAAGTATGTTCGACGCAACTGGCACAAGTTTGGTCTACGCAACTGGCACAAGTTTGTTCTATGCAACTGGCACAAGTTTGTTTGACGCAACAGCACCAGTTTTTTTGACGCAACTGGCACAAGGTTGTTTGACGCAACTGGCACAAGGTTGTTTGACGCAACTGGCACAAGGTTGTTCTACACAACTGGCACAAGTTTGTTCTATGCAACTGGCACAAGTTTGTTTGACGCAACTGGCACAAGTTTGTTCTACGCAACTGGCACAAGTTTCTTTGACGAAACTGGCACAAGTTTGTTCGACGCAACTGGCCCAAGTTTGTTTGACGCAACTGGCACAAGTTTGTTTGACAAATCTGGCACAAGTTTGTTCTACACAACTGGCACAAGTTTGTTCAACAAAACTGGCACATGTTTATTCGACGCAACTGGCACAAGTTTGTTTTACGGAACTGGCACAAGTTTCTTTTACGGAACTGGCACAAGTTTGTTCTACGTAACTGGCACAAGTTTGTCTGACATAACTGGCACAATTTTGTTCTACGTAACTGGCACAAGTTTGTTCTACGCAACTGGCACAAGTTTGTTCGACGCAACTGGCACAAGTTTGTTTTATGCAACTGGGACAAGTATGTTTGACACAACTGGCAGAAGTTTGTTCTACGCAACTGGCACAAGTTTGTTTGATGCAATTGGCACAAGTTTGTCCGACACAACTGGCACAAGTTTGTTCAACGCAATTGGCACAAGTTTGTTTGACGCAAGTGGCACAAGTTTGTTCTATGCAACTGGCACAAGTTTGTTTGACACAACTGGCACAAGTTTGTTCTACGCAACTGGCACAAGTTTGTTCGATACAACTGGCACAAGTTTGTTTAACGCAACTGGCACAAGCTTATTCGACGCAACTGGCACAAGTTTGTTCGATGCAAATGGCACAAGTTTGTTCGACGCAACTGGCACAAGTTTGTTTAACGCAACTGGCACAAGTTTATTCGACCCAACTGGCAAAAGTTTGTTTGACGCAACTGGCACAAGTTTTTTTGACGCAACTGGCACAAGTTTGTTTGACGCAACTGGCACAAGGTTGTTCTACACAACAGGCACAAGTTTGTTCTATGCAACTGACACAAGTTTGTTTGACGCAACTGGCACAAGTTTGTTCTACGCAACTGGCACAAGTTTCTTTGACGAAACTGGCACAAGTTTGTTCGACGCAATTGGCCCAAGTTTGTTTGACGCAACTGGCACAAGTTTGTTTGACAAAACTGGCACAAGTTTGTTCTACACAACTGAAACAAGTTTGTTCGACAAAACTGGCACAAGTTTGTTCGACGCAACTGGCACAAGTTTGTTCGACGCAACTGGCACAAGTTTGTTTTACGGAACTGGCACAAGTTTGTTTGACACAACTGGCACAAGTTTGTTCTACGCAACTGGCACAAGTTTGTCTGACACAACTGGCACAATTTTGTTCTACGTAACTGGCACAAGTTTGTTCTACGCAACTGGCACAAGTTTGTTCGACGCAACTGGCACAAGTTTGTTTGACGCAATTGGCACAAGTTTGTCCGACACAACTGGCACAAGTGTGTTCGACGCAATTGGCACAAGTTTGTCCGACACAACTGGCACAAGTGTGTTCGACGCAACTGGCACAAGTTTGGTCTACGCAACTGGCACAAGTTTGGTCTACGCAACTGGCACAAGATTGTTCTACGCAACTGGCACAAGTCTGTTTGACTTAACTGGCACAAGTTTGTTCTGCGCAACTGGCACAAGTTTGTTCGATGCAACTGGCACAAGTTTGTTCGACGCAACTGGCACAAGTTTATTTAATGCAACTGGCACAAGTTTATTCGACCCAACTAGCACAAGTTTGTTTGTCGCAACTGGCACAAGTTTGTTCTATGCACCTGGCACAAGTTTGTTCGACGAAACTGGCACAAGTTTGTCCGACGCAACTGGCACAAGTTTGTTCGACGCAACTGGCACAAGTTTGTTCTACGCAACTGGCACAAGTTTGTTCTGCGCAACTGGCACAAGTTTGTCTGACATAACTGGCACAAGTTTGTTCTACGTAACTAGCACAAGTTTGTTCTACGCAACTGGCACAAGTTTGTTCGACGCAACTGGCACAAGTTTGTTTTACGCAACTGTCACAAGTTTGTTTGACACAACTGGCACAAGTTTGTTCTACGCAACTGGCAAAAGTTTGATCGACGCAATTGGCACAATTTTGTTCTACGCAACTGGCACAAGTTTGTTCGACGCAACTGGCAAAAGTTTGTTCGATGCAACTGGCACAAGTTTGTTCTACGCAACTGACACAAGTTTGTTCTACACAACTGGCATAAATTTGTTTGACGCAACTGGCACAAGTTTGTTTGACGCAACTGGCACAAGTTTGTTCTGCGCAACTTGCACAAGTTTGTTCAACGCAACTGGCACAAGTTTGTTCGACGCAACTAGCACAAGTTTGTTCTACGCAACTGGGTTAAGTTTGTTCTACGCAACTGGCACAAGTTTGTTTGACGCAACTGGCACAAGTTTGTCCTATGCAAGTGGCACAAGTTTGTAGTTCGCAACTGGCACAAGTTTGTTCTACGCAACTGGCCCAAGTTTGTTCGACGGAACTGGCACAAGTTTGTTCTACACAACTGGGACAAGTTTGTTCTACGCAACTGGCACAAGTTTGTTCTACGCAACTGGCACAAGTTTGTTCTACGTAACTGGCACAAGTTTGTTCTACGCAACTGGCACAAGTTTGTTCTATGCAACTGGCACAAGTTTGTTCAACGCAACTGGAACAAGTTTGTTTGACGCAACTGGCACAAGTTTGTTCTACGCAACTGGCACAAGTTTGTTTGACGCAACTGGCACAAGTTTGTTTAACACAACTGGCACAAGTTTACTCGACCCAACTGGCACAAGTTTGTTTGACGCAACTGGCACAAGTTTGTTCGACGCAACTGGCACAAGTTTGTTTGACGCAACTGGCACAAGTTTGTTTGACGCAACTGGCACAAAGTTGTTCTACGCAAGCGGCACAAGTTTCTTTGGCGCAACTGGCACAAGTTTGTTTGACACAACTGGCAGAAGTTTGTTCTACGCAACTGGCACAAGTTTGTTCTACGTAACTGGCACAAGTTTGTTCTACACAACTGGCACAAGTTTGTTCTACGCTACTCTCACAATTTGTTTGACCAAATGGCAAAAGTTTGTTCTACGTAACTGGCACAAGTTTGTTCTACGCAACTGGAACAAGTTTGTTTGATGCAAGTGGCACAAATTTGTTCTACACAACTGGCACAAGTTTGTTTGACACGACTGGCACAAGTTTGTTCTACGCAACAGGCACAAGTTTGTTCGATGCAATTGGCACAAGTTTTTTTGACGCAACTGGCACAAGTTTGTTTGACGCAACTGGCAAAAGTTTGTTTGACACAACTGGCACAAGTTTGTTCTACGCAACTGGCACAAGTTTGTTCGACTCAACTGGCACAAGTTTGTCTGACCCAACTGGCACAAGTTTGTTTGACGCAACTAGCACAAGTTTGTTCTACGCAACTGGCACAAGTTTGTTCGACGCAACTGGCACAAGTTTGTTCGACACAACTGGCACTTTTGTTCGACGCAACTGGCACAAGTTTGTTTGACGCAACTGGCACAAGTTTGTTCGACACAACTGGCACAAGTTTGTTCGACACAACTGGCACAAGTTTGTTCGACGCAACTGGCACAAGTTTGTTCGACACAACTGGCACAAGTTTGTTCGACGCAACTGGCACAAGTTTGTTTGACGCAACTGGCACATGTTTGTTCGACACAACTGGCAAAAGTTTGTTCAACGCAACTGGCAAAAGTTTGTTTAACGCAATTAGCACAAGTTTGTTTGACGCAACTGGCCCAAGTTTGTTCAACACAACTGGCACAAGTTTGTAGTTCGCAACTGGCACAAGTTTGTTCTACGTAACAGGCTCAAGTTTGTCCGACACAACTGGCATAAGTTTGTTCGACGCAACTGGCCCAAGTTTGTTTGACGCAACTGGCTAAAGTTTGTTTGACACATCTGGCACAAGTTTGTTCTACGCATCTGGCACAAGTTAGTTCGACGCAACTGGCACAAGTTTGTTCTACGCAACTGGCATAATTTTGATCGACGCAACTGGCAAAAATTTATTCTGCGCAACTGGCACAAGTTTGTTCTATGCAGCTGGCACAAGTTTGTTTGACGCAGCTGGCACACGTTTGTTCTTTACAAATGGCACAAGTTTGTTCTACGCAACTGGCCGAAGTTTGTTCTATATAACTGGCACAAGTTTCTTCTACGTAACAGGCACAAGTTTGTGCTATGCAACTGGCACAAGTTTGTTCGACGCAACTGGCACAAGTTTGTTTAACGCAACTGGCACAAGTTTGTTCTATGCAACTGGCACAAGTTTGTTTGACGCAACTGGCACAAGTTAGTTTGACGTAACTGGCGCAAGTTTGTTTGACGCAACTGGGACAAGGTTGTTCTACGCAACTGGCACAAGTTTGTTCTACGCAACTGGCACAAGTTTGTTCGACGCAACTGGCACAAGTTTGTTCGACGCAACTGGCACAAGTTTGTTTGACGCAACTGGCAAAAGTTTGTTTGACACAACTGGCACAAGTTTGTTTGACGCAACTGGCACAAGTTTGTCTGACGCAAGTGGCACAAGTTTGTTCGACGCAACTGGCACAAGTTTGTTCGACGCAACTGGCACAAGTTTCTTCGATGCAACTGGCACAAGTTTCTTTGATGCAACTGGCACAAGTTTGTTCGACACAACTGGCACAAGTTTGTTTGATGCAACTAGCACAAGTTTGTTCTTCGCAACTTGCACAAGTTTATTCTACGCAACTAGCCCAAGTTTGTTCTACGCAACTGGCACAAGTTTGTTCGACGCAACTGGCACAAGTTTGTTCGACGCAACTGGCACAAGTTTGTTCTATGCAACTGGCACAAGTTTGTTCTACGCAATTGACGCAAGTTTGTTCGATGCAACTGGCACAAGTTCGTTCGACGCAACTGGCACAAGTTTGCTCGACGCAACTGGCACAAGTTAGTTCTACGCAACTGGCACAAGTTTGTTCGACGCAACTGGCACAAGTTTGTTCGACGCAACTGGCACATGTTTGTTTGATGCAACTGGCATAAGTTTGTTCGACACAACTGGCACAAGTTTGTTTGATGCAACTAGCACAAGTTTGTTCTTCGCAACTGGCACAAGTTTGTTCTACGCAACTGGCACAAGTTTGTTTGATGCAACTGGCACAAGATTGTTCGACACAACTGGCACAAGTTTGTTTGACGCAACTGGCAGAAGTTTGTTTGATGCAACTGGCACAAGATTGTTCGACACAACTGGCACAAGTTTGTTCGACACAACTGGCACAAGTTTGTTCTATGCAACTGGCACAAGTTTGTTCTACGTAATTGACACAAGTTTGTTCGATGCAAGTTGCACAAGTTTGTTCTACGCAACTGGCACAAGTTTGTTCTATGCAACTGGCACAAGTTTGTTCTACGCAACTGGCACAAGTTTGTTCATCGCAACTGGCACAAGTTTGTTCTACGCAACTGGCCAAATTTTGTTCTTCACAACTGGCATGAGTTTGTTCTATGCAACTGGCACAAGTTTGTTCGACGCAACTGGCACAAGTTTGTTCTACTCAACTAGCACAAATTTGTTCTACGCAACTGGCACAAGTTTTTTGACGCAAATTGCACAAGTTTGTTCTACGCAACTGGCACAAGTTTGTTCGACGTAACTGGCACAAGTTTGTTCCACGCAACAGGCTAAAGTTTGTTCTACGTAACTGGCAGAAGTTTGTTCTACGCAACTTGCACAAGTTTCTTTGACGCAACTGGCCCAAGTTTGTTTGATGCAACTGTCAAAAGTTTGTTTGAAACCACTGGAACAAGTTTGTTCTACGCAACTGTCACAAGTTTGTTCAACGCAACTGGCAAAAGTTTGTCCAACGCAACTGGCACAAGTTTGTTCGATGCAACTGGCACAAGTTTGTTCGACGCAACTGGCACAAGTTTGTTCTACGCAACTGGAAAATATTTGTTCTACGCAACTGGCACAAGTTTGTTCTACGCAACTGCCACAAGTTTGTTCTACGCAACTGGCACAAGTGTGTTCAACGCAACTGGCACAAGTATGTTCGACGCAACTGGCACAAGTTTGTTCTATGCAACTGTCTCAAGTTTGTTCTACGCAACTGGCACAAGTTTGTTTGACACAACTGGCGCAAGTTTGTCCTACGCAACTGGCACAAGTTTGTTCTACGCAACTGGCCCAAGTTTGTTTGATGCAACTGGCTGAAGTTTGTTCTAAGCAACTGGCACAAGTTTGTTCTACGTAACTGGCACAAGTTTGTTCTACGCAACTGGCACAAGATTGTTCTATGCAACTGGCACAAGTTTGTTTGACACAAATGGCATAAGTTTGTTCTACGTAACTGGCACAAGTTTGTTCTACGCAACTGGCACAAGTTTGTTCGACGCAACTGGCACAAGTTTTTTTGACGCAACTGGCACAAGTTTGTTTGACGCACCTGGCACAAGTTTGTTTGACACAACTGGCACAAGTTTGTCCTACGAAAGTGGTACAAGTTTGTAGTTCACAACTGGCACAAGTTTGTTCTACGCAACTGGCCCAAGTTTGTTTGAAGCAACTGGCACAAGTTCGTTCTACGCAACTGACACAAGTTTGTTCTACGCAACTAGCACAAGTTTGGTCTACACAACTGGCACAAGTTTGTTCTACGGAACTGGCACAACTTTGTTCTACGCAACTGGCACAATTTTGTTCTACGCAACTGGCACAAGTTTGTTCTTCGCAACTGGCACAAGTTTGTTCTACGCAACTGGCACAAGTTTGTTCTACGCAACTGGCCCAAGTTTGTTTGACGCAACTAGCACAAGTTTGTTCTACGCAACTGGGACAAGTTTGTTCTACGCAACTGGCAAAAGTTTGTTCTACGCAACTGGCACAAGTTTGTTTGACGCAACTGGCCCAAGTTTGTTTGACGCAACTGGCAAAAGTTTGTTTGAAACAACTGGCACAAGTTTGTTCTACGCAACTGTCACAAGTTTGTTCAACGCATCTGGCACAAGTTTGTCCAACGCAACTGGCACAAGTTTGTTCTACGCAACTGTCACAAGTTTGTTCAACGCATCTGGCATAAGTTTGTTCGATGCAACTGGCACAAGTTTGTCCGACACAACTGGCACAAGTGTGTTTGACGCAACTGGCACAAGTTTGTTTGACGCAATTGTCACAAGTTTGTTCTTCGCAACTGGCACAAGTTTGTTTGACGCAACTGGCACAAGTTTGTTCTACGCAACTGGCACAAGTTTGTTCGACGCAACTGGCACAAGTTTGTTCGACGCAACTGGCACAAGTTTGTTCTATGCAACTGGCACAAGTTTGTTCTACGCAATTGACACAAGTTTGTTCGATGCAAGTTGCACAAGTTTGTTCTACGCAACTGGCACAAGTTTGTTCTATGCAACTGGCACAAGTTTGTTCTACGCAACTGGCACAAGTTTGTTCATCGCAACTGGCACAAGTTTGTTCTACGCAACTGGCCCAATTTTGTTCTTCACAACTTGCATGAGTTTGTTCTATGCAACTGGCACAAGTTTGTTCGACGCAACTGGCACAAGTTTGTTCTACTCAACTAGCACAAATTTGTTCTACGCAACTGGCACAAGTTTTTTGACGCAAATTGCACAAGTTTGTTCTACGCAACTGGCACAAGTTTGTTCGACGCAACTGGCACAAGTTTGTTCTACGCAACTGGCACAAGTTTCTTTGACGCAACTGGCCCAAGTTTGTTTGATGCAACTGTCAAAAGTTTGTTTGAAACCACTGGAACAAGTTTGTTCTACGCAACTCTCACAAGTTTGTTCAACGCAACTGGCACAAGTTTGTCCAACGCAACTGGCACAAGTTTGTTCGATGCAACTGGCACAAGTTTGTTCGACGCAACTGGCACAAGTTTGTTCTACGCAACTGGAAAATATTTGTTCTACGCAACTGGCACAAGTTTGTTCTACGCAACTGCCACAAGTTTGTTCTACGCAACTGGCACAAGTGTGTTCAACGCAACTGGCACTAGTATGTTCGACGCAACTGGCACAAGTTTGTTCTATGCAACTGTCTCAAGTTTGTTCTACGCAACTGGCACAAGTTTGTTTGACACAACTGGCGCAAGTTTGTCCTACGCAACTGGCACAAGTTTGTTCTACGCAACTGGCCCAAGTTTGTTTGATGCAACTGGCAGAAGTTTGTTCTAAGCAACTGGCACAAGTTTGTTCTACGTAACTGGCACAAGTTTGTTCTACGTAACTGGCACAATATTGTTCTATGCAACTGGCACAAGTTTGTTTGACACAAATGGCATAAGTTTGTTCTACGTAACTGGCACAAGTTTGTTCTACGCAACTGGCACAAGTTTGTTCGACGCAACTGGCACAAGTTTTTTTGTCGCAACTGGCACAAGTTTGTTTGACGCACCTGGCACAAGTTTGTTTGACACAACTGGCACAAGTTTGTCCTACGTAAGTGGTACAAGTTTGTAGTTCACAACTGGCACAAGTTTGTTCTACGCAACTGGCCCAAGTTTGTTTGACGCAACTGGCACAAGTTCGTTCTACGCAACTGACACAAGTTTGTTCTGCGCAACTAGCACAAGTTTGGTCTACACAACTGTCACAAGTTTGTTCTACGGAACTGGCACAAGTTTGTTCTACGCAACTGGCACAATTTTGTTCTACGCAACTGGCACAAGTTTGTTCTTCGCAACTGGCACAAGTTTGTTCTACGCAACTGGCACAAGTTTGTTCTACGCAACTGGCCCAAGTTTGTTTGACGCAACTAGCACAAGTTTGTTCTACGCAACTGGGACAAGTTTGTTCTACGCAACTGGCAAAAGTTTGTTCTACGCAACTGGCACAAGTTTGTTTGACGCAACTGGCCCAAGTTTGTTTGACGCAACTGGCAAAAGTTTGTTTGAATCAACTGGCACAAGTTTGTTCTACGCAACTGTCACAAGTTTGTTCAACGCATCTGGCACAAGTTTGTCCAACGCAACTGGCACAAGTTTGTTCTACGCAACTGTCACAAGTTTGTTCAACGCATCTGGCATAAGTTTGTTCGACGCAACTGGCACAAGTTTGTCTGACACAACTGGCACAAGTGTGTTTGACGCAACTGGCACAAGTTTGTTTGACGCAATTGTCACAAGTTTGTTCTTCGCAACTGGCACAAGTTTGTTTGACGCAACTGGCACAAGTTTGTTCTACGCATCTGGCACAAGTTTGTTCTATGTAACTGGCACAAGTTTGTTTGACGCAACTGGCACAAGTTTCTTCGGCGCAACTGGCACAAGTTTGTTTGACACAACTGGCAGAAGTTTGTTCTACGCAACTGGCAGAAGTTTGTTCTATGTAACTGGCACAAGTTTGTTCTACGCAACTGGCAAAAGTTTCTTCGGCGCAACTGGCACAAGTTTGTTTGACACAACTGGTAGAAGTTTGTTCTACGCAACTGGCAGAAGTTTGTTCTATGTAACTGGCACAAGTTTGTTCTACACAACTGGCACAAGTTTGTTCTACGCAACTGGCACAAGTTTGTTTGACACAAATGGCAAAAGTTTGTTCTACGTAACTGGCACAAGTTTGTTCTACGCAACTGGAACAAGTTTGTTTGATGCAAGTGGCACAAATTTGTTCTACGCAACTGGCACAAGTTTGTTTGACACGAGTGGCACAAGTTTGTTCTACGCAACTGGCACAAGTTTGTTCGACGCAACTGGCACAAGTTTGTTCGACGCAACTGGCACAAGTTTGTTCGACGCAACTGGCTCAAGTTTGTTCGACGCAACTGGCACAAGTTTGTTCGACGCAACTGGCACAAGTTTGTTCAACACATCTGGCACAAGTTTGTTTGACGCAACTGGCACAAGTTTGTTTTCGCAACTTGTACAAGTTTGTTTGACGCAACTGGCACAAGTTTGTTTGGCGCAACTGGCACGAGTTTGTTTGGCGCAACTGGCACAAGTTTGTTCGACGCAACTAGCCCAAGTTTGTTTGACGCAACTGGCACAAGTTTGTTAGATGCAACTGGCACAAGTTTGTTCGACGCAACTGGCACAAGTTTCTTCGACTCAATTGGCACAAGTTTGTTTGACGCAACTGGCACAAGTTTGTTTGATGCAACTGTCACAAGTTTGTTTGACTTAACTGGCACAAGTTTGTTTGACGCAACTGGCAGAAGTTTATTTGACGCAACTGGCACAACTTTTCTCGGCGCAACTGGCACAAGTATGTTCTACACAACTGGCACAAGTTTGTTCTATGCAACTTGCACAAGTTTGTTCTACGCAACTGCCACAAGTTTGTTCGACGCAACTGGCACAAGTTTGTTCTACGCAACTGGCACAAGTTTGTTCTACGCAGCTGGCACAAGTTTGTTCTACGCAACTGGCACACGTTTGTTCTACGCATCTGGCACAAGTTTGTTCTACGCAACTGGCACAAGTTTGTTCTACGCAACTGGCACAAGTTTATTCTACGCATCTGGCACAAGTTTGTTCTATCCAACTGACACTAGTTTGTTTTACGCAACTGGCACAAGTTTGTTTCACGAAACTGGCACAAGTTTGTTCTACCCAACTGTCACAAGTTTGTTCGACGCAACTGTCACTAGTTTGTTCTACGCAAGTGACACAAGTTTGTTGGACACAACTGGCACAAGTTTGTTCAATGCAACTGGCACAAGTTTGTTTGACGCAACTGGCGTAAGTTTGTTCGACGCAACTGGCACAAGTTTGTTCAACGCAACTGGCACAAGTTTGTTCGATGCTTCTGGCACACGTTTGTTTAACGCAACTGGCACAAGTTTGTTCGACCCAACTGGCACAAGTTTGTTTGACGCAACTGGCACAAGTTTGTTTTACGCAACTGGCCCAAGTTTGTTTGACCCAACTGGCACAAGTTTGTTAGATGCATCTGGCACAAGTTTGTTCGACGTAACTGGCACAAGTTTTTTCGACTCAATTGGCACAAGTTTGTTTGACGCAACTGGCGCAAGTTTGTTTGACGCAACTTGCACAAGTTTGTTTGAGGCAACTGGCACAAGTTTATTTGACGCAACTGGCACAAGTTTTCTCGACGCAACTGGCACAAGTTTGTTCGCCGTAACTGGCACAGGTTTGTTTGACGCAACTGGCACAAGTTTGTTTGACGCAACTGGCACAAGTTTTTTTGACGCAACTGGCACAAGTTTGTTATATGCAAGTGACACAAGTTTGTTGGACACAACTGGCACAAGTTTGTTCAACGCAACTGGCACAAGTTTCCTTGACGCAACTGGCACAAGTTTGTTTGACGCAAGAGGCACAAGTTTGTGTGATGCAACTGGCACAAGTTTGTTTTACACAACTGGCACAAGTTTTTTTTTACGGAAATGGCACAAGTTTTCTCGACGCAACTGGCACAAGTTTGTTTAATGTAACTAGCACAAGTTTGTACGACGCAACTGGCACAAGTATGTTCGACGCAACTGGCACAAGTTTGTTTGACGCAACTGGCACAAGTTTCTTCGACGCAACTGGCACAAGTTTGTTCGACACAACTGGCACAAGTTTGTTTGACGCAACTGGCACAAGTTTGTTCTACGCAACTGGCACAAGTTTGTTCTATGCAACTGGCACTAGTTTGTTCTATGCAACTGGCATAAGTTTGTTTGACGCAACTGGCACAAGTTTGTTCTACGCAACTGGTACAAGTTTGTTCGACGCAACTGGCACAAGTTTCTTCGACGCAACTAGTACAAGTTTGTTGAACGCAACTGGCAAAAGTTTGTTCGAACCTTCTGGCAAAAGTTTGTTTGACATCACTGGCACAACTTTGTTCGACGCAACTGGCTCAAGTTTGTTTGACGAAACTAGCACAAGTTTGTTTGAAGCAACTGGCACAAGTTTGTTCGACGCAACTGGCACAAGTTTTTTTGACGCAACTGGCACAAGTTTGTTTGACGCACCTGGCACAAGTTTGTTTGACACAACTGGCACAAGTTTGTCCTACGTAAGTGGTACAAGTTTGTAGTTCACAACTGGCACAAGTTTGTTCTACGCAACTGGCCCAAGTTTGTTTGACGCAACTGGCACAAGTTTGTTCTAGGCAAATGGCAAAAGTTTGTTCTACGCAACTGGCACAAGTTTGTTCTACGCAACTGGCAAAAGTTTGTTCTACGCAACTGGCACAAATTTGTTCGACGCAAGTGGCACAAGTTTGTTCTATGCAACTGGCACAAGTTTGTTTGACACAACTGGCACAAGTTTGTTCTACGCAACTGGCACAAGTTTGTTCGATGCAACTGGCACAAGTTTGTTTGAGGCAACTGGCACAAGCTTGTTCGACGCAACTGGCACAAGTTTGTTCGATGCAAATGGCACAAGTTTGTTTGACGCAACTAGCACAAGTTTGTTTAACGCAACTGGCACAAGTTTATTCGACCCAACTGGCACAAGTTTGTTTGACGCAACTGGCACAAGTTTTTTTGACGCAACTGGCACAAGTTTGTTTGACGCAACTGGCGCAAGGTTGTTTGAAGCAACTGGCACAAGGTTGTTCTACACAACAGGCACAAGTTTGTTCTATGCAACTGACACAAGTTTGTTTGACGCAACTGGCACAAGTTTGTTCTACGCAACTGGCACAAGTTTCTTTGACGAAACTGGCACAAGTTTGTTTGAAGCAACTGGCCCAAGTTTGTTTGACGCAACTGGCACAAGTTTGTTTGACAAAACTGGCACAAGTTTGTTCTACACAACTGGCACAAGTTTGTTCAACAAAACTGGCACAAGTTTGTTCAACGCAACTGGCACAAGTTTGTTTTACGGAACTGGCACAAGTTTGTTTTACGGAACTGGCACAAGTTTGTTCTACGCAACTGGCACAAGTTTGTCTGACACAACTGGCACAATTTTGTTCTACGTAAATGGCACAAGTTTGTTCTACGCAACTGGCAAAAGTTTGTTCGACGCAACTGGCACAAGTTTGTTTTATGCAACTGGCACAAGTTTGTTTGACACAACTGGCAGAAGTTTGTTCTACGCAACTGGCACAAATTTGTTCGATGCAATTGGCACAAGTTTGTCCGACACAACTGGCACAAGTTTGTTCGACGCAATTGGCACAGGTTTGTCCGACACAACTGGCACAAGTATGTTCGACGCAACTGGCACAAGTTTGGTCTACGCAACTGGCACAAGTTTGTTCTATGCAACTGGCACAAGTTTGTTTGACGCAACAGCACCAGTTTTTTTGACGCAACTGGCACAAGGTTGTTTGACGCAACTGGCACAAGGTTGTTTGACGCAACTGGCACAAGGTTGTTCTACACAACTGGCACAAGTTTGTTCTATGCAACTGGCACAAGTTTGTTTGACGCAACTGGCACAAGTTTGTTCTACGCAACTGGCACAAGTTTCTTTGACGAAACTGGCACAAGTTTGTTCGACGCAACTGGCCCAAGTTTGTTTGACGCAACTGGCACAAGTTTGTTTGACAAATCTGGCACAAGTTTGTTCTACACAACTGGCACAAGTTTGTTCAACAAAACTGGCACATGTTTGTTCGACGCAACTGGCACAAGTTTATTCGACGCAACTGGCACAAGTTTGTTTTACGGAACTGGCACAAGTTTCTTTTACGGAACTGGCACAAGTTTGTTCTACGTAACTGGCACAAGTTTGTCTGACATAACTGGCACAATTTTGTTCTACGTAACTGGCACAAGTTTGTTCTACGCAACTGGCACAAGTTTGTTCGACGCAACTGGCACAAGTTTGTTTTATGCAACTGGGACAAGTATGTTTGACACAACTGGCAGAAGTTTGTTCTACGCAACTGGCACAAGTTTGTTTGATGCAATTGGCACAAGTTTGTCCGACACAACTGGCACAAGTTTGTTCAACGCAATTGGCACAAGTTTGTTTGACGCAAGTGGCACAAGTTTGTTCTATGCAACTGGCACAAGTTTGTTTGACACAACTGGCACAAGTTTGTTCTACGCAACTGGCACAAGTTTGTTCGATACAACTGGCACAAGTTTGTTTAACGCAACTGGCACAAGCTTATTCGACGCAACTGGCACAAGTTTGTTCGATGCAAATGGCACAAGTTTGTTCGACGCAACTGGCACAAGTTTGTTTAACGCAACTGGCACAAGTTTATTCGACCCAACTGGCAAAAGTTTGTTTGACACAACTGGCACAAGTTTTTTTGACGCAACTGGCACAAGTTTGTTTGACGCAACTGGCACAAGGTTGTTCTACACAACAGGCACAAGTTTGTTCTATGCAACTGACACAAGTTTGTTTGACGCAACTGGCACAAGTTTGTTCTACGCAACTGGCACAAGTTTCTTTGACGAAACTGGCACAAGTTTGTTCGACGCAATTGGCCCAAGTTTGTTTGACGCAACTGGCACAAGTTTGTTTGACAAAACTAGCACAAGTTTGTTCTACACAACTGAAACAAGTTTGTTCGACAAAACTGGCACAAGTTTGTTCGACGCAACTGGCACAAGTTTGTTCGACGCAACTGGCACAAGTTTGTTTTACGGAACTGGCACAAGTTTGTTTGACACAACTGGCACAAGTTTGTTCTACGCAACTGGCACAAGTTTGTCTGACACAACTGGCACAATTTTGTTCTACGTAACTGGCACAAGTTTGTTCTACGCAACTGGCACAAGTTTGTTCGACGCAACTGGCACAAGTTTGTTTGACGCAATTGGCACAAGTTTGTCCGACACAACTGGCACAAGTGTGTTCGACGCAATTGGCACAAGTTTGTCCGACACAACTGGCACAAGTGTGTTCGACGCAACTGGCACAAGTTTGGTCTACGCAACTGGCACAAGTTTGGTCTACGCAACTGGCACAAGATTGTTCTACGCAACTGGCACAAGTCTGTTTGACTTAACTGGCACAAGTTTGTTCTGCGCAACTGGCACAAGTTTGTTCGATGCAACTGGCACAAGTTTGTTCGACGCAACTGGCACAAGTTTATTTAATGCAACTGGCACAAGTTTATTCGACCCAACTAGCACAAGTTTGTTTGTCGCAACTGGCACAAGTTTGTTCTATGCACCTGGCACAAGTTTGTTCGACGAAACTGGCACAAGTTTGTCCGACGCAACTGGCACAAGTTTGTTCGACGCAACTGGCACAAGTTTGTTCTACGCAACTGGCACAAGTTTGTTCTGCGCAACTGGCACAAGTTTGTCTGACATAACTGGCACAAGTTTGTTCTACGTAACTAGCACAAGTTTGTTCTACGCAACTGGCACAAGTTTGTTCGACGCAACTGGCACAAGTTTGTTTTACGCAACTGTCACAAGTTTGTTTGACACAACTGGCACAAGTTTGTTCTACGCAACTGGCAAAAGTTTGATCGACGCAATTGGCACAATTTTGTTCTACGCAACTGGCACAAGTTTGTTCGACGCAACTGGCAAAAGTTTGTTCGATGCAACTGGCACAAGTTTGTTCTACGCAACTGACACAAGTTTGTTCTACACAACTGGCATAAATTTGTTTGACGCAACTGGCACAAGTTTGTTTGACGCAACTGGCACAAGTTTGTTCTGCGCAACTTGCACAAGTTTGTTCAACGCAACTGGCACAAGTTTGTTCGACGCAACTAGCACAAGTTTGTTCTACGCAACTGGGTTAAGTTTGTTCTACGCAACTGGCACAAGTTTGTTTGACGCAACTGGCACAAGTTTGTCCTATGCAAGTGGCACAAGTTTGTAGTTCGCAACTGGCACAAGTTTGTTCTACGCAACTGGCCCAAGTTTGTTCGACGGAACTGGCACAAGTTTGTTCTACACAACTGGGACAAGTTTGTTCTACGCAACTGGCACAAGTTTGTTCTACGCAACTGGCACAAGTTTGTTCTACGTAACTGGCACAAGTTTGTTCTACGCAACTGGCACAAGTTTGTTCTATGCAACTGGCACAAGTTTGTTCAACGCAACTGGAACAAGTTTGTTTGACGCAACTGGCACAAGTTTGTTCTAAGCAACTGGCACAAGTTTGTTTGACGCAACTGGCACAAGTTTGTTTAACACAACTGGCACAAGTTTACTCGACCCAACTGGCACAAGTTTGTTTGACGCAACTGGCACAAGTTTGTTCGACGCAACTGGCACAAGTTTGTTTGACGCAACTGGCACAAGTTTGTTTGACGCAACTGGCACAAAGTTGTTCTACGCAAGCGGCACAAGTTTCTTTGGCGCAACTGGCACAAGTTTGTTTGACACAACTGGCAGAAGTTTGTTCTACGCAACTGGCACAAGTTTGTTCTACGTAACTGGCACAAGTTTGTTCTACACAACTGGCACAAGTTTGTTCTACGCTACTCTCACATTTTGTTTGACCAAATGGCAAAAGTTTGTTCTACGTAACTGGCACAAGTTTGTTCTACGCAACTGGAACAAGTTTGTTTGATGCAAGTGGCACAAATTTGTTCTACGTAACTGGCACAAGTTTGTTTGACACGACTGGCACAAGTTTGTTCTACGCAACAGGCACAAGTTTGTTCGATGCAATTGGCACAAGTTTTTTTGACGCAACTGGCACAAGTTTGTTTGACGCAACTGGCAAAAGTTTGTTTGACACAACTGGCACAAGTTTGTTCTACGCAACTGGCACAAGTTTGTTCGACTCAACTGGCACAAGTTTGTCTGACCCAACTGGCACAAGTTTGTTTGACGCAACTAGCACAAGTTTGTTCTACGCAACTGGCACAAGTTTGTTCGACGCAACTGGCACAAGTTTGTTCGACACAACTGGCACTTTTGTTCGACGCAACTGGCACAAGTTTGTTTGACGCAACTGGCACAAGTTTGTTCGACACAACTGGCACAAGTTTGTTCGACACAACTGGCACAAGTTTGTTCGACGCAACTGGCACAAGTTTGTTCGACACAACTGGCACAAGTTTGTTCGACGCAACTGGCACAAGTTTGTTTGACGCAACTGGCACATGTTTGTTCGACACAACTGGCAAAAGTTTGTTCAACGCAACTGGCAAAAGTTTGTTTAACGCAATTAGCACAAGTTTGTTTGACGCAACTGGCCCAAGTTTGTTCAACACAACTGGCACAAGTTTGTAGTTCGCAACTGGCACAAGTTTGTTCTACGTAACAGGCTCAAGTTTGTCCGACACAACTGGCATAAGTTTGTTCGACGCAACTGGCCCAAGTTTGTTTGACGCAACTGGCTAAAGTTTGTTTGACACATCTGGCACAAGTTTGTTCTACGCATCTGGCACAAGTTAGTTCGACGCAACTGGCACAAGTTTGTTCTACGCAACTGGCATAATTTTGATCGACGCAACTGGCAAAAATTTATTCTGCGCAACTGGCACAAGTTTGTTCTATGCAGCTGGCACAAGTTTGTTTGACGCAGCTGGCACACGTTTGTTCTTTACAAATGGCACAAGTTTGTTCTACGCAACTGGCCGAAGTTTGTTCTATATAACTGGCACAAGTTTCTTCTACGTAACAGGCACAAGTTTGTGCTATGCAACTGGCACAAGTTTGTTCGACGCAACTGGCACAAGTTTGTTTAACGCAACTGGCACAAGTTTGTTCTATGCAACTGGCACAAGTTTGTTTGACGCAACTGGCACAAGTTAGTTTGACGTAACTGGCGCAAGTTTGTTTGACGCAACTGGGACAAGGTTGTTCTACGCAACTGGCACAAGTTTGTTCTACGCAACTGGCACAAGTTTGTTCGACGCAACTGGCACAAGTTTGTTCGACGCAACTGGCACAAGTTTGTTTGACGCAACTGGCAAAAGTTTGTTTGACACAACTGGCACAAGTTTGTTTGACGCAACTGGCACAAGTTTGTCTGACGCAAGTGGCACAAGTTTGTTCGACGCAACTGGCACAAGTTTGTTCGACGCAACTGGCACAAGTTTCTTCGATGCAACTGGCACAAGTTTCTTTGATGCAACTGGCACAAGTTTGTTCGACACAACTGGCACAAGTTTGTTTGATGCAACTAGCACAAGTTTGTTCTTCGCAACTTGCACAAGTTTATTCTACGCAACTAGCCCAAGTTTGTTCTACGCAACTGGCACAAGTTTGTTCGACGCAACTGGCACAAGTTTGTTCTACGCAACTGGCACAAGTTTGTTCTATGCAACTGGCACAAGTTTGTTCTACGCAATTGACTCAAGTTTGTTCGATGCAACTGGCACAAGTTCGTTCGACGCAACTGGCACAAGTTTGCTCGACGCAACTGGCACAAGTTAGTTCTACGCAACTGGCACAAGTTTGTTCGACGCAACTGGCACAAGTTTGTTCGACGCAACTGGCACATGTTTGTTTGATGCAACTGGCATAAGTTTGTTCGACACAACTGGCACAAGTTTGTTTGATGCAACTAGCACAAGTTTGTTCTTCGCAACTGGCACAAGTTTGTTCTACGCAACTGGCACAAGTTTGTTTGATGCAACTGGCACAAGATTGTTCGACACAACTGGCACAAGTTTGTTTGACGCAACTGGCAGAAGTTTGTTTGATGCAACTGGCACAAGATTGTTCGACACAACTGGCACAAGTTTGTTCGACACAACTGGCACAAGTTTGTTCTATGCAACTGGCACAAGTTTGTTCTACGTAATTGACACAAGTTTGTTCGATGCAAGTTGCACAAGTTTGTTCTACGCAACTGGCACAAGTTTGTTCTATGCAACTGGCACAAGTTTGTTCTACGCAACTGGCACAAGTTTGTTCATCGCAACTGGCACAAGTTTGTTCTACGCAACTGGCCAAATTTTGTTCTTCACAACTGGCATGAGTTTGTTCTATGCAACTGGCACAAGTTTGTTCGACGCAACTGGCACAAGTTTGTTCTACTCAACTAGCACAAATTTGTTCTACGCAACTGGCACAAGTTTTTTGACGCAAATTGCACAAGTTTGTTCTACGCAACTGGCACAAGTTTGTTCGACGTAACTGGCACAAGTTTGTTCCACGCAACAGGCTAAAGTTTGTTCTACGTAACTGGCAGAAGTTTGTTCTACGCAACTTGCACAAGTTTCTTTGACGCAACTGGCCCAAGTTTGTTTGATGCAACTGTCAAAAGTTTGTTTGAAACCACTGGAACAAGTTTGTTCTACGCAACTCTCACAAGTTTGTTCAACGCAACTGGCAAAAGTTTGTCCAACGCAACTGGCACAAGTTTGTTCGATGCAACTGGCACAAGTTTGTTCGACGCAACTGGCACAAGTTTGTTCTACGCAACTGGAAAATATTTGTTCTACGCAACTGGCACAAGTTTGTTCTACGCAACTGCCACAAGTTTGTTCTACGCAACTGGCACAAGTGTGTTCAACGCAACTGGCACAAGTATGTTCGACGCAACTGGCACAAGTTTGTTCTATGCAACTGTCTCAAGTTTGTTCTACGCAACTGGCACAAGTTTGTTTGACACAACTGGCGCAAGTTTGTCCTACGCAACTGGCACAAGTTTGTTCTACGCAACTGGCCCAAGTTTGTTTGATGCAACTGGCTGAAGTTTGTTCTAAGCAACTGGCACAAGTTTGTTCTACGTAACTGGCACAAGTTTGTTCTACGCAACTGGCACAAGATTGTTCTATGCAACTGGCACAAGTTTGTTTGACACAAATGGCATAAGTTTGTTCTACGTAACTGGCACAAGTTTGTTCTACGCAACTGGCACAAGTTTGTTCGACGCAACTGGCACAAGTTTTTTTGACGCAACTGGCACAAGTTTGTTTGACGCACCTGGCACAAGTTTGTTTGACACAACTGGCACAAGTTTGTCCTACGAAAGTGGTACAAGTTTGTAGTTCACAACTGGCACAAGTTTGTTCTACGCAACTGGCCCAAGTTTGTTTGAAGCAACTGGCACAAGTTCGTTCTACGCAACTGACACAAGTTTGTTCTACGCAACTAGCACAAGTTTGGTCTACACAACTGGCACAAGTTTGTTCTACGGAACTGGCACAACTTTGTTCTACGCAACTGGCACAATTTTGTTCTACGCAACTGGCACAAGTTTGTTCTTCGCAACTGGCACAAGTTTGTTCTACGCAACTGGCACAAGTTTGTTCTACGCAACTGGCCCAAGTTTGTTTGACGCAACTAGCACAAGTTTGTTCTACGCAACTGGGACAAGTTTGTTCTACGCAACTGGCAAAAGTTTGTTCTACGCAACTGGCACAAGTTTGTTTGACGCAACTGGCCCAAGTTTGTTTGACGCAACTGGCAAAAGTTTGTTTGAAACAACTGGCACAAGTTTGTTTGACGCAACAGGCACAAGGTTGTTCGACGCAACTGGCACAAGTTTGTTCTACGCAACTGGCACAAGTTTGTTCTACGCAACTGGCACAAGTTTGTTCTACGCAACTGGCACAAGTTTGTTTGACGCAACTGGCCCAAGTTTGTTTGACGAAACTGGCAAAAGTTTGTTTGAAACAACTGGCACAAGTTTGTTCTACGCAACTGTCACAAGTTTGTTCAACGCATCTGGCACAAGTTTGTCCAACGCAACTGCCACAAGTTTATTCTATGCAACTGGCACAAGTTTGTTCGACGCAACTGGCACAAGTTTGTTCGACGCAACTGGCACAAATTTGTTCTACGCAACGGGCACAATTTTGTTCTACGCAACTGGCACAAGTTTGTTTGACGCAATTGGCACAAGTTTGTTCTTCGCAACTGGCCCAAGTTTTTTTGACGCAACTGGCACAAGTTTGTTTGACGCAACTGGCACAAGTTTGTTTGATGCAACTTGTACAAGTTTGTTTGATGCAACTGGCACAAGTTTGTTTGACGCAACTGGCACAAGTTTGTTTGACGCAACTGGCACAATTTTGTTTGACGCAAGTAGCACAAGTTTGTTCTACCCAACTGACACAAATTTGTTCGACGCAACTGGCACAAGTATGTTCTATGCAAAGGACACAAGTTTGTTTGAAACAACTGGCAGAAGTTTGTTCAACTCAACTGGCAGAAGTTTGTTCGAAGCAACTGGCGCAAGTTTGTTTGATGCAACTGGCACAAGTTTGTTCTACGCAAAGGACACAAGTTTGTTTGAAACAACTGGCAGAAGTTTGTTCAACTCAACTGGCAGAAGTTTGTTCGAAGCAACTGGCAAAAGTTTGTTTGATGCAACTGGCACAAGTTTGTTTGATGCAACTGGCACAAGATTGTTTGACTCAAGTGGCACAAGTTTGTTCTACGCAACTGGCACAAGTTTGTTCTATGCAACTGGCCCAATTTTGTTTGACGCAACTGGCACAAGTTTGTTCTACGCAACTGGCACAAGTTTGTTCTATGCAACTGGCCCAAGTTTGTTTGACGCAACTGGCACAAGTTTGTTCTACGCAACTGGCACAAGTTTGTTCTACGCAACTGGCACAAGTTTGTTCTACGCAACTGGCACAAGTTTGTTTGACGCAACTGGCCCAAGTTTGTTTGACGCAACTGGCAAAAGTTTGTTTGAAACAACTGGCACAAGTTTGTTCTACGCAACTGTCACAAGTTTGTTCAACTCATCTGGCACAAGTTTGTCCAACGCAACTGCCACAAGTTTGTTCTATGCAACTGGCACAAGTTTGTTCGACGCAACTGGCACAAGTTTGTTCGACGCAACTGGCACAAATTTGTTCTACGCAACGGGCACAATTTTGTTCTACGCAACTGGCACAAGTTTGTTTGACGCAATTGGCACAAGTTTGTTCTTCGCAACTGGCACAAGTTTGTTCTATGCAACTGGCCCAAGTTTGTTCTACGCAAATGGCACAAGTTTGTTCTATGCAACTGGCAGAAGTTTGTTTGACACAACTCGCACAAGTTTGTTCTACGCAACTGGCACAAGTTTGTTCTACGCAACTGGCACAAGTTTGTTCAACGCAACTGGCACAAGTATGTTTGACGCAACTGGCACAAGTTTGTTCTACGCAACTGGCTCAAGTTTGTTCTATGCAATTGGCACAAGTTTGTTTGACGCAACTGGCACAAGTTTGTTTATCGCAACTGGCACAAGTTTGTTCTACGCAACTGGCCCAAGTTTGTTTGATGCAACTGGCAGAAGTTTGTTCTACTCAACTGGCACAAGTTTGTTCTACGTAACTGGCACAAGTTTGTTCGACGCAACTGGCAGAAGTTTGTTCTACGCAACTGGCACAAGTTTGTTCTACGTAACTGGCACAAGTTTGTTCTACGCAACTGGCACAAGTTTGTTCTACGCAACTGACACGAGTTTGTTTGACACAACTGGCACAAGTTTGTTCTACGCAACTGGCAAAAGTTTGTTCTACGCAACTGGCACAAGTTTGTTCGACGCAAGTGGCACAAGTTTGTTCTATGCAACTGGCACAAGGTTGTTTGACACAACTGGCACTGTTTGTTCTACGCAACTGGCACAAGTTTGTTCGATGCAACTGGCACAAGTTTGTTTGACGCAACTGGCACAAGTTTGTTCGACGCAACTGGCACAAGTTTGTTCGATGCAACTGGCACAAGTTTGTTCGACGAACTGGCACAAGTTTGTTTAATGCAACTGGCACAAGTTTATTCGACCCAACTGGCACAAGTTTGTTTGGCACAACTGGCACAAGTTTTTTTGAAACAACTGGCACAAGTTTGTTTGACGGAATTGGCACAAGGTTGTTTGACGCAACTGGCACAAGGTTATTCTACACAACTGGCACAAGTTTGTTCTATGCAACTGGCACAAGTTTGTTTGACGCAACTGGCACAAGTTTGTTCTACACAACTGGCACAAGTTTCTTCGACACAACTGGCGCAAGTTTGTTCGACGCAACTGGCCCAAGTTTGTTTGACGCAATTGGCACATGTTTGTTTGAAACGACTGGCACAAGTTTGTCTATGAAACTGGCACAAGTTTGTTTGACGAAACTGGCACAAGATTGGTCGACGCAACTGGCACAAGTTTGTTCTTCGCAACTGGCACAAGTTTGTTCTGCGCAACTGGCACAAGTTTGTTCTACGAAACTGGCACAAGTTTGTTCTATGCAACTGGCACAAGTTTGTCTGACACAACTGGCACAAGTTTGTTCTACGTAGCTGGCACAAGTTTGTTCTACGCAACTGGCACAAGTTTGTTCGACGCAACTGGCACAAGTTTGTTTTATGCAACTGGCACAAGTTTGTTTGACACAACTGGCACAAGTTTGTTCGACGCAATTGGCACAAGTTTGTCCGATGCAACTGGCACAAGTGAGTTCGACGCAACTGGCACAAGTTTGTTCGATGCAACTGGCACAAGTTAGTTCTATGCAAATGGCATAAATTTGTTTGACGCAACTGGCACAAGTCTGTTTGACTTAACTGGCACAAGTTTGTTCTGCGCAACTGGCACAAGTTTGTTCAATGCAACTGGCGCAAGTTTGTTCGATGGAACTGGCACAAGTCTGTTCTACGCAACTGGCTCAAGTTTGTTCTACGCAACTGGCACAAGTTTGTTTGACGCAACTGGCACAAGTTTGTCCTACGCATCTGGCACAAGTTTGTTTGACACAACTGGCACAAGTTTGTTCTACGCAACTGGCACAAGTTTGTTCTAAGCAACTGGCACAAGTTTGTTTGACGCAACAGGCCCAAGTTTGTTTGACGAAACTGGCAAAAGTTTGTTTGAAACAACTGGCACAAGTTTGTTCTACGCAACTGTCACAAGTTTGTTCGACGCAACTGGCACAAGTTTGTCTAACACAACTGGCACAAGTTTGTTCGATGCAACTGGCACAAGTTTGTTCGACGCAACTTGCACAAGTTTGTTCGACGCAACTGGCACAAGTATGTTCGACCCAACTGGCACAAGTTTGTTCTACACAACAGGCTCAAGTTTGTTCTATGCAACTGGCACAAGTTTGTTCTACACAACTGGCACAAGTTTGTTTGACGCAATTGGCACAAGTTTGTTCTTCGCAACTGACACAAGTTTGTTCTGTGCAACTGGCCCAAGTTTGTTCTACGCAACTGGCACAAGTATGTTCTATGCAACTGGCAGAAGTTTATTCTACGCATCTGGCACAATTTTGTTCTATGCAACTGGCACTAGTTTGTTCTACGCAACTGGCACAAGTTTGTTCAATGCAACTGTCACAAGTCTGTTCGACGTAACTGGCACAAGTTTGTTCTATGCAACTGGCTCAAGTTTGTTCTACGCAACTGGCACAAGTTTGTTTGACGCAACTGGCACAAGTTTGTTTGACGCAACTGGCACAAGTTTGTTCTATGCAACTGGCCCAAATTTGTTTGACGCAACTGGCACAAGTTTGTTCTACGTAACTGGCACAAGTTTGTTCTACGCAACTGGCACAAGTTTGTTCTACGCAACTGGCACAAGTTTGTTTGACCCAACTGGCACAAGTTTGTTCTACGCAACTGGCAAAGGTTTGTTCTACGCAACTGGCACAAGTTTGTTCTCTGCAACTGGCACAAGTTTGTTTGACACAACTGGCACAAGTTTGTTCTACGTAACTGGCACAAGTTTGTTCTACGCAACTGGCAGAAGGTTCTTCTACGCAACTGGCACAATTTTGTTCTACGCAACAGGCACAAGTTTGTTCTCCGCAACTGGCACAAGATTGTTTGACGCAAGTGGCACAAGTTTGTTCTACGCAACTGGCAAAAGTTTGTTCTACGCAACTGGCAAAAGTTTGTTTGACGCAACTGGCACAATTTTGTTTGACGCAACTGGCACATGTTTGTTCTACGCAACTGGCACAAGTTTGTTCTACGCAACTGGCACAAGTTTGTTTGAAACAACTGGCACAAGTTTGTTCTACGCAATTGTCACAAGTTTGTTCAACGCATCTGGCACAAGTTTGTCCAATGCAACTGGCACAAGTTTGTTCGATGCAACTACCACAAGTTTGTTCGACGCAACTGGCACACGTATGTTCAACGCAACTGGCACAAATTTGTTCTACGCTACTGGCACAAGTTTGTTCTACGCAACTGGCACAAGTTTGTTTGACGCAATTGGCACAAGTTTGTTCTTCGCAACTAGCACAAGAATGTTCTATGCAAATGGCCCAAGTTTGTTCTACGCAAATGGCACAAGTTTGTTTTTGGCAACTGTCAGAAGTTTGTTTGACACAACTCGCACAAGTTTGTTCTACGCAACTGGCACAAGTTTGTTCTACGCAACTGGCACAAGTTTGGTCAACGCAACTGGCACAAGTATGTTCGACCCAACTGGCACAAGTTTGTTCTACACAACAGGCTCAAGTTTGTTCTATGCAACTGGCACAAGTTTCTTTGACGCAACTGGCACAAGTTTGTTTATCGCAACTGGCACAAGTTTGTTCTAAGCAACTGGCCCAAGTTTGTTTGACGCAACTGGCACAAGTTTGTTCTACGCAACTGGCACAAGTTTGTTCTACGTAACTGGCACAGGTTTGTTCTACGCAACTGGCAGAAGTTTGTTCTACGCAACCGGCACAAGTTTGTTCTACGTAACTGGCACAAGTTTGTTCTACGCAACTGGCACAAGTTTGTTCTACGCAACTGGCACGAGTTTGTTTGACACAACTGGCACAAGTTTGTTCTACGGAACTAGCAAAAGTTTGTTCTACGCAACTGGCACAAGTTTGTTCGACGCAAGTGGCACAAGTTTGTTCTATGCAACTGGCACAAGTTTGTTTGACACAACTGGCACAAGTTTGTTCTACGCAACTGGTACAAGTTTGTTCGATGCAACTGGCACAAGTTTGTTCAACGCAACTGGCACAAGTTTGTTCGATGCAACTGGCACAGCTTTGTTCGACAAACTGGCACAAGTTTGTTTAATACAGCTGGCACAAGTTTATTCTACGCAACTGGCACAAGTTTGTTTGTCGCAACTGGCATAAGTTTTTTTGACGCAACTGGCACAAGTTGTTTGACGCAACTGGCACAAGGTTGTTTGAAGCAACTGGCACAAGGTTATTCTACACAACTGGCACAAGTTTGTTCTATGCAACTGGCACAAGTTTGTTTGATGCAACTGGCACAAGTTTGTCTACGCAACTGGCACAAGTTTCTTCGACACAACTGGCACAAGTTTGTTCGACGCAACTGGCCCAAGTTTGTTTGATGCAACTGGCACAAGTTTGTTTGACACAATTGGCACAAGTTTGTCTATGCAACTGGCACAAGTTTGTTCGACGAAACTGGCACAAGATTGTTCGACGCAACTGGCACAAGTTTGTTCTTCGCAACTGGCACAAGTTTGTTCTTCGCAACTGGCACAAGTTTGTTCTTCGCAACTGGCACAAGTTTGTTCTACGTAACTGGCACAAGTTTGTTCTACGCAACTAGCACAAGTTTGTTCGACGCAACTGGCACAAGTTTGTTTTATGCAACTGGCACAAGTTTGTTTAACACAACTGGCACAAGTTTGTTCGACGCAATTGGCACAAGTTTGTCCGACGCAACTGGCACAAGTGTGTTTGACGCAACTGGCACAAGTTTGTTCGATGCAACTGGCACTAGTTAGTTCTGTGCAACTGGCATAAATTTGTTTGACGCAACTGGCACAAGTCTGTTTGATTTAACTGGCACAAGTTTGTTCTGCGCAACTGGCACAAGTTTGTTCAATGCAACTGGCACAAGTTTGTTAGACATAACTGGCACAAGTTTGTTCTACGCAACTTGCACAAATTAGTTCTACACAACTGGCACAAGTTTGTTCTACGCAACTGGCACAAGTTTGTTCTACGCAACTGGCACAAGTTTGTTTGACGCAACTGGCACAAGTTTGTTTGACACAACTGGCCCAAGTTTGTTTGACGCAACTGGCAAAAGTTTATTTGAAACAACTGGGACAAGTTTGTTCTACTCAACTGTCACAAGTTTGTCCAACGTACCTGGCACAAGTTTGTTCGATGCAACTGGCACAAGTTTGTTCGACGCAACTGGCACAAGTTTATTCTACGCAACTGGAAAATGTTTGTTCTACGCAACTGGCACAAGTTTGTTCTACGCAACTGCCACAAGTTTGTTCTACGCAACTGGCACAAGTTTCTTCAACGCAACTGGCACAAGTATGTTCGACGCAACTGGCACAAGTTTGTTCTACGCAACTGTCTCAAGTTTGTTCTACGCAACTGGCACAAGTTTGTTTGACGCAACTGGCACAAGTTTGTTTGACGCAACTGGCACAAGTTTGTTTTATGCAACTGGCCCAAGTTTGTTTGACGCAACTAGCACAAGGTTGTTCTACGCAACTGGCACAAGTTTGTTCTACGCAACTGGCACAAGTTTGTTCTATGCAACTGGCACAAGTTTGTTTGACACAAATGGCAAAAGTTTATTCTACGTAACTTACACAAGTTTGTTCTACGCAACTGGCACAAGTTTGTTCTACGCAACTGGCACAAGTTTGTTCAACGCAACTGGCTCAAGTTTGTTCAACGCAACTGTCACAAGTCTGTTCGACGCAACTGGCACAAGTTTGTTCTATGCAACTGGCTCAAGTTTGTTCTACACAACTGGTACAAGTTTGTTTGACACAACTGGCACAAGTTTGTTTAACACAACTGGCACAAGTTTGTTCGACGAAACTGGCACAAGTTTGTTCGACGCAACTGGCACAAGTTTGTTCGACGCAACTGGCACAAGTTTGTTCTACGCAACTGGCACAAGTTTGTTCTACGCAACTGGCACAAGTTTGTTCTACGCAACTGTCTCAAGTTTGTTCTACAAAACTGGCACAAGTTTGTTCTACGCAACTGGCACAAGTTTTTCTGACACAACTGGCACAAGTTTGTTCTACATAACTGGCACAAGTTTGTTCTATGCAACTGGCACAATTTTGTTCGACGCAACTGGCAAAAGTTTGTCCGACGCAACTGGCACAAGTTTGTTCTATGCAACTGGCATAAATTTGTTTGACGCAACTGGCACAAGTTTGTTTGACACAACTGGCACAAGGTTGTTTGACGCAACTGGCACAAGGTTGTTTGACACAACTGGCACAAGTTTCTTCTGCACAACTGGCACAAGTTTGTTCTATGCAACTGGCACAAGTTTGTTAGACGTAACTGGCACAAGTTTGTTCTACGCAACTTGCACAAATTAGTTCTACGCAACTGGCACAAGTTTGTTCTATGCAACTGGCACAAGTTTGTTCTACGCAACTGGCACAAGTTTGTTTGACACAACTGGCCCAAGTTTGTTTGACGCAACTGGCAAAAGTTTGTTTGAAACAACTGGCACAAGTTTGTTCTACTCAACTGTCACAAGTTTGTCCAACGTACCTGGCACAAGTTTGTTCGATGCAACTGGCACAAGTTTGTTCGACGCAACTGGCACAAGTTTATTCTACGCAACTGGAAAATGTTTGTTCTACGCAACTGGCACAAATTTGTTCTACGCAACTGCCACAAGTTTGTTTTACGCAACTGGCACAAGTTTCTTCAACGCAACTGGCACAAGTATGTTCGATGTAACTGGCACAAGCTTGTTCTACGCAACTGTCTCAAGTTTGTTCTACGCAACTGGCACAAGTTTGTTTGACGCAACTGGCACAAGTTTGTTCTATGCAACTGGCACAAGTTTGTTCTATGCAACTGGCCCAAGTTTGTTTGACGCAACTAGCACAAGGTTGTTCTACGCAACTGGCACAAGTTTGTCCTACGTAACTGGCACAAGTTTGTTCTATGCAACTGGCACAAGTTTGTTCTATGCAACTGGCACAAGTTTGTTTGACACAAATGGCAAAAGTTTATTCTACGTAACTGGCAAAAGTTTGTTCTACGCAACTGGCACAAGTTTGTTCTACGCAACTGGCACAAGTTTGTTCAACGCAACTGGCTCAAGTTTGTTCAACGCAACTGTCACAAGTCTGTTCGACGCAACTGGCAAAAGTTTGTTCTATGCAACTGGCTCAAGTTTGTTCTACACAACTGGTACAAGTTTGTTTGACGCCACTGGCACAAGTTTGTTTGACGCAACTGGCACAAGTTTGTTCTACGTAACTGGCACAAGTTTGTTCTACACAACTGGCACAAGTTTGTTCTACGCAACTGGCACAAGTTTGTTTGACACAATTGGCGCAAGTTTGTTCTACGCAACTGGCAAAAGTTTGTTTGGCGCAACTGGCACAAGTTTGCTCGACGCAAGTGGCACAAGTTTGTACTATGCAACTGGCACAAGTTTGTTTGACACAACTGGCACAAGTTTGTTCTACGCAACTGGCACAAGTCTGTTCGATGCAACTGTCATAAGTTTGTTTGACGCAACTGGCACAAGCTTGTTCGACGCAACTGGCACAAGTTTGTTCGATGCAACTGGCACAACTTTGTTTGACGCAACTGGCACAAGTTTGTTTGACGCAACTGGCACAAGTTTGTTTAACGCAACTGGCACAAGTTTGTTCGGCGCAACTGGCACAAATTTGTTTAACGCAACTAGCACAAGTTTATTTGACACAACTGGCACAAATTTTTTGACGCAACTGGCACAAGTTTGTTTGACGCAACTGGCACAAGGTTGTTTTATGCAACTGGCACAAGTTTGTTCTATGGAACTGGCACAAGTTTATTCTACGCAACTGGCACAAGTTTGTTCTACTCAACTGGCACAAGTTTGTTCTACACAACTGGCACAAGTTTCTTCGACGCAACTGGCACAAGTTTGTTTGACGCAACTGGCACAAGTTTGTTTGACACAACTGGCACAAGTTTGTTCTACGCAACTGGCACAAGTTTGTTCGACGAAACTGGCACAAGTTTGTTCTACGCAACTGGCAGAAGTTTGTTCTACGGAACTGGCACAAATTTGTTCTGCGCAACTGGCACAAGTTTTTCTGACACAACTGGCACAAGTTTGTTCTACGTAACTGGCACAAGTTTGTTCTACGTAACTGGCACAAGTTTGTTCGACGCAACTGGCACAAGTTTGTTTTATGCAACTGGCACAAGTTTGTTTGATACAACTGGCACAAGTTTGTTCTACGCAACTGGCACAAGTTTGTTCTACGCAACTGGCACAAGTTTGTTCAACGCAACTGGCTCAAGTTTGTTCAACGCAACTGTCACAAGTCTGTTCGACGCAACTGGCACAAGTTTGTTCTATGCAACTGGCTCAAGTTTGTTCTACACAACTGGTACAAGTTTGTTTGACACAACTGGCACAAGTTTGTTTAACACAACTGGCACAAGTTTGTTCGACGAAACTGGCACAAGTTTGTTCGACGCAACTGGCACAAGTTTGTTCGACGCAACTGGCACAAGTTTGTTCTACGCAACTGGCACAAGTTTGTTCTACGCAACTGGCACAAGTTTGTTCTACGCAACTGTCTCAAGTTTGTTCTACGAAACTGGCACAAGTTTGTTCTACGCAACTGGCACAAGTTTTTCTGACACAACTGGCACAAGTTTGTTCTACATAACTGGCACAAGTTTGTTCTATGCAACTGGCACAATTTTGTTCGACGCAACTGGCAAAAGTTTGTCCGACGCAACTGGCACAAGTTTGTTCTATGCAACTGGCATAAATTTGTTTGACGCAACTGGCACAAGTTTGTTTGACGCAACTGGCACAAGGTTGTTTGACGCAACTGGCACAAGGTTGTTTGACACAACTGGCACAAGTTTCTTCTGCACAACTGGCACAAGTTTGTTCTATGCAACTGGCACAAGTTTGTTAGACGTAACTGGCACAAGTTTGTTCTACGCAACTTGCACAAATTAGTTCTACGCAACTGGCACAAGTTTGTTCTATGCAACTGGCACAAGTTTGTTCTACGCAACTGGCACAAGTTTGTTTGACACAACAGGCCCAAGTTTGTTTGACGCAACTGGCAAAAGTTTGTTTGAAACAACTGGCACAAGTTTGTTCTACTCAACTGTCACAAGTTTGTCCAACGTACCTGGCACAAGTTTGTTCGATGCAACTGGCACAAGTTTGTTCGACGCAACTGGCACAAGTTTATTCTACGCAACTGGAAAATGTTTGTTCTACGCAACTGGCACAAGTTTGTTCTACGCAACTGCCACAAGTTTGTTCTACGCAACTGGCACAAGTTTCTTCAACGCAACTGGCACAAGTATGTTCGATGCAACTGGCACAATCTTGTTCTACGCAACTGTCTCAAGTTTGTTCTACGCAACTGGCACAAGTTTGTTTGACGCAACTGGCACAAGTTTGTTCTATGCAACTGGCACAAGTTTGTTCTATGCAACTGGCCCAAGTTTGTTTGACGCAACTAGCACAAGGTTGTTCTACGCAACTGGCACAAGTTTGTCCTACGTAACTGGCACAAGTTTGTTCTATGCAACTGGCACAAGTTTGTTCTATGCAACTGGCACAAGTTTGTTTGACACAAATGGCAAAAGTTTATTCTACGTAACTGGCAAAAGTTTGTTCTACGCAACTGGCACAAGTTTGTTCTACGCAACTGGCACAAGTTTGTTCAACGCAACTGGCTCAAGTTTGTTCAACACAACTGTCACAAGTCTGTTCGACGCAACTGGCAAAAGTTTGTTCTATGCAACTGGCTCAAGTTTGTTCTACACAACTGGTACAAGTTTGTTTGACGCCACTGGCACAAGTTTGTTTGACGCAACTGGCACAAGTTTGTTCTACGTAACTGGCACAAGTTTGTTCTACACAACTGGCACAAGTTTGTTCTACGCAACTGGCACAAGTTTGTTTGACACAATTGGCGCAAGTTTGTTCTACGCAACTGGCAAAAGTTTGTTTGGCGCAACTGGCACAAGTTTGCTCGACGCAAGTGGCACAAGTTTGTACTATGCAACTGGCACAAGTTTGTTTGACACAACTGGCACAAGTTTGTTCTACGCAACTGGCACAAGTCTGTTCGATGCAACTGTCATAAGTTTGTTTGACGCAACTGGCACAAGCTTGTTCGACGCAACTGGCACAAGTTTGTTCGATGCAACTGGCACAACTTTGTTTGACGCAACTGGCACATGTTTGTTTGACGCAACTGGCACAAGTTTGTTTAACGCAACTGGCACAAGTTTGTTCGGCGCAACTGGCACAAATTTGTTTAACGCAACTAGCACAAGTTTATTTGACACAACTGGCACAAATTTTTTGACGCAACTGGCACAAGTTTGTTTGACGCAACTGGCACAAGGTTGTTTTATGCAACTGGCACAAGTTTGTTCTATGGAACTGGCACAAGTTTATTCTACGCAACTGGCACAAGTTTGTTCTACTCAACTGGCACAAGTTTGTTCTACACAACTGGCACAAGTTTCTTCGACGCAACTGGCCCAAGTTTGTTTGACGCAACTGGCACAAGTTTGTTTGACACAACTGGCACAAGTTTGTTCTACGCAACTGGCACAAGTTTGTTCGACGAAACTGGCACAAGTTTGTTCTACGCAACTGGCAGAAGTTTGTTCTACGGAACTGGCACAAATTTGTTCTGCGCAACTGGCACAAGTTTTTCTGACACAACTGGCACAAGTTTGTTCTACGTAACTGGCACAAGTTTGTTCTACGTAACTGGCACAAGTTTGTTCGACGCAACTGGCACAAGTTTGTTTTATGCAACTGGCACAAGTTTGTTTGATACAACTGGCACAAGTTTGTTCTACGCAACTGGCACAAGTTTGTTCTATGCTTCTGGCACAAGTTTGTCCTATGCAACTGGCACTAGTTTGTTCTACGCAACTGGCTCAAATTTGTTTGACGCAACTGGCACATGTTTGTTCTACCCAACTGGCACAAGTTTGTTCGATGCAACTGGCACAAGTTTGTTCTACGCAACTGGCACAAGTTTGATTGACACAACTGGCACAAGTTTGTTCTAAGCAACTGGCACAAGTTTGTCCGACGCAACTGGCACAAGTGTGTTCGACGCAACTGGCACAAGTTTGTTCGATGCAACTGGCACATATTTGTTCTACGCAACTGGCACAAGTTTGTTCTATGCAACTGGCATAAATTTGTTTGACGCAACTGGCACAAGTTTGTTTGACGCAACTGGCACAAGTTTGTTTGACGCAACTGGCACAAGGTTGCTCTACACAACTGGAACAAGTTTGTTCTATGCAACTGGCACAAGTTTGTTTGACGCAACTGGCACAAGTTTTTTCTACGCAACTGGCACAAGTTTTTTCGACGCAACTGGCACAAGTTTGTTCGACGCAACTGCCCCAACCTTGTTTGACGCAACTGGCAGAAGTTTGATTGACACAACTGGCACAAGTTTGTTCTACGCAACTGGCACAAGTATGTTCAACGAAACTGGCACAAGTTTGTTCTATGTAATTGACACAAGTTTGTTCGATGCAACTGGCACAAGTTTGTTCGATGCAACAGGCACAAGTTTGTTCTACGCAACTGGCACAAGTTTGTTCTACGCAACTGGCACAAGTTTGTTTGACACAACTGTCTCAAGTTTGTTCTACGCAACTGTCCCAAGTTTGTTCTTCGCAACTGTCACGAGTTTGTTCTATGCAACTGGCACAATTTTGTTCGACACAACTGGCACAAGTTTGTTCTACGCAACTGGCACAAATTTGTTCTACGCAACTGGCACAAGTTTTTTGACGCAAATGCCACAAGTTTGTTCTACGCAACTGGCACAAGTTTGTTTGACGCAACTGGCCCAAGTTTGTTTGACGCAACTGGCAAAAGTTTGTTTGAAACAACTGGCACAAGTTTGTTCTACGCAACTCTCACAAGTTTGTTCAACGCAACTGGCACAAGTTTGTCAAACGCAACTGGCACAACTTTGTTCGATCAACTGGCACAAGTTTGTTCGACGCAACTGGCACAAGTTTGTTCTACGCAACTGGAAAATGTTTGTTCTACGCAACTGGCACAAGTTTGTTCTACGCAACTGATTCAAGTTTGTTCTACGCAACTGGCACAAGTTTGTTCGACACAACTGGCACAAGTTTGTTTGACGCAACTGGCAAAAGTTTGTTTAACGCAACTAGCACAAGTTTGTTTGACGCAACTGGCACAAGTTTGTTCAACGCAACTGGCACAAGTTTGTAGTTCGTAACTGGCACAACTTTGTTCTACGTAACTGGCACAAGTTTGTCCGACACAACTGGCCCAAGTTTGTTCGACGCAACTGGCCCAAGTTTGTTTGACGCAACTGGCAAAAGTTTGTTTGACACAACTGGCACAAGTTTGTTCTACGCAACTGGCACATGTTTGTTCGATGCAACTGGCATAAGTTTGTCCGACGCAACTGGCATAAGTTTGTCCGACGCAACTGGCATAAGTTTGTTCGACGCAACTGGCACAAGTTTGTCCGACACAACTGGCACAAGTGTGTTCGACGCAACTGGCACAAGTTTGTTCGATGCAACTGGCACAAGTTTGTTCTACGCAACTGGCACAAGTTTGTTCTATGCAACTGGCATAAATTTGTTTGACGCAACTGGCCCAAGTTTGTTTGACGCAACTGGGAAAAGTTTTTTGGACACAACTGGCAAAAAGTTTGTTCTACGCAACTGGCACAAGTTTGTTCGACGCAACTGGCCCAAGTTTGTTTGACGCAACTGGCAAAAGTTTGTTTGAAACAACTGGCACGAGTTTGTTCAGCGCAACTGGCACAATTTTGTTCTACGCAACTGGCACAAGTTTGTTCTACGCAACTGGCTCAAGTTTGTTCTATGCAACTGGCACAAGTTTGTTTGACGCAACTGGCTCAAGTTTGTTCTACGCAACTGGCACAAGTTTGTTTGACGCAACTGGCACAAGTTTGTTTGACGCAACTGGCACAAGTTTGTTCTACGCAACTGGCCCAAGATTGTTTGACGCAACTGGCAGAAGTTTGTTCTACGCAACTGGCACAAGTTTGTTCCACGTAATGGGCACAAGTTTGTTTGACGCAACTGGCATAAGTTTGTTTGACAAAACTGGCACAAGTTTGTTCTACGCAACTGGCAAAAGTTTGTTCTGCGCAACTGGCACAAGTTTGTTCGACGCAAGTGGCACAAGTTTGGTCTATGCAACTGGCACAAGTTTGTTCTACGCAACTGGCACAAGTTTGTTCGACGCAACTGGCACAAGTTTATTCGATGCAACTGGCACAAGTTTGTTTCACGCAACTGGCACAAGTTTGTTCGACGCAACTGGCACAAGTTTGTTCGACGCAACTGGCACAAGTTTGTTTAACGCAACTGGCACAATTTTCTTCGACCCAACTGGCACAAGTTTGTTTGACACAACTGGCACAAGTTTGTTTGACGCAACCTGCACAAGTTTGTTTGACGCAACTGGCAAAAGGTTGTTTGACGCAACTGGCACAAGGTTGTTCTACAAAACTGGCACAAGTTTGTTCTATGCAACTGGCATAAGTTTGTTCTACGCAACTGGCACAAGTTTGTTCTACACAACTGGCACAAGTTTGTTCTACGCAACTGGCACAAGTTTCCTCGACGCAACTGGCACAAGTTTGTTCAACGCAACTGGCCCAAGTTTGTTTGACGCAACTGGCACAAGTTTGTTTAACACAACTGGCACAAGTTTGTTCTACGCAACTGGCACAAGTTTGTTCGACGAAACTGGCACAAGTTTGTTCGACGCAACTGGCACAAGTTTGTTCGACGCAACTGGCACAAGTTTGTTCTACGCAACTGGCACAAGTTTGTTCTACGCAACTGGCACAAGTTTGTCTGACACAATTGGCACAAGTTTGTTCTACGCAACTGGCACAAGTTTGTCTGACACAACTGGCACCAGTTTGTTCTACGTAACTGGTACAAGTTTGTTCTATGCAACTGGCACAAGTTTGTTTGACGCAACTGGCAAAAGTTTGTTTTATGCAACTGGCACAAGTTTGTTTGACACAACTGGCACAAGTTTGTTCTACGCAACTGGCACAAGTTTGTTCGACGCAATTGGCACAAGTTTGTTCTATGCAACTGGCACAAGTGTGTTCGACGCGACTGGCACAAGTTTGTTCGATGCAACTGGCACAAGTTCGTTCTACGCAACTGGAACAAGTTTGTTCTATGCAACTGGCATAAATTTGTTTGACGCAACTGGCACAAGTTTGTTTGACGCAACTGGCACAAGGTTGTTTGACGCAAATGGCACAAGGTTGCTCTACACAACTGGCACAAGTTTGTTGTATGCAACTGGCAGAAGTTTGTTTGACCCAACTGGCACAAGTTTGTTCTACACAACTGGCACAAGTTTGTTCGACGCAACTGGCACAAGTTTGTTCTACGCAACTGGCACAAGTTTGATCTACACAACTGGCACAAGTTTGTTCGACGCAACTGGCACAAGTTTGTTCTACGCAACTGGCACAAGTTTGTTCTACACAACTGGCACAAGTTTGTTCTACACAACTGGCACAAGTTTGTTCGACGCAACTGGCACAAGTTTGTTCTACGCAACTGGCACAAGTTCGTTCTACGCAACTGGCACAAGTTTGTTCTATGCAACTGGCATAAATTTGTTTGATGCAACTGGCACAAGTTTGTTCTATGCAACTGGCACAAGTGTGTTCGACGCAACTGGCACAAGTTTGTTCGATGCAACTGGCACATATTTGTTCTACGCAACTGGCATAAGTTTGTTCTATGCAACTGGCATAAATTTGTTTGACGCAACTGGCACAAGTTTGTTTGACGCAACGGGCACAAGGTTGTTTGACGCAATTGGCACAAGGTTGCTCTACACAACTGGAACAAGTTTGTTCTATGCAACTGGCACAAGTTTGTTTGACGCAACTGGCAGAAGTTTGATTGACACAACTGGCACAAGTTTGTTCTACGCAACTGGCACAAGTATGTTCGACGAAACTGGCACAAGTTTGTTCTATGTAATTGACACAAGTTTGTTCGATGCAACTGGCACAAGTTTGTTCGATGCAACAGGCACAAGTTTGTTCTACGCAACTGGCACAAGTTTGTTCTACGCAACTGGCACAAGTTTGTTTGACACAACTGGAACAAGTTTGTTCATCGCAACTGGCACAAGTTTGTTCTTCGCAACTGTCACGAGTTTGTTCTTCGCAACTGTCACGAGTTTGTTCTTCGTAACTGTCCCAAGTTTGTTCTTCGCAACTGTCACGAGTTTGTTCTTCGCAACTGTCCCAAGTTTGTTCTTCGCAACTGTCACGAGTTTGTTCTATGCAACTGGCACAATTTTGTTCGACACAACTGGCACAAGTTTGTTCTACGCAACTGGCACAAATTTGTTCTACGCAACTGGCACAAGTTTTTTGACGCAAATGCCACAAGTTTGTTCTACGCAACTGGCACAAGTTTGTTTGACGCAACTGGCCCAAGTTTGTTTGATGCAACTGGCAAAAGTTTGTTTGAAACAACTGGCACAAGTTTGTTCTACGCAACTGTCACAAGTTTGTTCAACGCAACTGGCACAAGTTTGTCAAACGCAACTGGCACAACTTTGTTCGATCAACTGGCACAAGTTTGTTCGACGCAACTGGCACAAGTTTGTTCTACGCAACTGGAAAATGTTTGTTCTACGCAACTGGCACAAGTTTGTTCTACGCAACTGATTCAAGTTTGTTCTACGCAACTGGCACAAGTTTGTTCAACGCAACTGGCACAAGTTTGTTTGACGCAACTGGCAAAAGTTTGTTTAACGCAACTAGCACAAGTTTGTTTGACGCAACTGGCACAAGTTTGTTCAACGCAACTGGCACAAGTTTGTAGTTCGAAACTGGCACAACTTTGTTCTACGTAACTGGCACAATTTTGTCCGACACAACTGGCCCAAGTTTGTTCGACGCAACTGGCCCAAGTTTGTTTGACGCAAGTGGCAAAAGTTTGTTTGACACAACTGGCACAAGTTTGTTCTACGCAACTGGCACAGGTTTGTTCGATGCAACTGGCACAAGTTTGTCCGACGCAACTGGCATAAGTTTGTTCTACGCAACTGGCACAAGTTTGTTCGACGCAACTGGCACAAGTTTGTCCGACACAACTGGCACAAGTGTGTTCGACGCAACTGGCACAAGTTTGTTCGATGCAACTGGCACAAGTTTGTTCCACGCAACTGGCACAAGTTTGTTCTATGCAACTGGCATAAATTTGTTTGACGCAACTGGCCCAAGTTTGTTTGACGCAACTGGGAAAAGTTTTTTGGACACAACTGGCAAAAAGTTTGTTCTACGCAACTGGCACAAGTTTGTTCGACGCAACTGGCCCAAGTTTGTTTGACGCAACTGGCAAAAGTTTGTTTGAAACAACTGGCACGAGTTTGTTCAGCGCAACTGGCACAATTTTGTTCTACGCAACTGGCACAAGTTTGTTCTACGCAACTGGCTCAAGTTTGTTCTATGCAACTGGCACAAGTTTGTTTGATGCAACTGGCTCAAGTTTGTTCTACGCAACTGGCACAAGTTTGTTTGACGCAACTGGCACAAGTTTGTTTGACGCAACTGGCACAAGATTGTTCTACGCAACTGGCCCAAGTTTGTTTGACGCAACTGGCAGAAGTTTGTTCTACGCAACTGGCACAAGTTTGTTCCACGTAATGGGCACAAGTTTGTTTGACGCAACTGGCATAAGTTTGTTTGACAAAACTGGCACAAGTTTGTTCTATGCAACTGGCAAAAGTTTGTTCTGCGCAACTGGCACAAGTTTGTTCGACGCAAGTGGCACAAGTTTGGTCTACGCAACTGGCACAAGTTTGTTCTACGCAACTGGCATAAGTTTGTTCGACGCAACTGGCACAAGTTTGTTCGATGCAACTGGCACAAGTTTGTTTGACGCAACTGGCACAAGTTTGTTCGACGCAACTGGCACAAGTTTGTTCGACGCAACTGGCACAAGTTTGTTTAACGCAACTGGCACAATTTTCTTCGACCCAACTGGCACAAGTTTGTTTGACACAACTGGCACAAGTTTTTTTGACGCAACCTGCACAAGTTTGTTTGACGCAACTGGCAAAAGGTTGTTTGACGCAACTGGCACAAGGTTGTTCTACAAAACTGGCACAAGTTTGTTCTATGCAACTGGCATAAGTTTGTTCTACGCAACTGGCAAAAGTTTGTTCTACACAACTGGCACAAGTTTTTTCTACGCAACTGGCACAAGTTTCCTCGACGCAACTGGCACAAGTTTGTTTAACACAACTGGCACAAGTTTGTTCTACGCAACTGGCACAAGTTTGTTCGACGAAACTGGCACAAGTTTGTTCTACGCAACTGGCACAAGGTTGTTCGACGCAACTGGCACAAGTTTGTTCTACGCAACTGGCCCAAGTTTGTTTGACGCAACTGGCAAAAGTTTGTTTGAAACAACTGGCACGAGTTTGTTCAGCGCAACTGGCACAATTTTGTTCTACGCAACTGGCACAAGTTTGTTCTACGCAACTGGCTCAAGTTTGTTCTATGCAACTGGCACAAGTTTGTTTGATGCAACTGGCTCAAGTTTGTTCTACGCAACTGGCACAAGTTTGTTTGACGCAACTGGCACAAGTTTGTTTGACGCAACTGGCACAAGTTTGTTCTACGCAACTGGCCCAAGTTTGTTTGACGCAACTGGCAGAAGTTTGTTCTACGCAACTGGCACAAGTTTGTTCCACGTAATGGGCACAAGTTTGTTTGACGCAACTGGCATAAGTTTGTTTGACAAAACTGGCACAAGTTGCGTCAAACAAACTTGGGCCAGTTGCGTCAAACAAATTTATGCCAGTTGCATAGAACAAACTTGTGCCAGTTTCGTAGAACAAACTTGTGCCAGTTGCATCGAACAAACTTGTGCCAGTTGCGTCGAACACACTTGTGCCAGTTGTGTCGGACAAACTTGTGCCAGTTGCGTCGAACAAACTTGTGCCAGTTGCGTAGAACAAACTTATGCCAGTTGCGTCGGACAAACTTGTGCCAGTTGCATCGAACAAACCTGTGCCAGTTGCGTAGAACAAACTTGTGCCAGTTGTGTCAAACAAACTTTTGCCAGTTGCGTCAAACAAACTTGGGCCAGTTGCGTCGAACAAACTTGTGCCAGTTGCGTAGAACAAACTTTTTGCCGGTTGTGTCCAAAAAACTTTTCCCAGTTGCATCAAACAAACTTGGGCCAGTTGCGTCAAACAAATTTATGCCAGTTGCATAGAACAAACTTGTGCCAGTTGCATCGAACAAACTTGTGCTAGTTGCGTCGAACACACTTGTGCCAGTTGTGTCGGACAAACTTGTGCCAGTTGCGTCGAACAAACTTGTGCCAGTTGCGTAGAACAAACTTATGCCAGTTGCGTCGGACAAACTTGTGCCAGTTGCATCGAACAAACCTGTGCCAGTTGCGTAGAACAAACTTGTGCCAGTTGTGTCAAACAAACTTTTGCCAGTTGCGTCAAACAAACTTGGGCCAGTTGCGTCGAACAAACTTGGCCCAAGTTTGTTTGACGCAACTGGCAAAAGTTTGTTTGAAACAACTGGCACGAGTTTGTTCAGCGCAACTGGCACAAGTTTTTTTGACGCAACTGGCACAAGTTTGTTCTACGCAACTGGCTCAAGTTTGTTCTATGCAACTGGCACAAGTTTGTTTGATGCAACTGGCTCAAGTTTGTTCTATGCAACTGGCACAAGTTTGTTTGACGCAACTGGCACAAGTTTGTTTGACGCAACTGGCACAAGTTTGTTTGACACAACTGGCACAAGTTTGTTCTACGCAACTGGCACAAGTTTGTTCGACGAAACTGGCACAAGTTTGTTCGACGCAACTGGCACAAGTTTGTTCGACGCAAGTGGCACAAGTTTGTTCTAAGCAACTGGCACAAGTTTGTTCTACGCAACTGGCACAAGTTTGTGTGACACAACTGGCACAAGTTTGTTCTACGCAACTGGCACAAGTTTGTCTGACACAACTGGCACAAGTTTGTTCTACGTAACTGGTACAAGTTTGTTCTATGCAACTGGCACAAGTTTGTTTGACGCAACTGGCAAAAGTTTGTTTTATGCAACTGGCACAAGTTTGTTTGACACAACTGGCACAAGTTTGTTCTACGCAACTGGCACAAGTTTGTTCGACGCAATTGGCACAAGTTTGTTCTATGCAACTGGCACAAGTGTGTTCGACGCGACTGGCACAAGTTTGTTCGATGCAACTGGCACAAGTTCGTTCTACGCAACTGGAACAAGTTTGTTCTATGCAACTGGCATAAATTTGTTTGACGCAACTGGCACAAGTTTGTTTGACACAACTGGCACAAGGTTGATTGACGCAAATGTCACAAGGTTGCTCTACACAACTGGCACAAGTTTGTTGTATGCAACTGGCAGAAGTTTGTTTGACGCAACTGGCACAAGTTTGTTCTACACAACTAGCACAAGTTTGTTCGACGCAACTGGCACAAGTTTGTTCTACGCAACTGGCACAAGTTTGTTCTACACAACTGGCACAAGTTTGTTCAACGCAACTGGCACAAGTTTGTTCTACGGAACTGGCACAAGTTTGTTCTACACAACTGGCACAAGTTTGTTCTACACAACTGGCACAAGTTTGTTCGATGCAACTGGCACAAGTTTGTTCTACGCAACTGGCACAAGTTTGTTCTACGCAACTGGCACAAGTTTGTTTGACGTAACTGGCACAAGTTTGTTCATCGCAACTGGGACAAGTTTGTTCTACGCAACTGGCCAAAGTTTGTTCTATGCAACTGGCATGAGTTTGTTCTAAGCAACTGGCACAAGTTTGTTCTATGGAACTGGCGCAAGTCTGTTCTGCGCTACTGGCCCATGTTTGTTCGATGCAACTGGCACGAGTTTGTTCTATGCAACTGGCACAAGTTTGTTCGACGTAACTGGCACAAGTTTGTTCTACGCAACTTGCACAAATTTGTTCTACGCAACTGGCACAAGTTTGTTCTACGCAACTGGCACAAGTTTGTTCTACGCAACTGGCACAAGTTTGTTCTACTCAACTGGCACAAGTTTGTTCTACTCAACTGGCACAAGTTTGTTCTACGCAACTGGCATAAGTTTGTTCTACGCAACTGGCACAAGTTTGTTTGACGCAACTGGCCCAAGTTTGTTTGACGCAACTGGCAAAAGTTTGTTTGAAACAACTGGCACAAGTTTGTTCTACGCAACTGTCACAAGTTTGTCCAACGCACCTGGCACAAGTTTGTTCAATGCAACTGGCACAAGTTTGTTCAATGCAACTGGCACAAGTTTGTTTTACGCAACTGGAAAATGTTTGTTCTACGCAACTGGCACAAGTTTGTTCTACGCAACTGCCACAAGTTTGTTCTACGCAACTGGCACAAGTTTCTTCAACGCAACTGGCACAAGTATGTTCGACACAACTGGCACAAGTTTGTTCTACGCAACTGTCTCAAGTTTGTTCTATGCAACTGGCACAAGTTTGTTTGACGCAACTGGCACAAGTTTCTTTGACGCAACTGGCACAAGTTTGTTCTATGCAACTGGCCCAAGTTTGTTTGAGGCAACTAGCACAAGGTTGTTCTACGCAACTGGCACAAGTTTGTTCTACGTAACTGGCACAAGTTTGTTCTACGCAACTGGCACAAGTTTGTTTGACATAAATGGCAAAAGTTTATTCTACGTAACTGGCACAAGTTTGTTCTACGCAACTGGCACAAGTTTGGTCTACGCAACTGGCACAAGTTTGTTCAACGCAACTGGCTCAAGTTTGTTCAACGCAACTGTCACAAGTCTGTTCGACGCAACTGGCACAAGTTTGTTCTACGCAACTGGCACAAGTTTGTTCGACGCAACTGGCTCAAGTTTGTTCTACACAACTGGTACAAGTTTGTTTGACGCAACTGGCACAAGTTTGTTTGACGCAAGTGGCCCAAGTTTGTTTGACGCAACTGGCCCAAGTTTGTTTGACGCAACTGGCACAAGTTTGTTCTACGTAACTGGCACAAGTTTTTTCTACGCAACTGGCACAAGATTGTTCTATGCAACTGGTACAAGTTTGTTTGACACAAGTGGCACAAGTTTGTTCTACGCAACTGGCAAAAGTTTGTTTGACGCAACTGGCACAAGTTTGCTCGACGCAAGTGGCATAAGTTTGTTCTATGCAACTGACACAAGTTTGTTTGACACAACTGGCACAAGTTTGTTCTATGCAACTGGCACAAGTTTGTTCAATGCAACTGTCACAAGTATGTTTGACGCAACTGGCACAAGCTTGTTCGACGCAACTGGCACAAGCTTGTTCGACGCAACTGGCACAAGTTTGTTCGATGCAACTGGCACAAGTTTGTTCGACGCAACTGGCACAAGTTTGTTCTATGCAACTGGCCCAAGTTTGTTCTATGCAACTGGCCCAAGTTTGTTTGACGCAACTGGCACAAGTTTGTTCGATGCAACTGGCACAAGTTTGTTCGACGCAACTGGCACAAATTTGTCTAACACAACTAGCACAAGTTTATTCGACCCAACTGGCACAAGTTTGTTTGAAACAACTGGCACAAGTTTGTTGTACGCAACTGGCAAAAGTTTGTTTGACACAACTGGCACAAGTTTGCTCGACGCAAGTGGCACAAGTTTGTTCTATGCAACTGGCACAAGTTTGTTTGACACAACTGGCACAAGGTTGTTCTACGCAACTGGCACAAGTTTGTTCGATGCAACTGTCACAAGTTTGTTTGACGCAACTGGCACAAGCTTGTTCGACGCAACTGGCACAGGTTTGTTCGATGCAACTGCCACAAGTTTGTTCGACGCAAATGGCACAAGTTTGTTTGACGCAATTGGCACAAGTTTTTTCGACTCAATTGGTACAAGTTTGTTTGACGCAACTGGCACAAGTTTGTTTGGCGCAACTGGCACAAGTTTGTTCTATGCAACTGGTATAAATTTGTTTGACGCAACTGGCCCAAGTTTGTTTGACGCAACTGGGAAAAGTTTTTTGGACACAACTGGCAAAAAGTTTGTTCTACGCAACTGGCACAAGTTTGTTCGACGCAACTGGCCCAAGTTTATTTGACGCAACTGGCAAAAGTTTGTTTGAAACAACTGGCACGAGTTTGTTCAGCGCAACTGGCACAATTTTGTTCTACGCAACTGGCACAAGTTTGTTCTACGCAACTGGCTCAAGTTTTTTCTATGCAACTGGCACAAGTTTGTTTGATGCAACTGGCTCAAGTTTGTTCTACGCAACTGGCACAAGTTTGTTTGACGCAACTGGCACAAGTTTGTTTGACGCAACTGGCACAAGTTTGTTCTACGCAACTGGCCCAAGTTTGTTTGACGCAACTGGCAGAAGTTTGTTCTACGCAACTGGCACAAGTTTGTTCCACGTAATGGGCACAAGTTTGTTTGACGCAACTGGCATAAGTTTGTTTGACAAAACTGGCACAAGTTTGTTCTATGCAACTGGCAAAAGTTTGTTCTGCGCAACTGGCACAAGTTTGTTCGACGCAAGTGGCACAAGTTTGGTCTATGCAACTGGCACAAGTTTGTTCTACGCAACTGGCATAAGTTTGTTCGACGCAACTGGCACAAGTTTGTTCGATGCAACTGGCACAAGTTTGTTTGAAGCAACTGGCACAAGTTTGTTCGACGCAACTGGCACAAGTTTGTTCGACGCAACTGGCACAAGTTTGTTTAACGCAACTGGCACAATTTTCTTCGACCCAACTGGCACAAGTTTGTTTGACACAACTGGCACAAGTTTTTTTGACGCAACCTGCACAAGTTTGTTTGACGCAACTGGCAAAAGGTTGTTTGACGCAACTGGCACAAGGTTGTTCTACAAAACTGGCACAAGTTTGTTCTATGCAACTGGCATAAGTTTGTTCTACGCAACTGGCACAAGTTTGCTCTACACAACTGGCACAAGTTTGTTCTACGCAACTGGCACAAGTTTCCTCGACGCAACTGGCACAAGTTTGTTTAACACAACTGGCACAAGTTTGTTCTACGCAACTGGCACAAGTTTGTTCGACGAAACTGGCACAAGTTTGTTCGACGCAACTGGCCCAAGTTTGTTTGACGCAACTGGCAAAAGTTTGTTTGAAACAACTGGCACGAGTTTGTTCAGCGCAACTGGCACAATTTTGTTCTACGCAACTGGCACAAGTTTGTTCTACGCAACTGGCTCAAGTTTGTTCTATGCAACTGTCACAAGTTTGTTTGATGCAACTGGCTCAAGTTTGTTCTACGCAACTGGCACAAGTTTGTTTGACGCAAATGGCACAAGTTTGTTTGACGCAACTGGCACAAGTTTGTTCTACGCAACTGGCCCAAGTTTGTTTGACGCAACTGGCAGAAGTTTGTTCTACGCAACTGGCACAAGTTTGTTCCACGTAATGGGCACAAGTTTGTTTGACGCAACTGGCATAAGTTTGTTTGACAAAACTGGCACAAGTTGCGTCAAACAAACTTGGGCCAGTTGCGTCAAACAAATTTATGCCAGTTGCATAGAACAAACTTGTGCCAGTTGCGTAGAACAAACTTGTGCCAGTTGCATCGAACAAACTTGTGCCAGTTGCGTCGAACACACTTGTGCCAGTTGTGTCGGACAAACTTGTGCCAGTTGCGTCGAACAAACTTGTGCCAGTTGCGTAGAACAAACTTATGCCAGTTGCGTCGGACAAACTTGTGCCAGTTGCATCGAACAAACCTGTGCCAGTTGCGTAGAACAAACTTGTGCCAGTTGTGTCAAACAAACTTTTGCCAGTTGCGTCAAACAAACTTGGGCCAGTTGCGTCGAACAAACTTGTGCCAGTTGCGTAGAACAAACTTTTTGCCAGTTGTGTCCAAAAAACTTTTCCCAGTTGCGTCAAACAAACTTGGGCCAGTTGCGTCAAACAAATTTATGCCAGTTGCATAGAACAAACTTGTGCCAGTTGCATCGAACAAACTTGTGCCAGTTGCGTCGAACACACTTGTGCCAGTTGTGTCGGACAAACTTGTGCCAGTTGCGTCGAACAAACTTGTGCCAGTTGCGTAGAACAAACTTATGCCAGTTGCGTCGGACAAACTTGTGCCAGTTGCATCGAACAAACCTGTGCCAGTTGCGTAGAACAGACTTGTGCCATTTGTGTCAAACAAACTTTTGCCAGTTGCGTCAAACAAACTTGGGCCAGTTGCGTCGAACAAACTTGGCCCAAGTTTGTTTGACGCAACTGGCAAAAGTTTGTTTGAAACAACTGGCACGAGTTTGTTCAGCGCAACTGGCACAAGTTTGTTTGACGCAACTGGCACAAGTTTGTTCTACGCAACTGGCTCAAGTTTGTTCTATGCAACTGGCACAAGTTTGTTTGATGCAACTGGCTCAAGTTTGTTCTACGCAACTGGCACAAGTTTGTTTGACGCAACTGGCACAAGTTTGTTTGACGCAACTGGCACAAGTTTGTTTAACACAACTGGCACAAGTTTGTTCTACGCAACTGGCACAAGTTTGTTCGACGAAACTGGCACAAGTTTGTTCGACGCAACTGGCACAAGTTTGTTCGACGCAAGTGGCACAAGTTTGTTCTAAGCAACTGGCACAAGTTTGTTCTACGCAACTGGCACAAGTTTGTGTGACACAACTGGCACAAGTTTGTTCTACGCAACTGGCACAAGTTTGTCTGACACAACTGGCACAAGTTTGTTCTACGTAACTGGTACAAGTTTGTTTGACGCAACTGGCACAAGTTTGTTTGACGCAACTGGCAAAAGTTTGTTTTATGCAACTGGCACAAGTTTGTTTGACACAACTGGCACAAGTTTGTTCTACGCAACTGGCACAAGTTTGTTCGACGCAATTGGCACAAGTTTGTTCTATGCAACTGGCACAAGTGTGTTCGACGCGACTGGCACAAGTTTGTTCGATGCAACTGGCACAAGTTCGTTCTACGCAACTGGAACAAGTTTGTTCTATGCAACTGGCATAAATTTGTTTGACGCAACTGGCACAAGTTTGTTTGACACAACTGGCACAAGGTTGTTTGACGCAAATGTCACAAGGTTGCTCTACACAACTGGCACAAGTTTGTTGTATGCAACTGGCAGAAGTTTGTTTGACGCAACTGGCACAAGTTTGTTCTACACAACTAGCACAAGTTTGTTCGACGCAACTGGCACAAGTTTGTTCTACGCAACTGGCACAAGTTTGTTCTACACAACTGGCACAAGTTTGTTCAACGCAACTGGCACAAGTTTGTTCTACGGAACTGGCACAAGTTTGTTCTACACAACTGGCACAAGTTTGTTCTACACAACTGGCACAAGTTTGTTCGATGCAACTGGCACAAGTTTCTTCTACGCAACTGGCACAAGTTTGTTCTACGCAACTGGCACAAGTTTGTTTGACGTAACTGGCACAAGTTTGTTCATCGCAACTGGGACAAGTTTGTTCTACGCAACTGGCCAAAGTTTGTTCTATGCAACTGGCATGAGTTTGTTCTACGCAACTGGCACAAGTTTGTTCTATGGAACTGGCGCAAGTCTGTTCTGCGCTACTGGCCCATGTTTGTTCGATGCAACTGGCACGAGTTTGTTCTATGCAACTGGCACAAGTTTGTTCGACGTAACCGGCACAAGTTTGTTCTACGCAACTTGCACAAATTTGTTCTACGCAACTGGCACAAGTTTGTTCTACGCAACTGGCACAAGTTTGTTCTACGCAACTGGCACAAGTTTGTTCTACTCAACTGGCACAAGTTTGTTCTACGCAACTGGCATAAGTTTGTTCTACGCAACTGGCACAAGTTTGTTTGACGCAACTGGCCCAAGTTTGTTTGACGCAACTGGCAAAAGTTTGTTTGAAACAACTGGCACAAGTTTGTTCTACGCAACTGTCACAAGTTTGTCCAACGCACCTGGCACAAGTTTGTTCGATGCAACTGGCACAAGTTTGTTCGATGCAACTGGCACAAGTATGTTCTACGCAACTGGAAAATGTTTGTTCTACGCAACTGGCACAAGTTTGTTCTACGCAACTGCCACAAGTTTGTTCTACGCAACTGGCACAAGTTTCTTCAACGCAACTGGCACAAGTATGTTCGACGCAACTGGCACAAGTTTGTTCTACGCAACTGTCTCAAGTTTGTTCTATGCAACTGGCACAAGTTTGTTTGACGCAACTGGCACAAGTTTCTTTGACGCAACTGGCACAAGTTTGTTCTATGCAACTGGCCCAAGTTTGTTTGAGGCAACTAGCACAAGGTTGTTCTACGCAACTGGCACAAGTTTGTTCTACGTAACTTTCACAAGTTTGTTCTACGCAACTGGCACAAGTTTGTTTGACATAAATGGCAAAAGTTTATTCTACGTAACTGGCACAAGTTTGTTCTACGCAACTGGCACAAGTTTGGTCTACGCAACTGGCACAAGTTTGTTCAACGCAACTGGCTCAAGTTTGTTCAACGCAACTGTCACAAGTCTGTTCGACGCAACTGGCACAAGTTTGTTCTACGCAACTGGCACAAGTTTGTTCGACGCAACTGGCTCAAGTTTGTTCTACACAACTGGTACAAGTTTGTTTGACGCAACTGGCACAAGTTTGTTTGACGCAACTGGCCCAAGTTTGTTTGACGCAACTGGCCCAAGTTTGTTTGGCGCAACTGGCACAAGTTTGTTCTACGTAACTGGCACAAGTTTTTTCTACGCAACTGGCACAAGATTGTTCTATGCAACTGGTACAAGTTTGTTTGACACAAGTGGCACAAGTTTGTTCTACGCAACTGGCAAAAGTTTGTTTGACGCAACTGGCACAAGTTTGCTAGACGCAAGTGGCATAAGTTTGTTCTATGCAACTGACACAAGTTTGTTTGACACAACTGGCACAAGTTTGTTCTACGCAACTGGCACAAGTTTGTTCAATGCAACTGTCACAAGTATGTTTGACGCAACTGGCACAAGCTTGTTCGACGCAACTGGCACAAGTTTGTTCAACGCAACTGGCTCAAGTTTGTTCAACGCAACTGTCACAAGTCTGTTCGACGCAACTGGCACAAGTTTGTTCTACGCAACTGGCACAAGTTTGTTCGACGCAACTGGCTCAAGTTTGTTCTACACAACTGGTACAAGTTTGTTTGACGCAACTGGCACAAGTTTGTTTGACGCAACTGGCCCAAGTTTGTTTGACGCAACTGGCCCAAGTTTGTTTGGCGCAACTGGCACAAGTTTGTTCTACGTAACTGGCACAAGTTTTTTCTACGCAACTGGCACAAGATTGTTCTATGCAACTGGTACAAGTTTGTTTGACACAAGTGGCACAAGTTTGTTCTACGCAACTGGCAAAAGTTTGTTTGACGCAACTGGCACAAGTTTGCTAGACGCAAGTGGCATAAGTTTGTTCTATGCAACTGACACAAGTTTGTTTGACACAACTGGCACAAGTTTGTTCTACGCAACTGGCACAAGTTTGTTCAATGCAACTGTCACAAGTATGTTTGACGCAACTGGCACAAGCTTGTTCGACGCAACTGGCACAAGCTTGTTCGACGCAACTGGCACAAGTTTGTTCGATGCAACTGGCACAAGTTTGTTCGACGCAACTGGCACAAGTTTGTTCTATGCAACTGGCCCAAGTTTGTTCTATGCAACTGGCCCAAGTTTGTTTGACGCAACTGGCACAAGTTTGTTCGATGCAACTGGCACAAGTTTGTTCGACGCAACTGGCACAAATTTGTCTAACACAACTAGCACAAGTTTATTCGACCCAACTGGCACAAGTTTGTTTGAAACAACTGGCACAAGTTTGTTGTACGCAACTGGCAAAAGTTTGTTTGACACAACTGGCACAAGTTTGCTCGACGCAAGTGGCACAAGTTTGTTCTATGCAACTGGCACAAGTTTGTTTGACACAACTGGCACAAGGTTGTTCTACGCAACTGGCACAAGTTTGTTCGATGCAACTGTCACAAGTTTGTTTGACGCAACTGGCACAAGCTTGTTCGACGCAACTGGCACAGGTTTGTTCGATGCAACTGCCACAAGTTTGTTCGACGCAAATGGCAAAAGTTTGTTTGACGCAACTGGCACAAGTTTGTTCTATGCAACTGGCCCAAGATTGTTTGACGCAACTGGCACAAGTTTGTTCTACGCAACTAGCACAAGTTTGTTCGATGCAACTGGCACAAGTTTGTTCGGCGCAACTGGCACAAATTTGTCTAACGCAACTAGCACAAGTTTATTCGACCCAACTAGCACAAGTTTGTTTGACACAACTGGCATAAATTTTTTTGACGCAACTGGCACAAGTTTGTTTGACGCATCTGGCACAAGGTTGTTTTATGCAACTGGCACAAGTTTGTTCTATGGAACTGGCACAAGTTTGTTCTACGCAACTGGCACAAGTTTGTTCTACACAACTGGCACAAGTTTGTTCTACGCAACTGGCACAAGTTTCTTCGACACAACTGGCCCAAGTTTGTTTGAGGCAACTGGCACAAGTTTGTTCTACGCAACTGGCACAAGTTTGTTCGACACAACTGGCACAAGTTTCTTCGACGCAACTGGCACAAGTTTGTTCTACGCAACTGGCACAAGTTTTTTCTACGCAACTGGCACAAGTTTGTTCTACGGAACTGGCACAAATTTGTTCTGCGCAACTGACACAAGTTTGTCTGACACAACTGGCACAAGTTTGTTCTACGTAACTGGCACAAGTTTGTTCTATGCAACTGGCACAAGTTTGTTCGATGCAACTGGCACAAGTTTGTTTTATGCAACTGGCACAAGTTTGTTTGACGCAACTGGCACAAGTTTGTTCTACGTAACTGGCACAAGTTTGTTCTACACAACTGGCACAAGTTTGTTCTACGCAACTGGCACAAGTTTGTTTGACACAACTGGCACAAGTTTGTTCTACGCAACTGGCAAAAGTTTGTTTGACGCAACTGGCACAAGTTTGTTTGACGCAACTGGTACAAGCTTGTTCGACGCAACTGGCACAAGTTTGTTCGATGCAACTGGCACAAGTTTGTTCGATGCAACTGGCACAAGTTTGTTTGACGCAACTGGCACAAGTTTGTTTAACGCAACTGGCACAAGTTTGTTCGATGCAACTGGCAGAAGTTTGTTTGACACAACTGGCACAAATTTTTTGACGCAACTGGCACAAGTTTGTTTGACGCAACTGGCACAAGGTTGTTTTATGCAACTGGCACAAGTTTATTCTATGGAACTGGCACAAGTTTGTTCTACGCAACTGGCACAAGTTTGTTCTACGCAACTGGCACAAGTTTCTTCGACGCAACTGGCACAAGTTACTTCGACGCAACTGGCCCAAGTTTGTTTGATGCAACTGGCACAAGTTTGTTTGACAGAACTGGCACAAGTTTGTTCTACGCAACTGGCACAAGTTTGTTCGACGAAACTGGCACAAGTTTCTTCTACGCAACTGGCACAAGTTTGTTCTACGGAACTGGCACAAATTTGTTCTGCGCAACTGGCACAAGTTTGTCTGACACAACTGGCACAAGTTTGTTCTACGTAACTGGCACAAGTTTGTTCTACGTAACTGGCACAAGTTAGTTCGATGCAACTGGCACAAGTTTGTTTTATGCAACTGGCACAAGTTTGTTTGATACAACTGGCACAAGTTTGTTCTACGCAACTGGCACAAGTTTGTTCGACGCAATTGGCACAAGTTTGTCCGACGCAACTGGCACAAGTGTGTTTGACGCAACTGGCACAAGTTTGTTCGATGCAACTGGCACAAGTTTGTTCTAAGCAACTGGCACAAGTTTGTTTGACGCAACTGGCATAAATTTGTTTGACGCAACTGACACAAGTTTGTTTGACGCAACTGGCACAAGGTTGTTTGACGCAACTGGCACAAGGTTGCTCTACACAACTGGAACAAGTTTGTTCTATGCAATTGGCACAAGTTTGTTTGACGCAACTGGCACAAGTTTTTTCTACGCAACTGGCACAAGTTTCTTCAACGCAACTGGCACAAGTTTGTTCGACGCAACTGGCCCAAACTTGTTTGACGCAACTGGCAGAAGTTTGATTGACACAACTGGCACAAGTTTGTTCTATGCAACTGGCACAAGTTTGTTCGACGAAACTGGCACAAGTTTGTTCTATGTAATTGACACAAGTTTGTTCGATGCAACTGGCACAAGTTTGTTCGACCCAACTGGCACAAGTTTGTTCGATGCAACAGGCACAAGTTTGTTCTACGCAACTGGCACAAGTTTGTTCTACACAACTGGCACAAGTTTGTTTGACACAACTGGCACAAGTTTGTTCATCGCAACTGGCACAAGTTTGTTCTATGCAACTGGCCCAAGTTTGTTCTTCGCAACTGGCACAAGTTTGTTCATCGCAACTGGCACAATTTTGTTTGACACAACTGGCACAAGTTTGTTTTACATAACTGGCACAAATTTGTTCTACGCAACTGGCACAAGTTTTTTGACGCAAATGCCATAAGTTTGTTCTACGCAACTGGCACAAGTTTGTTTGACGCAACTGGCCCAAGTTTGTTTGACGCAACTGGCAAAAGTTTGTTTGAAACAACTGGCACAAGTTTGTTCTACGCAACTGTCACAAGTTTGTTCAACGCAACTGGCACAAGTTTGTCAAACGCAACTGGCACAACTTTGTTCGATCAACTGGCACAAGTTTGTTGATGCAACTGGCACAAGTTTGTTCTACGCAACTGGAAAATGTTTGTTCTACGCAACTGGCACAAGTTTGTTCTACGCAACTGATTCAAGTTTGTTCTACGCAACTGGCACAAGTTTGTTCAACGCAACTGGCAAAGTTTGTTTGACGCAACTGGCAAAAGTTTGTTTAACACAACTAGTACAAGTTTGTTTGACGCAACTGGCCCAAGATTGTTCAACGCAACTGGCACAAGTTTGTTTTTCGCAACTGGCACAAGTTTGTTCTACGTAACTGGCACAAGTTTGTCCGACACAACTGGCCCAAGTTTGTTCGACGCAACTGGCCCAAGTTTGTTTGACGCACCTGGCAAAAGTTTGTTTGACTCAACTGGCACAAGTTTGTTCTACGCAACTGGCACAAGTTTGTTCGACGAAACTGGCACAAGTTTTTTCTATGCAACTGGCATAAGTTTGTTCTACGCAACTGGCACAAGTTTTTTCTATGCAACTGGCACAAGTTTGTTCTACGCAACTGGAAAATGTTTGTTCTACGCAACTGGCACAAGTTTGTTCTATGCACCTGGCACAAGTTTGTTTGACGCAACTGGCACAAGTTTCTTTGACGCAACTGGCACAAGTTTGTTCTATGCAACTGGCCCAAGTTTGTTTGAGGCAACTAGCACAAGGTTGTTCTACGCAACTGGCACAAGTTTGTTCTACGCAACTGGCACAAGTTTGTTTGACACAAATGGCAAAAGTTTATTCTACGTAACTGGCACAAGTTTGTTCTACGCAACTGGCACAAGTTTGGTCTACGCAACTGGCACAAGTTTGTTCAACGCAACTGGCTCAAGTTTGTTCAACGCAACTGTCACAAGTCTGTTCGACGCAACTGGCACAAGTTTGTTCTACGCAACTGGCTCAAGTTTGTTCTACACAACTGGAAAAAGTTTGTTTGACGCAACTGGCGCAAGTTTGTTTGACGCAACTGGTCCAAGTTTGTTTGACGCAACTGGCACAAGTTTGTTCTACGCAACTGGCACAAGTTTGTTCTACGTAACTGGCACAAGTTTGTTCTACGCAACTGGCACAAGATTGTTCTACGCAACTGGTACAAGTTTGTTTGACACAAGTGGCACAAGTTTGTTCTACGCAACTGGCAAAAGTTTGTTTGACGCAACTGGCACAAGTTTGCTCGAAGCAAGTGGCACAAGTTTGTTCTATGCAACTGGCACAAGTTTGTTTGACACAACTGGCACAAGTTAGTTCTACGCAACTGGCACAAGTTTGTTCGATGCAACTGTCACAAGTATGTTTGACGCAACTGGCACAAGCTTGTTCGACGCAACTGGCACAAGTTTGTTCGATGCAACTGGCACAAGTTTGTTCGACGCAACTGGCACAAGTTTTTTTGACGCAACTGGCACAAGTTTGTTCTATGCAACTGGCCCAAGTTTGTTTGACGCAACTGGCACAAGTTTGTTCTACGCAACTGGCACAAGTTTGTTCGATGCAACTGGCACAAGTTTGTTCGGCGCAACTGGCACAAATTTGTCTAACACAACTAGCACAAGTTTATTCGACCCAACTGGCACAAGTTTGTTTGAAACAACTGGCACAAGTTTGTTGTACGCAACTGGCAAAAGTTTGTTTGACACAACTGGCACAAGTTTGCTCGACGCAAGTGGCACAAGTTTGTTCTATGCAACTGGCCCAAGTTTGTTTGACACAACTGGCATAAGGTTGTTCTACGCAACTGGCACAAGTTTGTTCGATGCAACTGTCACAAGTTTGTTTGACGCAACTGGCACAAGCTTGTTCGACGCAACTGGCACAGGTTTGTTCGATGCAACTGCCACAAGTTTTTTCGACGCAACTGGCACAAGTTTGTTTGACGCAACTGGCACAAGTTTGTTCTATGCAACTGGCCCAAGATTGTTTGACGCAACTGGCACAAGTTAGTTCGATGCAACTGGCACAAGTTTGTTCGGCGCAACTGGCACAAATTTGTCTAACGCAACTAGCACAAGTTTATTCGACCCAACTGGCACAAGTTTGTTTGACACAACTGGCACAAATTTTTTTGACGCAACTGGCACAAGTTTGTTTGACGCAACTGGCACAAGGTTGTTTTATGCAACTGGCACAAGTTTGTTCTATTGAACTGGCAGAAGTTTGTTCTACGCAACTGGCACAAGTTTCTTCTACACAACTGGCACAAGTTTGTTCTACGCAACTGGCACAAGTTTCTTCGACACAACTGGCCCAAGTTTGTTTGAGGCAACTGGCAAAAGTTTGTTTGACACAACTGGCACAAGTTTGTTCTACGCAACTGGCACAAGTTTGTTCGACGAAACTGGCACAAGTTTGTTCGACTCAACTGGCACAAGTTTGTTCAACGCAACTGGCACAAGTTTTTTCTACGCAACTGGCACAAGTTTGTTCTACGGAACTGGCACAAATTTGTTCTGTGCAACTGACACAAGTTTGTCTGACACAACTGGCACAAGTTTGTTCTACGTAACTGGCACAAGTTTGTTCTATGCAACTGGCAGAAGTTTGTTCGACGCAACCAGCACAAGTTTGTTTTATGCAACTGGCACAAGTTTGTTTGACGCAATTGGCACAAGTTTGTCCGACGCAACTGGCACAAGCTTGTTCGACGCAACTGGCACAAGTTTGTTCGATGCAACTGGCACAAGTTTGTTCTACGCAACTGGCACAAGTTTGTTCTATGCAACTGGCATAAATTTGTTTGACGCAACTGGCACAAGTTTGTTTGACGCAACTGGCACAAGGTTGTTTTATGCAACTGGCACAAGTTTGTTCTATGGAACTGGCAGAAGTTTGTTCTACGCAACTGGCACAAGTTTCTTCTACACAACTGGCACAAGTTTGTTCTACGCAACTGGCACAAGTTTCTTCGACACAACTGGCCCAAGTTTGTTTGAGGCAACTGGCACAAGTTTGTTTGACACAACTGGCTACAGGTTTGTTCTACGCAACTGGCACAAGTTTGTTCGACGAAACTGGCACAAGTTTGTTCGACGCAACTGGCACAAGTTTGTTCAACGCAACTGGCACTAGTTTTTTCTACGCAACTGGCACAAGTTTGTTCTACGGAACTGGCACAAATTTGTTCTGCGCAACTGACACAAGTTTGTCTGACACAACTGGCACAAGTTTGTTCTACGAAACTGGCACAAGTTTGTTCTATGCAACTGGCAGAAGTTTGTTCGACGCAACCGGCACAAGTTTGTTTTATGCAACTGGCACAAGTTTGTTTGACGCAATTGGCACAAGTTTGTCCTACGCAACTGGCACACGTTTGTTCGACGCAACTGGCACAAGTTTGTTCGATGCAACTGGCACAAGTTTGTTCTACGCAACTGGCACAAGTTTGTTCTATGCAACTGGCATAAATTTGTTTGACGCAACTGGCACAAGTTTGTTTGACGCAACTGGCACAAGGTTGCTCTACACAACTGGAACAAGTTTGTTCTATGCAACTGGCACAAGTTTGTTTGACACAACTGGCACAAGTTTTTTCTACGCAACTGGCACAAGTTTCTTCGACGCAACTGGCACAAGTTTGTTCGACGCAACTGGCCCAAACTTGTTTGACGCAACTGGCAGAAGTTTGATTGACACAACTGGCACAAGTTTGTTCTACGCAACTGGCACAAGTTTGTTCGACGAAACTGGCACAAGTTTGTTCTATGCAATTGACACAAGTTTGTTCGATGCAACTGGCACAAGTTTGTTCGACGCAACTGGCACAAGTTTGTTCGATGCAACAGGCACAAGTTTGTTCTACGCAACTGGCACAAGTTTGTTCTACGCAACTGGCACAAGTTTGTTTGATGCAACTGGCACAAGTTTGTTCATAGCAACTGACACAAGTTTGTTCTACGCAACTGGCACAAGTTTGTTCTTCGCAACTGGCACGAGTTTGTTCTATGCAACTGGCACAAGTTTGTTCGACGCAACTGGCACAAGTTTGTTCTACGCAACTAGCACAAATTGTTCTACGCAATTGGCACAAGTTTTTTGACGCAACTGGCACAAGTTTTTTCTACGCAACTAGCACAAATTGTTCTACGCAATTGGCACAAGTTTTTTGAAGCAACTGGCACAAGTTTGTTCTACGCAACTGGCACAAGTTTGTTCGACGAAACTGGCACAAGTTTGTTCTATGCAATTGACACAAGTTTGTTCGATGCAACTGGCACAAGTTTGTTCGACGCAACTGGCACAAGTTTGTTTGACGCAACAGGCACAAGTTTGTTCTACGCAACTGGCACAAGTCTGTTCTACGCAACTGGCACAAGTTTGTTTGATGCAACTGGCACAAGTTTGTTCATAGCAACTGACACACGTTTGTTCTACGCAACTGGCCCAAGTTTGTTCTTCGCAACTGGCACGAGTTTGTTCTATGCAACTGAGACAAGTTTGTTCTACGCAACTGGCCCAAGTTTGTTCTACGCAACTGGCACGATTTTGTTCTACGCAACTGGCACAAGTTTGTTCTATGGAACTGGCGCAAGTTTGTTCTGCGCTACTGGCCCATGTTTGTTCTTCGCAACTGGCACGAGTTTGTTCTATGCAACTGGCACAAGTTTGTTTGACGTAACTGGCACAAGTTTGTTCTACGCAACTTGCACAAATTTGTTCTACGCAACTGGCACAAGTTTGTTCTACGCAACTGGCACAAGTTTGTTCTACTCAACTGGCACAAGTTTGTTCTAAACAACTGGCCCAAGTTTGATTTACACAACTGGCACAAGTTTGTTCTACGCAACTGGCACAAGTTTGTTCGACGAAACTGGCACAAGTTTGTTCTATGCAATTGACACAAGTTTGTTCGATGCAACTGGCACAAGTTTGTTCGACGCAACTGGCACAAGTTTGTTCGACGCAACAGGCACAAGTTTGTTCCACGCAACTGGCACAAGTTTGTTCTACGCAACTGGCACAAGTTTGTTTGATGCAACTGGCACAAGTTTGTTCATAGCAACTGGCACAAGTTTGTTGTACGCAACTGGCACAAGTTTGTTCGACGCAACTGGCACAAGTTTGTTCTACGCAACTGGCACAAGTTTGTTCTACGCAACTGGCACAAGTTTGTTCTACAAAACTGGCACAAGTTTGTTTGACGCAACTGGCCCAAGTTTGTTTGACGCAACTGGCAAAAGTTTGTTTGAAACAACTGGCACAAGTTTGTTCTACGCAACTGTCACAAGTTTGTTCAACACAACTGGCACAAGTTTGTCAAACGCAACTGGCACAAGTTTGTTTGACACAACTGGCACAAGTTTGTTCTATGCAACTGGAAAATGTTTGTTCTACACAACTGGCACAAGTTTGTTCTACGCAACTGGCACAAGTTTGTTCTACGTAACTGGAAAATGTTTGTTCTACCCAACTGGCACAAGTTTGTTCTACGCAACTGGCTCAAGTTTGTTCTACGCAACTGGCACAAGTTTGTTCAACACAACTGGCACAAGTTTGTTTGACGCAACTGGCAAAATTTGTTTAACGCAACTGGCACAAGTTTGTTTGACGCAACTGGCACAAGTTTGTTCAATGCAACTGGCACAAGTTTGTACTTCGCAACTGGCACAAGTATGTTCTACGTAACTGGCACAAGTTTGTCCGACACAACTGGCACAATTTTGTTCGACGCAACTGGCCTAAGTTTGTTTGACGCAACTGGCAAAAGTTTGTTTGACACAACTGGCACAAGTTTGTTCTACGCAACTGGCACAGGTTTGTTCGACGCAACTGGCACAAGTTTGTCCGACGCAACTGGCATAAGTTTGTTCTACGCAACTGGCACAAGTTTGTTCGACACAATTGGCACAAGTTTGTCCGATGCAACTGTCACAAGTGTGTTCGACGCAACTGGCACAAGTATGTTCGATGTAACTGGCACAAGTTTGTTCTACGCAACTGGCACAAGTTTGTTCTATGCAACTGGCATAAATTTGTTTGACGCAACTGGCCCAAGTTTGTTTGACGCAACTGGGAAAAGTTTGTTTGACACAACTGGCACAAAGTTTGTTCTACGCAACTGGCACAAGTTTGTTCGACGCAACTGGCACAAGTTTTTTTGACGCAACTGGCAAAAGTTTGTTTGAAACAACTGGCACAAGTTTGTTCAGCGCAACTGGCACAATTTTGTTCTACGCAACTGGCACACGTTTGTTCTACGCAACTGCCTCAAGTTTGTTCTACGCAACTGGCACAAGTTTGTTTGATGCAACTGGCACAAGTTTGTTCTATGCAACTGGCACAAGTTTGTTTGACGCAACTGGCACAAGTTTGTTCTACGCAACTGGCACAAGTTTGTTCTACGCAACTGGCACAAGTTTGTTCTACGCAACTGGCACAAGTTTGTTTGACACAACTGGCACAAGTTTGTTCTACGTAGCTGGCACAAGATTGTTCTACGCAAGTGGCACAAGTTTGTTCTACGCAACTGGCACAAGTTTGTTCTACGCAACTGGCACAAGTTTGTTTGACACAACTAGCACAAGTTTGTTCTACGTAACTGGCACAAGTTTGTTCTACGCAACTGGCACACGTTTGTTTGACACAACTGGCACAAGTTTGTTCTACGCAACTGGCACAAGTTTGTTAAACGCAAATGGCACTAGTTTGTTTGACGCAACTGGCACAAGTTTGTTCTACGCAACTGGCACAAGTTTGTTTGATGCAACTGGCACAAGTTTGTTCGACGCAACTGGCACAAGTTTGTTCAACGCAACTGTCACAAGTTTGTTCGACGCAGCTGGCACAAGTTTGTTCTACGCAACTTTCACAGGTTTGTTCTGCGCAACTGGCACAAGTTTATTTGATGCAACTGGCACAAGTTTCTTTGACACAAATGGCACAAGTTTGTCCTACGCAAGTGGCACAAGTTTGTAGTTCGCAACTGGCACAAGTTTGTTCTACGCAACTGGCACAAGTTTGTTTGACGCAACTGGCACAAGTTTGTTATACGAAACTGGCACAAGTTTGTAGATCGCAACTGGCACAAGTTTGTTCTACGCAACTGGCCCAAGTTTGTTTGACGCAACTGGCACAAGTTTGTTCTACGCAACTGACACAAGTTTGTTCTACGCAACTGGCACAAGTTTGTTCTACGCAACTAGCACAAGTTTGTTCTACGTAACTGGCACAAGTTTGTTCTACGCAACTGCACAAAGTTGTTCTACGCAACTGGCACAATTTTGTTCTATGCAACTGGCACAAAGTTGTTCTACGTAACTGGCACAAGTTTATTTGACGCAACTGGAACAAGTTTATTTGACGCAACTGTCACAAGTTTCTTTGACGCAACTGGCACAAGTTTGTCCTACGCAAGTGGCACAAGTTTGTAGATCGCAACTGGCGCAAGTTTGTTCTACGCAACTGGCACAAGTTTGTTTGACGCAACTGGCACAAGTTTGTCCTACGCAAGTGGCACAAGTTTGTAGTTCGCAACTGGCACAAGTTTGTTCTACGCAACTGGCCCAAGTTTGTTTGAAGCAACTGGCACAAGTTTGTTCTACGCAACTGACACAAGTTTGTTCTAAGCAACTGGCACAAGTTTGTTCTACGCAACTGGCGCAAGTTTGTTCTACGCAACTGGCACAAGTTTGTTCTACGCAACTGGCACAAGTTTGTTCTACGCAACTAGCACAAAGTTGTTCTACGCAACTGGCACAATTTTGTTCTATGCAACAGGCACAAGTTTGTTCTTCGCAACTGGCACAAGATTGTTTGACGCAACTGGCACAAGTTTGTTCTACGCAACTGGCACAAGTTTGTTCTACGCAACTGGCCCAAGTTTGTTTGGCGCAACTGGCACAAGTTTGTTCTACGCAACTGGCACAAGATTGTTCTACACAACAGGCACAAGTTTGTTCTACGCAACTGGCACAAGTTTGTTCCACGGAACTGGCACAAGTTTGTTCGACGCAACTGGCACAAGTTTCTTCTACGCAACTGGCACAAGTTTGTTCTACGCAACTGGCACAAACTTGTTTGTCGCAATTGGTACAAGTTTGTTTTCGCAACTGGCACAAGTTTCTTCAAAGCAACTGGCACAAGTTTGTTCGACGCAACTGGCCCAAGTTTGTTTGACGCAACTGGCACAAGTTTGTTCGATGCAACTGACACAAGTTTGTTCTACGCAACTGGCACAAGTTTGTTCTACGCAACTGGCACAAGTTTGTTTTATGCAACTGGCAGAAGTTTGTTTGACGCAACTCACACAAGTTTGTTCTATGCAACTGGCACAAGTTTGTTCTACGCAACTGGCAAAGGTTTGTTCTACGTAACTGGCACAAGTTTGTTCTATGCAACTGACACAAGTTTGTTTGACACAACTGGCACAAGTTTGTTCTACGCAACTGGCAAAAGTTTGTTCTACGCAACTGGCACAAGTTTGTTCGACGCAAGTGGCACAAGTTTGTTTGACACAACTGGCAGAGTTTGTTCTACGCAACTGGCACAAGTTTGTTCGATGCAACTGGCACAAGTTTGTTTGACGCAACTGGCACAAGCTTGTTCGACACAACTGGCACAAGTTTGTTCGATGCAAATGGCACAAGTTTGTTCGACGCAACTGTCACGAGTTTGTTTAACGCAACTGGCACAAGTTTATTCGACCCAACTGGCAAAAGTTTGGTTGACGCAACTGGCAAAAGTTTGTTTGACGCAACTGGCACAAGTTTTTTTGACGCAACTGGCACAAGTTTGTTTGACGCAACTGGCACAAGGTTGTTTGACGCAACTGGCACAAGGTTGTTCTACACAACTGGCACAAGTTTGTTCGACGCAACTGAAACAAGTTTGTTTGACGCAACTGGCACAAGTTTGTTTGACAAAACTGGCACAAGTTTGTTCTACGTAACTGGCACAAGTTTGTTCTACGCAACTGGCACAAGTTTGTTCGACGCAACTGGCACAAGTTTGTTTTATGCAACTGGCACAAGTTTCTTTGACGAAACTGGCACAAGTTTGTTCGACGCAACTGGCCCAAGATTGTTTGACGCAACAGCACAAGTTTGTTTGACAAAACTGGCACAAGTTTGTTCTACGCAACTGGCACAAGTTTGTTTTACGCAACTGGCACAAGTTTGTTCGACGCAATTGGCACTAGTTTGTTTTATGCAACTGGCACAAGTTTGTTTGACACAACTGGCAGAAGTTTGTTCTACGCAACTGGCACAAGTTTGTTTGACGCAATTGGCACAAGTTTGTCCGACACAACTGGCACAAGTGTGTTTGACGCAACTGGCACAAGTTTGTTCAATGCAACTGGCACAAGTTTGGTCTACGCAACTGGCACAAGTTTGTTCTATGCAACTGGCATAAATTTGTTTGACGCAACTGGCACAAGTCTGTTTGACTTAAGTGGCACAAGTTTGTTCTGCGCAACTGGCACAAGTTTGTTCCACGCAACTGGCACAAGTTTGTTCGATGCAACTGGCACAAGTCTGTTCTACGCAACTGGCTCAAGTTTGTTTTACGCAACTAGCACAAGTTTGTTTGACACAACTGGCAAATGTTTGTCCTACGCATCTGGCACAAGTTTGTTCTACGCAACTGGCACAAGTTTGTTTGACACAACTCGCACAAGTTTGTTTTACGCAACTGGCATAAGTTTGTTCTACGCTACTGGCACAAGTTTGTTTGACACAACTGGCACAAGTTTGTTCTACGTAACTGGCACAAGGTTGTTCTACGCAACTGACTCAAGTTTGTTCTACGCAACTGGCACAAGTTTGTTTGACGCAACTGGCACAAGTTTGTACTACGCAACTGGCCCAAGTTTGTTTGACGCAACTGGCAGAAGTTTGTTCTATGCAACTGGCACAAGTTTGTTCCACGTAACGGGCACAAGTTTGTTCTACGCAACTGGCACAAGTTTGTTCTACGCAACTGGCAAAAGTTTGTTCTGCGCAACTGGCACAAGTTTGTTAAATGCAACTGGCACAAGTTTGTTCTATGCAATTAAAACACAAGTTTGTTCTACGCAACTGGCACAAGTTTGTTCGACGCAACTGGCACAAGTTTGTTCTACGCAACTGGAAAATGTTTGTTCTATGCAACTGGCACAAGTTTGTTCTACACAACTGGCTCCAGTTTGTTCTACGCAACTGGCACAAGTTTGTTCAGCGCAACTGGCACAAGTTTGTTTGACGCAACTGGCAAAAGTTTGTTTAATGCAACTAGCACAAGTTTGTTTGACGCAACTGGCCCAAGTTTGTTCAACGCAACTGGCACAAGTTTGTAGTTCGCAACTGGCACAAGTATGTTCTACGTAACTGGCACAAGTTTGTCCGACACAACTGGCACAATTTTGTTCGACGCAACTGGCCCAAGTTTGTTTGACGCAACTGGCAAAAGTTTGTTTGACACAACTGGCACAAGTTTGTTCTACGCAACTGGCACAAGTTTGTTCGACGCAACTGGCACAAGTTTGTCCGAAGCAACTGGCATAAGTTTGTTCTACGCAACAAGCACAAGTTTGTTCGACGCAATTGGCACAAGTTTGTCCGACGCAACTGTCACAAGTGTGTCCGACGCAACTGGCACAAGTTGGTTCGACGCAACTGGCAAAAGTTTGTTCAACGCAACTGGCACAAGTTTGTTCTATGCAACTGGCATAAATTTGTTTGACGCAACTGGCCCAAGTTTGTTTGACACAACTTGGAAAAGATTGTTTGACACAACTGGCACAAAGTTTGTTCTACGCAACTGGCACAAGTTTGTTCGACGCAACTGGCCCAAGTTTGTTTGACGCAACTGGCAAAAGTTTGTTTGAAACAACTGGCACAATTTTGTTCAGCGCAACTGGCACAATTTTGTTCTACGCAACTGGCACACGTTTGTTCTACGCAACTGCCTCAAGTTTGTTCAACGCAACTGGCACAAGTTTGTTTGACGCAACTGGCACAAGTTTGTTCTATGCAACTGGCACAAGTTTGTTTGACGCAACTGGCACAAGTTTGTTCTCACAACTGGCACTAGTTTGTTTGACACAACTGGCACAAGTTTGTTCTACGTAACTGGCACAAGTTTGTTCTACGCAACTGGCACAAGTTTGTTCTACGCAACTGGGACAAGTTTGTTCTACGCAACTGGCACAAGTTTGTTTGACACAACTAGCACAAGTTTGTTCTACGTAACTGGCACAAGTTTGTTCAACGCAGCTGGCACAAGTTTGTTCGACGCAACTGGCACACGTTTGTTTGACTCAACTGGCACAAGTTTGTTCTACGCAACTGGCAGAAGTTTGTTAAACGCAACTGGCACTAGTTTGTTTGACGCAACTGGCACAAGTTTGTTCTACGCAACTGGCACAAGTTTGTTTGATGCAACTGGCACAAGTTTGTTCGACGCAACTGGCACAAGTTTGTTCAATGCAACTGTCACAAGTTTGTTCGACGCAACTGGCACAAGTTTGTTCTACGCAACTTTCACAAGTTTGTTCTGCGCAACTGGCACAAGTTTATTTGATGCAACTGGCACAAGTTTCTTTGACGCAACTGGCACAAGTTTGTTCTACGCAACTGGCACAATTTTGTAGTTCTCAACTGGCACAAGTTTGTTCTACGCAACTGGCACAAGTTTTTTCTACGCAACTGGCATAAGTTTATCCTACGAAACTGGCACAAGTTTGTAGTTCGCAACTGGCACAAGTTTGTTCTACGCAACTGGCCCAAGTTGGTTTGACGCAACTGGCACAAGTTTGTTCTACGCAACTGACACAAGTTTGTTTTTACGCAACTGGCACAAGTTTGTTCTACGCAACTAGCACAAGTTTGTTCTATGCAACTGGCACATGTTTGTTCTACGCAACTGGCACAAAGTTGTTCTACGCAACTGGCACAACTTTGTTCTATGCAACTGGCACAAAGTTGTTCTACGTAACTGGCACAAGTTTATTTGACGCAAATGGAACAAGTTTATTTGACGCAACTGTCACAAGTTTCTTTGACGCAACTGGCACAAGTTTGTCCTACGCAAGTGGCACAAGATTGTAGTTCGCAACTGGCGCAAGTTTGTTCAGCGCAACTGGCACAATTTTGTTCTACGCAACTGGCACACGTTTGTTCTATGCAACTGCCTCAAGTTTGTTCTACGCAACTGGCCCAAGTTTTTTTGACGCAACTGGCACAAGTTTGTTCTAAGCAACTGGCACAAGTTTGTTCTACGCAACTGGCACAAGTTTGGTCTACGCAACTGGCACAAGTTTGTTCTACGCAACTGGCACAAGTTTGTTCTACGCAACTGGCACAAAGTTGTTCTACGCAACTGGCAAAATTTTGTTCTATGCAACAGGCACAAGTTTGTTCTTCGCAACTGGCACAAGATTGTTTGACGCAACTGGCACAAGTTTGTACTACGCAACTGGCACAAGTTTGTTCTACGCAACTGGCCCAAGTTTGTTTGACGCAACTGGCACAAGTTTGTTCTTCACAACTGGCACAAGATTGTTCTACACAACTGGCACAAGTTTGTTCTACGCAACTGGCACAAGTTTGTTCCACAGAACTGGCACAAGTTTGTTCGACGCAACTGGCACAAGTTTGTTCGACGCAACTGGCATAAGTTTGTTCTACGCAACTGGCACAAGTTTGTTCGACGCAATTGGCACAAGTTTGTCCGACGCAACTGTCACAAGTGTGTCTGACGCAACTGGCACAAGTTGGTTCGATGCAACTGACAAAAGTTTGTTCTATGCAACTGGCACAAGTTTGTTCTATGCAACTGGCATAAATTTGTTTGACGCAACTGGCCCAAGTTTGTTTGACACAACTTGGAAAAGATTGTTTGACACAACTGGCACAAAGTTTGTTCTACGCAACTGGCACAAGTTTGTTCGACGCAACTGGCCCAAGTTTGTTTGATGCAACTGGCAAAAGTTTGTTTGAAACAACTGGCACAATTTTGTTCAGCGCAACTGGCACAATTTTGTTCTACGCAACTGGCACACGTTTGTTCTACGCAACTGCCTCAAGTTTGTTCAACGCAACTGGCACAAGTTTGTTTGACGCAACTGGCACAAGTTTGTTCTATGCAACTGGCACAAGTTTGTTTGACGCAACTGGCACAAGTTTGTTCTACGCAACTGGCACAAGTTTGTTGTACGCAACTGGCACAAGTTTGTTCTACGCAACTGGCACAAGTTTGTTTGACACAACTGGCACAAGTTTGTTCTACGTAACTGGCACAAGTTTGTTCTACGCAAGTGGCACAAGTTTGTTCTACGCAACTGGCACAAGTTTGTTCTACGCAACTGGCACAAGTTTGTTTGACACAACTAGCACAAGTTTGTTCTACGTAACTGGCACAAGTTTGTTCAACGCAGCTGGCACAAGTTTGTTCGACGTTACTGGCACACGTTTGTTTGACACAACTGGCACAAGTTTGTTCTACGCAACTGGCAGAAGTTTGTTAAACGCAACTGGCACTAGTTTGTTTGACGCAACTGGCACAAGTTTGTTCTACGCAACTGGCACAAGTTTGTTTGATGCAACTGGCACAAGTTTGTTCGACGCAACTGGCACAAGTTTGTTCAATGCAACTGTCACAAGTTTGTTTGACGCAACTGGCACAAGTTTGTTCTACGCAACTTTCACAAGTTTGTTCTGCGCAACTGGCACAAGTTTATTTGATGCAACTGGCACAAGTTTCTTTGACGCAACTGGCACAAGTTTGTTCTACGCAACTGGCACAATTTTGTAGTTCTCAACTGGCACAAGTTTGTTCTACGCAACTGGCACAAGTTTGTTCTACGCAACTGGCACAAGTTTGTCCTACGAAACTGGCACAAGTTTGTAGTTCGCAACTGGCACAAGTTTGTTCTACGCAACTGGCCCAAGTTGGTTTGACGCAACTGGCACAAGTTTGTTCTACGCAACTGACACAAGTTTGTTCTACGCAACTGGCACAAGTTTGTTCTACGCAACTAGCACAAGTTTGTTCTATGCAACTGGTACAAGTTTGTTCTACGCAACTGGCACAAAGTTGTTCTACGCAACTGGCACAAGTTTCTTTGACGCAACTGGCACAAGTTTGTCCTACGCAAGTGGCACAAGATTGTAGTTCGCAACTGGCGCAAGTTTGTTCAGCGCAACTGGCACAATTTTGTTCTACGCAACTGGCACAATTTTGTTCTACGCAACTGGCACACGTTTGTTCTACGCAACTGGCACAAGTTTGTTTGATGCAACTGGCACAAGTTTGTTCTATGCAACTGGCACAAGTTTGTTTGACGCAACTGGCACAAGTTTGTTCTACGCAACTGGCACAAGTTTGTTCTACGCAACTGGCACAAGTTTGTTCTGCGCAACTGGCAGAAGTTTGTTCTACGCAACTAGCACAAGTTTGTTCTATGCAACTGGCACAAGTTTGTTCTACGCAACTGGCACAAAGTTGTTCTACGCAACTGGCACAACTTTGTTCTGTGCAACTGGCACAAAGTTGTTCTACGTAACTGGCACATGATTATTTGACGCAAATGGAACAAGTTTATTTGACGCAACTGTCACAAGTTTCTTTGACGCAACTGGCACAAGTTTGTCCTACGCAAGTGGCACAAGATTGTAGTTCGCAACTGGCGCAAGTTTGTTCAGCGCAACTGGCACAATTTTGTTCTACGCAACTGGCACACGTTTGTTCTACGCAACTGCCTCAAGTTTGTTCTACGCAACTGGCACAAGTTTGTTTGATGCAACTGGCACAAGTTTGTTCTATGCAACTGGCACAAGTATGTTTGACGCAACTGGGACAAGTTTGTTCTACGCAACTGGCACAAGTTTGTTCTACGCAACTGGCACAAGTTTGTTCTACTCAACTGGCACAAGTTTGTTTGACACAACTGGCACAAGTTTGTTCTACGTAACTGGCACAAGATTGTTCTACGCAAGTGGCACAAGTTTGTTCTATGCAACTGGCACAAGTTTGTTCTACGCAACTGGCACAAGTTTGTTTGACACAACTAGCACAAGTTTGTTCTACGTAACTGGCACAAGTTTGTTCTACGCAACTGGCACAAGTTTGTTCGACGCAACTGGCACACGTTTGTTTGACACAACTGGCACAAGTTTGTTCTACGCAACTGGCACAAGTTTGTTAAACGCAACTGGCACTAGTTTGTTTGACGCAACTGGCACAAGTTTGTTTGATGCAACTGGCACAAGTTTGTTCGACGCAACTGGCACAAGTTTGTTCAACGCAACTGGCACAAGTTTGATTGATGCAACTGGCACAAGTTTGTTCTACGCAACTGGCACAAGTTTGTTTGATGCAACTGGCACAAGTTTGTTCGACGCAACTGGCACAAGTTTGTTTGATGCAACTGGCACAAGTTTGTTCGACGCAACTGGCACAAGTTTGTTCTACGCAACTGGCACAAGTTTGTTTGATGCAACTGGCACAAGTTTGTTCGACGCAGCTGGCACAAGTTTATTTGATGCAACTGGCACAAGTTTCTTTGACACAACTGGCACAAGTTTGTCCTACGCAAGTGGCACAAGTTTGTAGTTCGCAACTGGCACAAGTTTGTTCTTCGCAACTGGCACAAGTTTGTTTGACGCAACTGGCACAAGTTTGTTATACGAAACTGGCACAAGTTTGTAGATCGCAACTGGCACAAGTTTGTTCGACGCAACTGGCCCAAGTTTGTTTGACGCAACTGGCACAAGTTTGTTCTACGCAACTGACACAAGTTTGTTCTACGCAACTAGCACAAGTTTGTTCTACGGAACTGGCACAAGTTTGTTCTACGCAACTGGCACAAAGTTGTTCTACGCAACTGGCACAATTTTGTTCTATGCAACTGGCACAAAGTTGTTCTACGTAACTGGCTCAAGTTTATTTGATGCAACTGGAACAAGTTTATTTGACGCAACTGTCACAAGTTTCTTTGACGCAACTGGCACAAGTTTGTCCTACGCAAGTGGCACAAGTTTGTAGTTCGCAACTGGCGCAAGTTTGTTCTACGCAACTGGCACAAGTTTGTTTGACGCAACTGGCACAAGTTTGTCCTATGAAACTGGCACAAGTTTGTAGTTCGCAACTGGCAAAAGTTTGTTCTACGCAACTGGCCCAAGTTTGTTTGACACAACTGGCACAAGTTTGTTCTACGCAACTGACACAAGTTTCTTCTAAGCAACTGGCACAAGTTTGTTCTACGCAACTGGCACAAGTTTGTTCTACGCAACTGGCACAAGTTTGTTCTACGCAACTGGCACAAGTTTGTTCTACGCAACTGGCACAAAGTTGTTCTATGCAACTGGCACAATTTTGTTCTATGCAACAGGCACAAGTTTGTTCTTCGCAACTGGCACAAGATTGCTTGACGCAACTGGCACAAGTTTGATCTACGCAACTGGCACAAGTTTGTTCTACGCAACTGGCCCAAGTTTGTTTGATGCAACTGGCACAAGTTTGTTCTACGCAACTGGCACAAGATTGTTCTACACAACTGGCACAAGTTTGTTCTACGCAACTGGTACAAGTTTGTTCCACGGAACTGGCACAAGTTTGTTCGACGCAACTGGCACAAGTTTCTTCTATGCAACTGGCACAAGTTTGTTCTACGCAACTGGCACAAACTTGTTTGTCGCAATTGGCACAAGTTTGTTTTCGCAACTGGCCCAAGTTTCTTCTACGCAACTCACACAAGTTTGTTCTATGCAACTGTCAGAAGTTTGTTCGACGCAACTGGCACAAGTTTGTTCTACGCAACTGGCACAAGTTTGTTCTTCGCAACTGGCACAAGATTGTTCAACACAACTGGCACAAGTTTCTTTGACGCAACTGGCACAAGTTTGTTCGACGCAACTGGCCAAAGTTTGTTTGACGCAACTGGCACAAGTTTGTTCTACGCAACTGACACAAGTTTGTTCTACGCAACTGGCACAAGTTTGTTCTACGCAACTGGCAGAAGTTTGTTTTATGCAACTGGCAGAAGTTTGTTTGACGCAACTCACACAAGTTTGTTCTATGCAACTGGCACAAGTTTGTTCTACGCAACTGGCAAAGGTTTGTTCTACGTAACTGGCACAAGTTTGTTCTACGCAACTGGCACAAGTTTGTTCTATGCAAATGACACAAGTTTGTTTGACACAACTGGCACAAGTTTGTTCTACGCAACTGGCAAAAGTTTGTTCTACGCAACTGGCACAAGTTTGTTCGACGCAAGTGGCACAAGTTTGTTTGACACAACTGGCACAGTTTGTTCTACGCAACTGGCACAAGTTTGTTCGATGCAACTGGCACAAGTTTGTTTGACGCAACTGGCACAAGCTTGTTCGACACAACTGGCACAAGTTTGTTCGATGCAAATGGCACAAGTTTGTTCGACGCAACTGTCAAAAGTTTGTTTAACGCAACTGGCACAAGTTTATTTGACCCAACTGGCAAAAGTTTGTTTGACGCAACTGGCAAATTTTTGTTTGACGCAACTGGCACAAGTTTTTTTGACGCAACTGGCACAAGTTTGTTTGACGTAACTGGCACAAGGTTGTTTGACGCAACTGGCACAAGGTTGTTCTACACAACTGGCACAAGTTTGTTCGACGCAACTGGCACAAGTTTGTTTGACAAAACTGGCACAAGTTTGTTCTACGTAACTGGCACAAGTTTGTTCTACGCAACTGGCACAAGTTTGTTCGACGCAACTGGCACAAGTTTTTTTTATGCAACTGGCACAAGTTTCTTTGACGAAACTGGCACAAGTTTGTTCGACGCAACTGGCCCAAGATTGTTTGACGCAACTGGCACAAGTTTGTTTGACAAAACTGGCACAAGTTTGTTCTACGCAACTGGCACAAGTTTGTTTTACGCAACTGGCACAAGTTTGTTCGACGCAACTGGCACGAGTTTGTTTTATGCAACTGGCACAAGTTTGTTTGACACAACTGGCAGAAGTTTGTTCTACGCAACTGGCACAAGTTTGTTTGACGCAATTGGCACAAGTTTGTCCGACACAACTGGCACAAGTGTGTTCGACGCAACTGGCACAAGTTTGTTCGAAGCAACTGGCACAAGTTTGGTCTACGCAACTGGCACAAGTTTGTTCTATGCAACTGGCATAAATTTGTTTGACGCAACTGGCACAAGTCTGTTTGACTTAAGTGGCACAAGTTTGTTCTGCGCAACTGGCACAAGTTTGTTCCACGCAACTGGCACAAGTTTGTTCGATGCAGCTGGCACAAGTCTGTTCTACGCAACTGGCTCAAGTTTGTTTTACGCAACTAGCACAAGTTTGTTTGACACAACTGGCACATGTTTGTCCTACGCATCTGGCACAAGTTTGTTCTACGCAACTGGTCCAAGTTTGTTTGACACAACTCGCACAAGTTTGTTTTACGCAACTGGCATAAGTTTGTTCTACGCTACTGGCACAAGTTTGTTTGACACAACTGGCACAAGTTTGTTCTACGTAACTGGCACAATGTTGTTCTACGCAACTGGCTCAAGTTTGTTCTACGCAACTGGCACAAGTTTGTTTGACGCAACTGGCACAAGTTTGTTCTACGCAACTGGCCCAAGTTTGTTTGACGCAACTGGCAGAAGTTTGTTCTATGCAACTGGCACAAGTTTGTTCCACGTAACGGGCACAAGTTTGTTCTACGCAACTCGCACAAGTTTGTTTGACAAAACTGGCACAAGTTTGTTCTACGCAACTGGCAAAAGTTTGTTCTGCGCAACTGGCACAAGTTTGTTCGACGCAAGTGGCACAAGTTTGTTCTATGCAATTGGCACAAGTTTGTTCTACGCAACTGGCACAAGTTTGTTCTACGCAACTGGAAAATGTTTGTTCTATGCAACTGGCACAAGTTTGTTCTACACAACTGCCTCAAGTTTGTTCTACGCAACTGGCACAAGTTTGTTCAACGCAACTGGCACAAGTTTGTTTGACGCAACTGGCAAAAGTTGGTTTAACGCAACTAGCACAATTTTGTTTGACGCAACTGGCCCAAGTTTGTTCAACGCAACTGGCCCAAGTTTGTAGTTCGCAACTGGCACATGTATGTTCTACGTAACTGGCACAAGTTTGTCCGACACAACTGGCACAATTTTGTTCGACGCAACTGGCCCAAGTTTGTTTGACGCAACTGGCAAAAGTTTGTTTGACACAACAGGCACAAGTTTGTTCTACGCAACTGGCACAAGTTTGTTCGACGCAACTGGCACAAGTTTGTCCGACGCAACTGGCATAAGTTTTTTCTACGCAACTGGCACAAGTTTGTTCGATGCAATTGGCACAAGTTTGTCCGACGCAACTGTCACAAGTGTGTCCGACGCAACTGGCACAAGTTGGTTCGATGCAACTGGCAAAAGTTTGTTCTACGCAACTGGCACAAGTTTGTTCTATGCAACTGGCATAAATTTGTTTGACGCAACTGGCCCAAGTTTGTTTGACACAACTTGGAAAAGATTGTTTGACACAACTGGCACAAAGTTTGTTCTACGCAACTGGCACAAGTTTGTTCGACGCAACTGGCCCAAGTTTGTTTGACGCAACTGGCAAAAGTTTGTTTGAAACAACTGGCACAATTTTGTTCAGCGCAACTGGCACAATTTTGTTTTACGCAACTGGCACATGTTTGTTCTACGCAACTGCCTCAAGTTTGTTCTACGCAACTGGCACAAGTTTGTTTGACGCAACTGGCACAAGTTTGTTCTATGCAACTGGCACAAGTTTGTTTGTCGCAACTGGCACAAGGTTTTTCTAGCCAACTGGCACAAGTTTGTTCTACGCAACTGGCACAAGTTTGTTCTACGCAACTGGCACAAGTTTGTTTGACACAACTGGCACAAGTTAGTTCTACGTAACTGGCACAAGTTTGTTCTACGCAAGAGGCACAAGTTTGTTCTACGCAACTGGGACAAGTTTGTTCTACGCAACTGGCACAAGTTTGTTTGACACAACTAGCACAAGTTTGTTCTACGTAACTGGCACAAGTTTGTTCAACGCAACTGGCACAAGTTTGTTCGACGCAACTGGCACACGTTTGTTTGACACAACTGGCACAAGTTTGTTCTACGTAACTGGCAGAAGTTTGTTAAACGCAACTGGCACTAGTTTGTTTGACGCAACTGGCACAAGTTTGTTCTATGCAACTGGCACAAGTTTGTTTGATGCAACTGGCACAAGTTTGTTCGACGCAACTGGCACAAGTTTGTTCAATGCAACTGTCACAAGTTTGTTCGACGCAACTGGCACAAGTTTGTTCTACGCAACTTTCACAAGTTTGTTCTGCGCAACTGGCACAAGTTTATTTGATGCAACTGGCACAAGTTTCTTTGACGCAACTGGCACAAGTTTGTTCTACGCAACTGGCACAATTTTGTAGTTCTCAACTGGCACAAGTTTGTTCTACGCAACTGGCACAAGTTTGTTCTACGCAACTGGCACAAGTTTGTTCTACGCAACTGGCACAAGTTTGTCCTACGAAACTGGCACAAGTTTGTAGTTCGCAACTGGCACAAGTTTGTTCTACTCAACTGGCCCAAGTTGGTTTGACGCAACTGGCACAAGTTTGTTCTACGCAACTGACACAAGTTTGTTCTACGCAACTGGCACAAGTTTGTTCTACGCAACTGGCACAAGTTTGTTCTATGCAACTGGCACAAGTTTGTTTTACGCAACTGGCACAAAGTTGTTCTACGCAACTGGCACAACTTTGTTCTATGCAACTGGCACAAAGTTGTTCTATGTAACTGGCACAAGTTTATTTGACGCAAATGGAACAAGTTTCTTTGACGCAACTGGCACAAGTTTGTCCTACGCAAGTGGCACAAGATTGTAGTTCGCAACTGGCGCAAGTTTGTTCTACGCAACTGGCCCAAGTTTGTTTGACGCAACTGGCACAAGTTTGTTCTACGAAACTGGCACAAGTTTGTAGTTCGCAACTGGCACAAGTTTGTTCTACGCAACTGGCCCAAGTTTGTTTGACGCAACTGGCACAAGTTTGTTCTACGCAACTGACACAAGTTTGTTCTATGCAACTGGCACAAGTTTGTTCTACGCAACTAGCACAAGTTTGTTCTACGCAACTGGCACAAGTTTGTTCTACGCAACTGGCACAAAGTTGTTCTACGCAACTGGCACAATTTTGTTCTATGCAAGAGGCACAAGTTTGTTCTTCGCAACTGGCACAAGATTGTTTGACGCAACTGGCACAAGTTTGTTCTACGCAACTGGCACAAGTTTGTTCTACGCAACTGGCCCAAGTTTGTTTGACGCAACTGGCACAAGTTTGTTCTACGCAATTGGCACAAGATTGTTCTACACAACTGGCACAAGTTTGTTCGACGCAACTGGCACAAGTTTCTTCTACGCAACTGGCACAAGTTTCTTTGAGGGAACTGGCACAAGTTTGTTTGAGGCAACTGGCACAAGTTTGTTCTACGCAACTGGCCCAAGTTTGTTTGACGCAACTGGCAGAAGTTTGTTCTATGCAACTGGCACAAGTTTGTTCCACGTAACGGGCACAAGTTTGTTCTACGCAACTGGCACAAGTTTGTTTGAATAAACTGGCACAAGTTTGTTCTACGCAATTGGCAAAAGTTTGTTCTGCGCAACTGGCACAAGTTTGTTCGACGCAAGTGGCAAAAGTTTGTTCTATGCAACTGGCACAAGTTTGTTCTACGCAACTGGCACAAGTTTGTTCGATGCAACTGGCACAAGTTTGTTTGGCGCAACTGGCACAAGTTTGTTCTACGCAACTGGCACAAGTTTGTTCTACGCAACTGGCCCAAGTTTGTTTGACGCAACTGGCACAAGTTTGTTCTACGCAATTGGCACAAGATTGTTCTACACAACTGGCACAAGTTTGTTCTATGCAACTGGCACAAGTTTGTTCCACGGAACTGGCACAAGTTTATTCGACGCAACTGGCACAAGTTTCTTCTACGCAACTGGCACAAGTTTCTTTGACGCATCTGGCACAAGTTTGTTTGATGCAACTGGCACAAGTTTGTTCTACGCAACTGGCCCAAGTTTGTTTGACGCAACTGGCAGAAGTTTGTTCTATGCAACTGGCACAAGTTTGTTCCACGTAACGGGCACAAGTTTGTTCTACGCAACTGGCACAAGTTTCTTTGACAAAACTGGCACAAGTTTGTTCTACGCAATTGGCAAAAGTTTGTTCTGCGCAACTGGCACAAGTTTGTTCGACGCAAGTGGCAAACGTTTGTTCTATGCAACTGGCACAAGTTTGTTCTACGCAACTGGCATAAGTTTGTTCGATGCAACTGGCACAAGTTTGTTTGACGCAACTGGCACAAGTTTGTTCTACGCAACTGGCACAAGTTTATTTGATGCAACTGGCACAAGTTTGTTTAACGCAACTGGCACAAGTTTATTCGACCCAACTGGCACAAGTTTGTTTGACACAACTGGCACAAGTTTTTTTGACGCAACTGGCACAAGGTTGTTTGACTCAATTGGCACATGTCTGTTGGACGCAACTGGCACAAGGTTGTTCTACAAAACTGGCACAAGTTTGTTCTATGCAACTGGCACAAGTTTGTTCTACGCAACTGGCACAAGTTTGTTCTACGCAACTGGCACAAGTTTGTTTGATGCAACTGGCACAAGGTTGTTTGACGCAACTGGCACAAGGTTGTTCTACAAAACTGGCACAAGTTTGTTCTATGCAACTGGCACAAGTTTGTTCTACGCAACTGGCACAAGTTTGTTCTACACAACTGGCACAAGTTTGTTCTACGCAACTGGAACAAGTTTCTTCGACGCAACTGGCACAAGTTTGTTCTACACAACTGGCTCAAGTTTGTTCTACGCAACTGGCACAAGTTTGTTCAACGCAACTGGCACAAGTTTGTTTGACGCAACTGGCAAAAGTTTGTTTAACGCAACTAGCACAAGTTTGTTTGACGCAACTGGCCCAAGTTTGTTCAACGCAACTGGCACAAGTTTGTAGTTCGCAACTGGCACAAGTATGTTCTACGTAACTGGCACAAGTTTGTCCGACACAACTGGCACAATTTTGTTCGACGCAACTGGCCCAAGTTTGTTTGACGCAACTGGCAAAAGTTTGTTTGACACAACTGGCACAAGTTTGTTCTACGCAACTGGCACAAGTTTGTTCGACGCAACTGGAACAAGTTTGTCCGACGCAACTGGCATAAGTTTGTTCTACGCAACTGGCACAAGTTTGTTCGACGCAATTGGCACAAGTTTGTCCGACGTAACTGTCACAAGTGTGTCCGACGCAACTGGCACAAGTTGGTTCGATGCAACTGGCAAAAGTTTGTTCTACGCAACTGGCACAAGTTTGTTCTACGCAACTGGCATAAATTTGTTTGACGCAACTGGCCCAAGTTTGTTTGACACAACTTGGAAAAGATTGTTTGAAACAACTGGCACAAAGTTTGTTCTACGCAACTGGCACAAGTTTGTTCGACGCAACTGGCCCAAGTTTGTTTGACGCAACTGGCAAAAGTTTGTTTGAAACAATTGGCACAATTTTGTTCAGCGCAACTGGCACAATTTTGTTTTACGCAACTGGCACACGTTTGTTCTACGCAACTGCCTCAAGTTTGTTCTACGCAACTGGCACAAGTTTGTTTGACGCAACTGGCACAAGTTTGTTCTATGCAACTGGCACAAGTTTGTTTGACGCAACTGGCACAAGTTTGTTCTACGCAACTGGCACAAGTTTGTTGTACGCAACTGGCACAAGTTTGTTCTACGCAACTGGCACAAGTTTGTTTGACACAACTGGCACAAGTTTGTTCTACGTAACTGGCACAAGTTTGTTCTACGCAAGTGGCACAAGTTTGTTCTACGCAACTGGGACAAGTTTGTTCTACACAACTGGCACAAGTTTGTTTGACACAACTAGCACAAGTTTGTTCTACGTAACTGGCACAAGTTTATTCAACGCAACTGGCACAAGTTTGTTCGACGCAACTGGCACACGTTTGTTTGACACAACAGGCACAAGTTTGTTCTACGTAACTGGCAGAAGTTTGTTAAACGCAACTGGCACTAGTTTGTTTGACGCAACTGGCACAAGTTTGTTCTATGCAACTGGCACAAGTTTGTTTTGATGCAACTGGCACAAGTTTGTTCGACGCAACTGGCACAAGTTTGTTCAATGCAACTGTCACAAGTTTGTTCGACGCAACTGGCACAAGTTTGTTCCACGCAACTTTCACAAGTTTGTTCTGCGCAACTGGCACAAGTTTATTTGATGCAACTGGCACAAGTTTCTTTGACGCAAATGGCACAAGTTTGTTCACGCAATTGGCACAAGATTGTTCTACACAACTGGCACAAGTTTGTTCTATGCAACTGGCACAAGTTTTTTCCACGGAACTGGCACAAGTTTGTTCGACGCAACTGGCACAAGTTTCTTCTATGCAACTGGCACAAGTTTCTTTGAGGGAACTGGCACAAGTTTGTTTGAGGCAACTGGCACAAGTTTGTTCTACGCAACTGGCCCAAGTTTGTTTGACGCAACTGGCAGAAGTTTGTTCTATGCAACTGGCACAAGTTTGTTCCACGTAACAGGCACAAGTTTGTTCTACGCAACTGGCACAAGTTTGTTTGACAAAACAGGCACAAGTTTGTTCTACGCAATTGGCAAAAGTTTGTTCTGCGCAACTGGCACAAGTTTGTTCGACGCAAGTGGCAAAAGTTTGTTCTATGCAACTGGCACATGTTTGTTTTACGCAACTGGCACAAGTTTGTTCGATGCAACTGGCACAAGTTTGTTTGACGCAACTGGCACAAGTTTGTTCTACGCAACTGGCACAAGTTTGTTTGACGCAACTGGCACAAGTTTGTTTAACGCAACTGGCACAAGTTTATTCGACCCAACTGGCACAAGTTTGTTTGACACAACTGGCACAAGTTTTTTTGACGCAACTGGCACAAGGTTGTTTGACGCAATTGGCATATGTCTGTTTGACGCAACTGGCACAAGGTTGTTCTACAAAACTGGCACAAGTTTCTTCTATGCAACTGGCACAAGTTTGTTCTACGCAACTGGCACAAGTTTGTTCTACGCAACTGGCACAAGTTTGTTTGATGCAACTGGCACAAGGTTGTTTGACGCAACTGGCACAAGGTTGTTCTACAAAACTGGCACAAGTTTGTTCTATGCAACTGGCACAAGTTTGTTCTACGCAACTGGCACAAGTTTGTTCGACGCAAGTGGAACAAGTTTGTCCGACGCAACTGGCATAAGTTTGTTCTACGCAACTGCCACAAGTTTGTTCGACGCAATTGGCACAAGTTTGTCCGACGCAACTGTCACAAGTGTGTCCGACGCAACTGGCACAAGTTGGTTCGATGCAACTGGCAAAAGTTTGTTCTACGCAACTGGCACAAGTTTGTTCTACGCAACTGGCATAAATTTGTTTGACGCAACTGGCCCAAGTTTGTTTGACACAACTTGGAAAAGATTGTTTGACACAACTGGCACAAAGTTTGTTCTACGCAACTGGCACAAGTTTGTTCGACGCAACTGGCCCAAGTTTGTTTGACGCAACTGGCAAAAGTTTGTTTGAAACAATTGGCACAATTTTGTTCAGCGCAACTGGCACAATTTTGTTTTACGCAACTGGCACACGTTTGTTCTACGCAACTGCCTCAAGTTTGTTCTACGCAACTGGCACAAGTTTGTTTGACGCAACTGGCACAAGTTTGTTCTATGCAACTGGCACAAGTTTGTTCTACGCAACTGGCACAAGTTTGTTCTACGCAACTGGCACAAGTTTGTTGTACGCAACTGGCACAAGTTTGTTCTACGCAACTGGCACAAGTTTGTTTGACACAACTGGCACAAGTTTGTTCTACGTAACTGGCACAAGTTTGTTCTACACAAGTGGCACAAGTTTGTTCTACGCAACTGGGACAAGTTTGTTCTACGCAACTGGCACAAGTTTGTTTGACACAACTAGCACAAGTTTGTTCTACGTAACTGGCACAAGTTTGTTCAACGCAACTGGCACAAGTTTGTTCGACGCAACTGGCACACGTTTGTTTGACACAACTGGCACAAGTTTGTTCTACGTAACTGGCAGAAGTTTGTTAAACGCAACTGGCACTAGTTTGTTTGACGCAACTGGCACAAGTTTGTTCTATGCAACTGGCACAAGTTTGTTTGATGCAACTGGCACAAGTTTGTTCGATGCAACTGGCACAAGTTTGTTCAATGCAACTGTCACAAGTTTGTTCGACGCAACTGGCACAAGTTTGTTCCACGCAACTTTCACAAGTTTGTTCTGCGCAACTGGCACAAGTTTATTTGATGCAACTGGCACAAGTTTCTTTGACGCAACTGGCACAAGTTTGTTCTACGCAACTGGCACAATTTTGTAGTTCTCAACTGGCACAAGTTTGTTCTACGCAACTGGCAAAAGTTTGTTCTACGCAACTGGCACAAGTTTGTCCTACGAAACTGGCACAAGTTTGTAGTTCGCAACTGGCACAAGTTTGTTCTACGCAACTGGCCCAAGTTGGTTTGACGCAACTGGCACAAGTTTGTTCTACGCAACTGACACAAGTTTGTTCTACGCAACTGGCACAAGTTTGTTCTACGCAACTAGCACAAGTTTGTTCTATGCAACTGGCACAAGTTTGTTCTACGCAACTGGCACAAAGTTGTTCTACGCAACTGGCACAACTTTGTTCTATGCAACTGGCACAAATTTGTTCTACGTAACTGGCACAAGTTTATTTGACGCAAATGGAACAAGTTTATTTGACGCAACTGTCACAAGTTTCTTTGACGCAACTGACACAAGTTTGTCCTACGCAAGTGGCACAAGATTGTAGTTCGCAACTGGCGCAAGTTTGTTCTACGCAACTGGCCCAAGTTTGTTTGACGCAACTGGCACAAGTTTGTCCTACGAAACTGGCACAAGTTTGTTCTACGCAACTGACACAAGTTTGTTCTATGCAACTGGCACAAGTTTGTTCTACGCAACTGACACAAGTTTGTTCTATGGAACTGGCACAAGTTTGTTCTACACAACTGGCACAAGTTTGATTGACACAACTGGCACAAGTTTGTTCTACGCAACTGGCACAAGTTTGTCCTACGAAACTGGCACAAGTTTGTAGTTCGCAACTGGCACAAGTTTGTTCTACGCAACTGGCACAAGTTTGTTCTACGCAACTGACACAAGTTTGTTCTATGCAACTGGCACAAGTTTGTTCTACGCAACTAGCACAAGTTTGTTCTACGCAACTGACACAAGTTTGTTCTACGCAACTGGCACAAAGTTGTTCTACGCAACTGGCACAATTTTGTTCTATGCAAGAGGCACAAGTTTTTTCTTCGCAACTGGCACAAGATTGTTTGACGCAACTGTCACAAGTTTGTTCTACGCAACTGGCACAAGTTTGTTCTACGCAACTGGCCCAAGTTTGTTTGACGCAACTGGCACAAGTTTGTTCTACGCAATTGGCACAAGATTGTTCTACACAACTGGCACAAGTTTGTTCTACGCAACTGGCACAAGTTTGTTCCACGGAACTGGCACAAGTTTGTTCGACGCAACTGGCACAAGTTTCTTCTACGCAACTGGCACAAGTTTCTTTGAGGGAACTGGCACAAGTTTGTTTGAGGCAACTGGCACAAGTTTGTTCTACGCAACTGGCCCAAGTTTGTTTGACGCAACTGGCAGAAGTTTGTTCTATGCAACTGGCACAAGTTTGTTCCACGTAACGGGCACAAGTTTGTTCTACGCAACTGGCACAAGTTTGTTTGACAAAACTGGCACAAGTTTGTTCTATGCAATTGGCAAAAGTTTTTTCTGCGCAACTGGCACAAGTTTGTTCGACGCAAGTGGAAAAAGTTTGTTCTATACAACTGGCACAAGTTTGTTCTACGCAACTGGCACAAGTTTGTTCGATGCAACTGGCACAAGTTTGTTTGGCGCAACTGGCACAAGTTTGTTCTACGCAACTGGAACAAGTTTGTTCTACGCAACTGGCCCAAGTTTGTTTGACGCAACTGGCACAAGTTTGTTCACGCAATTGGCACAAGATTGTTCTACACAACTGGCACAAGTTTGTTCTATGCAACTGGCACAAGTTTTTTCCACGGAACTGGCACAAGTTTGTTCGACGCAACTGGCACAAGTTTCTTCTATGCAACTGGCACAAGTTTCTTTGAGGGAACTGGCACAAGTTTGTTTGAGGCAACTGGCACAAGTTTGTTCGACGCAACTGGACCAAGTTTGTTTGACGCAACTGGCAGAAGTTTGTTCTATGCAACTGGCACAAGTTTGTTCCACGTAACAGGCACAAGTTTGTTCTACGCAACTGGCACAAGTTTGTTTGACAAAACTGGCACAAGTTTGTTCTACGCAATTGGCAAAAGTTTGTTCTGCGCAACTGGCACAAGTTTGTTCGACGCAAGTGGCAAAAGTTTGTTCTATGCAACTGGCACATGTTTGTTTTACGCAACTGGCACAAGTTTGTTCGATGCAACTGGCACAAGTTTGTTTGACGCAACTGGCACAAGTTTGTTCTACGCAACTGGCACAAGTTTGTTTGACGCAACTGGCACAAGTTTGTTTAACGCAAATGGCACAAGTTTATTCGACCCAACTGGCACAAGTTTGTTTGACACAACTGGCACAAGTTTTTTTGACGCAACTGGCACAAGGTTGTTTGACGCAATTGGCATATGTCTGTTTGACGCAACTGGCACAAGGTTGTTCTACAAAACTGGCACAAGTTTCTTCTATGCAACTGGCACAAGTTTGTTCTACGCAACTGGCACAAGTTTGTTCTACGCAACTGGCACAAGTTTGTTTGATGCAACTGGCACAAGGTTGTTTGACGCAACTGGCACAAGGTTGTTCTACAAAACTGGCACAAGTTTGTTCTATGCAACTGGCACAAGTTTGTTCTACGCAACTGGCACAAGTTTGTTCTACGCAACTGGCACAAGTTTGTTCTACGCAACTGGCACAAGTTTCTTCGACGCAACTGGCACAAGTTTGTTCTACGCAACTGGCAAAAGTTTGTTTGACGCAACTGGCACAAGTTTGTTTGACACAACTGGCACAAGTTTGTTCTACGCAACTGGCACAAGTTTGTTCGACGAAACTGGCACAAGTTTGTTCTACGCAACTGGCACAAGTTTGTTCTACACAACTAGCACAAGTTTGTTCTATGGAACTGGCACAAGTTTGTTCTACACAACTGGCACAAGTTTGATTGACACAACTGGCACAAGTTTGTTCTACGCAACTGGCACAAGTTTGTTCGACGCAATTGGCACAAGTTTGTCCGACGCAACTGGCACAAGTGTGTTCGACGCAACTGGCACAAGTTTGTTTGGCGCAACTGGCACAAGTTTGTTCTACGCAACTGGCACAAGTTTGTTCTATGCAACTGGCATAAATTTGTTTGACGCAACTGGCACAAGTTTGTTTGACGCAACTGGCATAAGGCTGTTTGACGCAACTGGCACAAGGTTGCTCTACACAACTGGCACAAGTTTGTTCTATGCAACTGGCACAAGTTTGTTTGACACAACTGGCACAAGTTTTTTCTACGCAACTGGCACAAGTTTCTTCGGCGCAACTGGCACAAGTTTGTTCGACGCAACTGTCCCAAACTTGTTTGACGCAACTGGCAGAAGTTTGATTGAAACAACTGGCTCAAGTTTGTTCTTCGCAACTGGCACAAGTTTGTTCGACGAAACTGGCACAAGTTTGTTCTATGCAATTGACACAAGTTTGTTAGATGCAACTGGCACAAGTTTGTTCGACGCAACTGGCACAAGTTTGTTCGATGCAACAGGCACAAGTTTGTTCTACGCAACTGGCACAAGTTTGTTTGATGCAACTGGCACAAGTTTGTTCATCGCAACTGATACAAGTTTGTTCTACGCAACTGGCCCAAGTTTGTTCTTCGCAACTGGCACGAGTTTGTTCTATGCAACTGGCACAAGTTTGTTGGACGCAACTGGCACAAGTTTGTTCTACGCAACTAGCACAAATTTGTTCTACGCAACTGGCACAAGTTTTTTGACGCAAATGGCACAAGTTTGTTGTATGCAACGGGCACAAGTTTGTTCGACGCAACTGGCACAAGTTTGTTCGACGCAACTGGCACAAGTTTGTTCTATGCAACTGGCACAAGTTTGTTCGACGCAACTGGCACAAGTTTGTTCTACGCAACTAGCACAAATTTGTTCTACGCAACTGGCACAAGTTTTTTTACGCAAATGGCACAAGTTTGTTGTATGCAACTGGCACAAGTTTGTTCGACGCAACTGCCACAAGTTTGTTCGACGCAACTGGCACAAGTTTGTTTGACGAAACTGGCCCAAGTTTGTTTGACACAACTGGCAAAAGTTTGTTTGAAACAACTGGCACAAGTTTGTTCTAAGCAACTGTCACATGTTTGTTCAATGCAACTGGCACAAGTTTCTCAAACGCAACTGGCACAACTTTGTTCGATCAACTGGCACAAGTTTTTTCGACGCATCTGGCACAAGTTTGTTCTACGCAACTGGAAAATGTTTGTTCTACGCAACTGGCATAAGTTTGTTCTACGCAACTGGCACAAGTTTGTTCTACGCAACTGGAAAATGTTTGTTCTACGCAACTGGCACAAGTTTGTTCTACGCAACTTGCTCAAGTTTGTTCTACGCAACTGGCACAAGTTTGTTCAACGCAACTGGCACAAGTTTGTTTGACGCAACTGGCAAAACATTGTTTAACGCAACTAGCACAAGTTTGTTTGACGCAACTGGCCCAAGTTTGTTCAACGCAACTGGCACAAGTTTGTAGTTCGCAACTGCCACAAGTATGTTCTACCTAACTGGCACAAGTTTGTCCGACACAACTGGCACAATTTTGTTCGACGCAACTGGCCCAAGTTTGTTTGACGCAACTGGCAAAAGTTTGGTTGACACAACTGGCACAATTTTGTTCTACGCAACTGGCACAATTTTGTTCTACGCAACTGGCACAAGTTTGTCCGACGCAACTGGCATAAGTTTGTTCTACGCAACTGGCACAAGTTTGTTCGACGCAATTGGCACAAGTTTGTCCGACGCAACTGTCACAAGTGTGTTCGACGCAACTGGCACAAGTTTGTTCGATGCAACTGGCACAAGTTTGTTCTACGCAACTGGCACAAGTTTGTTCTATGCAACTGGCATAAATTTGTTTGACGCAACTGGCCCAAGTTTGTTTGACGCAACTGGGAAAAGTTTGTTTGACACAACTCTCACAAAGTTTGTTCTACGCAACTGGCACAAGTTTGTTCGACGCAACTGGCCCAAGTTTGTTTGACGCAACTGGCAAAAGTTTCTTTGAAACAACTGGCACAAGTTTGTTCAGCGCAACTGGCACAATTTTGTTCTACGCAACTGGCACACGTTTGTTCTACGCAACTGCCTCAAGTTTGTTCTACGCAACTGGCACAAGTTTGTTTGACGCAACTGGCACAAGTTTGTTCTATGCAACTGGCACAAGTTTGTTTGACGCAACTGGCACAAGTTTGTTCTACGCAACTGGCACAAGTTTGTTCTACGCAACTGGCACAAGTTTGTTCTACGCAACTGGCACAAGTTTGTTTGACACAACTGGCACAAGTTTGTTCTACGTAACTGGCACAAGTTTGTTCTACGCAAGTGGCACAAGTTTGTTCTACGCAACTGGCACAAGTTTGTTCTACGCAACTGGCACAAGTTTGTTTGACACAACTAGCACAAGTTTGTTCTACGTAACTGGCACAAGTTTGTTCTACGCAACTGGCACAAGTTTGTTCGACGCAACTGGCACACGTTTGTTTGACACAACTGGCACAAGTTTGTTCTACGCAACTGGCACAAGTTTGTTTGGCGCAACTGGCACTAGTTTGTTTGACGCAACTGGCACAAGTTTGTTCTACGCAACTCGCACAAGTTTGTTCGATGCAACTGGCACAAGTTTGTTCAACGCAACTTTCACAAGTTTGTTCTGCGCAACTGGCACAATTTTATTTGATGCAACTGGCACAAGTTTGTCCTACGCAAGTGGCACAAGTTTGTAGTTCTCAACTGGCACAAGTTTGTTCTACGCAACTGGCACAAGTTTGTTTGACGCAACTGGCACAAGTTTGTCCTACGAAACTGGCACATGTTTGTAGTTCGCAACTTGCACAAGTTTGTTCTATGCAACTGGCCCAAGTTTCTTTGACGCAACTGGCACAAGTTTGTTCTACGCAACTGGCACAAGTTTGTTCTACGCAACTGGCACAAGTTTGTTCTACGCAACTAGCACAAGTTTGTTCAACGCAACTGGCACAAGTTTGTTCTACGCAACTGGCACAAAGTTGTTTTACGCAACTGGTAAAATTTTGTTCTATGCAACTGGCACAAAGTTGTTCTACGTAACTGGCAAAAGTTTATTTGACGCAACTGGAACAAGTTTATTTGACGCAACTGTCACAAGTTTCTTTGACGCAACTGGCACAAGTATGTCCTACGCAAGTGGCACAAGTTTGTAGTTCGCAACTGGCACAAGATTGTTCTACACAACTGGCACAAGTTTGTTCTATGCAACTGGCACAAGTTTTTTCCACGGAACTGGCACAAGTTTGTTCGACGCAACTGGCACAAGTTTCTTCTATGCAACTGGCACAAGTTTCTTTGAGGGAACTGGCACAAGTTTGTTTGAGGCAACTGGCACAAGTTTGTTCTACGCAACTGGCCCAAGTTTGTTTGACGCAACTGGCAGAAGTTTGTTCTATGCAACTGGCACAAGTTTGTTCCACGTAACAGGCACAAGTTTGTTCTACGCAACTGGCACAAGTTTGTTTGACAAAACAGGCACAAGTTTGTTCTACGCAATTGGCAAAAGTTTGTTCTGCGCAACTGGCACAAGTTTGTTCGACGCAAGTGGCAAAAGTTTGTTCTATGCAACTGGCACATGTTTGTTTTACGCAACTGGCACAAGTTTGTTCGATGCAACTGGCACAAGTTTGTTTGACGCAACTGGCACAAGTTTGTTCTACGCAACTGGCACAAGTTTGTTTGACGCAACTGGCACAAGTTTGTTTAACGCAACTGGCACAAGTTTATTCGACCCAACTGGCACAAGTTTGTTTGACACAACTGGCACAAGTTTTTTTGACGCAACTGGCACAAGGTTGTTTGACGCAATTGGCATATGTCTGTTTGACGCAACTGGCACAAGGTTGTTCTACAAAACTGGCACAAGTTTCTTCTATGCAACTGGCACAAGTTTGTTCTACGCAACTGGCACAAGTTTGTTCTACGCAACTGGCACAAGTTTGTTTGATGCAACTGGCACAAGGTTGTTTGACGCAACTGGCACAAGGTTGTTCTACAAAACTGGCACAAGTTTGTTCTATGCAACTGGCACAAGTTTGTTCTACGCAACTGGCACAAGTTTGTTCGACGCAAGTGGAACAAGTTTGTCCGACGCAACTGGCATAAGTTTGTTCTACGCAACTGCCACAAGTTTGTTCGACGCAATTGGCACAAGTTTGTCCGACGCAACTGTCACAAGTGTGTCCGACGCAACTGGCACAAGTTGGTTCGATGCAACTGGCAAAAGTTTGTTCTACGCAACTGGCACAAGTTTGTTCTACGCAACTGGCATAAATTTGTTTGACGCAACTGGCCCAAGTTTGTTTGACACAACTTGGAAAAGATTGTTTGACACAACTGGCACAAAGTTTGTTCTACGCAACTGGCACAAGTTTGTTCGACGCAACTGGCCCAAGTTTGTTTGACGCAACTGGCAAAAGTTTGTTTGAAACAATTGGCACAATTTTGTTCAGCGCAACTGGCACAATTTTGTTTTACGCAACTGGCACACGTTTGTTCTACGCAACTGCCTCAAGTTTGTTCTACGCAACTGGCACAAGTTTGTTTGACGCAACTGGCACAAGTTTGTTCTATGCAACTGGCACAAGTTTGTTCTACGCAACTGGCACAAGTTTGTTCTACGCAACTGGCACAAGTTTGTTGTACGCAACTGGCACAAGTTTGTTCTACGCAACTGGCACAAGTTTGTTTGACACAACTGGCACAAGTTTGTTCTACACAAGTGGCACAAGTTTGTTCTACGCAACTGGGACAAGTTTGTTCTACGCAACTGGCACAAGTTTGTTTGACACAACTAGCACAAGTTTGTTCTACGTAACTGGCACAAGTTTGTTCAACGCAACTGGCACAAGTTTGTTCGACGCAACTGGCACACGTTTGTTTGACACAACTGGCACAAGTTTGTTCTACGTAACTGGCAGAAGTTTGTTAAACGCAACTGGCACTAGTTTGTTTGACGCAACTGGCACAAGTTTGTTCTATGCAACTGGCACAAGTTTGTTTGATGCAACTGGCACAAGTTTGTTCGATGCAACTGGCACAAGTTTGTTCAATGCAACTGTCACAAGTTTGTTCGACGCAACTGGCACAAGTTTGTTCCACGCAACTTTCACAAGTTTGTTCTGCGCAACTGGCACAAGTTTATTTGATGCAACTGGCACAAGTTTCTTTGACGCAACTGGCACAAGTTTGTTCTACGCAACTGGCACAATTTTGTAGTTCTCAACTGGCACAAGTTTGTTCTACGCAACTGGCACAAGTTTGTTCTACGCAACTGGCACAAGTTTGTCCTACGAAACTGGCACAAGTTTGTAGTTCGCAACTGGCACAAGTTTGTTCTACGCAACTGGCCCAAGTTGGTTTGACGCAACTGGCACAAGTTTGTTCTACGCAACTGACACAAGTTTGTTCTACGCAACTGGCACAAGTTTGTTCTACGCAACTAGCACAAGTTTGTTCTATGCAACTGGCACAAGTTTGTTCTACGCAACTGGCACAAAGTTGTTCTACGCAACTGGCACAACTTTGTTCTATGCAACTGGCACAAATTTGTTCTACGTAACTGGCACAAGTTTATTTGACGCAAATGGAACAAGTTTATTTGACGCAACTGTCACAAGTTTCTTTGACGCAACTGACACAAGTTTGTCCTACGCAAGTGGCACAAGATTGTAGTTCGCAACTGGCGCAAGTTTGTTCTACGCAACTGGCCCAAGTTTGTTTGACGCAACTGGCACAAGTTTGTCCTACGAAACTGGCACAAGTTTGTTCTACGCAACTGACACAAGTTTGTTCTATTCAACTGGCACAAGTTTGTTCTACGCAACTGACACAAGTTTGTTCTATGGAACTGGCACAAGTTTGTAGTTCGCAACTGGCACAAGTTTGTTCTACGCAACTGGCACAAGTTTGTTCTACGCAACTGACACAAGTTTGTTCTATGCAACTGGCACAAGTTTGTTCTACGCAACTAGCACAAGTTTGTTCTACGCAACTGACACAAGTTTGTTCTACGCAACTGGCACAAAGTTGTTCTACGCAACTGGCACAATTTTGTTCTATGCAAGAGGCACAAGTTTTTTCTTCGCAACTGGCACAAGATTGTTTGACGCAACTGTCACAAGTTTGTTCTACGCAACTGGCACAAGTTTGTTCTACGCAACTGGCCCAAGTTTGTTTGACGCAACTGGCACAAGTTTGTTCTACGCAATTGGCACAAGATTGTTCTACACAACTGGCACAAGTTTGTTCTACGCAACTGGCACAAGTTTGTTCCACGGAACTGGCACAAGTTTGTTCGACGCAACTGGCACAAGTTTCTTCTACGCAACTGGCACAAGTTTCTTTGAGGGAACTGGCACAAGTTTGTTTGAGGCAACTGGCACAAGTTTGTTCTACGCAACTGGCCCAAGTTTGTTTGACGCAACTGGCAGAAGTTTGTTCTATGCAACTGGCACAAGTTTGTTCCACGTAACGGGCACAAGTTTGTTCTACGCAACTGGCACAAGTTTGTTTGACAAAACTGGCACAAGTTTGTTCTATGCAATTGGCAAAAGTTTTTTCTGCGCAACTGGCACAAGTTTGTTCGACGCAAGTGGAAAAAGTTTGTTCTATACAACTGGCACAAGTTTGTTCTACGCAACTGGCACAAGTTTGTTCGATGCAACTGGCACAAGTTTGTTTGGCGCAACTGGCACAAGTTTGTTCTACGCAACTGGAACAAGTTTGTTCTACGCAACTGGCCCAAGTTTGTTTGACGCAACTGGCACAAGTTTGTTCACGCAATTGGCACAAGATTGTTCTACACAACTGGCACAAGTTTGTTCTATGCAACTGGCACAAGTTTTTTCCACGGAACTGGCACAAGTTTGTTCGACGCAACTGGCACAAGTTTCTTCTATGCAACTGGCACAAGTTTCTTTGAGGGAACTGGCACAAGTTTGTTTGAGGCAACTGGCACAAGTTTGTTCGACGCAACTGGACCAAGTTTGTTTGACGCAACTGGCAGAAGTTTGTTCTATGCAACTGGCACAAGTTTGTTCCACGTAACAGGCACAAGTTTGTTCTACGCAACTGGCACAAGTTTGTTTGACAAAACTGGCACAAGTTTGTTCTACGCAATTGGCAAAAGTTTGTTCTGCGCAACTGGCACAAGTTTGTTCGACGCAAGTGGCAAAAGTTTGTTCTATGCAACTGGCACATGTTTGTTTTACGCAACTGGCACAAGTTTGTTCGATGCAACTGGCACAAGTTTGTTTGACGCAACTGGCACAAGTTTGTTCTACGCAACTGGCACAAGTTTGTTTGACGCAACTGGCACAAGTTTGTTTAACGCAAATGGCACAAGTTTATTCGACCCAACTGGCACAAGTTTGTTTGACACAACTGGCACAAGTTTTTTTGACGCAACTGGCACAAGGTTGTTTGACGCAATTGGCATATGTCTGTTTGACGCAACTGGCACAAGGTTGTTCTACAAAACTGGCACAAGTTTCTTCTATGCAACTGGCACAAGTTTGTTCTACGCAACTGGCACAAGTTTGTTCTACGCAACTGGCACAAGTTTGTTTGATGCAACTGGCACAAGGTTGTTTGACGCAACTGGCACAAGGTTGTTCTACAAAACTGGCACAAGTTTGTTCTATGCAACTGGCACAAGTTTGTTCTACGCAACTGGCACAAGTTTGTTCTACGCAACTGGCACAAGTTTGTTCTACGCAACTGGCACAAGTTTCTTCGACGCAACTGGCACAAGTTTGTTCTACGCAACTGGCAAAAGTTTGTTTGACGCAACTGGCACAAGTTTGTTTGACACAACTGGCACAAGTTTGTTCTACGCAACTGGCACAAGTTTGTTCGACGAAACTGGCACAAGTTTGTTCTACGCAACTGGCACAAGTTTGTTCTACACAACTAGCACAAGTTTGTTCTATGGAACTGGCACAAGTTTGTTCTACACAACTGGCACAAGTTTGATTGACACAACTGGCACAAGTTTGTTCTACGCAACTGGCACAAGTTTGTTCGACGCAATTGGCACAAGTTTGTCCGACGCAACTGGCACAAGTGTGTTCGACGCAACTGGCACAAGTTTGTTTGGCGCAACTGGCACAAGTTTGTTCTACGCAACTGGCACAAGTTTGTTCTATGCAACTGGCATAAATTTGTTTGACGCAACTGGCACAAGTTTGTTTGACGCAACTGGCATAAGGCTGTTTGACGCAACTGGCACAAGGTTGCTCTACACAACTGGCACAAGTTTGTTCTATGCAACTGGCACAAGTTTGTTTGACACAACTGGCACAAGTTTTTTCTACGCAACTGGCACAAGTTTCTTCGGCGCAACTGGCACAAGTTTGTTCGACGCAACTGTCCCAAACTTGTTTGACGCAACTGGCAGAAGTTTGATTGAAACAACTGGCACAAGTTTGTTCTTCGCAACTGGCACAAGTTTGTTCGACGAAACTGGCACAAGTTTGTTCTATGCAATTGACACAAGTTTGTTAGATGCAACTGGCACAAGTTTGTTCGACGCAACTGGCACAAGTTTGTTCGATGCAACAGGCACAAGTTTGTTCTACGCAACTGGCACAAGTTTGTTTGATGCAACTGGCACAAGTTTGTTCATCGCAACTGATACAAGTTTGTTCTACGCAACTGGCCCAAGTTTGTTCTTCGCAACTGGCACGAGTTTGTTCTATGCAACTGGCACAAGTTTGTTGGACGCAACTGGCACAAGTTTGTTCTACGCAACTAGCACAAATTTGTTCTACGCAACTGGCACAAGTTTTTTGACGCAAATGGCACAAGTTTGTTGTATGCAACGGGCACAAGTTTGTTCGACGCAACTGGCACAAGTTTGTTCGACGCAACTGGCACAAGTTTGTTCTATGCAACTGGCACAAGTTTGTTCGACGCAACTGGCACAAGTTTGTTCTACGCAACTAGCACAAATTTGTTCTACGCAACTGGCACAAGTTTTTTTACGCAAATGGCACAAGTTTGTTGTATGCAACTGGCACAAGTTTGTTCGACGCAACTGCCACAAGTTTGTTCGACGCAACTGGCACAAGTTTGTTTGACGAAACTGGCCCAAGTTTGTTTGACACAACTGGCAAAAGTTTGTTTGAAACAACTGGCACAAGTTTGTTCTAAGCAACTGTCACATGTTTGTTCAATGCAACTGGCACAAGTTTGTCAAACGCAACTGGCACAACTTTGTTCGATCAACTGGCACAAGTTTTTTCGACGCATCTGGCACAAGTTTGTTCTACGCAACTGGAAAATGTTTGTTCTACGCAACTGGCATAAGTTTGTTCTACGCAACTGGCACAAGTTTGTTCTACGCAACTGGAAAATGTTTGTTCTACGCAACTGGCACAAGTTTGTTCTACGCAACTTGCTCAAGTTTGTTCTACGCAACTGGCACAAGTTTGTTCAACGCAACTGGCACAAGTTTGTTTGACGCAACTGGCAAAACATTGTTTAACGCAACTAGCACAAGTTTGTTTGACGCAACTGGCCCAAGTTTGTTCAACGCAACTGGCACAAGTTTGTAGTTCGCAACTGCCACAAGTATGTTCTACCTAACTGGCACAAGTTTGTCCGACACAACTGGCACAATTTTGTTCGACGCAACTGGCCCAAGTTTGTTTGACGCAACTGGCAAAAGTTTGGTTGACACAACTGGCACAATTTTGTTCTACGCAACTGGCACAATTTTGTTCTACGCAACTGGCACAAGTTTGTCCGACGCAACTGGCATAAGTTTGTTCTACGCAACTGGCACAAGTTTGTTCGACGCAATTGGCACAAGTTTGTCCGACGCAACTGTCACAAGTGTGTTCGACGCAACTGGCACAAGTTTGTTCGATGCAACTGGCACAAGTTTGTTCTACGCAACTGGCACAAGTTTGTTCTATGCAACTGGCATAAATTTGTTTGACGCAACTGGCCCAAGTTTGTTTGACGCAACTGGGAAAAGTTTGTTTGACACAACTCTCACAAAGTTTGTTCTACGCAACTGGCACAAGTTTGTTCGACGCAACTGGCCCAAGTTTGTTTGACGCAACTGGCAAAAGTTTCTTTGAAACAACTGGCACAAGTTTGTTCAGCGCAACTGGCACAATTTTGTTCTACGCAACTGGCACACGTTTGTTCTACGCAACTGCCTCAAGTTTGTTCTACGCAACTGGCACAAGTTTGTTTGACGCAACTGGCACAAGTTTGTTCTATGCAACTGGCACAAGTTTGTTTGACGCAACTGGCACAAGTTTGTTCTACGCAACTGGCACAAGTTTGTTCTACGCAACTGGCACAAGTTTGTTCTACGCAACTGGCACAAGTTTGTTTGACACAACTGGCACAAGTTTGTTCTACGTAACTGGCACAAGTTTGTTCTACGCAAGTGGCACAAGTTTGTTCTACGCAACTGGCACAAGTTTGTTCTACGCAACTGGCACAAGTTTGTTTGACACAACTAGCACAAGTTTGTTCTACGTAACTGGCACAAGTTTGTTCTACGCAACTGGCACAAGTTTGTTCGACGCAACTGGCACACGTTTGTTTGACACAACTGGCACAAGTTTGTTCTACGCAACTGGCACAAGTTTGTTAAACGCAACTGGCACTAGTTTGTTTGACGCAACTGGCACAAGTTTGTTCTACGCAACTCGCACAAGTTTGTTCGATGCAACTGGCACAAGTTTGTTCAACGCAACTTTCACAAGTTTGTTCTGCGCAACTGGCACAATTTTATTTGATGCAACTGGCACAAGTTTGTCCTACGCAAGTGGCACAAGTTTGTAGTTCTCAACTGGCACAAGTTTGTTCTACGCAACTGGCACAAGTTTGTTTGACGCAACTGGCACAAGTTTGTCCTACGAAACTGGCACATGTTTGTAGTTCGCAACTTGCACAAGTTTGTTCTATGCAACTGGCCCAAGTTTCTTTGACGCAACTGGCACAAGTTTGTTCTACGCAACTGGCACAAGTTTGTTCTACGCAACTGGCACAAGTTTGTTCTACGCAACTAGCACAAGTTTGTTCAACGCAACTGGCACAAGTTTGTTCTACGCAACTGGCACAAAGTTGTTTTACGCAACTGGTAAAATTTTGTTCTATGCAACTGGCACAAAGTTGTTCTACGTAACTGGCAAAAGTTTATTTGACGCAACTGGAACAAGTTTATTTGACGCAACTGTCACAAGTTTCTTTGACGCAACTGGCACAAGTATGTCCTACGCAAGTGGCACAAGTTTGTAGTTCGCAACTGGCGCAAGTTTGTTCTACGCAACTGGCACAAGTTTGTTTGACGCAACTGGCACAAGTTTGTCCTACGAAACTGGCACAAGTTTGTAGTTCGCAACTGGCACAAGTTTGTTCTACGCAACTGGCCCAAGTTTGTTTGACGCAACTGGCACAAGTTTGTTCTACGCAACTGACACAAGTTTGTTCTACGCAACTAGCACAAGTTTGTTCTAAGCAACTGGCACAAGTTTGTTCTACGCAACTGGCACAAAGTTGTTCTACGCAACTGGCACAATTTTCTTCTATGCAACAGGCACAAGTTTGTTTGACGCAACTGGCAGAAGTTTGTTCTATGCAACTGGCACAAGTTTGTTCCACGTAACGGGCACAAATTTGTTCTATGCAACTGGCACAAGTTTGTTTGACAAAACTGGCACAAGTTTGTTCTACGTAACTGGCAAAAGTTTGTTCTGCGCAACTGGCACAAGTTTGTTCGACGCAAGTGGCACAGTTTTGTTCTATGCAACTGGCACAAGTTTGTTCTACGCAACTGGCACAAGTTTGTTCTACGCAACTGTCACAAGGTTGTTCGAAGCAACTGGAAAATGTTTGTTCTACGCAACTGGCACAAGTTTGTTCTACACAACTGGCTCAAGTTTGTTCTACGCAACTGGCACAAGTTTGTTCAACGCAACTGGCACAAGTTTGTTTGACGCAACTGGCAAAAGTTTGTTTAACGCAACTAGCACAAGTTTGTTTGACGCAACTGGCCCAAGTTTGTTCAACGCAACTGGCACAAGTTTGTAGTTCACAACTGGCACAAGTATATTCTACGTAACTGGCACAAGTTTGTAAGACACAACTGGCACAATTTTGTTCGACGCAACTAGCCCAAGTTTGTTTGACGCAACTGGCAAAAGTTTGTTTGACACAACTGGCACAAGTTTGTTCTACGCAACTGGCACAAGTTTGTTCGACGCAACTGGCACAAGTTTGTCCGACGCAACTGGCATAAGTTTGTTCTACGCAACTGGCACAAGTTTGCTCGACGCAATTGGCACAAGTTTGTCCGACGCAACTGTCTCAAGTGTGTTCGACGCAACTGGCACAAGTTTCTTCGATGCAACTGGCACAAGTTTGTTCTACGCAACTGGCACAAGTTTGTTCTATGCAACTGGCATAAATTTGTTTGACGCAACTGGCATAAATTTATTTGACGCAACTGGCCCAAGTTTGTTTGACGCAACTGGGAAAAGTTTGTTTGACACAACTGGCACAAAGTTTGTTCTACGCAACTGGCACAAGTTTGTTCGACGCAACTGGCACAAGTTTGTTTGACGCAACTGGCAAAAGTTTGTTTGAAACAACTGGCACAAGTTTGTTCAGCGCAACTGGCACAATTTTGTTCTACGCAACTGGCACACGTTTGTTCTACGCAACTGCCTCAAGTTTGTTCTACGCAACTGGCACAAGTTTGTTTGACGCAACTGGCACAAGTTTGTTCTATGCAACTGGCACAAGTTTGTTTGACGCAACTGGCACAAGTTTGTTCTGCGCAACTGGCACAAGTTTGTTTGACGCAACTGGCAAAAGTTTCTTTGAAACAACTGGCACAATTTTGTTCAGCGCAACTGACACACGTTTGTTCTACGCAACTGCCTCAAGTTTGTTCTACGCAACTGGCACAATTTTGTTTGACGCAACTGGCACAAGTTTGTTCTATGCAACTGGCACAAGTTTGTTTGACGCAACTGGCACAAGTTTGTTCTACGCAACTGGCACAAGTTTGTTCTGCGCAATTGGCACAAGTTTGTTCTGCGCAACTGGCACAAGTTTGTTTGACACAACTGGCACAAGTTTGTTCTACGTAACTGGCACAAGTTTGTTCTACGCAAGTGGCACAAGTTTGTTCTACGCAACTGGGACAAGTTTGTTCTACGCAACTGGCACAAGTTTGTTTGACACAACTAGCACAAGTTTGTTCTACGTAACTGGCACAAGTTTGTTCAACGCAACTGGCAAAAGTTTGTTTGACGCAACTGGCACACGTTTGTTTGACACAACTGGCACAAGTTTGTTCTACGCAACTGGCACAAGTTTGTTAAACGCAACTGGCACTAGTTTGTTTGATGCAACTGGCACAAGTTTGTTCGACGCAACTGGCACAAGTTTGTTCAACGCAACTGTCACAAGTTTGTTCGACGCAACAGGCACAAGTTTGTTCTACGCAACTTTCACAAGTTTGTTCTGAGCAACTGGCACAAGTTTATTTGATGCAACTGGCACAAGTTTGTTCTTCGCAACTGGCACAAGTTTGTTTGACGCAACTGGCCCAAGTTTGTTTGACGCAACTGGCAAAAGTTTGTTTGAAACAACTGGCACAATTTTGTTCTACGCAACTGTCACAAGTTTGTCCAACGCACCTGGCACAAGATTGTTCGATGCAACTGGCACAAGTTTGTTCGACGCAACTGGCACAAGTTTGTTCTACTCAACTGGAAAATGTTTGTTCTACACAACTGGCACAAGTTTGTTCTACGCAACTGTCTCAAGTTTGTTCTATGCAACTGGCACAAGTTTGTTTGACGCAAATGGCACATGTTTGTTTGACGCAACTGGCACAAGTTTGTTCTATGCAACTGGCCCAAGTTTGTTTGACGCAACTAGCACAAGGTTGTTCTACGCAACTGGCACAAGTTTGTTCTACGTAACTGGCACAAGTTTGTTCTATGCAGCTGGCACAAGTTTGTTCTACGCAACTGGCACAAGTTTGTTTGACACAAATGGCAAAAGTTTATTTTACGTAACTGGCACAAGTTTGTTTGACGCAACTGGCACAAGTTTGTTCGATGGAACTGGCACAAGTTTGTTCTACGCAACTGGCACAAGTTTGTTCTATGCAACTGGCACAAGTTTGTTCGACGCAACTGGCACAAGTTTGTTCTATGCAACTGGCCCATGTTTGTTCTACGCAACTGGCACAAGTTTGTTCTATGCAACTGGCAGAAGTTTGTTTGACGCAACTCGCACAAGTTTGTTCTATGCAACTGGCACAAGTTTGTTCTACGCAACTGGCTAAGTTTGTTCTACGCAACTGTCACAAGTCTGTTCGACGCAACTGGCACAAGTTTGTTCTACGCAACTGGCTCAAGTTTGTTCTACGCAACTGGCACAAGTTTGTTTGGCGCAACTGGAACAAGTTTGTTTGACGCAACTGGCACAATTTTGATCTATGCAACTGGCCCAAGTTTGTTTGAAGCAACTAGCACAAGTTTGTTCTACACAACTGGCACAAGTTTGTTCTACGCAACTGACACAAGTTTGTTCTACGCAACCGGCACAAGTTTGTTTGACACAAGTGGCACAAGTTTGTTCTACGCAACTGGCAAAAGTTTGTTCTACGCAACTGGCACAAGTTTGTTCGACGCAAGTGGCACAAGTTTGTTCGACGCAACTGGCACAAGTTTGTTTGACACAACTGGCACAGTTTGTTCTACGCAACTGGCACAAGTTTGTTCGATGCAACTGGCACAAGTTTGTTTGACGCAACTGGCACAAGCTTGTTCGACACAACTGGCACAAGTTTGTTCGATGCAAATGGCACAAGTTTGTTCGACGCAACTGGCACAAGTTTGTTTAACGCAACTGGCACAAGTTTATTCGACCTAACTGGCACAAGTTTTTTTGACACATCTGGCACAAGTTTGTTTGACGCAACTGGCACAAGGTTGTTTGACGCAACTGGCACAAGGTTGTTCTACACAAATGGCACAAGTTTGTTCTATGCAACTGACACAAGTTTGTTTGACGCAACTGTCACAAGTTTGTTCTACGTAACTGGCATAAGTTTCTTTGACGAAACTGGCACAAGTTTGTTCGACGCAACTGGCCCAAGTTTCTTTGACGCAACTGGCACAAGTTTGTTTGACAAAACTGGCACAAGTTTGTTCTACACAACTGGCACAAGTTTGTTTGACGCAACTGGCACAAGTTTGTACGACGCAACCAGCACAAGTTTGTTCGACGCAACTGGCACAAGTTTGTTTGACGCAACTGGCACAAGTTTGTTCTACGCAACTGGCACAAGTTTGTTCTATGCAACTGGCACTAGTTTGTTCTATGCAACTGGCATAAGTTTGTTCGATGCAACTGGCACAAGTTTGTTCTACGCAATTGGTACAAGTTTGTTCGACGCAACTGGCACAAGTTTGTTCGACGCAACTGGTACAAGTTTGTTGGACGCAACTGGCACAAGTTAGTTCGAACAAACTGGCACAATTTTGTTCGACGCAACTGGCACAATTTTGTTCGACGCAACTGGCACAAGTTTGTTTGACGCAACTGGCACAAGGTTGTTCTACGCAACTGGCACAAGTTTGTTCGATGCAAATGGCACAAGTTTGTTTAACACAACTGGCACAAGTTTGTTTGACGCAACTGGCAGAAGTTTGTTTGACGCAACTGGTACAAGTTTGTTCGACGCAACTGGTGCAAGTTTGTTCGATGCAACTGGCACAAGTTTGTTGGACGCAACTGGCACAAGTTTGTTCGATGCAACTGGCTCAAGTTTGTTTAACGCAACTGGCACAAGTTTGTTAGACGCAACTGGCTTAAGTTTGTTCGACGTAACAGGCACAAGTTTTTTCGACTCAATTGGCACAAGTTTGTTTGACGCAACTGGCACAAGTTTCTTTGATGCAAGAGGCACAAGTTTGTGCGACGCAACTGGCACAAGTTTGTTTAACGCAACTGGCACAAGTTTTTTTGACGCAACTGGCACAAGTTTGTTTAACGTAACTGGCACAAGTTTGTTCGACCCAACTGGCACAAGTTTGTTCGACGCAACTGGCACAAGTTTGTTCAACGCAACTGGCACAAGTTTGTTCGACGCAACTGGCACAAGTTTGTTCGACGCAACTGGCACAAGTTTGTTTGACGCAACTGGCACAAGTTTGTTATACGCAACTGGCACAAGTTTGTTCTATGCAACTGGCACTAGTTTGTTCTGTGCAACTGGCATAAGTTTGTTTGATGCAACTGGCACAAGTTTGTTCTACGCAACTGGTACAACTTTGTTCGACGCAACTGGCACAAGTTTGTTCGACGCAACTGGTACAAGTTTGTTGGACGCAACTGGCACAAGTTAGTTCGAACAAACTGGCACAAGTTTGTTTGACATAACTGGCACAATTTTGTTCGACGCAACTGGCACAAGTTTGGTTGACGCAACTGGCACAAGTTTGTTTGACGCAACTGGCACAAGGTTGTTCTACCCAACTGGCACAAGTTTGTTCTACGCAAATGGCACAAGTTTGTTTGACGCAACTGGCACAAGTTTGTTCTAAGCAACTGGCAGAAGTTTGTTCGATGCAACTGGCACAAGTTTGTTCGACGCAACTAGTCCAAGTTTGTTTGACGCAACTGGCACAAGTTTGTTAGACACAACTGGCACAAGTTTGTTCGACGCAACTGGCACAAGTTTCTTCGACTCAATGGCACAAGTTTGTTTGACTTAACTGGCACAAGTTTGTTTGATGCAACTGGCACAAGTTTATTTGACGCAAATGGTACAACTTTTCTCGGCGCAACTGGGACAAGTTTGTTCTACGCAACTGGCACAGGTTTGTTCTACGCAACTGGCACAAGTTTGTTCTACGCAACTGGCACAAGTTTGTTCTACGCAACTGGCACAAGTTTGTTCTACGCATCAGGCACAAGTTTGTTCTACGCAACTGGTCCAAGTTTGTTCTACATAACTGGCACAAGTTTGTTCTACGCAACTGGCACAAGTTTGTTCTACGCAACTGGCACAAGTTTGTTCTATCCAACTGACACTAGTTTGTTTTACGCAACTGGCACAAGTTTGTTTGACGCATCTGGCACAAGTTTGTTCTACCCAACTGACACAGGTTTGTTCGACGCAACTGGCACAAGTTTGTTCTACTCAACTGACACAAGTTTGTTTGGCACAACTGGCAGAAGTTTGTTCAACGCAACTGGCACAAGTTTGTTCATCACATCTGGCACAAGTTTGTTTGACGCAACTGGCACAAGTTTGTTTTCGCAACTTGTACAAGTTTGTTTGACGCAACTGGCACAAGTTTGTTCTACGCAACTGGCATAAGTTTGTTTGACGCAACTGGTACAAGGTTGTTCTACGCAACTGGCAAAAGTTTGTTCTATGCAACTGGCACAAGTTTGTTTGACGCAACTGGGAAAAGTTTGTTATATACAACTGGCACTAGTTTGTTCTACCCAACTGGCACAAGTTTCTTCGACGCAACTGGCACAAGTTTGTTTGAAACAACTGGCAGAAGTTTGTTCAACGCAACTGGCAGAAGTTTGTTCGAAGCAACTGGCACAAGTTTGCTTGATGCAACTGGCACAAATTTGTTTGATGCAACTGGCACAAGTTTGTTTGACGCAATTGGCACAAGTTTGTTCGTCGCAACTGGCCCAAGTTTGTTTGACGCAACTGCCACAAGTTTGTTAGACGCAACTGGCACAAGTTTGTTCGACGTAACTGGCATAAGTTTTTTCAACTCATTTGGCACAAGTTTGTTTGACGCAACTGGCACAAGTTTGTTTGACGCAACTGGCACAAGTTTTTTTGACGCAACTGGCACAAGTTTTCTCGACGCAACTGGCACAAGTTTGTTCGCCGTAACTGGCACAAGTTTGTTCTATGCAACTGGCATAAGTTTATTTGACGCAACTGGCACAAGTTTTCTCGACGCAACTGGCACAAGTTTGTTCGCCGTAACTAACACAAGTTTGTTCTACGCCACTGGCACAAGTTTCTTCGACGCAACTGGCTCAAGTGTGTTTGACGCAACTTGCTCAAGTTTGTTTGACGCAACTGGCACAAGTTTGTTTGACGCAACTGGCAGAAGTTTGTTCTACACAACTGGCAGAAGTTTGTTCTATGCAACTGGCACTAGTTTGTTCTACGCAACTGGCATAAGTTTGTTTGACGCAACTGGCACAAGTTTGTTCTACGCAACTGGCACAAGTTTGTTCGACGCAACTGGCACAAGTTTGTTCTACGCAACTGGCACAAGTTTGTTCGACGCAACTGGCACAAGTTTGTTCTACGCAACTGGCACAAGTTTGTTCGACGCAACTGGCACAAGTTTGTTCTACGCAACTGCCACAAGTCTGTTGGACGCAACTGGCACAAGTTTGTTCTACACAACTGGCACAAGTTTGTTCTACACAACTGGCACAAGTTTGTTCTACGCAACTGGCACAAGTTTGTTCTACGCAACTCTTACAAGTTTGTTGTACACAACTGGCACAAGTTTGTTTGACACAACTAGCACAAGTTTGTTCTACGCAAATGGCAAAAGTTTGTTCTATGCTTCTGGCACAAGTTTGTCCTATGCAACTGGCACTAGTTTGTTCTACGCAACTGGCTCAAATTTGTTTGACGCAACTGGCACATGTTTGTTCTACCCAACTGGCACAAGTTTGTTCGATGCAACTGGCACAAGTTTGTTCTACGCAACTGGCACAAGTTTGATTGACACAACTGGCACAAGTTTGTTCTAAGCAACTGGCACAAGTTTGTTCGACGGAAGTGGCGCAAGTTTGTTCGACGCAACTGGAACAAGTTTGTTCGACGCAACTGGCACAAGTTTGTTCGACGCAACTGGCACAAGTTTGTTCGACGCAACTGGTACAAGTTTGTATCACATAACTGGCACAAGTTTGTTCGACCCAACTGGCACAAGTTTGTTTGACACAACTAGCACAAGTTTGTTCGACGCAACTGGCACTAGTTTGTTCGACGCAACTGGCAAAAGTTTGTTTGACGCAACAAGCACAAGTTTGTTTGACGCAACGGGCACAAATTTGTTTGACGCAACTGGCACAAGTTTGTTCGACTCAACTGGCACAACTTTGTTTGACACAACTGGCACAAGTTTGTTTGACACAACTGGCACAAGTTTGTTTGACGCAATTGGCACAAGTTTGTTCTACGCAACTGGCACAAGTTTGTTCTATGCAACTGGCACTAGTTTGTTTTACGCAACTGGCAAAAGTTTGTTTGACGCAACTGGCACAAGTTTGTTCGACGCAACTGGCACAAGTTTGTCTGACACAACTGGGACAAGGTTGTTCTATGCAACTGGCACAAGTTTGTTAGACGCAACTGGCACAAGTTTGTTTGACGCAACTGGCACATGTTTGTTTGACACAACTGGCACAAGTTTGTTCAAAGCAACTGGCACAACTTTGTTCGACGGAACTGGCGCAAGTTTGTTCGACGCAACTGGCACAAGTTTGTTCGACGCAACTGACACAAGTTTGTTCTACGCAACTGGTACAAGTTTGTTCGACGTAACTGGCACAAGTTTGTTCGACCTAACTGGCACAAGTTTGTTTGACACAACTGGCACAAGTTTGTTCGACGCAAGTGGCACAAGTTTGTTCGATGCAACTGGCAAAAGTTTGTTTGACGCAACTGGCACAAGGTTGTTCTACGCAACATGCACAAGTTTGTTCTACGCAAATGGCACAAGTTTGTTTGACGCAACTGGCACAAGTTTGTTCTATGCAACTGGCTCTAATTTGTTCGAGGCAACTGGCACAAGTTTGTTCGACGCAATTGGCCCAAGTTTGTTTGACGCAACTGGCATAAGTTTGTTAGACGCAACTGGCCCAAGTTTGTTCGACGCAACTGGCACAAGTTTTTTCGACTCAATTGGTACAAGTTTGTTTGACGCAACTGGCACAAGTTTGTTTGGCGCAACTGGCACAAGTTTGATTGACGTAACTGGCACAAGTTTCTTTGACGCAACTGGCACCAGTTTATAGCAACTGGCACAAGTTTATTTGACGCAACTGGCACAAGTTTTCTCGACGCAAGTGGCACAAGTTTTTTCGCCGTAACTGGCACAAGTTTTTTCGCCGTAACTGGCACAAGTTTATTTGACGCAACTGGCACAAGTTTGTTCGACGCAACTGGCACAAGTTTTGTTTGACACAACTGGCACAAGTTTCTTTGACGTAACTGGCACTAGTTTGTTCGACGCAACTGGCACTAGTTTGTTCTACGCAACTGGCACAAGTTTGTTCTATGCAACTGGCACTAGTTTGTTCTACGCAACTGGCATAAGTTTGTTTGACGCAACTGGCACAAGTTTTTTCTATGCAACTGGCACAAGTTTGTTCAACGCAACTGCCACAAGGTTGTTCTACGTAACTGGCACAAGTTTGTAAGACGCAACTGGCACATGTTTGCTTGACGCAACAGGCACAAGTTTGTTCTACGCAACTGGCACAAGTTTGTTCAACGCAACTGGCACAAGTTTGTTAGACGCAACTGGCACAAGTTTGTTTGACGCAACTTGTACAAGTTTGTTTGATGCAACTGGCACAAGTTTATTTGACGCAACTGGCACAAGTTTGTTTGACGCAACTGGCACAAGTTTGTTCGACGCAACTGGTACAAGTTTGTTCTACGCAACTGGCACAAGTTTGTTTGACGCAACTGGCACAAGTTTGTTTGAAGCAACTGGCACAAGGTTGTTCTACGCAACTGGCACAAATTTGTTCTATGCAAAAGGCACAAGTTTGTTTGACGCAACTGGCACAAGTTTGTTCTACGCAACTGGCACAAGTTTGTTCTACGCAACTGGCACAAGTTTGTTGTACACAACTAGTACAAGTTTGTTTGACACAACTGGCACAAGTTTGTTCTACACAAATGGCAAAACTTTGTTCTACGCATCTGGCACACTTTTATTCTATGCAACTGGCACAAATTAATTTGACGCAAATGGCACATGTTTGTTCTACCCAACTGGCACAAGTTTGTTCGATGCAACTGGCACAAGTTTGTTCTAAGAAACTGGCACAAGTTTGTACGACGGAACTGGCGCAAGTTCGTTCGATGCAACTTTCACAAGTTTGTTCTACGCAGCTGGCACAAGTTTGTTCGACGCAACTGGTGCAAGATTGTTTCACGTAACTGGCACAAGTTGGTTCGACCTAACTGGCATAAGTTTGTTTGACACAACTGGCACAAGTTTGTTCGACGCAACTGGCACAAGTTTGTTTGACGCAACTGGCACAAGGTTCTTCTACGCAACATGCACAAGTTTGTTCTCCGCAACTGGCACAAGTTTGTTTGACGCAACTGGCACAAGTTTGTTCTATGCAACTGGCACTAGTTTGTTCGATGCAACTGGCACAAGTTTGTTTGACGCAACTGGCACAAGTTTGTTAGACGCAACTGGCACAAGTTTGTTTGACGCAACTGGCACAAGTTTTTTCGACTCAATTGGCACAAGTTTGTTTGACGCAACTGGCACAAGTTTGACGCAACTGGCACAAGTTTGTTTGTCGCAACTGGCACAAGTTTGTTTGACGCAACTGGCACAAGTTTATTTGACGCAACTGGCACAACTTTTCTCGACGCAACTGGCACAAGTTTGTTCGCCATGACTGGCACAAGTTTGTTTGACGGAACTGGCACAAGTTTTTTTGACGCAACTGGCACAAGTTTTCTCGACGCAACTGGCACAAGTTTTTTTGACGCAACTGGCACAAGTTTCTTCGACGCAACTGGCACAAGTTTGTTTGACGCAACTGGCACAAGTTTGGTTGACACAATTGGCACAAGTTTGTTCTACTTAACTGGCACAAGTTTGTTGTATGCAACTGGCACTAGTTGGTTTTACGCAACTGGCACAAGTTTGTTGTATGCAAGTGGCACAAGTTTTCTCGATGCAAGTGGCACAAGATTCTTCGCCGTAACTGGCACAAGTTTGTTCGACGCAACTGGCATAAGATTGTTCGACGCAACTGGCACAAGTTTGTTTGACGCAACTGGCACAAGTTTCTTCGACGCAAATGGCACAAGTTTGTTTGACGCAACTGGCACAAGTTTGGTTGACACAATTGGCACAAGTTTGTTCTACTTAACTGACACAAGTTTGTTCTATGCAACTGACACTAGTTTGTTTTACGCAACTGGCATAAGTTTGTTTGACGCAACTGGCACAAGTTTGTTCTACGCAACTAGCACAAGTTTGTTTGACGCAACTGGCACAAGGTTGTTCTACGCAACTGGCACAATTTTGGTTCTACGCAACTGGCACAAGTTTGCTTGACGCAACTGGCACAAGTTTGTTCTACGCAACTGGCACAAGTTTGTTCTATGTCACTGGCACAAGTTTGTTCGACGAAACTGGCACAAGTTTGTTCGATGCAACTGGCACAAGTTTGTTTACCGCAACTGGCAAAATTTTGTTCGACCCAACTGGCACAAGTTTGTTTGAAGCAAATGGCACAAGTTTGTTTGACGCAACTGGCACAAGTTTGTTTGACGCAACTGATACAAGTTTGTTTGACGCAACTGACACAAGGTTCTTCTAAGCAACTGGCATAAGTTTGTTCTTCGCAACTGGCACAAGTTTGTTTGACGCAACTGGCACAAGTTTGTTCTAAGCAACTGACACAAGTTTGTTTGATGCAACTGGCACAAGTTTGTTCGACGCAACTGGCACAAGTTTGTTTGACGCAACTGGCACAAGTTTTTTTGACGCAACTGGCACATGTTTGTTTGACGCAAGAGGCAAAAGTTTGTTTGACGCAACTGGCACCAGTATGTTTGACGCAACTGTCACAAGTTTTTTTTGACGCAACTGGCACAAGTTTTCTCGACGCAACTGGCACAAGTTTGTTCGCCATAACTGGCACAAGTTTGTTCGACGCAACTGGCACCAGTCTGTTCGATGCAACTGGCACAAGTTTGTTTGACGCAACTGGCACAAGTATCTTCGACGCAACTGGCACAAGTTTGTTCGACGCAACTGGCACAAGTTTTTTTTACGCAACTGGCACAAGTTTGTTCTACGCAACTGGCACAAGTTTGTTCTACGCAACTGGCACAAGTTTGTTCGACCCAACTGACACATGTTTGTTCTGCGCAACTGGCACAAGTTTGTTCGACGCAACTAACACAAGTTTGTTCGACGCAACTGGTACAAGTTTGTTGGACGCATCTGACACAAGTTTGTTCGAACCAACTGGCACAAATTTGTTTGACACAACTGGCACAAGTTTGTTCGACGCAACTGGCACAAGTTTGTATGACACAACTGGCACAAGTTTGCTTGACGCAACGCGAACAAGGATGTTCTACGCAACTGGCACAAGTTTGTTCTACGCAACTGGCACAAGTTTGTTTGACGCAACTGGCACAAGTTTGTTCTACGCAACTGGCACAAGTTTGTTCGATGCAACTGGCACAAGTTTGTTCGACGCAACTGGCCCAAGTTTGTTTGACGCAACTGGCACAAATTTGTTTGACGCAACTGGCACATGTTTTTTCGAATCAATTGGCAAAAGTTTGTTTGACGCAACTGGCACAAGTTTGTTTGACGCAACTGGCACAAGTTTGTTTGACGCAACTGGCACAAGTTTGTTTGACGCAACTGGCACAAGTTTATTTGACGCAAATGGCACAACTTTTCTCGACGCAACTGGCACAAGTATGTTCTACGCAACTGGCACAAGTTTGTTCAACGCAACTGGCACAAGTTTGTTCGACGTAACTGGTATAAGTTTGTTCGACGAAACTGTCACAAGTTTGTTCGACGCAACTGGCACAAGTTTGTTCAACGCAACTGGCACAAGTTTGTTCGACGCAAGTGGCACAAGTTTGTTCGACGCAACTGGCACAAGTTTGTTCAACACATCTGGCACAAGTTTGTTTGACGCAACTGGCACAAGTTTGTTTTCGCAACTTGTAAAAATTTGTTTGACGCAACTGGCACAAGTTTTTTTGACGCAACTGGCACAAGTTTGTTTGAAGCAACTGCCACAAATTTGTTGTACGCAACTGGCACAAGTTTGTTTGACGCAACTGGCACAAGTTTGTTTGACGCAACTGGCACAAGTTTGTTTGACGCAACTGGCACAAGGATTTTCTACGCAACTGGCACAAGTTTGTTCTACGCAACTGGCACAAGTTTGTTCTACGCAACTGGCACAAGTTTGTTTGACGCAACTGGCACAAGTTTGTTCTACGCAACTGGCACAAGTTTGTTCTACGCAACTGGCACAAGTTTGTTCTACGCAATTTCTACAAGGTTGTTGTACACAACTGGCACAAGTTTGTTTGACACAACTGGCACAAGTTTGTTCTACGCAACTGGCAAAAGTTTGTTCTACACATCTGGCACAAGTTTGTTCTATGCAACTGGCTCTAGTTTGTTCTACGCAACTGGCACAAATTTGTTTGACGCAACTGGCACATGTTTGTTCTACCCAACTGGCACAAGTTTGTTCGACGCAACTGGCACAAGTTAGTTCTACGCAACTGGCACAAATTTGTTTGACGCAACTGGCACATGTTTGTTCTACCCAAGTGTCACAAGTTTGTTCGACGCAACCGGCACAAGTTAGTTCTACGGAACTGGCATAAGTTTGTTCGACGCAACTGGCACAAGTTTGTTCGACGCAACTGGCACAAGTTTGTTCAACGCAACTGGTACATTATTGTTTAACGTAAATGGCACAAGTTTGTTCGACCCAACTGGCACAAGTTTGTTTGACACAACTGGCACAAATTTGTTCGACGCCACTAGCACAAGTTTGTTTGATGCAACTGGCAAAAGTTTGTTTGACGCAACTGGCACAAGGTTGTTCTACGCAACATGCACAAGTTTGTTCTACACAAATGGCGCAAGTTTGTTTGACGCAACTGACACAAGTTTGTTCTATGCAACTGGCACTAGTTTGTTCGATGCAACTGCAAAAGTTTGTTCGACACAACTGGCCCAAGTTTCTTTGACGCAACTGGCACAAGTTTGTTAGACGCAACTTGCACAAGTTTGTTTGACGCAACTGGCACACGTTTTTTCGACTCAATTGGCACAAGTTTGTTTGACGCAACTGGCACAAGTTTGTTTGAAGCAACTGGCACAGCTTTGTTTGACACAACTGGCACAGGTTTGTTTGACGCAACTGGCACAAGTTTATAGCAACTGGCACAAGTTTATTTGATGCAACTGGCACAAGTTTTCTCGACACAAGTGGCCCAAGTTTGTTCGCCGTAACTGGCTCAAGTTTGTTCGACGCAACTGGCACAAGTTTGTTCGACGCAACTGGCATAAGTTTGTTTGACGCAACTGGCAGAAGTTTCTTCGACGCAACTGGCAAAAGTTTGTTCGACGCAACTGGCACAAGTTTGTTTGACACAATTGGCACAAGTTTGTTCTACTCAACTGGGACAAGTTTGTTCTATGCAACTCTTACAAGTTTGTTGTACACAACTGGCACAAGTTTGTTTGACACAACTAGCACAAGTTTGTTCTACGCAAATGGCAAAAGTTTGTTCTATGCTTCTGGCACAAGTTTGTCCTATGCAACTGGCACTAGTTTGTTCTACGCAACTGGCTCAAATTTGTTTGACGCAACTGGCACATGTTTGTTCTACCCAACTGGCACAAGTTTGTTCGACGCAACTGGCACAAGTTTGTTCTACGCAACTGGCACAAGTTTGATTGACACAACTGGCACAAGTTTGTTCTAAGCAACTGGCACAAGTTTGTTCGACGGAAGTGGCGCAAGTTTGTTCGACGCAACTGGCACAAGTTTGTTCGACGCAACTGGCACAAGTTTGTTCGACGCAACTGGTACAAGTTTGTTTCTCATAACTGGCACAAGTTTGTTCGACCCAACTGGCACAAGTTTGTTTGACACAACTGGCACAAGTTTGTTCGACGCAACTGGCACTAGTTTGTTCGACGCAACTGGCAAAAGTTTGTTTGACGCAACAAGCACAAGTTTGTTTGATGCAACGGGCACAAGTTTGTTTGACGCAACTGGCACAAGTTTGTTTGACGCAACTGGCACAAGTTTGTTCGACTCAACTGGCACAACTTTGTTTGACACAACTGGCACAAGTTTGTTTGACACAACTGGCACAAGTTTGTTTGACGCAATTGTCACAAGTTTGTTCTACGCAACTGGCACAAGTTTGTTCTATGCAACTGGCACTAGTTTGTTTTACGCAACTGGCAAAAGTTTGTTTGACGCAACTGGCACAAGTTTGTTCGACGCAACTGGCACAAGTTTGTTTGACACAACTGGCACAAGGTTGTTCTATGCAACTGGCACAAGTTTGTTAGACGCAACTGGCACAAGTTTCTTTGACGCAACTGGCACATGTTTGTTTGACACAACTGGCACAAGTTTGTTCTAAGCAACTGGCACAAGTTTGTTCTAAGCAACTGGCACAAGTTTTTTCGACTCAATTGGCACAAGTTTGTTTGACGCAACTGGCACAAGATTGACGCAACTGGCACAAGTTTGTTTGTCGCAACTGGCACAAATTTGTTTGACGCAACTGGCACAAGTTTATTTGACGCAACTGGCACAACTTTTCTCGACGCAACTGGCACAAGTTTGTTCGCCATGACTGGCACAAGTTTGTTTGATGGAACTGGCACAAGTTTTTTTGACGCAACTGGCACAAGTTTTCTCGACGCAACTGGCACAAGTTTTTTTGACGCAACTGGCACAAGTTTCTTCGACGCAACTGGCACAAGTTTGTTTGACGCAACTGGCACAAGTTTGGTTGACACAATTGGCACAAGTTTGTTCTACTTAACTGGCACAAGTTTGTTGTATGCAACTGGCACTAGTTGGTTTTACGCAACTGGCACAAGTTTGTTGTATGCAAGTGGCACAAGTTTTCTCGATGCAAGTGGCACAAGATTCTTCGCCGTAACTGGCACAAGTTTGTTCGACGCAACTGGCATAAGATTGTTCGACGCAACTGGCACAAGTTTGTTTGACGCAACTGGCACAAGTTTCTTCGACGCAAATGGCACAAGTTTGTTTGACGCAACTGGCACAAGTTTGGTTGACACAATTGGCACAAGTTTGTTCTACTTAACTGGCACAAGTTTGTTCTATGCAACTGGCACTAGTTTGTTTTACGCAACTGGCATAAGTTTGTTTGACGCAACTGGCACAAGTTTGTTCTACGCAACTAGCACAAGTTTGTTTGACGCAACTGGCACAAGGTTGTTCTACGCAACTGGCACAATTTTGGTTCTACGCAACTGGCACAAGTTTGTTTGACGCAACTGGCACAAGTTTGTTCTACGCAACTGGCACAAGTTTGTTCTATGTCACTGGCACAAGTTTGTTCGACGAAACTGGCACAAGTTTGTTCGATGCAACTGGCACAAGTTTGTTTACCGCAACTGGCAAAATTTTGTTCGACCCAACTGGCACAAGTTTGTTTGAGGCAAATGGCACAAGTTTGTTTGACGCAACTGGCACAAGTTTGTTTGACGCAACTGATACAAGTTTGTTTGACGCAACTGGCACAAGGTTCTTCTAAGTAACTGGCACAAGTTTGTTCTTCGCAACTGGCACAAGTTTGTTTGACGCAACTGGCACAAGTTTGTTCTAAGCAACTGACACAAGTTTGTTTGATGCAACTGGCACAAGTTTGTTCGACGCAACTGGCACAAGTTTGTTTGACGCAACTGGCACAAGTTTTTTTGACGCAACTGGCACATGTTTGTTTGACGCAAGAGGCAAAAGTTTGTTTGACGCAACTGGCACAAGTATGTTTGACGCAACTGTCACAAGTTTTTTTTTTACGCAACTGGCACAAGTTTTCTCGACGCAACTGGCACAAGTTTGTTCGCCATAACTGGCACAAGTTTGTTCGACGCAACTGGCACCAGTCTGTTCGACGCAACTGGCACAAGTTTGTTTGACGCAACTGGCACAAGTATCTTCGACGCAACTGGCACAAGTTTGTTCGACGCAACTGGCACAAGTTTTTTTTACGCAACTGGCACAAGTTTGTTCTACGCAACTGGCACAAGTTTGTTCTACGCAACTGGCACTAGTTTGTTCTATGCAACTGGCATAAGTTTGTTCGACCCAACTGACACATGTTTGTTCTGCGCAACTGGCACAAGTTTGTTCGACGCAACTAACACAAGTTTGTTCGACGCAACTGGTACAAGTTTGTTGGACGCAACTGACACAAGTTTGTTCGAACCAACTGGCACAAATTTGTTTGACACAACTGGCACAAGTTTGTTCGACGCAACTGGCACAAGTTTGTATGACGCAACTGGCACAAGTTTGCTTGACGCAACGCGAACAAGGATGTTCTACGCAACTGGCACAAGTTTGTTCTACGCAACTGGCACAAGTTTGTTTGACGCAACTGGCACAAGATTGTTCTACGCAACTGGCACAAGTTTGTTCGATGCAACTGGCACAAGTTTGTTCGACGCAACTGGCCCAAGTTTGTTTGACGCAACTGGCACAAATTTGTTCGACGCAACTGGCACAAGTTTTTTCGAATCAATTGGCAAAAGTTTGTTTGACGCAACTGGCACAAGTTTGTTTGACGCAACTGGCACAAGTTTGTTTGACACAACTGGCACAAGTTTGTTTGACGCAACTGGCACAAGTTTATTTGACGCAAATGGCACAACTTTTCTCGACGCAACTGGCACAAGTATGTTCTACGCAACTGGCACAAGTTTGTTCAACGCAACTGGCACAAGTTTGTTCGACGTAACTGGTATAAGTTTGTTCAACGAAACTGTCACAAGTTTGTTCGACGCAACTGGCACAAGTTTGTTCAACGCAACTGGCACAAGTTTGTTCGACGCAAGTGGCACATGTTTGTTCGACGCAACTGGCACAAGTTTGTTCAACACATCTGGCACAAGTTTGTTTGACGCAACTGGCACAAGTTTGTTTTCGCAACTTGTACAAATTTGTTTGACGCAACTGGCACAAGTTTTTTTGACGCAACTGGCACAAGTTTGTTTGAAGCAACTGGCACAAATTTGTTGGACGCAACTGGCACAAGTTTGTTTGACGCAACTGGCACAAGTTTGTTTGACGCAACTGGCACAAGTTTGTTTGACGCAACTGGCACAAGGATTTTCTACGCAACTGGCACAAGTTTGTTCTACGCAACTGGCACAAGTTTGTTTGACGCAACTGGCACAAGTTTGTTTGACGCAACTGGCACAAGTTTGTTCTAAGCAACTGGCACAAGTTTGTTCTACGCAACTGGCACAAGTTTGTTCTACGCAATTTCTACAAGGTTGTTGTACACAACTGGCACAAGTTTGTTTGACACAACTGGCACAAGTTTGTTCTACGCAACTGGAAAAAGTTTGTTCTACACATCTGGCACAAGTTTGTTCTATGCAACTGGCACTAGTTTGTTCTACGCAACTGGCACAAATTTGTTTGACGCAACTGGCACATGTTTGTTCTACCCAACTGGCACAAGTTTGTTCGACGCAACTGGCACAAGTTAGTTCTACGCAACTGGCACAAATTTGTTTGACGCAACTGGCACATGTTTGTTCTACCCAAGCGTCACAAGTTTGTTCGACGCAACTGGCACAAGTTAGTTCTACGGAACTGGCGCAAGTTTGTTCGACGCAACTGGCACAAGTTTGTTCGACGCAACTGGCACAAGTTTGTTCGACGCAACTGGTACATTATTGTTTAACGTAAATGGCACAAGTTTGTTCGACCCAACTGGCACAAGTTTGTTTGACACAACTGGCACAAATTTGTTCGACGCCACTAGCACAAGTTTGTTTGATGCAACTGGCAAAAGTTTGTTTGACGCAACTGGCACAAGGTTGTTCTACGCAACATGCACAAGTTTGTTCTATGCAAATGGCGCAAGTTTGTTTGACGCAACTGGCACAAGTTTGTTCTATGCAACTGGCACTAGTTTGTTCGATGCAACTGGCAAAAGTTTGTTCGACACAGCTGGCCCAAGTTTCTTTGACGCAACTGGCACAAGTTTGTTAGACGCAACTTGCACAAGTTTGTTTGACGCAACTGGCACACGTTTTTTCGACTCAATTGGCACAAGTTTGTTTGACGCAACTGGCACAAGTTTGTTTGAAGCAACTGGCACAGGTTTGTTTGACACAACTGGCACAGGTTTGTTTGACGCAACTGGCACAAGTTTATAGCAACTGGCACAAGTTTATTTGATGCAACTGGCACAAGTTTTCTCGACACAAGTGGCCCAAGTTTGTTCGCCGTAACTGGCTCAAGTTTGTTCGACGCAACTGGCACAAGTTTGTTCGACGCAACTGGCATAAGTTTGTTTGACGCAACTGGCAGAAGTTTCTTCGACGCAACTGGCAAAAGTTTGTTCGACGCAACTGGCACAAGTTTGTTTGACACAATTGGCACAAGTTTGTTCTACTCAACTGGGACAAGTTTGTTCTATGCAATTCTTACAAGTTTGTTGTACACAACTGGCACAAGTTTGTTTGACACAACTAGCACAAGTTTGTTCTACGCAAATGGCAAAAGTTTGTTCTATGCTTCTGGCACAAGTTTGTCCTATGCAACTGGCACTAGTTTGTTCTACGCAACTGGCTCAAATTTGTTTGACGCAACTGGCACATGTTTGTTCTACCCAACTGGCACAAGTTTGTTCGACGCAACTGGCACAAGTTTGTTCTACGCAACTGGCACAAGTTTGATTGACACAACTGGCACAAGTTTGTTCTAAGCAACTGGCACAAGTTTGTTCGACGGAAGTGGCGCAAGTTTGTTCGACGCAACTGGCACAAGTTTGTTCGACGCAACTGGCACAAGTTTGTTCGACGCAACTGGTACAAGTTTGTTTCTCATAACTGGCACAAGTTTGTTCGACCCAACTGGCACAAGTTTGTTTGACACAACTGGCACAAGTTTGTTCGACGCAACTGGCACTAGTTTGTTCGACGCAACTGGCAAAAGTTTGTTTGACGCAACAAGCACAAGTTTGTTTGATGCAACGGGCACAAGTTTGTTTGACGCAACTGGCACAAGTTTGTTTGACGCAACTGGCACAAGTTTGTTCGACTCAACTGGCACAACTTTGTTTGACACAACTGGCACAAGTTTGTTTGACACAACTGGCACAAGTTTGTTTGACGCAATTGGCACAAGTTTGTTCTACGCAACTGGCACAAGTTTGTTCTATGCAACTGGCACTAGTTTGTTTGACGCAACTGGCAAAAGTTTGTTTGACGCAACTGGCACAAGTTTGTTCGACGCAACTGGCACAAGTTTGTTTGACACAACTGGCACAAGGTTGTTCTATGCAACTGGCACAAGTTTGTTAGACGCAACTGGCACAAGTTTCTTTGACGCAACTGGCACATGTTTGTTTGACACAACTGGCACAAGTTTGTTCTAAGCAACTGGCACAAGTTTGTTCGACGGAACTGGCGCAAGTTTGTTCGACGCAACTGGCACAAGTTTGTTCGACGCAACTGACACAAGTTTGTTCGACGTAACTGGCACAAGTTTGTTTGACCTAACTGGCACAAGTTTGTTTAACACAACTGGCAAAAGTTTGTCCGACGCAAGTGGCACAAGTTTGTTTGACGCAACTGGCAAAAGTTTGTTTGACGCAACTGGCACAAGGTTGTTCTACGCAACATGCACAAGTTTGTTCTACGCAACTGGCACAAGTTTGTTTGACGCAAGTGGCACAAGTTTGTTCTATGCAACTGGCTCTAATTTGTTCGATGCATCTGCCACAAGTTTGTTCGACGCAATTGGCCCAAGTTTGTTTGACGCAACTGGTATAAGTTTGTTAGACGCAACTGGCCCAAGTTTGTTCGACGCAACTGGCACAAGTTTTTTCGACTGAATTGGTACAAGTTTGTTTGACGCAACTGGCACAAGTTTGTTTGGCGCAACTGGCACAATTTTGTTTGACGTAACTGGCACAAGTTTGTTTGACGCAACTGGCACCAGTTTATAGCAACTGGCACAAGTTTATTTGACGCAACTAGCACAAGTTTTCTCGACGCAAGTGCCACAAGTTTGTTCGCCGTAACTGGCACAAGTTTATTTGACGCAACTGGCACAAGTTTGTTCGACGCAACTGGCACAAGTTTTGTTTGACACAACTGGCACAAGTTTCTTCGACGCAACTGCCACTAGTTTGTTCGACGCAACTGGCACAAGTTTGTTCTACGCAACTGGCACAAGTTTGTTCTATGCAACTGGCACTAGTTTGTTCTACGCAACTGGCACAAGTTTGTTCTACGCAACAAGCACAAGTTTGTTCTATGCAACTGGCACTAGTTTGTTCTACGCAACTGGCATAAGTTTGTTTGACGCAACTGGCACAAGTTTGTTCTATGCAACTGGAACAAGTTTGTTCAACGCAACTGCCACAAGGTTGTTCTACGTAACTGGCACAAGTTTGTAAGACGCAACTGGCACATGTTTGCTTGACGCAACAGGCACAAGTTTGTCCTACGCAACTGGCACAAGTTTGTTCGACGCAACTGGCACAAGTTTGTTCGACGCAACGGGCCCAAGTTTTTTGGACGCAACTGGCACAAGTTTGTTAGACGCAACTGGCACAAGTTTGTTTGACGCAACTTGTACAAGTTTGTTTGATGCAACTGGCACAAGTTTGTTTGACGCAACTGGCACAAGTTTGTTTGACGCAACTGGCACAAGTTTGTTCGACGCAACTGGCACAAGTTTGTTCTACGCAACTGGCACAAGTTTGTTTGACGCAACTGGCACAAGTTTGTTTGACGCAAATGGCACAAGGTTGTTCTACGCAAATGGCACAAATTTGTTCTATGCAAAAGGCACAAGTTTGTTTGACGCAACTGGCACAAGTTTGTTCTACGCAACTGGCACAAGTTTGTTCTACGCAACTGGCACAAGTTTGTTGTACACAACTAGTACAAGTTTGTTTGACACAACTGGCACAAGTTTGTTCTACACGAATGGCAAAACTTTGTTCTACGCATCTGGCACACTTTTTTTCTATGCAACTGGCACAAATTTATTTGACGCAAATGGCACATGTTTGTTCTACCCAACTGGCACAAGTTTGTTCGACGCAACTGGCACAAGTTTGTTCTACATAACGGGCACAAATTTGTTTGACACAACTGGCACAAGTTTGTTCTAAGAAACTGGCACAAGTTTGGTCGACGGAACTGGCGCAAGTTCGTTCGATGCAAGTGGCACAAGTTTGTTCGACGCAACTGGCACAAGTTTGTTCGACGCAACTGGTGCAAGTTTGTTTCACGTAACTGGCACAAGTTTCTTCGACCCAACTGGCATAAGTTTGTTTGACACAACTGGCACAAGTTTGTTCGACACAACTGGCACAAGTTTGTTTGACGCAACTGGCACAAGGTTCTTCTACGCAACATGCACAAGTTTGTTCTACGCAACTGGCACAAGTTTGTTTGACGCAACTGGCACAAGTTTGTTCTATGCAACTGGCACTAGTTTGTTCGATGCAACTGGCACAAGTTTGTTCTATGCAACTGGCACAAGTTTGTTTGACGCAAGAGGCACAAGTTTGTTTGACGCAACTGGCACAAGTTTTTTTGACGCAACTGGCACAAGTTTGTTTGACGCAACTGGCACAAGTTTGTTCTACGCAACTGGCACAAGTTTGTTCTACGCAACTGGTACAAGTTTGTTCTACGCAATTTCTACAAGGTTGTTGTACACAACTGGCACAAGTTTGTTTGACACAACTGGCAAAAGTTTGTTCTACGCAACTGGCAAAAGTTTGTTCTACACATCTGGCACAAGTTTGTTCTATGCAACTGGCACTAGTTTGTTCTACGCAACTGGCACAAATTTGTTTGACGCAACTGGCACATGTTTGTTCTACCCAACTGGCACAAGTTTGTTCGACGCAACTGGCACAAGTTAGTTCTACGCAACTGGCACAAATTTGTTTGACGCAACTGGCACATGTTTGTTCTACCCAACTGTCACAAGTTTGTTCGACGCAACTGGCACAAGTTAGTTCTACGGAACTGGCGCAAGTTTTTTCGACGCAACTGGCACAAGTTTGTTCGACGCAACTGGCACAAGTTTGTTCAACGCAACTGGTACATGTTTGTTTAACGTAAATGGCACAAGTTTGTTCGACCCAACTGGCACAAGTTTGTTTGACACAACTGGCACAAATTTGTTCGACGCCACTAGCACAAGTTTGTTTGATGCAACTGGCAAAAGTTTGTTTCACGCAACTGGCACAAGGTTGTTCTACGCAACATGCACAAGTTTGTTCTACGCAACTGGCGCAAGTTTGTTTGACGCAACTGGCACAAGTTTGTTCTATGCAACTGGCACTAGTTTGTTCGATGCAACTGGCAAAAGTTTGTTCGACACAACTGGCCCAAGTTTCTTTGACGCAACTGGCACAAGTTTGTTAGACGCAACTTGCACAAGTTTGTTTGACGCAACTGGCACACGTTTTTTCGACTCAATTGGCACAAGTTTGTTTGACGCAACTGGCACAAGTTTGTTTGAAGCAACTGGCACAGGTTTGTTTGACACAACTGGCACAGGTTTGTTTGACGCAACTGGCACAAGTTTATAGCAACTGGCACAAGTTTATTTGATGCAACTGGCACAAGTTTTCTCGACATAAGTGGCCCAAGTTTGTTCGCCGTAACTGGCTGAAGTTTGTTCGACGCAACTGGCACAAGTTTGTTCGACGCAACTGGCATAAGTTTGTTTGACGCAACTGGCAGAAGTTTCTTCGACGCAACTGGCACAAGTTTGTTCGACGCAACTGGCACAAGTTTGTTTGACACAATTGGCACAAGTTTGTTCTACTCAACTGGGACAAGTTTGTTCTATGCAACTGGCACTAGTTTATTCTAAGCAAATGGCAAAAGTTTGTTTGACGCAACTGGCACAAGTTTGTTCGACGCAACTGGCACAAGTTTGTTCTGCGCAACTGGCACAAGTTTGTTCGACGCAACTGGCACAAGTTTGTTCTGCGTAACTGGCACAAGTTTGTTCTACGCAACTGGCACAAGTTTGTTCGATGCCACTGGCACAAGTTTGTTCGACTCAACTGGCCCAAGTTTTTTTGACGCAAATGGCACAAGTTTGTTAGACGCAACTGGCACAAGTTTGTTTGACGCAACTTGTACAACTTTGTTTGATGCAACTGGCACAAGTTTGTTTGACGCAACTGGCACAAGTTTGTTTGACGCAACTGGCACAAGTTTGTTTGACGCAACTGGCACAAGTTTGTTCGGCGCAACTGGCACAAGTTTGTTCGACACAACTGGCATAAGTTTGTTTGACGCAACTGGCACAAGTTTGTTCTACGCAACTGGCATAAGTTTGTTCTGCGTAACTGGCACAAGTTTGTTCGACGCAACTGGCACAAGTTTGTTCTGCGCAACTGGCACAAGTTTGTTCTACGCAACTGGCACAAGTTTGTTTGATGCCACTGGCACAAGTTTGTTCGACTCAACTGGCCCAAGTTTTTTTGACGCAAATGGCACAAGTTTGTTAGACGCAACTGGCACAAGTTTGTTTGACGCAACTTGTACAACTTTGTTTGATGCAACTGGCACAAGTTTGTTTGACGCAACTGGCACAAGTTTGTTTGACGCAACTGGCACAAGTTTGTTCGGCGCAACTGGCACAAGTTTGTTCGACACAACTGGCATAAGTTTGTTTGACGCAACTGGCACAAGTTTGTTCTACGCAACTGGCACAAGTTTGTTCGACGCAACTGGCACAAGTTTGTTTGATGCAACTGGCACAAGTTTCTTCGACGCAACTGGCACAAGTTTGTTCGACGCAACTGGCACAAGTTTGTTTGATGCAATTGGCACAAGTTTGTTCTACTCAACTGGCACAAGTTTCTTCTATGCAACTGGCACTAGTTTGTTTTATGCAACTGGCATATGCTTGTTTAACGCAACTGGCACAAGTTTGTTCTACCAACTAGCACAAGTTTGTTCGACTCAACTGGCACAAGGTTGTTCTACGCAACTGGCACAAGTTTGTTCTACGCAACTGGCACAAGTTTGTTTGACGCAACTGGCACAAGTTTGTTCGACGCAACTGGCACAAGTTTGTTGGATGCCATTGGCACAAGTTTGTTTGACGAAACTGGCACAAGTTTTTTTGATGCAACTGGCACAAGTTTGTTAGACGCAACTGGCACAAGTTTGTTCGACGCAACTGGCACAAGTTTTTTCGACTCAATTGGCACAAGTTTGTTTGACGCAACTGGAACAAGTTTGTTTGACGCAACTGGCACAAGTTTGTTTGACGCAACTGGCACAAGTTTGTTTGACGCAACTGGCACAAGTTTATTTGACGCAACTGGCACAAGTTTGTTCGCCGTAACTGGCACAAGTTTGTTCAACGCAACTGGCACAAGTTTGTTCGACGCAACTGGCACAAGTTTGTTCTACATAACTGGCACAAGTTTGTTCTATGCAACTGGCACAAGTTTGTTCTACGCAACTGGCACAAGTTTGTTCTACGCATCTGGCACAAGTTTGTTTGATGCAATTGGCACAAGTTTGTTCTACTCAACTGGCACAAGTTTCTTCTATGCAACTGGCACTAGTTTGTTTTATGCAACTGGCATATGCTTGTTTAACGCAACTGGCACAAGTTTGTTCTACCAACTAGCACAAGTTTGTTCGACTCAACTGGCACAAGGTTGTTCTACGCAACTGGCACAAGTTTGTTCTACGCAACTGGCACAAGTTTGTTTGACGCAACTGGCACAAGTTTGTTCGACGCAACTGGCACAAGTTTGTTGGATGCCATTGGCACAAGTTTGTTTGACGAAACTGGCACAAGTTTTTTTTATGCAACTGGCACAAGTTTGTTAGACGCAACTGGCACAAGTTTGTTCGACGCAATTGGCACAAGTTTTTTCGACTCAATTGGCACAAGTTTGTTTGACGCAACTGGAACAAGTTTGTTTGACGCAACTGGCACAAGTTTGTTTGACGCAACTGGCACAAGTTTGTTTGACGCAACTGGCACAAGTTTATTTGACGCAACTGGCACAAGTTTGTTCGCCGTAACTGGCACAAGTTTGTTCAACGCAACTGGCACAAGTTTGTTCGACGCAACTGGCACAAGTTTGTTCTACATAACTGGCACAAGTTTGTTCTATGCAACTGGCACAAGTTTGTTCTACGCAACTGGCACAAGTTTGTTCTACGCATCTGGCACAAGTTTGTTCTATGCAACTGGCACTAGTTTGTTTTTCGCAACTGGCATAAGTTTGTTTGACGCAACTGGCACAAGTTTGTTCTATGCAACTGACACAAGTTTGTTTGACATAACTGGCAGAAGTTTGTTCAACGCAACTGGCACAAGTTTGTTCTATGCAACTGGCACTAGTTTGTTTTACGCAACTGGCATAAGTTTGTTTGACGCAACTGGCACAAGTTTGTTCTCCCCAACTGACATAAGTTTGTTCGACGCAACTGGCACAAGTTTGTTCTACGCAACTGACACAAGTTTGTTTGACATAACTGGCAGAAGTTTGTTCAACGCAACTGGCACAAGTTTGTTCTACATAACTGGCACAAGTTTGTTCTATGCAACTGGCACAAGTTTGTTCTACGCAACTGGCACAAGTTTGTTCTACGCATCTGGCACAAGTTTGTTCTATGCAACTGGCACTAGTTTGTTTTACGCAACTGGCATAAGTTTGTTTGACGCAACTGGCACAAGTTTGTTCTACCCAACTGACATAAGTTTGTTCGACGCAACTGGCACAAGTTTGTTCTACGCAACTGACACAAGTTTGTTTGACATAACTGGCAGAAGTTTGTTCAACGCAACTGGCAGAAGTTTGTTTGACGTAACTGGCGCAAGTTTGTTCGACGCAACTGTCACAAGTTTGTTCGACGCAACTGGCAAAAGTTTGTTCGATGCAACTGGCACAAGTTTGTTTAACGCAACTGGCACAAGTTTGTTCGACCCAACTGGCACAAGTTTGTTTGACTCAACTGGCACAAGTTTGGTCGACGCAACTGGCACAAGTTTGTTTGACGCAACTGGCAAAAGTTCGTTGCACGCAACTGGCACAAGGTTCTTCTACGCAACTGGCACAAGGTTCTTCTACGCAACTGGCACAAGTTTGTTCTACGCAACTGGCACAAGTTTGTTTGACGCAACTGGCACAAGTTTGTTTATCGCAACTGGCACAAGTTTGCTTGACGCAACTGGCACAAGTTTGTTAGACGTAACTGGCACAAGTTTGTTCGACGTAACTGGCACAAGTTTTTTCGACTCAATTGGTACAAGTTTGTTTGACGGAACTGGCACAAGTTTGTTTGACGCAAGAGGCACAAGTTTGTTTGACGCAACTGGCACAAGTTTGTTTGACGCAACTGGCACAAGTTTTTTTTTACGCAACTGGCACAAGTTTTCTCGAAGCAACTGGCACAAGTTTGTTCGCCATATCTGGCACAAGTTTGTTCTACGCAACTGGCACAAGTTTGTTTGACGCAAATGGCACAAGTTTGTTTGACGCAACTGGCACAAGTTTCTTCGACGCAACTGGCACAAGTTTGTTCGACGCAACTGGCACAAGTTTGTTTGACGCAACTGGCAAAAGTTTGTTCTACGCAACTGGGACAAGTTAGTTCTATGCAACTGGCACTAGTTTGTTCTATGCAACTGGCATAAGTTTGTTTGACACAACTGGTACAAGTTTGTTCTACGCAACTGGCACAAGTTTGTTCGACACAACTGGCACAAGTTTGTTCTACGCAACTCTTACTAGTTTGTTGTACACAACTGGCACAGGTTTGTTTGACACAACTGGCACAAGTTTGTTCTACGCAAATGGCAAATGTTTGTTCTATGCAACTGACACAAGTTTGTTTGACACAACTGGCAGAAGTTTGTTCAACGCAACTGGCAAAAGTTTCTTTGACGTAACTGGCGCAAGTTTGTTCGACACAACTGGCACAAGTTTGTTCGACGCAACTAGCAAAAGTTTGTTCGATGCAACTGGCACAAGTTTGTTTAATGCAACTGGCACAAGTTTGTTCTACGCAACTGGCACAAGTTTGTTCTACGCAACTGGCACAAGTTTGTTGTACACAACTAGTACAAGTTTGTTTGACACAACTGGCACAAGTTTGTTCTACACGAATGGCAAAACTTTGTTCTACGCATCTGGCACACTTTTTTTCTATGCAACTGGCACAAATTTATTTGACGCAAATGGCACATGTTTGTTCTACCCAACTGGCACAAGTTTGTTCGACGCAACTGGCACAAGTTTGTTCTACATAACGGGCACAAATTTGTTTGACACAACTGGCACAAGTTTGTTCTAAGAAACTGGCACAAGTTTGGTCGACGGAACTGGCGCAAGTTCGTTCGATGCAAGTGGCACAAGTTTGTTCGACGCAACTGGCACAAGTTTGTTCGACGCAACTGGTGCAAGTTTGTTTCACGTAACTGGCACAAGTTTCTTCGACCCAACTGGCATAAGTTTGTTTGACACAACTGGCACAAGTTTGTTCGACACAACTGGCACAAGTTTGTTTGACGCAACTGGCACAAGGTTCTTCTACGCAACATGCACAAGTTTGTTCTACGCAACTGGCACAAGTTTGTTTGACGCAACTGGCACAAGTTTGTTCTATGCAACTGGCACTAGTTTGTTCGATGCAACTGGCACAAGTTTGTTCTATGCAACTGGCACAAGTTTGTTTGACGCAAGAGGCACAAGTTTGTTTGACGCAACTGGCACAAGTTTTTTTGACGCAACTGGCACAAGTTTGTTTGACGCAACTGGCACAAGTTTGTTCTACGCAACTGGCACAAGTTTGTTCTACGCAACTGGTACAAGTTTGTTCTACGCAATTTCTACAAGGTTGTTGTACACAACTGGCACAAGTTTGTTTGACACAACTGGCAAAAGTTTGTTCTACGCAACTGGCAAAAGTTTGTTCTACACATCTGGCACAAGTTTGTTCTATGCAACTGGCACTAGTTTGTTCTACGCAACTGGCACAAATTTGTTTGACGCAACTGGCACATGTTTGTTCTACCCAACTGGCACAAGTTTGTTCGACGCAACTGGCACAAGTTAGTTCTACGCAACTGGCACAAATTTGTTTGACGCAACTGGCACATGTTTGTTCTACCCAACTGTCACAAGTTTGTTCGACGCAACTGGCACAAGTTAGTTCTACGGAACTGGCGCAAGTTTTTTCGACGCAACTGGCACAAGTTTGTTCGACGCAACTGGCACAAGTTTGTTCAACGCAACTGGTACATGTTTGTTTAACGTAAATGGCACAAGTTTGTTCGACCCAACTGGCACAAGTTTGTTTGACACAACTGGCACAAATTTGTTCGACGCCACTAGCACAAGTTTGTTTGATGCAACTGGCAAAAGTTTGTTTCACGCAACTGGCACAAGGTTGTTCTACGCAACATGCACAAGTTTGTTCTACGCAACTGGCGCAAGTTTGTTTGACGCAACTGGCACAAGTTTGTTCTATGCAACTGGCACTAGTTTGTTCGATGCAACTGGCAAAAGTTTGTTCGACACAACTGGCCCAAGTTTCTTTGACGCAACTGGCACAAGTTTGTTAGACGCAACTTGCACAAGTTTGTTTGACGCAACTGGCACACGTTTTTTCGACTCAATTGGCACAAGTTTGTTTGACGCAACTGGCACAAGTTTGTTTGAAGCAACTGGCACAGGTTTGTTTGACACAACTGGCACAGGTTTGTTTGACGCAACTGGCACAAGTTTATAGCAACTGGCACAAGTTTATTTGATGCAACTGGCACAAGTTTTCTCGACATAAGTGGCCCAAGTTTGTTCGCCGTAACTGGCTGAAGTTTGTTCGACGCAACTGGCACAAGTTTGTTCGACGCAACTGGCATAAGTTTGTTTGACGCAACTGGCAGAAGTTTCTTCGACGCAACTGGCACAAGTTTGTTCGACGCAACTGGCACAAGTTTGTTTGACACAATTGGCACAAGTTTGTTCTACTCAACTGGGACAAGTTTGTTCTATGCAACTGGCACTAGTTTATTCTAAGCAAATGGCAAAAGTTTGTTTGACGCAACTGGCACAAGTTTGTTCGACGCAACTGGCACAAGTTTGTTCTGCGCAACTGGCACAAGTTTGTTCGACGCAACTGGCACAAGTTTGTTCTGCGTAACTGGCACAAGTTTGTTCTACGCAACTGGCACAAGTTTGTTCGATGCCACTGGCACAAGTTTGTTCGACTCAACTGGCCCAAGTTTTTTTGACGCAAATGGCACAAGTTTGTTAGACGCAACTGGCACAAGTTTGTTTGACGCAACTTGTACAACTTTGTTTGATGCAACTGGCACAAGTTTGTTTGACGCAACTGGCACAAGTTTGTTTGACGCAACTGGCACAAGTTTGTTTGACGCAACTGGCACAAGTTTGTTCGGCGCAACTGGCACAAGTTTGTTCGACACAACTGGCATAAGTTTGTTTGACGCAACTGGCACAAGTTTGTTCTACGCAACTGGCATAAGTTTGTTCTGCGTAACTGGCACAAGTTTGTTCGACGCAACTGGCACAAGTTTGTTCTGCGCAACTGGCACAAGTTTGTTCTACGCAACTGGCACAAGTTTGTTTGATGCCACTGGCACAAGTTTGTTCGACTCAACTGGCCCAAGTTTTTTTGACGCAAATGGCACAAGTTTGTTAGACGCAACTGGCACAAGTTTGTTTGACGCAACTTGTACAACTTTGTTTGATGCAACTGGCACAAGTTTGTTTGACGCAACTGGCACAAGTTTGTTTGACGCAACTGGCACAAGTTTGTTCGGCGCAACTGGCACAAGTTTGTTCGACACAACTGGCATAAGTTTGTTTGACGCAACTGGCACAAGTTTGTTCTACGCAACTGGCACAAGTTTGTTCGACGCAACTGGCACAAGTTTGTTTGATGCAACTGGCACAAGTTTCTTCGACGCAACTGGCACAAGTTTGTTCGACGCAACTGGCACAAGTTTGTTTGATGCAATTGGCACAAGTTTGTTCTACTCAACTGGCACAAGTTTCTTCTATGCAACTGGCACTAGTTTGTTTTATGCAACTGGCATATGCTTGTTTAACGCAACTGGCACAAGTTTGTTCTACAACTAGCACAAGTTTGTTCGACTCAACTGGCACAAGGTTGTTCTACGCAACTGGCACAAGTTTGTTCTACGCAACTGGCACAAGTTTGTTTGACGCAACTGGCACAAGTTTGTTCGACGCAACTGGCACAAGTTTGTTGGATGCCATTGGCACAAGTTTGTTTGACGAAACTGGCACAAGTTTTTTTGATGCAACTGGCACAAGTTTGTTAGACGCAACTGGCACAAGTTTGTTCGACGCAACTGGCACAAGTTTTTTCGACTCAATTGGCACAAGTTTGTTTGACGCAACTGGAACAAGTTTGTTTGACGCAACTGGCACAAGTTTGTTTGACGCAACTGGCACAAGTTTGTTTGACGCAACTGGCACAAGTTTATTTGACGCAACTGGCACAAGTTTTGTTCGCCGTAACTGGCACAAGTTTGTTCAACGCAACTGGCACAAGTTTGTTCGACGCAACTGGCACAAGTTTGTTCTACATAACTGGCACAAGTTTGTTCTATGCAACTGGCACAAGTTTGTTCTACGCAACTGGCACAAGTTTGTTCTACGCATCTGGCACAAGTTTGTTTGATGCAATTGGCACAAGTTTGTTCTACTCAACTGGCACAAGTTTCTTCTATGCAACTGGCACTAGTTTGTTTTATGCAACTGGCATATGCTTGTTTAACGCAACTGGCACAAGTTTGTTCTACCAACTAGCACAAGTTTGTTCGACTCAACTGGCACAAGGTTGTTCTACGCAACTGGCACAAGTTTGTTCTACGCAACTGGCACAAGTTTGTTTGACGCAACTGGCACAAGTTTGTTCGACGCAACTGGCACAAGTTTGTTGGATGCCATTGGCACAAGTTTGTTTGACGAAACTGGCACAAGTTTTTTTTATGCAACTGGCACAAGTTTGTTAGACGCAACTGGCACAAGTTTGTTCGACGCAATTGGCACAAGTTTTTTCGACTCAATTGGCACAAGTTTGTTTGACGCAACTGGAACAAGTTTGTTTGACGCAACTGGCACAAGTTTGTTTGACGCAACTGGCACAAGTTTGTTTGACGCAACTGGCACAAGTTTATTTGACGCAACTGGCACAAGTTTGTTCGCCGTAACTGGCACAAGTTTGTTCAACGCAACTGGCACAAGTTTGTTCGACGCAACTGGCACAAGTTTGTTCTACATAACTGGCACAAGTTTGTTCTATGCAACTGGCACAAGTTTGTTCTACGCAACTGGCACAAGTTTGTTCTACGCATCTGGCACAAGTTTGTTCTATGCAACTGGCACTAGTTTGTTTTTCGCAACTGGCATAAGTTTGTTTGACGCAACTGGCACAAGTTTGTTCTATGCAACTGACACAAGTTTGTTTGACATAACTGGCAGAAGTTTGTTCAACGCAACTGGCACAAGTTTGTTCTATGCAACTGGCACTAGTTTGTTTTACGCAACTGGCATAAGTTTGTTTGACGCAACTGGCACAAGTTTGTTCTCCCCAACTGACATAAGTTTGTTCGACGCAACTGGCACAAGTTTGTTCTACGCAACTGACACAAGTTTGTTTGACATAACTGGCAGAAGTTTGTTCAACGCAACTGGCACAAGTTTGTTCTACATAACTGGCACAAGTTTGTTCTATGCAACTGGCACAAGTTTGTTCTACGCAACTGGCACAAGTTTGTTCTACGCATCTGGCACAAGTTTGTTCTATGCAACTGGCACTAGTTTGTTTTACGCAACTGGCATAAGTTTGTTTGACGCAACTGGCACAAGTTTGTTCTACCCAACTGACATAAGTTTGTTCGACGCAACTGGCACAAGTTTGTTCTACGCAACTGACACAAGTTTGTTTGACATAACTGGCAGAAGTTTGTTCAACGCAACTGGCAGAAGTTTGTTTGACGTAACTGGCGCAAGTTTGTTCGACGCAACTGTCACAAGTTTGTTCGACGCAACTGGCAAAAGTTTGTTCGATGCAACTGGCACAAGTTTGTTTAACGCAACTGGCACAAGTTTGTTCGACCCAACTGGCACAAGTTTGTTTGACTCAACTGGCACAAGTTTGGTCGACGCAACTGGCACAAGTTTGTTTGACGCAACTGGCAAAAGTTCGTTGCACGCAACTGGCACAAGGTTCTTCTACGCAACTGGCACAAGGTTCTTCTACGCAACTGGCACAAGTTTGTTCTACGCAACTGGCACAAGTTTGTTTGACGCAACTGGCACAAGTTTGTTTATCGCAACTGGCACAAGTTTGCTTGACGCAACTGGCACAAGTTTGTTAGACGTAACTGGCACAAGTTTGTTCGACGTAACTGGCACAAGTTTTTTCGACTCAATTGGTACAAGTTTGTTTGACGGAACTGGCACAAGTTTGTTTGACGCAAGAGGCACAAGTTTGTTTGACGCAACTGGCACAAGTTTGTTTGACGCAACTGGCACAAGTTTTTTTTTACGCAACTGGCACAAGTTTTCTCGAAGCAACTGGCACAAGTTTGTTCGCCATATCTGGCACAAGTTTGTTCTACGCAACTGGCACAAGTTTGTTTGACGCAAATGGCACAAGTTTGTTTGACGCAACTGGCACAAGTTTCTTCGACGCAACTGGCACAAGTTTGTTCGACGCAACTGGCACAAGTTTGTTTGACGCAACTGGCAAAAGTTTGTTCTACGCAACTGGGACAAGTTAGTTCTATGCAACTGGCACTAGTTTGTTCTATGCAACTGGCATAAGTTTGTTTGACACAACTGGTACAAGTTTGTTCTACGCAACTGGCACAAGTTTGTTCGACACAACTGGCACAAGTTTGTTCTACGCAACTCTTACTAGTTTGTTGTACACAACTGGCACAGGTTTGTTTGACACAACTGGCACAAGTTTGTTCTACGCAAATGGCAAATGTTTGTTCTATGCAACTGACACAAGTTTGTTTGACACAACTGGCAGAAGTTTGTTCAACGCAACTGGCAAAAGTTTCTTTGACGTAACTGGCGCAAGTTTGTTCGACACAACTGGCACAAGTTTGTTCGACGCAACTAGCAAAAGTTTGTTCGATGCAACTGGCACAAGTTTGTTTAATGCAACTGGCACAAGTTTGTTCTACCCAACTGGCACAAGTTTTTTGACTCAACTGGCACAAGTTTGTTTGACGCAACTGGCAAAAGTTTGTTTGACGCAACTGGCACAAGATCGTTTGACGCAACTGGCACAAGGTTCTTCTACGCAACTGGCACAAGTTTGTTTGACGCAACTGGCACAAATTTGTTCTACGCAACTGGCACAAGTTTGTTTGACGCAACTGGCACAAGTTTGTTTGACGCAACTGGCACAAGTTTTTTTTTATGCAACTGGCACAAGTTTGTTAGACGCAACTGGCACAAGTTTGTTTGACGCAACTGGCACAAGTTTGTTTGACGCAAGAGGCACAAGATTTGTTTGACGCAACTGGCACAAGTTTGTTTGATGCAACTGGCACAAGTTTTTTTTTACGCAACTGGCACAAGTTTTCTCGAAGCAACTGGCACAAGTTTGTTCGCCATATCTGGCACAAGTTTGTTTGACGCAACTGGCACACGTTTGTTTGACGCAACTGGCACAAGTTTGTTCAACGCAACTGGCACAAGTTTTTTCGAATCAATTGGCACATGTTTGTTTGACGCAACTGGCACAAGTTTGTTTGACGCAACTGGCACAAGTTTGTTTGACGCAACTGGCACAAGTTTGTTTGACGCAACTGGCACAAGTTTATTTGACGCAACTGGCACAACTTTTCTCGACGTAACTGGCACAAGTTGGTTTGCCGTAACTGGCACAAGTTTGTTTGACGTAACTGGCACAAGTTTATTTGACGCAACTGGCACAAGTTTTCTCGACGCAAGTGGCACAAGTTTGTTCGCCGTAACTGGCACAAGTTTGTTCGACGCAACTGGCACAAGTTTGTTCGACGCAACTGGCACAAGTTTGTTTGACGCAACTGGCACAAGTTTCTTCGACGCAACTGGCACAAGTTTGTTCGGCGCAACTGGCACAAGTTTGTTTGATGCAATTGGCACAAGTTTGTTCTACTCAACTGGCACAAGTTTGTTCTTTGCAAATGGCACTAGTTTGTTTTATGCAACTGGCATACGTTTGTTTGACGCAACTGGTACAAGTTTGTTCTACGCAACTGGCACAAGTTTGTTCGACACAACTGGCACAAGTTTGTTCTACGCAACTCTTACTAGTTTGTTGTACACAACTGGCACAGGTTTGTTTGACACAACTGGCACAAGTTTGTTCTACGCAAATGGCAAATGTTTGTTCTACGCAACTGACACAAGTTTGTTTGACACAACTGGCAGAAGTTTGTTCAACGCAACTGGCACAAGTTTCTTTGACGTAACTGGCGTAAGTTTGTTCGACGCAACTGGCACAAGTTTGTTCGACGCAACTGGCAAAAGTTTGTTCGATGCAACTGGCACAAGTTTGTTTAACACAACTGGCACAAGTTTGTTCGACCCAACTGGCACAAGTTTGTTTGACTCAACAGGCACAACCTTGTTTGACGCAACTGGCAAAAGTTTGGTCGACGCAACTGGCACAAGTTCGTTTGACGCAACTGGCACAAGGTTCTTCTACGCAACTGGCAAAAGTTTGTTTGACGCAACTGGCACAAGTTCGTTTGACGCAACTGGCACAAGTTTGTTTGACGCAACTGGCACAAGTTTGTTTGACGCAACTGGCACAAGTTTGTTAGACGCAACTGGCACAAGTTTTTTTGATGCAACTGGCACAAGTTTGTTAGACGCAACTGGCACAAGTTTGTTCGACGTAACAGGCACAAGTTTTTTTGACTCAATTGGTACAAGTTTGTTTGACGCAACTGGCACAAGTTTGTTTGACGGAGGAGGCGCAAGTTTGTTTGACGCAACTGGCACAAGTTTGTTTGACGCAACTGGCACAAGTTTTTTTTTATGCAACTGGCACAAGTTTTCTAGAAGCATCTGGCACAAGTTTGTTCGCCATATCTGGCACAAGTTTGTTCGACGCAACTGGCACAAGTTTGTTTGACGCAACTGCCACAAGTTTGTTAGACGCAACTGGCACAAGTTTGTTCAACGCAACTGGCACAAGTTTTTTCGAATCAATTGGCACAAGTTTGTTTGACGCAACTGGCACAAGTTTGTTTGACGCAACTGGCACAAGTTTGTTTGACGCAACTGGCACAAGTTTGTTTGACGCAACTGGCACAAGTTTATTTGACGCAACTGGCACAACTTTTCTCGACACAGCTGGCACAAGTTTGTTCGCCGAAACTGGCACAAGTTTGTTTGACGCAACTGGCACAAGATTATTTGTCGCAACTGGCACAAGTTTTCTCGACGCAAGTGGCACAAGTTTGTTCGCCGTAACTGGCACAAGTTTGTTCGACGCAACTGGCACAAGTTTGTTCGACGCAACTGGCACAAGTTTGTTTGACGCAACTGGCACAAGTTTTTTCGACGCAACTGGCACAAGATGGTTCGACGCAACTGGCACAAGTTTGTTTGATGCAATTGGCACAAGTTTGTTCTACTCAACTGGCACAAGTTTCTTCTATGCAACTGGCACTAGTTTGTTTTATGCAACTGGCATATGCTTGTTTAACGCAACTGGCACAAGTTTGTTCTACCAACTAGCACAAGTTTGTTCGACTCAACTGGCACAAGGTTGTTCTACGCAACTGGCACAAGTTTGTTCTACGCAACTGGCACAAGTTTGTTTGACGCAACTGGCACAAGTTTGTTCGACGCAACTGGCACAAGTTTGTTGGATGCCATTGGCACAAGTTTGTTTGACGAAACTGGCACAAGTTTTTTTTATGCAACTGGCACAAGTTTGTTAGACGCAACTGGCACAAGTTTGTTCGACGCAACTGGCACAAGTTTTTTCGACTCAATTGGCACAAGTTTGTTTGACGCAACTGGAACAAGTTTGTTTGACGCAACTGGCACAAGTTTGTTTGACGCAACTGGCACAAGTTTGTTTGATGCAACTGGCACAAGTTTATTTGACGCAACTGGCACAAGTTTGTTCGCCGTAACTGGCACAAGTTTGTTCAACGCAACTGGCACAAGTTTGTTCGACGCAACTTGCACAAGTTTGTTCTACATAACTGGCACAAGTTTGTTCTATGCAACTGGCACAAGTTTGTTCTACGCAACTGGCACAAGTTTGTTCTACGCAACTGGCACAAGGTTGTTCTATGCAACTGGCACTAGTTTGTTTTACGCAACTGGCATAAGTTTGTTTGACGCAACTGGCACAAGTTTGTTCTACCCAACTGACATAAGTTTGTTCAATGCAACTGGCACAAGTTTGTTCTACGCAACTGACACAAGTTTGTTTGACACAACTGGCAGAAGTTTGTTCAACGCAACTGGCACAAGTTTGTTTGACGTAACTGGCGCAAGTTTGTTCGACGCAACTGTCACAAGTTTGTTCAACGCAACTGGCAAAAGTTTGTTCAATGCAACTGGCACAAGTTTGTTTAACGCAACTGGCACAAGTTTGTTTGACCCAACTGGCACAAGTTTGTTTGACTCAACTGGCACAAGTTTGGTCGACGCAACTGGCACAAGTTTGTTTGACGCAACTGGCAAAAGTTCGTTTCACGCAACTGGCACAAGGTTCTTCTACGCAACTGGCACAAGGTTCTTCTACGCAAATGGCACAAGTTTGTTCTACGCAACTGGCACAAGTTTGTTTGACGCAACTGGCACAAGTTTGTTTATCGCAACTGGCACAAGTTTGCTTGACGCAACTGGCACAAGTTTGTTAGACGTAACTGGCACAAGTTTGTTCGACGTAACTGGCACAAGTTTTTTCGACTCAATTGGTACAAGTTTGTTTGACGGAACTGGCACAAGTTTGTTTGACGCAAGAGGCACAAGTTTGTTTGACGCAACTGGCACAAGTTTGTTTGACGCAACTGGCACAAGTTTTTTTTTACGCAACTGGCACAAGTTTTCTCGAAGCAACTGGCACAAGTTTGTTCGCCATATCTGGCACAAGTTTGTTCTACGCAACTGGCACAAGTTTGTTTGACGCAACTGGCACAAGTTTCTTCGACGCAACTGGCACAAGTTTGTTCGACGCAACTGGCACAAGTTTGTTTGACGCAACTGGCACAAGTTTGTTCTACGCAACTGGGACAAGTTAGTTCTATGCAACTGGCACTAGTTTGTTCTATGCAACTGGCATAAGTTTGTTTGACGCAACTGGCACAAGTTTGTTCTACATAACTGGCACAAGTTTGTTCTATGCAACTGGCACAAGTTTGTTCTACGCAACTGGCACAAGTTTGTTCTACGCATCTGGCACAAGTTTGTTTGATGCAATTGGCACAAGTTTGTTCTACTCAACTGGCACAAGTTTCTTCTATGCAACTGGCACTAGTTTGTTTTATGCAACTGGCATATGCTTGTTTAACGCAACTGGCACAAGTTTGTTCTACCAACTAGCACAAGTTTGTTCGACTCAACTGGCACAAGGTTGTTCTACGCAACTGGCACAAGTTTGTTCTACGCAACTGGCACAAGTTTGTTTGACGCAACTGGCACAAGTTTGTTCGACGCAACTGGCACAAGTTTGTTGGATGCCATTGGCACAAGTTTGTTTGACGAAACTGGCACAAGTTTTTTTTATGCAACTGGCACAAGTTTGTTAGACGCAACTGGCACAAGTTTGTTCGACGCAATTGGCACAAGTTTTTTCGACTCAATTGGCACAAGTTTGTTTGACGCAACTGGAACAAGTTTGTTTGACGCAACTGGCACAAGTTTGTTTGACGCAACTGGCACAAGTTTGTTTGACGCAACTGGCACAAGTTTATTTGACGCAACTGGCACAAGTTTGTTCGCCGTAACTGGCACAAGTTTGTTCAACGCAACTGGCACAAGTTTGTTCGACGCAACTGGCACAAGTTTGTTCTACATAACTGGCACAAGTTTGTTCTATGCAACTGGCACAAGTTTGTTCTACGCAACTGGCACAAGTTTGTTCTACGCATCTGGCACAAGTTTGTTCTATGCAACTGGCACTAGTTTGTTTTTCGCAACTGGCATAAGTTTGTTTGACGCAACTGGCACAAGTTTGTTCTATGCAACTGACACAAGTTTGTTTGACATAACTGGCAGAAGTTTGTTCAACGCAACTGGCACAAGTTTGTTCTATGCAACTGGCACTAGTTTGTTTTACGCAACTGGCATAAGTTTGTTTGACGCAACTGGCACAAGTTTGTTCTCCCCAACTGACATAAGTTTGTTCGACGCAACTGGCACAAGTTTGTTCTACGCAACTGACACAAGTTTGTTTGACATAACTGGCAGAAGTTTGTTCAACGCAACTGGCACAAGTTTGTTCTACATAACTGGCACAAGTTTGTTCTATGCAACTGGCACAAGTTTGTTCTACGCAACTGGCACAAGTTTGTTCTACGCATCTGGCACAAGTTTGTTCTATGCAACTGGCACTAGTTTGTTTTACGCAACTGGCATAAGTTTGTTTGACGCAACTGGCACAAGTTTGTTCTACCCAACTGACATAAGTTTGTTCGACGCAACTGGCACAAGTTTGTTCTACGCAACTGACACAAGTTTGTTTGACATAACTGGCAGAAGTTTGTTCAACGCAACTGGCAGAAGTTTGTTTGACGTAACTGGCGCAAGTTTGTTCGACGCAACTGTCACAAGTTTGTTCGACGCAACTGGCAAAAGTTTGTTCGATGCAACTGGCACAAGTTTGTTTAACGCAACTGGCACAAGTTTGTTCGACCCAACTGGCACAAGTTTGTTTGACTCAACTGGCACAAGTTTGGTCGACGCAACTGGCACAAGTTTGTTTGACGCAACTGGCAAAAGTTCGTTGCACGCAACTGGCACAAGGTTCTTCTACGCAACTGGCACAAGGTTCTTCTACGCAACTGGCACAAGTTTGTTCTACGCAACTGGCACAAGTTTGTTTGACGCAACTGGCACAAGTTTGTTTATCGCAACTGGCACAAGTTTGCTTGACGCAACTGGCACAAGTTTGTTAGACGTAACTGGCACAAGTTTGTTCGACGTAACTGGCACAAGTTTTTTCGACTCAATTGGTACAAGTTTGTTTGACGGAACTGGCACAAGTTTGTTTGACGCAAGAGGCACAAGTTTGTTTGACGCAACTGGCACAAGTTTGTTTGACGCAACTGGCACAAGTTTTTTTTTACGCAACTGGCACAAGTTTTCTCGAAGCAACTGGCACAAGTTTGTTCGCCATATCTGGCACAAGTTTGTTCTACGCAACTGGCACAAGTTTGTTTGACGCAAATGGCACAAGTTTGTTTGACGCAACTGGCACAAGTTTCTTCGACGCAACTGGCACAAGTTTGTTCGACGCAACTGGCACAAGTTTGTTTGACGCAACTGGCAAAAGTTTGTTCTACGCAACTGGGACAAGTTAGTTCTATGCAACTGGCACTAGTTTGTTCTATGCAACTGGCATAAGTTTGTTTGACACAACTGGTACAAGTTTGTTCTACGCAACTGGCACAAGTTTGTTCGACACAACTGGCACAAGTTTGTTCTACGCAACTCTTACTAGTTTGTTGTACACAACTGGCACAGGTTTGTTTGACACAACTGGCACAAGTTTGTTCTACGCAAATGGCAAATGTTTGTTCTATGCAACTGACACAAGTTTGTTTGACACAACTGGCAGAAGTTTGTTCAACGCAACTGGCAAAAGTTTCTTTGACGTAACTGGCGCAAGTTTGTTCGACACAACTGGCACAAGTTTGTTCGACGCAACTAGCAAAAGTTTGTTCGATGCAACTGGCACAAGTTTGTTTAATGCAACTGGCACAAGTTTGTTCTACCCAACTGGCACAAGTTTTTTGACTCAACTGGCACAAGTTTGTTTGACGCAACTGGCAAAAGTTTGTTTGACGCAACTGGCACAAGATCGTTTGACGCAACTGGCACAAGGTTCTTCTACGCAACTGGCACAAGTTTGTTTGACGCAACTGGCACAAATTTGTTCTACGCAACTGGCACAAGTTTGTTTGACGCAACTGGCACAAGTTTGTTTGACGCAACTGGCACAAGTTTTTTTTTATGCAACTGGCACAAGTTTGTTAGACGCAACTGGCACAAGTTTGTTTGACGCAACTGGCACAAGTTTGTTTGACGCAAGAGGCACAAGATTTGTTTGACGCAACTGGCACAAGTTTGTTTGATGCAACTGGCACAAGTTTTTTTTTACGCAACTGGCACAAGTTTTCTCGAAGCAACTGGCACAAGTTTGTTCGCCATATCTGGCACAAGTTTGTTTGACGCAACTGGCACACGTTTGTTTGACGCAACTGGCACAAGTTTGTTCAACGCAACTGGCACAAGTTTTTTCGAATCAATTGGCACATGTTTGTTTGACGCAACTGGCACAAGTTTGTTTGACGCAACTGGCACAAGTTTGTTTGACGCAACTGGCACAAGTTTGTTTGACGCAACTGGCACAAGTTTATTTGACGCAACTGGCACAACTTTTCTCGACGTAACTGGCACAAGTTGGTTTGCCGTAACTGGCACAAGTTTGTTTGACGTAACTGGCACAAGTTTATTTGACGCAACTGGCACAAGTTTTCTCGACGCAAGTGGCACAAGTTTGTTCGCCGTAACTGGCACAAGTTTGTTCGACGCAACTGGCACAAGTTTGTTCGACGCAACTGGCACAAGTTTGTTTGACGCAACTGGCACAAGTTTCTTCGACGCAACTGGCACAAGTTTGTTCGGCGCAACTGGCACAAGTTTGTTTGATGCAATTGGCACAAGTTTGTTCTACTCAACTGGCACAAGTTTGTTCTTTGCAAATGGCACTAGTTTGTTTTATGCAACTGGCATACGTTTGTTTGACGCAACTGGTACAAGTTTGTTCTACGCAACTGGCACAAGTTTGTTCGACACAACTGGCACAAGTTTGTTCTACGCAACTCTTACTAGTTTGTTGTACACAACTGGCACAGGTTTGTTTGACACAACTGGCACAAGTTTGTTCTACGCAAATGGCAAATGTTTGTTCTACGCAACTGACACAAGTTTGTTTGACACAACTGGCAGAAGTTTGTTCAACGCAACTGGCACAAGTTTCTTTGACGTAACTGGCGTAAGTTTGTTCGACGCAACTGGCACAAGTTTGTTCGACGCAACTGGCAAAAGTTTGTTCGATGCAACTGGCACAAGTTTGTTTAACACAACTGGCACAAGTTTGTTCGACCCAACTGGCACAAGTTTGTTTGACTCAACAGGCACAACCTTGTTTGACGCAACTGGCAAAAGTTTGGTCGACGCAACTGGCACAAGTTCGTTTGACGCAACTGGCACAAGGTTCTTCTACGCAACTGGCAAAAGTTTGTTTGACGCAACTGGCACAAGTTCGTTTGACGCAACTGGCACAAGTTTGTTTGACGCAACTGGCACAAGTTTGTTTGACGCAACTGGCACAAGTTTGTTAGACGCAACTGGCACAAGTTTTTTTGATGCAACTGGCACAAGTTTGTTAGACGCAACTGGCACAAGTTTGTTCGACGTAACAGGCACAAGTTTTTTTGACTCAATTGGTACAAGTTTGTTTGACGCAACTGGCACAAGTTTGTTTGACGGAGGAGGCGCAAGTTTGTTTGACGCAACTGGCACAAGTTTGTTTGACGCAACTGGCACAAGTTTTTTTTTATGCAACTGGCACAAGTTTTCTAGAAGCATCTGGCACAAGTTTGTTCGCCATATCTGGCACAAGTTTGTTCGACGCAACTGGCACAAGTTTGTTTGACGCAACTGCCACAAGTTTGTTAGACGCAACTGGCACAAGTTTGTTCAACGCAACTGGCACAAGTTTTTTCGAATCAATTGGCACAAGTTTGTTTGACGCAACTGGCACAAGTTTGTTTGACGCAACTGGCACAAGTTTGTTTGACGCAACTGGCACAAGTTTGTTTGACGCAACTGGCACAAGTTTATTTGACGCAACTGGCACAACTTTTCTCGACACAGCTGGCACAAGTTTGTTCGCCGAAACTGGCACAAGTTTGTTTGACGCAACTGGCACAAGATTATTTGTCGCAACTGGCACAAGTTTTCTCGACGCAAGTGGCACAAGTTTGTTCGCCGTAACTGGCACAAGTTTGTTCGACGCAACTGGCACAAGTTTGTTCGACGCAACTGGCACAAGTTTGTTTGACGCAACTGGCACAAGTTTTTTCGACGCAACTGGCACAAGATGGTTCGACGCAACTGGCACAAGTTTGTTTGATGCAATTGGCACAAGTTTGTTCTACTCAACTGGCACAAGTTTCTTCTATGCAACTGGCACTAGTTTGTTTTATGCAACTGGCATATGCTTGTTTAACGCAACTGGCACAAGTTTGTTCTACCAACTAGCACAAGTTTGTTCGACTCAACTGGCACAAGGTTGTTCTACGCAACTGGCACAAGTTTGTTCTACGCAACTGGCACAAGTTTGTTTGACGCAACTGGCACAAGTTTGTTCGACGCAACTGGCACAAGTTTGTTGGATGCCATTGGCACAAGTTTGTTTGACGAAACTGGCACAAGTTTTTTTTATGCAACTGGCACAAGTTTGTTAGACGCAACTGGCACAAGTTTGTTCGACGCAACTGGCACAAGTTTTTTCGACTCAATTGGCACAAGTTTGTTTGACGCAACTGGAACAAGTTTGTTTGACGCAACTGGCACAAGTTTGTTTGACGCAACTGGCACAAGTTTGTTTGATGCAACTGGCACAAGTTTATTTGACGCAACTGGCACAAGTTTGTTCGCCGTAACTGGCACAAGTTTGTTCAACGCAACTGGCACAAGTTTGTTCGACGCAACTTGCACAAGTTTGTTCTACATAACTGGCACAAGTTTGTTCTATGCAACTGGCACAAGTTTGTTCTACGCAACTGGCACAAGTTTGTTCTACGCAACTGGCACAAGGTTGTTCTATGCAACTGGCACTAGTTTGTTTTACGCAACTGGCATAAGTTTGTTTGACGCAACTGGCACAAGTTTGTTCTACCCAACTGACATAAGTTTGTTCAATGCAACTGGCACAAGTTTGTTCTACGCAACTGACACAAGTTTGTTTGACACAACTGGCAGAAGTTTGTTCAACGCAACTGGCACAAGTTTGTTTGACGTAACTGGCGCAAGTTTGTTCGACGCAACTGTCACAAGTTTGTTCAACGCAACTGGCAAAAGTTTGTTCAATGCAACTGGCACAAGTTTGTTTAACGCAACTGGCACAAGTTTGTTTGACCCAACTGGCACAAGTTTGTTTGACTCAACTGGCACAAGTTTGGTCGACGCAACTGGCACAAGTTTGTTTGACGCAACTGGCAAAAGTTCGTTTCACGCAACTGGCACAAGGTTCTTCTACGCAACTGGCACAAGGTTCTTCTACGCAAATGGCACAAGTTTGTTCTACGCAACTGGCACAAGTTTGTTTGACGCAACTGGCACAAGTTTGTTTATCGCAACTGGCACAAGTTTGCTTGACGCAACTGGCACAAGTTTGTTAGACGTAACTGGCACAAGTTTGTTCGACGTAACTGGCACAAGTTTTTTCGACTCAATTGGTACAAGTTTGTTTGACGGAACTGGCACAAGTTTGTTTGACGCAAGAGGCACAAGTTTGTTTGACGCAACTGGCACAAGTTTGTTTGACGCAACTGGCACAAGTTTTTTTTTACGCAACTGGCACAAGTTTTCTCGAAGCAACTGGCACAAGTTTGTTCGCCATATCTGGCACAAGTTTGTTCTACGCAACTGGCACAAGTTTGTTTGACGCAACTGGCACAAGTTTCTTCGACGCAACTGGCACAAGTTTGTTCGACGCAACTGGCACAAGTTTGTTTGACGCAACTGGCACAAGTTTGTTCTACGCAACTGGGACAAGTTAGTTCTATGCAACTGGCACTAGTTTGTTCTATGCAACTGGCATAAGTTTGTTTGACACAACTGGTACAAGTTGGTTCTACGCAACTGGCACAAGTTTGTTCGACACAACTGGCACAAGTTTGTTCTACGCAACTCTTACTAGTTTGTTGTACACAACTGGCACAGGTTTGTTTGACACAACTGGCACAAGTTTGTTCTACGCAAATGGCAAATGTTTGTTCTATGCAACTGACACAAGTTTGTTTGACACAACTGGCAGAAGTTTGTTCAACGCAACTGGCACAAGTTTGTTTGACGTAACTGGCGCAAGTTTGTTCGACACAACTGGCACAAGTTTGTTCGACGCAACTAGCAAAAGTTTGTTCGATGCAACTGGCACAAGTTTGTTTAATGCAACTGGCACAAGTTTGTTCTACCCAACTGGCACAAGTTTTTGACTCAACTGGCACAAGTTTGTTTGACGCAACTGGCAAAAGTTTGTTTGACGCAACTGGCACAAGATCGTTTGACACTACTGGCACAAGGTTCTTCTACGCAACTGGCACAATTTTGTTTAACGCAACTGGCACAAATTTGTTCTACGCAACTGGCACAAGTTTGTTTGACGCAACTGGCACAAGTTTGTTTAACGCAACTGGCACAAATTTGTTCTACGCAACTGGCACAAGTTTGTTTGACGCAACTGGCACAAGTTTTTTTTGATGCAACTGGCACAAGTTTGTTTGACGCAACTGGCACAAGTTTGTTTGACGCAAGAGGCACAAGTTTGTTTGACGCAACTGGCACAAGTTTGTTTGATGCAACTGGCACAAGTTTTTTTTTACGCAACTGGCACAAGTTTTCTCGAAGCAACTGGCACAAGTTTGTTCGCCATATCTGGCACAAGTTTGTTTGACGCAACTGGCACACGTTTGTTTGACGCAACTGGCACAAGTTTGTTAGACGCAACTGGCACAAGTTCGTTTGACGCAACTGGCACAAGGTTTTTCTACGCAACTGGCAAAAGTTTGTTTGACGCAACTGGCACAAGTTCGTTTGACGCAACTGGCACAAGTTTGTTTGAGGCAACTGGCAGAAGTTTGTTTGACGCAACTGGCACAAGTTTGTTAGACGCAACTGGCACAAGTTTTTTTGACGCAACTGGCACAAGTTTGTTAGACCCAACTGGCACAAGTTTGTTCGACGTAACAGGCACAAGTTTTTTCGACTCAATTGGTACAAGTTTGTTTGACACAACTGGGACAAGTTTGTTTGACGCAAGAGGCGCAAGTTTGTTTGACGCAACTGGCACAAGTTTGTTTGACGCAACTGGCACAAGTTTTTTTTTACGCAACTGGCACAAGTTTTCTCGAAGCATCTGGCACAAGTTTGTTCGCCATATCTGGCACAAGTTTGTTCGACGCAACTGGCACAAGTTTGTTTGACGCAACTGGCACAAGTTTGTTAGACGCAACTGGCACAAGTTTGTTCAACGCAACTGGCACAAGTTTTTTCGAATCAGTTGGCACAAGTTTGTTCTATGCAACTGGCACAAGTTTGTTTGACGCAACTGGCACAAGTTTGTTTGACGCAACTGGCACAAGTTTGTTTGACGCAACTGGCACAAGTTTATTTGACGCAACTGGCACAACTTTTCTCGACGCAGCCGGCACAAGTTTGTTCGCCGAAACTGGCACAAGTTTGTTTGACGCAACTGGCACAAGTTTATTTGACGCAACTGGCACAACTTTTCTCGACGCAGCTGGCACAAGTTTGTTCGCCGTAACTGGCACAAGTTTGTTTGACGCAACTGGCACAAGTTTATTTGATGCAACTGGCACAAGTTTTCTCGCCGCAAGTGGCACAAGTTTGTTCGCCGTAACTGGCACAAGTTTGTTCGACGCAACTGGCACAAGTTTGTTCGACGCAACTGGCACAAGTTTGTTTGATGCAACTGGCATAAGTTTCTTCGACGCAACTGGCACAAGTTTGTTCGACGCAACTGGCACAAGTTTGTGTGATGCAATTGGCACAAGTTTGTTCTACTCAACTGGCACAATTTGTTCTATGCAACTGGCACTAGTTTGTTTTACGCAACTGGCATAAGTTTGTTTGGTGCAACTGGCACAAGTTTGTTCTACCAACTAGCACAAGTTTGTTCGACTCAACTGGCACAAGGTTGTTCTACGCAACTGGCACAAGTTTGTTCTACGCAACTGGCACAAGTTTGTTTGACGCAACTGGCACAAGTTTGTTCGACGCTACTGGCACAAGTTTGTTGGATGCCACTGGCACAAGTTTGTTTGACGAAACTGACACAAGTTTTTTTGACGCAACTGGCACAAGTTTGTTAGACACAACTGGCACAAGTTTTTTCGACGCAACTGGCACAAGTTTTTTCGACTCAAGTGGCACAAGTTTGTTTGACGCAACTAGAACAAGTTTGTTTGACGCAACTGGCACAAGTTTGTTTGACGCAACTGGCACAAGTTCGTTTGACGCAACTGGCACAAGTTTATTTGACGCAACTGGCACAAATTTTCTCGACGAAACTGGCGCAAGTTTGTTCGCCGTAACTGACACAAGTTTGTTCGACGCAACTGGCACAAGTTTGTTCGACGCAACTGGCACAAGTTTGTTCTACATAACTGGCACAAGTTTGTTCTATGCAACTGGCACAAGTTTGTTCTTCGCAACTGACACAAGTTTGTTCTACGCATCTGGCACAAGTTTGTTCTATGCAACTGGCACTAGTTTGTTCTACGCAACTGGGACATGTTTGTTTGACGCAACTGGCACAAGTTTGTTCTACCCAACTGACACAAGTTTGTTCGACGCAACTGGCACAAGTTGGTTCTACGCAACTGACACAAGTTTCTTTGACACAACTGGCAGAAGTTTGTTCAACGCAACTGGCACAAGTTTGTAAGACGCAACTGGGAAAAGTTTGTTCGATGCAACTGGCACAAGTTTGTTTAACACAACTGGTACAAGTTTGTTAGACCCAACTGGCACAAGTTTGTTTGACTCAACTGGCACAAGTTTGTTCGACGCAACTGGCACAAGTTTGTTTGACGCAACTGGCACAAGTTTGTTCTACGCAACTCGCACAAGTTTGTTTGACGCAACTGGCACAATTTTGGTTGACGCAACTGGCACAAGTTTGTTAGACGCAATTGGCACAAGTTTGTTCGACGTAACAGACACAAGTTTTTTCGACTCAATTGGTACAAGTTTGTTTGACGCAACTGGCACAAGTTTGTTTGAGGCAAGAGGCACAAGTTTGTTTGACGCAACTGGCACAAGTTTGTTTGACGCAACTGGCACAAGTTTTTTTTTACGCAAGAGGCACAAGTTTGTTTGACGCAACTGGCACAACTTTGTTCGACGCAACTGGCACAAGTTTGTTCAACGCAAATGGCACAAGTTTGTTTGACGCAACTGTCACAATTTTCTTCGACGCAACTGGCACAAGTGTCTTCGACGCAACTGGCACAAGTTTGTTTGACGCAACTGGCACAAGTTTGTTCGACACAACTGGCACAAGTTTGTTCTACGCAACTCTTACTAGTTTGTTGTACACAACTGGCACAGGTTTGTTTGACACAACTGGCACAAGTTTGTTCTACGCAACTCTTACTAGTTTGTTGTACACAACTGGCACAGGTTTGTTTGACACAACTGGCACAAGTTTGTTCTACGCAAATGGCAAATGTTTGTTCTACGCATGTGGCACAAGTTTATTCTATGCAACTGGCACTAGTGTGTTCTACGCAACTGGCACAAATTTGTTTGACACAACTGGCACATGTTTGTTCTACCCAACTGGCACAAGTTTGTTCGACGCAACTGGCACAAGTTTGTTTGATGCAACTGGCACAAGTTTGTTTGACACAACTAGCACAAGTTTGTTCTAAGCAACTGGCACAAGATTGTTCGACGGAACTGGCGCAAGTTTGTTCGACGCAACTGGCACAAGTTTGTTTGACGCAACTGGCACAAGTTTGTTCAACGCAACTGGAACAAGTTTGTTTAACGTAACTGGCACAAGTTTGTTCGAACCAACTGGCACAAGTTTGTTTGACACAACTGGCACAAGTTTGTTCAACGCAACTGGAACAAGTTTGTTTAACGTAACTGGCACAAGTTTGTTCGAACCAACTGGCACAAGTTTGTTTGACACAACTGGCACAAGTTTGTTTGACGCAACTGGCACAAGGTTGTTCTACGCAACATGTACAAGCTTGTTCTACGCAACTGGCACAAGTTTGTTTGACACAACTGGTACAAGTTTGTTCTTCGCAACTGGCACAAGTTTGTTCGACACAACTGGCACAAGTTTGTTCTACGCAACTCTTACTAGTTTGTTGTACACAACTGGCACAGGTTTGTTTGACACAACTGGCACAAGTTTGTTCTACGCAAATGGCAAATGTTTGTTCTATGCAACTGACACAAGTTTGTTTGACACAACTGGCAGAAGTTTGTTCAACGCAACTGGCACAAGTTTGTTTGACGTAACTGCCGCAAGTTTGTTCGACACAGCTGGCACAAGTTTGTTCGACGCAACTAGCAAAAGTTTGTTCGATGCAACTGGCACAAGTTTGTTCTACCCAACTGGCACAAGTTTTTTGACTCAACTGGCACAAGTTTGTTTGACGCAACTGGGAAAAGTTTGTTTGACGCAACTGGCACAAGTTCGTTTGACGCAACTGGCACAAGGTTCTTTTACGCAACTGGCACAAGTTTGTTTGACGCAACTGGCACAAATTTGTTCTACGCAACTGGCACAAGTTTGTTTGACGCAACTGGCACAAGTTTGTTTGACGCAACTGGCACAAGTTTTTTTTTATGCAACTGGCACAAGTTTGTTAGACGCAACTGGCACAAGTTTGTTTGACGCAACTGGCACAAGTTTGTTTGACGCAAGAGGCATAAGTTTGTTTGACGCAACTGGCACAAGTTTGTTTGATGCAACTGGCACAAGTTTTTTTTTACGCAACTGGCACAAGTTTTCTCGAAGCAACGGGCACAAGTTTGTTCGCCATATCTGGCACAAGTTTGTTTGACGCAACTGGCACTCGTTTGTTTGACGCAACTGGCACAAGTTTGTTAGACGCAACTGGCACAAGTTCGTTTGACGCAACTGGCACAAGGTTCTTCTACGCAACTGGCAAAAGTTTGTTTGACGCAACTGGCACAAGTTCGTTTGACGCAACTGGCACAAGTTTGTTTGACGCAACTGGCAGAAGTTTGTTCGACGCAACTGGTACAAGTTTGTTAGACGCAACTGGCACAAGTTTTTTTGACGCAACTGGCACAAGTTTGTTAGACCCAACTGGCACAAGTTTGTTCGACGTAACAGGCACAAGTTTTTTCGACTCAATTGGTACAAGTTTGTTTGACGCAACTGGCACAAGTTTGTTTGACGCAAGAGGCGCAAGTTTGTTTGACGCAACTGGCACAAGTTTGTTTGACGCAACTGGCACAAGTTTTTTTTTACGCAACTGGCACAAGTTTTCTCGAAGCAACTGGCACAAGTTTGTTCGCCATATCTGGCACAAGTTTGTTTGACGCAACTGGCACACGTTTGTTTGACGCAACTGGCACAAGTTTGTTAGACGCAACTGGCACAAGTTCGTTTGACGCAACTGGCACAAGGTTCTTCTACGCAACTGGCAAAAGTTTGTTTGACGCAACTGGCACAAGTTCATTTGACGCAACTGGCACAAGTTTGTTTGACGCAACTGGCAGAAGTTTGTTTGACGCAACTGGCACAAGTTTGTTAGACGCAACTGGCACAAGTTTTTTTGACGCAACTGGCACAAGTTTGTTAGACCCAACTGGCACAAGTTTGTTCGAAGTAACAGGCACAAGTTTTTTCGACTCAATTGGTACAAGTTTGTTTGACGCAACTGGGACAAGTTTGTTTGACGCAAGAGGCGCAAGTTTGTTTGACGCAACTGGCACAAGTTTGTTTGACGCAACTGGCACAAGTTTTTTTTTACGCAACTGGCACAAGTTTTCTCGAAGCATCTGGCACAAGTTTGTTTGACGCAACTGGCACAAGTTTGTTTGACGCAACTGGCACAAGTTTTTTTTTATGCAACTGGCACAAGTTTGTTAGACGCAACTGGCACAAGTTTGTTTGACGCAACTGGCACAAGTTTGTTTGACGCAAGAGGCATAAGTTTGTTTGACGCAACTGGCACAAGTTTGTTTGATGCAACTGGCACAAGTTTTTTTTTACGCAACTGGCACAAGTTTTCTCGAAGCAACGGGCACAAGTTTGTTCGCCATATCTGGCACAAGTTTGTTTGACGCAACTGGCACTCGTTTGTTTGACGCAACTGGCACAAGTTTGTTAGACGCAACTGGCACAAGTTCGTTTGACGCAACTGGCACAAGGTTCTTCTACGCAACTGGCAAAAGTTTGTTTGACGCAACTGGCACAAGTTCGTTTGACACAACTGGCACAAGTTTGTTTGACGCAACTGGCAGAAGTTTGTTCGACGCAACTGGTACAAGTTTGTTAGACGCAACTGGCACAAGTTTTTTTGACGCAACTGGCACAAGTTTGTTAGACCCAACTGGCACAAGTTTGTTCGACGTAACAGGCACAAGTTTTTTCGACTCAATTGGTACAAGTTTGTTTGACGCAACTGGCACAAGTTTGTTTGACGCAAGAGGCGCAAGTTTGTTTGACGCAACTGGCACAAGTTTGTTTGACGCAACTGGCACAAGTTTTTTTTTACGCAACTGGCACAAGTTTTCTCGAAGCATCTGGCACAAGTTTGTTCGCCATATCTGGCACAAGTTTGTTCGACGCAACTGGCACAAGTTTGTTTGACGCAACTGGCACAAGTTTGTTAGACGCAACTGGCACAAGTTTGTTCAACGCAACTGGCACAAGTTTTTTCGAATCAGTTGGCACAAGTTTGTTTGACGCAACTGGCACAAGTTTGTTTGACGCAACTGGCACAAGTTTGTTTGACGCAACTGGCACAAGTTTGTTTGACGCAACTGGCACAAGTTTATTTGACGCAACTGGCACAACTTTTCTCGACGCAGCTGGCACAAGTTTGTTCGCCGAAACTGGCACAAGTTTGTTTGATGCAACTGGCACAAGTTTATTTGACGCAACTGGCACAACTTTTCTCGACGCAGCTGGCACAAGTTTGTTCGCCGTAACTGGCACAAGTTTGTTTGACGCAACTGGCACAAGTTTATTTGATGCAACTGGCACAAGTTTTCTCGCCGCAAATGGCACAAGTTTGTTCGCCGTAACTGGCACAAATTTGTTCGACGCAACTGGCACAAGTTTGTTCGACGCAACTGGCACAAGTTTGTTTGACGCAACTGGCACAAGTTTCTTCGACGCAACTGGCACAAGTTTGTTCGACGCAACTGTAACAAGTTTGTGTGATGCAATTGGCACAAGTTTGTTCTACTCAACTGGCACAATTTGTTCTATGCAACTGGCACTAGTTTGTTTTACGCAACTGGCATAAGTTTGTTTGGCGCAACTGGCACAAGTTTGTTCTACCAACTAGCACAAGTTTGTTCAACTCAACTGGCACAAGGTTGTTCTACGCAACTGGCACAAGTTTGTTCTACGCAACTGGCACAAGTTTGTTTGACGCAACTGGCACAAGTTTGTTCGACGGAACTGGCACAAGTTTGTTGGATGCCACTGGCACAAGTTTGTTTGACGAAACTAGCACAAGTTTTTTTGACGCAACTGGCACAAGTTTGTTAGACACAACTGGCACAAGTTTGTTCGACGCAACTGGCACAAGTTTTTTCGACTCAAGTGGCACAATTTGTTTGACGCAACTAGAACAAGTTTGTTTGACGCAACTGGCACAAGTTTGTTTGACGCAACTGGCACAAGTTTGTTTGACGCAACTGGCACAAGTTTATTTGATGCAACTGGCACAAGTTTTCTCGACGAAACTGGCGCAAGTTTGTTCGCCGTAACTGGCACAAGTTTGTTCTACATAACTGGCACAAGTTTGTTCTATGCAACTGGCACAAGTTTGTTCTTCGCAACTGACACAAGTTTGTTCTACGCATCTGGCACAAGTTTGTTCTATGCAACTGGCACTAGTTTGTTCTACGCAACTGGGACATGTTTGTTTGACGCAACTGGCACAAGTTTGTTCTACCCAACTGACACAAGTTTGTTCGACGCAACTGGCACAAGTTGGTTCTACGCAACTGACACAAGTTTGTTTGACACAACTGGCAGAAGTTTGTTCAACGCAACTGGCACAAGTTTGTTCGACGCAACTGGGAAAAGTTTGTTCGATGCAACTGGCACAAGTTTGTTTAACACAACTGGCACAAGTTTGTTAGACCCAACTGGCACAAGTTTGTTTGACTCAACTGGCACAAGTTTGTTCGACGCAACTGGCACAAGTTTGTTTGACGCAACTGGCACATTTTCGTTTGAGGCAACTGGCACAAGGTTCTTGTACGCAAGTGGCACAAGTTTGTTTGACGCAACTGGCACAAGTTTGTTCTACGCAACTGGCACAAGTTTGTTGGACGCAACTGGCACAATTTTGGTTGACGCAACTGGCACAAGTTTGTTAGACGTAACTGGCACAAGTTTGTTCGACGTAACAGACACAAATTTTTTCGACTCAATTGGTACAAGTTTGTTTGACACAACTGGCACAAGTTTGTTTGAGGCAAGAGGCACAAGTTTGTTTGACGCAACTGGCGCAAGTTTGTTTGACGCAACTGGCACAAGTTTTTTTTTACGCAAGTGGCACAAGTTTGTTTGACGCAAGAGGCACAAGTTTGTTTGACGCAACTGGCACAAGTTTGTTCGACGCAACTGGCACAAGTTTGTTCAACGCAAATGGCACAAGTTTGTTTGACGCAACTGTCACAAGTTTCTTCGACGCAACTGGCACAAGTTTCTTCGACGCAACTGGCACAAGTTTGTTTGACGCAACTGGCACAAGTTTGTTTGACGCAACTGGGACAAGTTTGTTCTATGCAACTGGCACTAGTTTGTTCTATGCAACTGATATAAGTTTGTTTGACGCAACTGGTACAAGATTGTTCTACGCAACTGGCACAAGTTTGTTCGACACAACTGGCACAAGTTTGTTCTATGCAACTCTTACTAGTTTGTTGTACACAACTGGCACAGGTTTGTTTGACACAACTGGCACAAGTTTGTTCTACGCAACTCTTACTAGTTTGTTGTACACAACTGGCACAGGTTTGTTTGACACAACTGGCACAAGTTTGTTCTAAGCAAATGGCAAATGTTTGTTCTACGCATGTGGCACAAGTTTGTTCTATGCAACTGGCACTAGTGTGTTCTACGCAACTGGCACAAATTTGTTTGACACAACTGGCACATGTTTGTTCTACCCAACTGGCACAAGTTTGTTCGACGCAACTGGCACAAGTTTGTTTGATGCAACTGGCACAAGTTTGTTTGACAAAACTAGCACAAGTTTTATTCTAAGCAACTGGCACAAGATTGTTCGACGGAACTGGCACAAGTTTGTTCAACGCAACTGGAACAAGTTTGTTTGACGCAACTGGCACAAGTTTGTTCAACGCAACTGGAACAAGTTTGTTTAACGTAACTGGCACAAGTTTGTTCGAACCAACTGGCACAAGTTTGTTTGACACAACTGGCACAAGTTTGTTCAACGCAACTGGAACAAGTTTGTTTAACGTAACTGGCACAAGTTTGTTCGAACCAACTGGCACAAGTTTGTTTGACACAACTGGCACAAGTTTGTTTGACGCAACTGGCACAAGGTTGTTCTACGCAACATGTACAAGCTTGTTCTACGCAACTGGCACAAGTTTGTTTGATGCAACTGGCACAAGTTTGTTCTATGCAACTGGCACTAGTGTGTTCGATGCAACTGGCACAAGTTTGTTCGACGCAACAGGCACAAGTTTGTTTGACGCAACTGGCACAAGTTTCTTAGACGCAACTGGCACAAGTTTGTTCAACACAACTGGCACAAGTTTTTTTTAATCAATTGGCACAAGTTTGTTTGACGCAACTGGCACAAGTTTGTTTGACTCAACAGGCACAAGTTTGTTTGACGCAACTGGCACTAGTTTATTTGACGCAACTGGCACAACTTTTCTCGACACAACTGGCACAAGTTTGTTCGCCGTAACTGGCACAAGTTTGTTTGACGCAACTGGCACAAGTTTATTTGACGCAACTGGCACAAGTTTTCTCGACGCAAGTGGCACAAGTTGGTTCGCCGTAACTGGCACAAGTTTGTTCGACGCAACTGGCACAAGTTTGTTCGATGCAACTGGCACAAGTTTGTGTGACGCAACTGGCACAAATTTCTTCGATGCAACTGGCACAAGTTTGTTCGAAGAACTGGCACAAGTTTGTTTGACGCAATTGGCACAAGTTTGTTCTACTCAACTGGAACAAGTTTTTTCTATGCAACTGGCACTAGTTTGTTTTACGCAACTGGAACAAGTTTGTTCTACGCAACTGGCACAAGTTTGTTCTACAAACTAGCACAAGTTTGTTCGACGCAACTGGCAAAAGGTTGTTCTACGCAACTGGCACAAGTTTGTTCTACGCAACTAGCACAAGTTTGTTTGACGCAACTGGCACAAGTTTGTTCTACGCAACTGGCACAAGTTTGTTGGATGCCACTGACACAAGTTTGTTCGACGAAACTGGCCCAAGTTTTTTTGACGCAACTGGCACAAGTTTGTTAGACGCAACTGGCACAAGTTTGTTCGACGCAACTGGCACAAGTTTGTTTGACGCAACTGGCTCAAGTTCGTTTGAGGCAACTGGCACAAGGTTCTTGTACGCAAGTGGCACAAGTTTGTTTGACGCAACTGGCACAAGTTTGTTCTACGCAACTGGCACAAGTTTGTTTGACGCAACTGGCACAATTTTGGTTGACGCAACTGGCACAAGTTTGTTAGACGTAACTGGCACAAGTTTGTTCGACGTAACAGACACAAGTTTTTTCGACTCAATTGGTACAAGTTTGTTTGACGCAACTGGCACAAGTTTGTTTGAGGCAAGAGGCACAAGTTTGTTTGACGCAACTGGCACAAGTTTGTTTGACGCAACCGGCACAAGTTTTTTTTACGCAACTGGCACAAGTTTGTTTGACGCAAGAGGCACAAGTTTGTTTGACGCAACTGGCAAAAGTTTGTTCAACGCAACTGGCACAAGTTTGTTCAACGCAAATGGCACAAGTTTGTTTGACGCAACTGTCACAAGTTTCTTCGACGCAACTGGCACAAGTTTCTTCGACGCAACTGGCACAAGTTTGTTTGACGCAACTGGCACAAGTTTCTTCGACGCAACTGGCACAAGTTTGTTCTATGCAACTGGCACTAGTTTGTTCTATGCAACTGATATAAGTTTGTTTGACGCAACTGGTACAAGTTTATTCTACGCAACTGGCACAAGTTTGTTCGACACAACTGGCACAAGTTTTTTCTACGCAACTCTTACTAGTTTGTTGTACACAACTGGCACAGGTTTGTTTGACACAACTGGCACAAGTTTGTTCTACGCAACTCTTACTAGTTTGTTGTACACAACTGGCACAGGTTTGTTTGACACAACTGGCACAAGTTTGTTCTACGCAAATGGCAAATGTTTGTTCTACGCATGTGGCACAAGTTTGTTCTATGCAACTGGCACTAGTGTGTTCTACGCAACTGGCACAAATTTGTTTGACACAACTGGCACATGTTTGTTCTACCCAAGTGGCACAAGTTTGTTCGACGCAACTGGCACAAGTTTGTTTGATGCAACTGGCACAAGTTTGTTTGACACAACTGGCACAAGTTTGTTCTAAGCAACTGGCACAACTTTGTTCGACGGAACTGGCGCAAGTTTGTTCGACGCAACTGGCACAAGTTTGTTTGACGCAACTGGCACAAGTTTGTTCAACGCAACTGGAACAAGTTTGTTTAACGTAACTGACACAAGTTTGTTTGAACCAACTGGCACAAGTTTGTTTGACACAACTGGCACAAGTTTGTTCAACGCAACTGGAACAAGTTTGTTTAACGTAACTGGCACAAGTTTGTTCGAACCAACTGGCACAAGTTTGTTTGACACAACTGGCACAAGTTTGTTTGACGCAACTGGCACAAGGTTGTTCTACGCAACATGTACAAGCTTGTTCTACGCAACTGGCACAAGTTTGTTTGACGCAACTGGCACAAGTTTGTTCTATGCAACTGGCACTAGTGTGTTCGATGCAACTGGCACAAGTTTGTTCGACGCAACTGGCACAAGTTTGTTTGATGCAACTGGCACAAGTTTCTTAGACGCAACTGGCACAAGTTTGTTCAACGAACTGGCACAAGTTTTTTTTAATCAATTGGCACAAGTTTGTTTGACGCAACTGGCACAAGTTTGTTTGACGCAACTGGCACAAGTTTGTCTGACGCAAGAGGCACAAGTTTGTTTGACGCAACTGGCACAAGTTTATTTGACGCAACTGGCACAACTTTTCTCGACGCAACTGGCACAAGTTTGTTCGCCGTAACTGGCACAAGTTTGTTTGACGCAACTGGCACAAGTTTATTTGACGCAACTGGCACAAGTATTCTCGACGCAAGTGGCACAAGTTGGTTCGCCGTAACTGGCACAAGTTTGTTCGACGCAACTGGCACAAGTTTGTTCGATGCAACTGGCACAAGTTTGTGTGACGCAACTGGCACAAATTTCTTCGATGCAACTGGCACAAGTTTGTTCGACGAACTGGCACAAGTTTGTTTGACGCAATTGGCATAAGTTTGTTCTACTCAACTGGAACAAGTTTGTTCTATGCAACTGGCACTAGTTTGTTTTACGCAACTGGCATAAGTTTGTTTGATGCAACTGGCACAAGTTTGTTCGATGCAACTGGCACAAGTTTGTTCTACGCAACTGGCACAAAGTTGTTCTACGCAACTGGCACAACTTTGTTCTATGCAACTGGCACAAAGTTGTTCTACGTAACTGGCACAAGTTTATTTGACGCAAATGGAACAAGTTTATTTGACGCAACTGTCACAAGTTTCTTTGACGCAACTGGCACAAGTTTGTCCTACGCAAGTGGCACAAGATTGTAGTTCGCAACTGGCGCAAGTTTGTTCAGCGCAACTGGCACAATTTTGTTCTACGCAACTGGCACACGTTTGTTCTATGCAACTGCCTCAAGTTTGTTCTACGCAACTGGCCCAAGTTTTTTTGACGCAACTGGCACAAGTTTGTTCTACGCAACTGACACAAGTTTGTTCTAAGCAACTGGCACAAGTTTGTTCTACGCAACTGGCACAAGTTTGTTCTACGCAACTGGCACAAGTTTGTTCTACTCAACTGGCACAAGTTTGTTCTACGCAACTGGCACAAAGTTGTTCTACGCAACTGGCACAATTTTGTTCTATGCAACAGGCACAAGTTTGTTCTTCGCAACTGGCACAAGATTGTTTGACGCAACTGGCACAAGTTTGTTCTACGCAACTGGCACAAGTTTGTTCTACGCAACTGGCCCAAGTTTGTTTGACGCAACTGGCACAAGTTTGTTCTACGCAACTGGCACAAGATTGTTCTACACAACTGGCACAAGTTTGTTCTACGCAACTGGCACAAGTTTGTTCCACAGAACTGGCACAAGTTTGTTCGACGCAACTGGCATAAGTTTGTCCGACGCAACTGGCATAAGTTTGTTTTACACAACTGGCACAAGTTTGTTCAACGCAATTGGCACAAGTTTGTCCGACGCAACTGTCACAAGTGTGTCCGACGCAACTGGCACAAGTTGGTTCGATGCAACTGGCAAAAATTTGTTCTATGCAACTGGCACAAGTTTGTTCTATGCAACTGGCATAAATTTGTTTGACGCAACTGGCCCAAGTTTGTTTGACACAACTTGGAAAAGATTGTTTGACACAACTGGCACAAAGTTTGTTCTACGCAACTGGCACAAGTTTGTTCGACGCAACTGGCCCAAGTTTGTTTGACGCAACTGGCAAAAGTTTGTTTGAAACAACTGGCACAATTTTGTTCAGCGCAACTGGCACAATTTTGTTCTACGCAACTGGCACACGTTTGTTCTATGCAACTGCCTCAAGTTTGTTCAACGCAACTGGCACAAGTTTGTTTGACGCAACTGGCACAAGTTTGTTCTATGCAACTGGCACAAGTTTGTTTGACGCAACTGGCACAAGTTTGTTCTACGCAACTGGCAGAAGTTTGTTGTACGCAACTGGCACAAGTTTGTTCTACGCAACTGGCACAAGTTTGTTTGACACAACTGGCACAAGTTTGTTCTACGTAACTGGCACAAGTTTGTTCTACGCAAGTGGCACAAGTTTGTTCTACGCAACTGGGACAAGTTTGTTCTACGCAACTGGCACAAGTTTGTTTGACACAACTAGCACAAGTTTGTTCTACGTAACTGGCACAAGTTTGTTCAACGCAGCTGGCACAAGTTTGTTCGACGTTACTGGCACACGTTTGTTTGACACAACTGGCACAAGTTTGTTCTATGCAACTGGCAGAAGTTTGTTAAACGCAACTGGCACTAGTTTGTTTGACGCAACTGGCACAAGTTTGTTCTACGCAACTGGCACAAGTTTGTTTGATGCAACTGGCACAAGTTTGTTCGACGCAACTGGCACAAATTTGTTCAATGCAACTGTCACAAGTTTGTTCGACGCAACTGGCACAAGTTTGTTCTACGCAACTTTCACAAGTTTGTTCTGCGCAACTGGCACAAGTTTGTTTGATGCAACTGGCACAAGTTTCTTTGACGCAACTGGCACAAGTTTGTTCTACGCAACTGGCACAATTTTGTAGTTCTCAACTGGCACAAGTTTGTTCTACGCAACTGGCACAAGTATGTTCTACGCAACTGGCACAAGTTTGTCCTACGAAACTGGCACAAGTTTGTAGTTCGCAACTGGCACAAGTTTGTTCTACGCAACTGGCCCAAGTTGGTTTGACGCAACTGGCACAAGTTTGTTCTACGCAACTGACACAAGTTTTTTCTACGCAACTGGCACAAGTTTGTTCTACGCAACTAGCACAAGTTTGTTCTATGCAACTGGCACAAGTTTGTTCTACGCAACTGGCTCAAAGTTGTTCTACGCAACTGGCACAAGTTTCTTTGACGCAACTGGCACAAGTTTGTCCTACGCAAGTGGCACAAGATTGTAGTTCACAACTGGCGCAAGTTTGTTCAGCGCAACTGGCACAATTTTGTTCTACGCAACTGGCACACGTTTGTTCTACGCAACTGCCTCAAGTTTGTTCTACGCAACTGGCACAAGTTTGTTTGATGCAACTGGCACAAGTTTGTTCTATGCAACTGGCACAAGTTTGTTTGACGCAACTGGCACAAGTTTGTTCTACGCAACTGGCACAAGTTTGTTCTACGCAACTGGCACAAGTTTGTTCTACGCAACTAGCACAAGTTTGTTCTATGCAACTGGCACAAGTTTGTTCTACGCAACTGGCACAAAGTTGTTCTACGCAACTGGCACAACTTTGTTCTATGCAACTGGCACAAAGTTGTTCTACGTAACTGGCACAAGTTTATTTGACGCAAATGGAACCTGTTTATTTGATGCAACTGTCACAAGTTTCTTTGACGCAACTGGCACAAGTTTGTCCTACGCAAGTGGCACAAGATTGTAGTTCGCAACTGGCGCAAGTTTGTTCAGCGCAACTGGCACAATTTTGTTATACGCAACTGGCACACGTTTGTTCTACGCAACTGCCTCAAGTTTGTTCTACGCAACTGGCACAAGTTTGTTTGATTCAACTGGCACAAGTTTGTTCTATGCAACTGGCACAAGTTTGTTTGACGCAACTGGCACAAGTTTGTTCTACGCAACTGGCACAAGTTTGTTCTACGCAACTGGCACAAGTTTGTTCTACGCAACTGTCACAAGTTTGTTTGACACAACTGGCACAAGTTTGTTCTACGTAACTGGCACAAGATTGTTCTACGCAAGGGGCACAAGTTTGTTCTACGCAACTGGCAAAAGTTTGTTCTACGCAACTGGCACAAGTTTGTTTGACACAACTAGCACAAGTTTGTTCTACGTAACTGGCACAAGTTTGTTTTACGCAACTGGCACAAGTTTGTTCGACGCAACTGGCACACGTTTGTTTGACACAACTGGCACAAGTTTGTTCTACGCAACTGGCACAAGTTTGTTAAACGCAACTGGCACTAGTTTGTTTGACGCAACTGGCACAAGTTTGTTCTACGCAACTGGCACAAGTTTGTTTGATGCAACTGGCACAAGTTTGTTCGACGCAACTGTCACAAGTTTGTTCGACGCAGCTGGCACAAGTTTGTTCTACGCAACTTTCACAGGATTGTTCTGCGCAACTGGCACAAGTTTATTTGATGCAACTGGCACAAGTTTCTTTGACACAACTGGCACAAGTTTGTCCTACGCAAGTGGCACAAGTTTGTAGTTCGCAACTGGCACAAGTTTGTTCTTCGCAACTGGCACAAGTTTGTTTGACGCAACTGGCACAAGTTTGTTATACGAAACTGGCACAAGTTTGTAGATCGCAACTGGCACAAGTTTGTTCTACGCAACTGGCCCAAGTTTGTTTGACGCAACTGGCACAAGTTTGTTCTACGCAACTGACACAAGTTTGTTCTACGCAACTGGCACAAGTTTGTTCTACGCAACTAGCACAAGTTTGTTCTACGCAACTGGCACAAGTTTGTTCTACGCAACTGGCACAAAGTTGTTCTACGCAACTGGCACAATTTTGTTCTATACAACTGGCACAAAGTTGTTCTACGTAACTGGCTCAAGTTTATTTGACGCAACTGGAACAAGTTTATTTGACGCAACTGTCACAAGTTTCTTTGACGCAACTGGCACAAGTATGTCCTACGCAAGTGGCACAAATTTGTAGTTCGCAACTGGCGCAAGTTTGTTCTACGCAACTGGCACAAGTTTGTTTGACGCAACTGGCACAAGTTTGTCCTACGAAACTGGCACAAGTTTGTAGTTCGCAACTGGCACAAGTTTGTTCTACGCAACTGGCACAAGTTTGTTTGACACAACTGGCACAAGTTTGTTCTACGCAACTGACACAAGTTTGTTCTAAGCAACTGGCACAAGTTTGTTCTACGCAACTGGCACAAGTTTGTTCTACGCAACTGGCACAAGTTTGTTCTATGCAACTGGCACAAGTTTGTTCTACGCAACTGGCACAAAGTTGTTCTACGCAACTGGCACAATTTTGTTCTATGCAACAGGCACAAGTTTGTTCTTCGCAACTAGCACAAGATTGCTTGACGCAACTGGCACAAGTTTGATCTACGCAACTGGCACAAGTTTGTTCTACGCAACTGGCCCAAGTTTGTTTGACGCAACTGGCACAAGTTTGTTCTACGCAACTGGCACAAGATTGTTCTTCACAACTGGCACAAGTTTGTTCTACGCAACTGGCACAAGTTTGTTCCACGGAACTGGCACAAGTTTGTTCGACGCAACTGGCACAAGTTTCTTCTATGCAACTGGCACAAGTTTGTTCTATGCAACTGGCATAAACTTGTTTGTCGCAATTGGCACAAGTTTGTTTTCGCAACTAGCCCAAGTTTCTTCTACGCAACTCACACAAGTTTGTTCTATGCAACTGTCAGAAGTTTGTTCGACGCAACTGGCACAAGTTTGTTCTACGCAACTGGCACAAGTTTGTTCTTCGCAACTGGCACAAGATTGTTCAACACAACTGGCACAAGTTTCTTTGACGCAACTGGCACAAGTTTGTTCGACGCAACTGGCCCAAGTTTGTTTGACGCAACTGGCACAAGTTTGTTCTACGCAACTGACACAAGTTTGTTCTACGCAACTGGCACAAGTTTGTTCTACGCAACTGGCACAAGTTTGTTTTATGCAACTGGCAGAAGTTTGTTTGACGCAACTCACACAAGTTTGTTCTATGCAACTGGCACAAGTTTGTTCTACGCAACTGGCAAAGGTTTGTTCTACGTAACTGGCACAAGTTTGTTCTACGCAACTGGCACAAGTTTGTTCTATGCAACTGACACAAGTTTGTTTGACAAAACTGGCACAAGTTTGTTCTACGCAACTGGCAAAAGTTTGTTCTACGCAACTGGCACAAGTTTGTTCGACGCAAGTGGCACAAGTTTGTTTGACACAACTGGCACAGTTTGTTCTACGCAACTGGCACAAGTTTGTTCAATGCAACTGGCACAAGTTTGTTTGACGCAACTGGCACAAGCTTGTTCGACACAACTGGCACAAGTTTGTTCGATGCAAATGGCACAAGTTTGTTCGACACAACTGTCAAAAGTTTGTTTAACGCAACTGGCACAAGTTTATTTGACCCAACTGGCAAAAGTTTGTTTGACACAACTGGCAAAAGTTTGTTTGACGCAACTGGCACAAGTTTTTTTGACGCAACTGGCACAAGTTTGTTTGACGTAACTGGCACAAGGTTGTTTGACGCAACTGGCACAAGGTTGTTCTACACAACTGGCACAAGTTTGTTCGACGCAACTGAAACAAGTTTGTTTGACGCAACTGGCACAAGTTTGTTTGACAAAACTGGCACAAGTTTGTTCTACGTAACTGGCACAAGTTTGTTCTACGCAACTGGCACAAGTTTGTTCGACGCAACTGGCACAAGTTTGTTTTATGCAACTGGCACAAGTTTCTTTGACGAAACTGGCACAAGTTTGTTCGACACAACTGGCCCAAGATTGTTTGACGCAACTGGCACAAGTTTGTTTGACAAAACTGGCACAAGTTTGTTCTACGCAACTGGCACAAGTTTGTTTTACGCAACTGGCACAAGTTTGTTCGACGCAACTGGCACGAGTTTGTTTTATGCAACTGGCACAAGTTTGTTTGACACAACTGGCAGAAGTTTGTTCTACGCAACTGGCACAAGTTTGTTTGACGCAATTGGCACAAGTTTGTCCGACACAACTGGCACAAGTGTGTTCGACGCAACTGGCACAAGTTTGTTCGATGCAACTGGCACAAGTTTGGTCTACGCAACTGGCACAAGTTTGTTCTATGCAACTGGCATAAATTTGTTTGACGCAACTGGCACAAGTCTGTTTGACTTAAGTGGCACAAGTTTGTTCTGCGCAACTGGCACAAGTTTCTTCCACGCAACTGGCACAAGTTTGTTCGATGCAGCTGGCACAAGTCTGTTCTACGCAACTGGCCCAAGTTTGTTTGACACAACTCGCACAAGTTTGTTTTACGCAACTAGCACAAGTTTGTTTGACACAACTGGCACATGTTTGTCCTACGCATCTGGCACAAGTTTGTTCTACGCAACTGGCCCAAGTTTGTTTGACACAACTCGCACAAGTTTGTTTTACGCAACTGGCATAAGTTTGTTCTACGCTACTGGCACAAGTTTGTTTGACACAACTGGCACAAGTTTGTTCTACGTAACTGGCACAAGGTTGTTCTACGCAACTGGCTCAAGTTTGTTCTATGCAACTGGCACAAGTTTGTTTGACGCAACTGGCACAAGTTTGTTCTACGCAACTGGCCCAAGTTTGTTTGACGCAACTGGCAGAAGTTTGTTCTATGCAACTGGCACAAGTTTGTTCCACGTAACGGGCACAAGTTTGTTCTACGCAACTGGCACAAGTTTGTTTGACAAAACTGGCACAAGTTTGTTCTACGCAACTGGCAAAAGTTTGTTCTGCGCAACTGGCACAAGTTTGTTCGACGCAAGTGGCACAAGTTTGTTCTATGCAATTGGCACAAGTTTGTTCTACGCAACTGGCACAAGTTTGTTCTATGCAACTGGCACAAGTTTGTTCTACACAACTGGCTCAAGTTTGTTCTACGCAACTGGCACAAGTTTGTTCAACGCAACTGGCACAAGTTTATTTGACGCAACTGGCAAAAGTTTGTTTAACGCAACTAGCACAAGTTTGTTTGACGCAACTGGCCCAAGTTTGTTCAACGCAACTGGCCCAAGTTTGTAGTTCGCAACTGGCACAAGTATGTTCTACGTAACTGGCCCAAGTTTGTCCGACACAACTGGCACAATTTTGTTCGACGCAACTGGCCCAAGTTTGTTTGACGCAACTGGCAAAAGTTTGTTTGACACAACTGGCACAAGTTTGTTCTACGCAACTGGCACAAGTTTGTTCGACGCAACTGGCACAAGTTTGTCCGACGCAACTGGCATAAGTTTTTTCTACGCAACTGGCACAAGTTTGTTCGACGCAATTGGCACAAGTTTGTCCGACGCAACTGTCACAAGTGTGTCCGACGCAACTGGCACAAGTTGGTTCGATGCAACTGGCAAAAGTTTGTTCTACGCAACTGGCACAAGTTTGTTCTATGCAACTGGCATAAATTTGTTTGACGCAACTGGCCCAAGTTTGTTTGACACAACTTGGAAAAGATTGTTTGACACAACTGGCACAAAGTTTGTTCTACGCAACTGGCACAAGTTTGTTCGACGCAACTGGCCCAAGTTTGTTTGACGCAACTGGCAAAAGTTTGTTTGAAACAACTGGCACAATTTTGTTCAGCGCAACTGGCACAATTTTGTTTTACGCAACTGGCACACGTTTGTTCTACGCAACTGCCTCAAGTTTGTTCTACGCAACTGGCACAAGTTTGTTTGACGCAACTGGCACAAGTTTGTTCTATGCAACTGGCACAAGTTTGTTTGTCGCAACTGGCACAAGTTTTTTCTACGCAACTGGCACAAGTTTGTTCTACGCAACTGGCACAAGTTTGTTCTACGCAACTGGCACAAGTTTGTTTGACACAACTGGCACAAGTTTGTTCTACGTAACTGGCACAAGTTTGTTCTACGCAAGTGGCACAAGTTTGTTCTACGCAACTGGGACAAGTTTGTTCTACGCAACTGGCACAAGTTTCTTTGACACAACTAGCACAAGTTTGTTCTACGTAACTGGCACAAGTTTGTTCAACGCAACTGGCACAAGTTTGTTCGACGCAACTGGCACACGTTTGTTTGACACAACTGGCACAAGTTTGTTCTACGTAACTGGCAGAAGTTTGTTAAACGCAACTGGCACTAGTTTGTTTGACGCAACTGGCACAAGTTTGTTCTATGCAACTGGCACAAGTTTGTTTGATGCAACTGGCACAAGTTTGTTCGACGCAACTAGCACAAGTTTGTTCAATGCAACTGTCACAAGTTTGTTCGACGCAACTGGCACAAGTTTGTTCGACGCAACTGGCACAAGTTTGTTCGACGCAACTGGCACAAGTTTGTTCAATGCAACTGTCACAAGTTTGTTCGACGCAACTGGCACAAGTTTGTTCGACGCAACTGGCACAAGTTTGTTCGACGCAACTGGCACAAGTTTGTTCGACGCAACTGGCACAAGTTTGTTCTACGCAACTTTCACAAGTTTGTTCTGCGCAACTGGCACAAGTTTATTTGATGCAACTGGCACAAGTTTCTTTGACGCAACTGGCACAAGTTTGTTCTACGCAACTGGCACAATTTTGTAGTTCTCAACTGGCACAAGTTTGTTCTACGCAACTGGCACAAGTTTGTTCTACGCAACTGGCACAAGTTTGTTCTACGCAACTGGCAGAATTTTGTCCTACGAAACTGGCACAAGTTTGTAGTTCGCAACTGGCACAAGTTTGTTCTACTCACCTGGCCCAAGTTGGTTTGACGCAACTGGCACAAGTTTGTTCTACGCAACTGACACAAGTTTGTTCTACGCAACTGGCACAAGTTTGTTCTATGCAACTAGCACAAGTTTGTTCTATGCAACTGGCACAAGTTTGTTCTACGCAACTGGCACAAAGTTGTTCTACGCAACTGGCACAACTTTGTTCTATGCAACTGGCACAAAGTTGTTCTACGTAACTGGCACAAGTTTATTTGACGCAAATGGAACAAGTTTATTTGACGCAACTGTCACAAGTTTCTTTGACGCAACTGGCACAAGTTTGTCCTACGCAAGTGGCACAAGATTGTAGTTCGCAACTGGCGCAAGTTTGTTCAGCGCAACTGGCACAATTTTGTTATACGCAACTGGCACAAGTTTGTTCTACGCAACTAGCACAAGTTTGTTCTACGCAACTGGCACAAGTTTGTTCTACGCAACTGGCACAAAGTTGTTCTACGCAACTGGCACAAAGTTGTTCTACGTAACTGGCACAAGTTTATTTGACGCAAATGGAACAAGTTTATTTGACGCAACTGTCACAAGTTTCTTTGACGCAACTGGCACAAGTTTGTCCTACGCAAGTGGCACAAGATTGTAGTTCGTAACTGGCGCAAGTTTGTTCTACGCAACTGGCCCAAGTTTGTTTGACGCAACTGGCACAAGTTTGTCCTACGAAACTGGCACAAGTTTGTTCTATGCAACTGGCACAAGTTTGTTCTACGCAACTAGCACAAGTTTGTTCTACGCAACTGGCACAAGTTTGTTCTACGCAACTGGCACAAAGTTGTTCTACGCAACTGGCACAATTTTGTTCTATGCAAGAGGCACAAGTTTGTTCTTCGCAACTGGCACAAGATTGTTTGACGCAACTGGCACAAGTTTGTTCTACGCAACTGGCACAAGTTTGTTCTACGCAATTGGCACAAGATTGTTCTACACAACTGGCACAAGTTTGTTCTACGCAATTGGCACAAGTTTGTTCCACGGAACTGGCACAAGTTTGTTCGACGTAACTGGCACAAGTTTCTTCTACGCAACTGGCACAAGTTTCTTTGAGGGAACTGGCACAAGTTTGTTTGAGGCAACTGGCACAAGTTTGTTCTACGCAACTGGCCCATGTTTGTTTGACGCAACTGGCAGAAGTTTGTTCTATGCAACTGGCACAAGTTTGTTCCACGTAACGGGCACAAGTATGTTCTACGCAACTGGCACAAGTTTGTTTGAATAAACTGGCACAAGTTTGTTCTACGCAATTGGCAAAAGTTTGTTCTGCGCAACTGGCACAAGTTTGTTCGACGCAAGTGGCAAAAGTTTGTTCTATGCAACTGGCACAAGTTTGTTCTACGCAACTGGCACAGGTTTGTTCGATGCAACTGGCACAAGTTTGTTTGGCGCAACTGGCACAAGTTTGTTCTACGCAACTGGCACAAGTTTGTTCTACGCAACTGGCCCAAGTTTGTTTGACGCAACTGGCACAAGTTTGTTCTACGCAATTGGCACAAGATTGTTCTACACAACTGGCACAAGTTTGTTCTATGCAACTGGCACAAGTTTGTTCCACGGAACTGGCACAAGTTTGTTCGACGCAACTGGCACAAGTTTCTTCTACGCAACTGGCACAAGTTTCTTTGACGCATCTGGCACAAGTTTGTTTGATGCAACTGGCACAAGTTTGTTCTACGCAACTGGCCCAAGTTTGTTTGACGCAACTGGCAGAAGTTTGTTCTATGCAACTGGCACAAGTTTGTTCCACGTAACGGGCACCAGTTTGTTCTACGCAACTGGCTCAAGTTTCTTTGACAAAACTGGCACAAGTTTGTTCTACGCAATTGGCAAAAGTTTGTTCTGCGCAACTGGCACAAGTTTGTTCGACGCAAGTGGCAAAAGTTTGTTCTATGCAACTGGCACTAGTTTGTTCTACGCAACTGGCACAAGTTTGTTCGATGCAACTGGCACAAGTTTGTTTGACGCAACTGGCACAAGTTTGTTCTACGCAACTGGCACAAGTTTATTTGACGCAACTGGCACAAGTTTGTTTAACGCAACTGGCACAAGTTTATTCGACCCAATTGGCACAAGTTTGTTTGACACAACTGGCACAAGTTTTTTTGACGCAACTGGCACAAGGTTGTTTGACGCAATTGGCACATGTCTGTTGGACGCAACTGGCACAAGGTTGTTCTACAAAACTGGCACAAGTTTGTTCTATGCAACTGGCACAAGTTTGTTCTATGCAACTGGCACAAGTTTGTTCTACGCAACTGGCACAAGTTTGTTTGATGCAACTGGCACAAGGTTGTTTGACGCAACTGGCACAAGGTTGCTCTACAAAACTGGCACAAGTTTGTTCTATGCAACTGGCACAAGTTTGTTCTACGCAACTGGCACAAGTTTGTTCTACACAACTGGCACAAGTTTGTTCTACGCAACTGGCACAAGTTTCTTCGACGCAACTGGCACAAGTTTGTTCTACACAACTGGTTCAAGTTTGTTCTACGCAACTGGCACAAGTTTGTTCAACGCAACTGGCACAAGTTTGTTTGACGCAACTGGCAAAAGTTTGTTTAACGCAACTAGCACAAGTTTGTTTGACGCAACTGGCCCAAGTTTGTTCAACGCAACTGGCACAAGTTTGTAGTTCGCAACTGGCACAAGTATGTTCTACGTAACTGGCAGAAGTTTGTCCGACACAACTGGCACAATTTTGTTCGACGCAACTGGCCCAAGTTTGTTTGACGCAACTGGCAAAAGTTTGTTTGACACAACTGGCACAAGTTTTTTCTACGCAACTGGCACAAGTTTGTTCGACGCAACTGGAACAAGTTTGTCCGACGCAACTGGCATAAGTTTGTTCTACGCAACTGGCACAAGTTTGTTCGACGCAATTGGCACAAGTTTGTCCGACGCAACTGTCACAAGTGTGTCCGACGCAACTGGCACAAGTTGGTTCGATGCAACTGGCAAAAGTTTGTTCTACGCAACTGGCACAAGTTTGTTCTACGCAACTGGCATAAATTTGTTTGACGCAACTGGCCCAAGTTTGTTTGACACAACTTGGAAAAGATTGTTTGACACAACTGGCACAAAGTTTGTTCTACGCAACTGGCACAAGTTTGTTCGACGCAACTGGCCCAAGTTTGTTTGACGCAACTGGCAAAAGTTTGTTTGAAACAATTGGCACAATTTTGTTCAGCGCAACTGGCACAATTTTGTTTTACGCAACTGGCACACGTTTGTTCTACGCAACTGCCTCAAGTTTGTTCTACGCAACTGGCACAAGTTTGTTTGACGCAACTGGCACAAGTTTGTTCTATGCAACTGGCACAAGTTTGTTTGACGCAACTGGCACAAGTTTGTTCTACGCAACTGGCACAAGTTTGTTGTACGCAACTGGCACAAGTTTGTTCTACGCAACTGGCACAAGTTTGTTTGACACAACTGGCACAAGTTTGTTCTACGTAACTGGCACAAGTTTGTTCTACGCAAGTGGCACAAGTTTGTTCTACGCAACTGGGACAAGTTTGTTCTACGCAACTGGCACAAGTTTGTTTGACACAACTAGCACAAGTTTGTTCTACGTAACTGGCACAAGTTTGTTCAACGCAACTGGCACAAGTTTGTTCGACGCAACTGGCACACGTTTGTTTGACACAACTGGCACAAGTTTGTTCTACGTAACTGGCAGAAGTTTGTTAAACGCAACTGGCATTAGTTTGTTTGACGCAACTGGCACAAGTTTGTTCTATGCAACTGGCACAAGTTTGTTTGATGCAACTGGCACAAGTTTGTTCGACGCAGCTGGCACAAGTTTGTTCAATGCAACTGTCACAAGTTTGTTCGACGCAACTGGCACAAGTTTGTTCCACGCAACTTTCACAAGTTTGTTCTGCGCAACTGGCACAAGTTTATTTGATGCAACTGGCACAAATTTCTTTGACGCAACTGGCACAAGTTTGTTCTACGCAACTGGCACAATTTTGTAGTTCTCAACTGGCACAAGTTTGTTCTACGCAACTGGCACAAGTTTGTTCTACGCAACTGGCACAAGTTTGTCCTACGAAACTGGCACAAGTTTGTAGTTCGCAACTGGCACAAGTTTGTTCTACGCAACTGGCCCAAGTTGGTTTGACGCAACTGGCACAAGTTTGTTCTACGCAACTGACACAAGTTTGTTCGACGCAACTGGCACAAGTTTGTTCTACGCAACTAGCACAAGGTTGTTCTATGCAACTGGCACAAGTTTGTTCTACGCAACTGGCACAAAGTTGTTCTACGCAACTGGCACAACTTTGTTCTATGCAACTGGCACAAAGTTGTACTACGTAACTGGCACAAGTTTATTTGACGCAAATGGAACAAGTTTATTTGACGCAACTGTCACAAGTTTCTTTGACGCAACTGACACAAGTTTGTCCTACGCAAGTGGCACAAGATTGTAGTTCGCAACTGGCGCAAGTTTGTTCTACGCAACTGGCCCAAGTTTGTTTGACGCAACTGGCACAAGTTTGTCCTACGAAACTGGCACAAGTTTGTAGTTCGCAACTGGCACAAGTTTGTTCTACGCAACTGGCCCAAGTTTGTTTGAGGCAACTGGCACAAGTTTGTTCTACGCAACTGACACAAGTTTGTTCTATGCAACTGGCACAAGTTTGTTCTACGCAACTAGGACAAGTTTGTTCTACGCAACTGGCACAAGTTTGATCTACACAACTGGCACAAAGTTGTTCTACGCAACTGGCACAATTTTGTTCTATGCAAGAGGCACAAGTTTTTTCTTCGCAACTGGCACAAGATTGTTTGACGCAACTGGCACAAGTTTGTTCTACGCAACTGGCACAAGTTTGTTCTACGCAACTGGCCCAAGTTTGTTTGACGCAACTGGCACAAGTTTGTTCTACGCAATTGGCACAAGATTGTTCTACACAACTGGCACAAGTTTGTTCTACGCAACTGGCACAAGTTTGTTCCCTGGAACTGGCACAAGTTTGTTCGACGCAACTGGCACAAGTTTCTTCTACGCAACTGGCACAAGTTTCTTTGAGGGAACTGGCACAAGTTTGTTTGAGGCAACTGGCACAAGTTTGTTCTACGCAACTGGCCCAAGTTTGTTTGACGCAACTGGCAGAAGTTTGTTCTATGCAACTGGCTCAAGTTTGTTCCACGTAACGGGCACAAGTTTGTTCTACGCAACTGGCACAAGTTTGTTTGACAAAACTGGCACAAGTTTGTTCTACGCAATTGGCAAAAGTTTTTTCTGCGCAACTGGCACAAGTTTGTTCGACGCAAGTGGCAAAAGTTTGTTCTATGCAACTGGCACAAGTTTGTTCTACGCAACTGGCACAAGTTTGTTCGATGCAACTGGCACAAGTTTGTTTGGCGCAACTGGCACAAGTTTGTTCTACGCAACTGGAACAAGTTTATTTGACGCAACTGGCACAAGTTTGTTTAACGCAACTGGCACAAGTTTATTCGACCCAACTGGCACAAGTTTGTTTGACACAACTGGCACAAGTTTTTTTGACGCAACTGGCACAAGGTTGTTTGACGCAATTGGCACATGTCTGTTGGACGCAACTGGCACAAGGTTGTTCTACAAAACTGGCACAAGTTTGTTCTATGCAACTGGCACAAGTTTGTTCTATGCAACTGGCACAAGTTTGTTCTACGCAACTGGCACAAGTTTGTTTGATGCAACTGGCACAAGGTTGTTTGACGCAACTGGCACAAGGTTGCTCTACAAAAATGGCACAAGTTTGTTCTATGCAACTGGCACAAGTTTGTTCTACGCAACTGGCACAAGTTTGTTCTACACAACTGGCACAAGTTTGTTCTACGCAACTGGCACAAGTTTCTTCGACGCAACTGGCACAAGTTTGTTCTACACAACTGGTTCAAGTTTGTTCTACGCAACTGGCACAAGTTTGTTCAACGCAACTGGCACAAGTTTGTTTGACGCAACTGGCAAAAGTTTGTTTAACGCAACTAGCACAAGTTTGTTTGACGCAACTGGCCCAAGTTTGTTCAACGCAACTGGCACAAGTTTGTAGTTCGCAACTGGCACAAGTATGTTCTACGTAACTGGCAGAAGTTTGTCCGACACAACTGGCACAATTTTGTTCGACGCAACTGGCCCAAGTTTGTTTGACGCAACTGGCAAAAGTTTGTTTGACACAACTGGCACAAGTTTTTTCTACGCAACTGGCACAAGTTTGTTCGACGCAACTGGAACAAGTTTGTCCGACGCAACTGGCATAAGTTTGTTCTACGCAACTGGCACAAGTTTGTTCGACGCAATTGGCACAAGTTTGTCCGACGCAACTGTCACAAGTGTGTCCGACGCAACTGGCACAAGTTGGTTCGATGCAACTGGCAAAAGTTTGTTCTACGCAACTGGCACAAGTTTGTTCTACGCAACTGGCATAAATTTGTTTGACGCAACTGGCCCAAGTTTGTTTGACACAACTTGGAAAAGATTGTTTGACACAACTGGCACAAAGTTTGTTCTACGCAACTGGCACAAGTTTGTTCGACGCAACTGGCCCAAGTTTGTTTGACGCAACTGGCAAAAGTTTGTTTGAAACAATTGGCACAATTTTGTTCAGCGCAACTGGCACAATTTTGTTTTACGCAACTGGCACACGTTTGTTCTACGCAACTGCCTCAAGTTTGTTCTACGCAACTGGCACAAGTTTGTTTGACGCAACTGGCACAAGTTTGTTCTATGCAACTGGCACAAGTTTGTTTGACGCAACTGGCACAAGTTTGTTCTACGCAACTGGCACAAGTTTGTTGTACGCAACTGGCACAAGTTTGTTCTACGCAACTGGCACAAGTTTGTTTGACACAACTGGCACAAGTTTGTTCTACGTAACTGGCACAAGTTTGTTCTACGCAAGTGGCACAAGTTTGTTCTACGCAACTGGGACAAGTTTGTTCTACGCAACTGGCACAAGTTTGTTTGACACAACTAGCACAAGTTTGTTCTACGTAACTGGCACAAGTTTGTTCAACGCAACTGGCACAAGTTTGTTCGACGCAACTGGCACACGTTTGTTTGACACAACTGGCACAAGTTTGTTCTACGTAACTGGCAGAAGTTTGTTAAACACAACTGGCATTAGTTTGTTTGACGCAACTGGCACAAGTTTGTTCTATGCAACTGGCACAAGTTTGTTTGATGCAACTGGCACAAGTTTGTTCGACGCAACTGGCACAAGTTTGTTCAATGCAACTGTCACAAGTTTGTTCGACGCAACTGGCACAAGTTTGTTCCACGCAACTTTCACAAGTTTGTTCTGCGCAACTGGCACAAGTTTATTTGATGCAACTGGCACAAGTTTCTTTGACGCAACTGACACAAGTTTGTTCTACGCAACTGGCACAATTTTGTAGTTCTCAACTGGCACAAGTTTGTTCTACGCAACTGGCACAAGTTTGTTCTACGCAACTGGCACAAGTTTGTCCTACGAAACTGGCACAAGTTTGTAGTTCGCAACTGGCACAAGTTTGTTCTACGCAACTGGCCCAAGTTGGTTTGACGCAACTGGCACAAGTTTGTTCTACGCAACTGACACAAGTTTGTTCGACGCAACTGGCACAAGTTTGTTCTACGCAACTAGCACAAGTTTGTTCTATGCAACTGGCACAAGTTTGTTCTACGCAACTGGCACAAAGTTGTTCTACGCAACTGGCACAACTTTGTTCTATGCAACTGGCACAAAGTTGTACTACGTAACTGGCACAAGTTTATTTGACGCAAATGGAACAAGTTTATTTGACGCAACTGTCACAAGTTTCTTTGACGCAACTGACACAAGTTTGTCCTACGCAAGTGGCACAAGATTGTAGTTCGCAACTGGCGCAAGTTTGTTCTACGCAACTGGCCCAAGTTTGTTTGACGCAACTGGCACAAGTTTGTCCTACGAAACTGGCACAAGTTTGTAGTTCGCAACTGGCACAAGTTTGTTCTACGCAACTGGCCCAAGTTTGTTTGAGGCAACTGGCACAAGTTTGTTCTACGCAACTGACACAAGTTTGTTCTATGCAACTGGCACAAGTTTGTTCTACGCAACTAGGACAAGTTTGTTCTACGCAACTGGCACAAGTTTGATCTACACAACTGGCACAAAGTTGTTCTACGCAACTGGCACAATTTTGTTCTATGCAAGAGGCACAAGTTTTTTCTTCGCAACTGGCACAAGATTGTTTGACGCAACTGGCACAAGTTTGTTCTACGCAACTGGCACAAGTTTGTTCTACGCAACTGGCCCAAGTTTGTTTGACGCAACTGGCACAAGTTTGTTCTACGCAATTGGCACAAGATTGTTCTACACAACTGGCACAAGTTTGTTCTACGCAACTGGCACAAGTTTGTTCCCTGGAACTGGCACAAGTTTGTTCGACGCAACTGGCACAAGTTTCTTCTACGCAACTGGCACAAGTTTCTTTGAGGGAACTGGCACAAGTTTGTTTGAGGCAACTGGCACAAGTTTGTTCTACGCAACTGGCCCAAGTTTGTTTGACGCAACTGGCAGAAGTTTGTTCTATGCAACTGGCTCAAGTTTGTTCCACGTAACGGGCACAAGTTTGTTCTACGCAACTGGCACAAGTTTGTTTGACAAAACTGGCACAAGTTTGTTCTACGCAATTGGCAAAAGTTTTTTCTGCGCAACTGGCACAAGTTTGTTCGACGCAAGTGGCAAAAGTTTGTTCTATGCAACTGGCACAAGTTTGTTCTACGCAACTGGCACAAGTTTGTTCGATGCAACTGGCACAAGTTTGTTTGGCGCAACTGGCACAAGTTTGTTCTACGCAACTGGAACAAGTTTATTTGACGCAACTGGCACAAGTTTGTTTAACGCAACTGGCACAAGTTTATTCGACCCAACTGGCACAAGTTTGTTTGACACAACTGGCACAAGTTTTTTTGACGCAACTGGCACAAGGTTGTTTGACGCAATTGGCACATGTCTGTTGGACGCAACTGGCACAAGGTTGTTCTACAAAACTGGCACAAGTTTGTTCTATGCAACTGGCACAAGTTTGTTCTATGCAACTGGCACAAGTTTGTTCTACGCAACTGGCACAAGTTTGTTTGATGCAACTGGCACAAGGTTGTTTGACGCAACTGGCACAAGGTTGCTCTACAAAACTGGCACAAGTTTGTTCTATGCAACTGGCACAAGTTTGTTCTACGCAACTGGCACAAGTTTGTTCTACACAACTGGCACAAGTTTGTTCTACGCAACTGGCACAAGTTTCTTCAACGCAACTGGCACAAGTTTGTTCTACACAACTGGTTCAAGTTTGTTCTACGCAACTGGCACAAGTTTGTTCAACGCAACTGGCACAAGTTTGTTTGACGCAACTGGCACAAGTTTGTTCTACGCAACTGGCAAAAGTTTGTTTGACGCAACTGGCCCAAGTTTGTTCAACGCAACTGGCACAAGTTTGTAGTTCGCAACTGGCACAAGTATGTTCTACGTAACTGGCAGAAGTTTGTCCGACACAACTGGCACAATTTTGTTCGACGCAACTGGCCCAAGTTTGTTTGACGCAACTGGCAAAAGTTTGTTTGACACAACTGGCACAAGTTTTTTCTACGCAACTGGCACAAGTTTGTTCGACGCAACTGGAACAAGTTTGTCCGACGCAACTGGCATAAGTTTGTTCTACGCAACTGGCACAAGTTTGTTCGACGCAATTGGCACAAGTTTGTCCGACGCAACTGTCACAAGTGTGTCCGACGCAACTGGCACAAGTTGGTTCGATGCAACTGGCAAAAGTTTGTTCTACGCAACTGGCACAAGTTTGTTCTACGCAACTGGCATAAATTTGTTTGACGCAACTGGCCCAAGTTTGTTTGACACAACTTGGAAAAGATTGTTTGACACAACTGGCACAAAGTTTGTTCTACGCAACTGGCACAAGTTTGTTCGACGCAACTGGCCCAAGTTTGTTTGACGCAACTGGCAAAAGTTTGTTTGAAACAATTGGCACAATTTTGTTCAGCGCAACTGGCACAATTTTGTTTTACGCAACTGGCACACGTTTGTTCTACGCAACTGCCTCAAGTTTGTTCTACGCAACTGGCACAAGTTTGTTTGACGCAACTGGCACAAGTTTGTTCTATGCAACTGGCACAAGTTTGTTTGACGCAACTGGCACAAGTTTGTTCTACGCAACTGGCACAAGTTTGTTGTACGCAACTGGCACAAGTTTGTTCTACGCAACTGGCACAAGTTTGTTTGACACAACTGGCACAAGTTTGTTCTACGTAACTGGCACAAGTTTGTTCTACGCAAGTGGCACAAGTTTGTTCTACGCAACTGGGACAAGTTTGTTCTACGCAACTGGCACAAGTTTGTTTGACACAACTAGCACAAGTTTGTTCTACGTAACTGGCACAAGTTTGTTCAACGCAACTGGCACAAGTTTGTTCGACGCAACTGGCACACGTTTGTTTGACACAACTGGCACAAGTTTGTTCTACGTAACTGGCAGAAGTTTGTTAAACGCAACTGGCATTAGTTTGTTTGACGCAACTGGCACAAGTTTGTTCTATGCAACTGGCACAAGTTTGTTTGATGCAACTGGCACAAGTTTGTTCGACGCAACTGGCACAAGTTTGTTCAATGCAACTGTCACAAGTTTGTTCGACGCAACTGGCACAAGTTTGTTCCACGCAACTTTCACAAGTTTGTTCTGCGCAACTGGCACAAGTTTATTTGATGCAACTGGCACAAGTTTCTTTGACGCAACTGACACAAGTTTGTTCTACGCAACTGGCACAATTTTGTAGTTCTCAACTGGCACAAGTTTGTTCTACGCAACTGGCACAAGTTTGTTCTACGCAACTGGCACAAGTTTGTCCTACGAAACTGGCACAAGTTTGTAGTTCGCAACTGGCACAAGTTTGTTCTACGCAACTGGCCCAAGTTGGTTTGACGCAACTGGCACAAGTTTGTTCTACGCAACTGACACAAGTTTGTTCGACGCAACTGGCACAAGTTTGTTCTACGCAACTAGCACAAGTTTGTTCTATGCAACTGGCACAAGTTTGTTCTACGCAACTGGCACAAAGTTGTTCTACGCAACTGGCACAACTTTGTTCTATGCAACTGGCACAAAGTTGTACTACGTAACTGGCACAAGTTTATTTGACGCAAATGGAACAAGTTTATTTGACGCAACTGTCACAAGTTTCTTTGACGCAACTGACACAAGTTTGTCCTACGCAAGTGGCACAAGATTGTAGTTCGCAACTGGCGCAAGTTTGTTCTACGCAACTGGCCCAAGTTTGTTTGACGCAACTGGCACAAGTTTGTCCTACGAAACTGGCACAAGTTTGTAGTTCGCAACTGGCACAAGTTTGTTCTACGCAACTGGCCCAAGTTTGTTTGAGGCAACTGGCACAAGTTTGTTCTACGCAACTGACACAAGTTTGTTCTATGCAACTGGCACAAGTTTGTTCTACGCAACTAGGACAAGTTTGTTCTACGCAACTGGCACAAGTTTGATCTACACAACTGGCACAAAGTTGTTCTACGCAACTGGCACAATTTTGTTCTATGCAAGAGGCACAAGTTTTTTCTTCGCAACTGGCACAAGATTGTTTGACGCAACTGGCACAAGTTTGTTCTACGCAACTGGCACAAGTTTGTTCTACGCAACTGGCCCAAGTTTGTTTGACGCAACTGGCACAAGTTTGTTCTACGCAATTGGCACAAGATTGTTCTACACAACTGGCACAAGTTTGTTCTACGCAACTGGCACAAGTTTGTTCCCTGGAACTGGCACAAGTTTGTTCGACGCAACTGGCACAAGTTTCTTCTACGCAACTGGCACAAGTTTCTTTGAGGGAACTGGCACAAGTTTGTTTGAGGCAACTGGCACAAGTTTGTTCTACGCAACTGGCCCAAGTTTGTTTGACGCAACTGGCAGAAGTTTGTTCTATGCAACTGGCTCAAGTTTGTTCCACGTAACGGGCACAAGTTTGTTCTACGCAACTGGCACAAGTTTGTTTGACAAAACTGGCACAAGTTTGTTCTACGCAATTGGCAAAAGTTTTTTCTGCGCAACTGGCACAAGTTTGTTCGACGCAAGTGGCAAAAGTTTGTTCTATGCAACTGGCACAAGTTTGTTCTACGCAACTGGCACAAGTTTGTTCGATGCAACTGGCACAAGTTTGTTTGGCGCAACTGGCACAAGTTTGTTCTACGCAACTGGAACAAGTTTATTTGACGCAACTGGCACAAGTTTGTTTAACGCAACTGGCACAAGTTTATTCGACCCAACTGGCACAAGTTTGTTTGACACAACTGGCACAAGTTTTTTTGACGCAACCGGCACAAGGTTGTTTGACGCAATTGGCACATGTCTGTTGGACGCAACTGGCACAAGGTTGTTCTACAAAACTGGCACAAGTTTGTTCTATGCAACTGGCACAAGTTTGTTCTATGCAACTGGCACAAGTTTGTTCTACGCAACTGGCACAAGTTTGTTTGATGCAACTGGCACAAGGTTGTTTGACGCAACTGGCACAAGGTTGCTCTACAAAACTGGCACAAGTTTGTTCTATGCAACTGGCACAAGTTTGTTCTACGCAACTGGCACAAGTTTGTTCTACACAACTGGCACAAGTTTGTTCTACGCAACTGGCACAAGTTTCTTCAACGCAACTGGCACAAGTTTGTTCTACACAACTGGTTCAAGTTTGTTCTACGCAACTGGCACAAGTTTGTTCAACGCAACTGGCACAAGTTTGTTTGACGCAACTGGCACAAGTTTGTTCTACGCAACTGGCAAAAGTTTGTTTAACGCAACTAGCACAAGTTTGTTTGACGCAACTGGCCCAAGTTTGTTCAACGCAACTGGAACAAGTTTGTAGTTCGCAACTGGCACAAGTATGTTCTACGTAACTGGCAGAAGTTTGTCCGACACAACTGGCACAATTTTGTTCGACGCAACTGGCCCAAGTTTGTTTGACGCAACTGGCAAAAGTTTGTTTGACACAACTGGCACAAGTTTTTTCTACGCAACTGGCACAAGTTTGTTCGACGCAACTGGAACAAGTTTGTCCGACGCAACTGGCATAAGTTTGTTCTACGCAACTGGCACAAGTTTGTTCGACGCAATTGGCACAAGTTTGTCCGACGCAACTGTCACAAGTGTGTCCGACGCAACTGGCACAAGTTGGTTCGATGCAACTGGCAAAAGTTTGTTCTACGCAACTGGCACAAGTTTGTTCTACGCAACTGGCATAAATTTGTTTGACGCAACTGGCCCAAGTTTGTTTGACACAACTTGGAAAAGATTGTTTGACACAACTGGCACAAAGTTTGTTCTACGCAACTGGCACAAGTTTGTTCGACGCAACTGGCCCAAGTTTGTTTGACGCAACTGGCAAAAGTTTGTTTGAAACAATTGGCACAATTTTGTTCAGCGCAACTGGCACAATTTTGTTTTACGCAACTGGCACACGTTTGTTCTACGCAACTGCCTCAAGTTTGTTCTACGCAACTGGCACAAGTTTGTTTGACGCAACTGGCACAAGTTTGTTCTATGCAACTGGCACAAGTTTGTTTGACGCAACTGGCACAAGTTTGTTCTACGCAACTGGCACAAGTTTGTTGTACGCAACTGGCACAAGTTTGTTCTACGCAACTGGCACAAGTTTGTTTGACACAACTGGCACAAGTTTGTTCTACGTAACTGGCACAAGTTTGTTCTACGCAAGTGGCACAAGTTTGTTCTACGCAACTGGGACAAGTTTGTTCTACGCAACTGGCACAAGTTTGTTTGACACAACTAGCACAAGTTTGTTCTACGTAACTGGCACAAGTTTGTTCAACGCAACTGGCACAAGTTTGTTCGACGCAACTGGCACACGTTTGTTTGACACAACTGGCACAAGTTTGTTCTACGTAACTGGCAGAAGTTTGTTAAACGCAACTGGCATTAGTTTGTTTGACGCAACTGGCACAAGTTTGTTCTATGCAACTGGCACAAGTTTGTTTGATGCAACTGGCACAAGTTTGTTCGACGCAACTGGCACAAGTTTGTTCAATGCAACTGTCACAAGTTTGTTCGACGCAACTGGCACAAGTTTGTTCCACGCAACTTTCACAAGTTTGTTCTGCGCAACTGGCACAAGTTTATTTGATGCAACTGGCACAAGTTTCTTTGACGCAACTGGCACAAGTTTGTTCTACGCAACTGGCACAATTTTGTAGTTCTCAACTGGCACAAGTTTGTTCTACGCAACTGGCACAAGTTTGTTCTACGCAACTGGCACAAGTTTGTCCTACGAAACTGGCACAAGTTTGTAGTTCGCAACTGGCACAAGTTTGTTCTACGCAACTGGCCCAAGTTGGTTTGACGCAACTGGCACAAGTTTGTTCTACGCAACTGACACAAGTTTGTTCGACGCAACTGGCACAAGTTTGTTCTACGCAACTAGCACAAGTTTGTTCTATGCAACTGGCACAAGTTTGTTCTACGCAACTGGCACAAAGTTGTTCTATGCAACTGGCACAACTTTGTTCTATGCAACTGGCACAAAGTTGTACTACGTAACTGGCACAAGTTTATTTGACGCAAATGGAACAAGTTTATTTGACGCAACTGTCACAAGTTTCTTTGACGCAACTGACACAAGTTTGTCCTACGCAAGTGGCACAAGATTGTAGTTCGCAACTGGCGCAAGTTTGTTCTACGCAACTGGCCCAAGTTTGTTTGACGCAACTGGCACAAGTTTGTCCTACGAAACTGGCACAAGTTTGTAGTTCGCAACTGGCACAAGTTTGTTCTACGCAACTGGCCCAAGTTTGTTTGAGGCAACTGGCACAAGTTTGTTCTACGCAACTGACACAAGTTTGTTCTATGCAACTGGCACAAGTTTGTTCTACGCAACTAGGACAAGTTTGTTCTACGCAACTGGCACAAGTTTGATCTACACAACTGGCACAAAGTTGTTCTACGCAACTGGCACAATTTTGTTCTATGCAAGAGGCACAAGTTTTTTCTTCGCAACTGGCACAAGATTGTTTGACGCAACTGGCACAAGTTTGTTCTACGCAACTGGCACAAGTTTGTTCTACGCAACTGGCCCAAGTTTGTTTGACGCAACTGGCACAAGTTTGTTCTACGCAATTGGCACAAGATTGTTCTACACAACTGGCACAAGTTTGTTCTACGCAACTGGCACAAGTTTGTTCCCTGGAACTGGCACAAGTTTGTTCGACGCAACTGGCACAAGTTTCTTCTACGCAACTGGCACAAGTTTCTTTGAGGGAACTGGCACAAGTTTGTTTGAGGCAACTGGCACAAGTTTGTTCTACGCAACTGGCCCAAGTTTGTTTGACGCAACTGGCAGAAGTTTGTTCTATGCAACTGGCTCAAGTTTGTTCCACGTAACGGGCACAAGTTTGTTCTACGCAACTGGCACAAGTTTGTTCGACAAAACTGGCACAAGTTTGTTCTACGCAATTGGCAAAAGTTTTTTCTGCGCAACTGGCACAAGTTTGTTCGACGCAAGTGGCAAAAGTTTGTTCTATGCAACTGGCACAAGTTTGTTCTACGCAACTGGCACAAGTTTGTTCGATGCAACTGGCACAAGTTTGTTTGGCGCAACTGGCACAAGTTTGTTCTACGCAACTGGAACAAGTTTGTTCTACGCAACTGGCACAAGTTTGTTTGACGCAACTGGCACAAGTTTGTTCTACGCAATTGGCACAAGATTGTTCTACACAACTGGCACAAGTTTGTTCTATGCAACTGGCACAAGTTTTTTCCACGGAACTGGCACAAGTTTGTTCGACGCAACTGGCACAAGTTTCTTCTACGCAACTGGCACAAGTTTCTTTGATGCAACTGGCACAAGTTTCTTTGACGCAACTGGCACAAGTTTGTTTGATGCAACTGGCACAAGTTTGTTCTACGCAACTGGCCCAAGTTTGTTTGACGCAACTGGCAGAAGTTTGTTCTATGCAACTGGCACAAGTTTGTTCCACGTAACGGGCACAAGTTTGTTCTACGCAACTGGCACAAGTTTGTTTGACAAAACTGGCACAAGTTTGTTCTACGCAATTGGCAAAAGTTTGTTCTGCGCAACTGGCACAAGTTTGTTCGACGCAAGTGGCAAAAGTTTGTTCTATGCAACTGGCACATGTTTGTTTTACGCAACTGGCACAAGTTTGTTCGATGCAACTGGCACAAGTTTGTTTGACGCAACTGGCACAAGTTTGTTCTACGCAACTAGCACAAGTTTGTTTGACGCAACTGGCACAAGTTTGTTTAACGCAACTGGCACAAGTTTATTCGACCCAACTGGCACAAGTTTGTTTGACACAACTGGCACAAGTTTTTTTGACGCAACTGGTACAAGGTTGTTTGACGCAATTGGCACATGTCTGTTTGACGCAACTGGCACAAGGTTGTTCTACAAAACTGGCACAAGTTTGTTCTATGCAACTGGCACAAGTTTGTTCTACGCAACTGGCACAAGTTTGTTCTACGCAACTGGCACAAGTTTGTTTGATGCAACTGGCACAAGGTTGTTTGACGCAACTGGCACAAGGTTGTTCTACAAAACTGGCACAAGTTTGTTCTATGGAACTGGCACAAGTTTGTTCTACGCAACTGGCACAAGTTTCTTCGACGCAACTGGCACAAGTTTATTTGACGCAAATGGAACAAGTTTATTTGACGCAACTGTCACAAGTTTCTTTGACGCAACTGACACAAGTTTGTTCTACGCAACTGGCACAATTTTGTAGTTCTCAACTGGCACAAGTTTGTTCTACGCAACTGGCCCAAGTTTGTTTGACGCAACTGGTACAAGTTTGTCCTACGAAACTGGCACAAGTTTGTAGTTCGCAACTGGCACAAGTTTGTTCTACGCAACTGGCCCAAGTTTGTTTGACGCAACTGGCACAAGTTTGTTCTACGCAACTGACACAAGTTTGTTCTATGCAACTGGCACAAGTTTGTTCTACGCAACTAGCACAAGTTTGTTCTATGCAACTGGCACAAGTTTGTTCTACGCAACTGGCACAAAGTTGTTCTACGCAACTGGCACAATTTTGTTCTATGCAAGAGGCACAAGTTTTTTCTTCGCAACTGGCACAAGATTGTTTGACGCAACTGGCACAAGTTTGTTCTACGCAACTGGCACAAGTTTGTTCTACGCAACTGGCCCAAGTTTGTTTGACGCAACTGGCACAAGTTTGTTCTACGCAATTGGCACAAGATTGTTCTACACAACTGGCACAAGTTTGTTCTACGCAACTGGCACAAGTTTGTTCCATGGAACTGGCACAAGTTTGTTCGACGCAACTGGCACAAGTTTCTTTTACGCAACTGGCACAAGTTTCTTTGAGGGAACTGGCACAAGTTTGTTTGAGGCAACTGGCACAAGTTTGTTCTACGCAACTGGCCCAAGTTTGTTTGACGCAACTGGCAGAAGTTTGTTCTATGCAACTGGCACAAGTTTGTTCCACGTAACGGGCACAAGTTTGTTCTACGCAACTGGCACAAGTTTGTTTGACAAAACTGGCACAAGTTTGTTCTACGCAATTGGCAAAAGTTTTTTCTGCGCAACTGGCACAAGTTTGTTCGACGCAAGTGGCAAAAGTTTGTTCTATGCAACTGGCACAAGTTTGTTCTACGCAACTGGCACAGGTTTGTTCGATGCAACTAGCACAAGTTTGTTTGGCGCAACTGGCAGAAGTTTGTTCTACGCAACTGGAACAAGTTTGTTCTACGCAACTGGCCCAAGTTTGTTTGACGCAACTGGCACAAGTTTGTTCTACGCAATTGGCACAAGATTGTTCTACACAACTGGCACAAGTTTGTTCTATGCAACTGGCACAAGTTTTTTCCACGGAACTGGCACAAGTTTGTTCGACGCAACTGGCACAAGTTTGTTCTACGCAACTGGCACAAGTTTCTTTGACGCAACTGGCACAAGTTTGTTTGATGCAACTGGCACAAGTTTGTTCTACGCAACTGGCCCAAGTTTGTTTGACGCAACTGGCAGAAGCTTGTTCTATGTACTGGCACAAGTTTGTTCCACATAACGGGCACAAGTTTGTTCTACGCAACTGGCACAAGTTTGTTTGACAAAACTGGCACAAGTTTGTTCTACGCAATTGGCAAAAGTTTGTTCTGCGCAACTGGCACAAGTTTGTTCGACGCAAGTGGCAAAAGTTTTTTCTATGCAACTGGCACATGTTTGTTTTATGCAACTGGCACAAGTTTGTTCGATGCAACTGGCACAAGTTTGTTTGACGCAACTGGCACAAGTTTGTTCTACGCAACTGGCACAAGTTTGTTTGACGCAACTGGCACAAGTTTGTTTAACGCAACTGGCACAAGTTTGTTTGACGCAACTGGCACAAGTTTGTTTTACGCAACTGGCACAAGTTTGTTTAACGCAACTGGCACAAGTTTGTTCTACGCAACTGGCACAAGTTTGTTTGACGCAACTGGCACAAGTTTGTTTAACGCAACTGGCACAAGTTTATTCGACCCAACAGACACAAGTTTGTTTGACACAACTGGCACAAGTTTTTTTGACGCAACTGGCACAAGGTTGTTTGACGCAATTGGCACATGTCTGTTTGACGCAACTGGCACAAGGTTGTTCTACAAAACTGGCACAAGTTTGTTCTATGCAACTGGCACAAGTTTGTTCTACGCAACTGGCACAAGTTTGTTCTACGCAACTGGCACAAGTTTGTTTGATGCAACTGGCACAAGGTTGTTTGACGCAACTGGCACAAGGTTGTTCTACAAAACTGGCACAAGTTTGTTCTATGCAACTGGCACAAGTTTGTTCTACGCAACTGGCACAAGTTTGTTCTACGCAACTGGCACAAGTTTGTTCTACGCAACTGGCACAAGTTTCTTCGAAGCAACTGGCACAAGTTTGTTCTACGCAACTGGCAAAAGTTTGTAAGACGCAACTGGCACAAGTTTGTTTGACACAACTGGCACAAGTTTGTTCTACGCAACTGGCACAAGTTTGTTCGACGAAACTGGCACAAGTTTGTTCTACGCAACTGGCACAAGTTTGTTCTACGCAACTAGCACAAGTTTGTTCTATGGAACTGGCACAAGTTTGTTCTACACAACTGGCACAAGTTTGTTTGACACAACTGGCACAAGTTTGTTCTACGCAACTGGCACAAGTTTGTTCGACGCAATTGGCACAAGTTTGTCCGACGCAACTGGCACAAGTGTGTTCGATGCAACTGGCACAAGTTTGTTCGATGCAACTGGCACAAGTTTGTTCTACGCAACTGGCACAAGTTTGTTCTATGCAACTGGCATAAATTTGTTTGACGCAACTGGCACGAGTGTGTTTGACGCAACTGGCATAAGGCTGTTTGACGCAACTGGCACAAGGTTGCTCTACACAACTGGCACAAGTTTGTTCTATGCAACTGGCACAAGTTTGTTTGACACAACTGGCACAAGTTTTTTCTAAGCAACTGGCACAAGTTTCTTCGACGCAACTGGCACAAGTTTGTTCGACGCAACTGTCCCAAACTTGTTTGACGCAACTGGCAGAAGTTTGATTGAAACAACTGGCACAAGTTTGTTCTTCGCAACTGGCACAAGTTTGTTCGACGAAACTGGCACAAGTTTGTTCTATGCAATTGACACAAGTTTGTTCGATGCAACTGGCACAAGTTTGTTCGACGCAACTGGCACAAGTTTGTTCGATGCAACAGGCACAAGTTTGTTCTATGCAACTGGCACAAGTTTGTTTGATGCAACTGGCACAAGTTTGTTCATCGCAACTGATACAAGTTTGTTCTACGCAACTGGCCCAAGTTTGTTCTTCGCAACTGGCACGAGTTTGTTCTATGCAACTGGCACAAGTTTGTTGGACGCAACTGGCACAAGTTTGTTCTACGCAACTAGCACAAATTTGTTCTACGCAACTGGCACAAGTTTTTTGACGCAAATGGCACAAGTTTGTTGTACGCAACGGGCACAAGTTTGTTCGACGCAACTGGCACAAGTTTGTTCGACGCAACTGGCACAAGTTTGTTCTATGCAACTGGCACAAGTTTGTTCGACGCAACTGGCACAAGTTTGTTCTACGCAACTAGCACAAATTTGTTCTACGCAACTGGCACAAGTTTTTTTACGCAAATGGCACAAGTTTGTTGTACGCAACTGGCACAAGTTTGTTCGACGCAACTGCCACAAGTTTGTTCGACGCAACTGGCACAAGTTTGTTTGACGAAACTGGCCCAAGTTTGTTTGACACAACTGGCAAAAGTTTGTTTGAAACAACTGGCACAAGTTTGTTCTAAGCAACTGTCACATGTTTGTTCAACGCAACTGGCACAAGTTTGTCAAACGCAACTGGCACAACTTTGTTCGATCAACTGGCACAAGTTTTTTCGACGCATCTGGCACAAGTTTGTTCTACGCAACTGGAAAATGTTTGTTCTACGCAACTGGCATAAGTTTGTTCTACGCAACTGGCACAAGTTTGTTCTACGCAACTGGAAAATGTTTGTTCTACGCAACTGGCACAAGTTTGTTCTACGCAACTTGCTCAAGTTTGTTCTACGCAACTGGCACAAGTTTGTTCAACGCAACTGGCACAAGTTTGTTTGACGCAACTGGCAAAAGTTTGTTTAACGCAACTAGCACAAGTTTGTTTGACGCAACTGGCCCAAGTTTGTTCAACGCAACTGGCACAAGTTTGTAGTTCGCAACTGCCACAAGTATGTTCTACCTAACTGGCACAAGTTTGTCCGACACAACTGGCACAATTTTGTTCGACGCAACTGGCCCAAGTTTGTTTGACGCAACTGGCAAAAGTTTGTTTGACACAACTGGCACAATTTTGTTCTACGCAACTGGCACAAGTTTGTTCGACGCAACTGGCACAAGTTTGTCCGACGCAACTGGCATAAGTTTGTTCTACGCAACTGGCACAAGTTTGTTCGACGCAATTGGCACAAGTTTGTCCGACGCAACTGTCACAAGTGTGTTCGATGCAACTGGCACAAGTTTGTTCTACGCAACTGGCACAAGTTTGTTCTATGCAACTGGCATAAATTTGTTTGACGCAACTGGCCCAAGTTTGTTTGACGCAACTGGGAAAAGTTTGTTTGACACAACTCTCACAAAGTTTGTTCTACGCAACTGGCACAAGTTTGTTCGACGCAACTGGCCCAAGTTTGTTTGACGCAACTGGCAAAAGTTTCTTTGAAACAACTGGCACAAGTTTGTTCAGCGCAACTGGCACAATTTTGTCCTACGCAACTGGCACACGTTTGTTCTACGCAACTGCCTCAAGTTTGTTCTACGCAACTGGCACAAGTTTGTTTGACGCAACTGGCACAAGTTTGTTCTATGCAACTGGCACAAGTTTGTTCTACGCAACTGGCCCAAGTTTGTTTGACGCAACTGGCACAAGTTTGTTCTACGCAATTGGCACAAGATTGTTCTACACAACTGGCACAAGTTTGTTCTACGCAACTGGCACAAGTTTGTTCCCTGGAACTGGCACAAGTTTGTTCGACGCAACTGGCACAAGTTTCTTCTACGCAACTGGCACAAGTTTCTTTGAGGGAACTGGCACAAGTTTGTTTGAGGCAACTGGCACAAGTTTGTTCTACGCAACTGGCCCAAGTTTGTTTGACGCAACTGGCAGAAGTTTGTTCTATGCAACTGGCTCAAGTTTGTTCCACGTAATGGGCACAAGTTTGTTCTACGCAACTGGCACAAGTTTGTTTGACAAAACTGGCACAAGTTTCTTCTACGCAATTGGCAAAAGTTTTTTCTGCGCAACTGGCACAAGTTTGTTCGACGCAAGTGGCAAAAGTTTGTTCTATGCAACTGGCACAAGTTTGTTCTACGCAACTGGCACAAGTTTGTTCGATGCAACTGGCACAAGTTTGTTTGGCGCAACTGGCACAAGTTTGTTCTACGCAACTGGAACAAGTTTGTTCTACGCAACTGGCCCAAGTTTGTTTGACGCAACTGGCACAAGTTTGTTCTACGCAATTGGCACAAGATTGTTCTACACAACTGGCACAAGTTTGTTCTATGCAACTGGCACAAGTTTTTTCCACGGAACTGGCACAAGTTTGTTCGACGCAACTGGCACAAGTTTCTTCGACGCAACTGGCACAAGTTTGTTTGATGCAACTGGCACAAGTTTCTTTGACGCAACTGGCACAAGTTTGTTTGATGCAACTGGCACAAGTTTGTTCTACGCAACTGGCCCAAGTTTGTTTGACGCAACTGGCAGAAGTTTGTTCTATGCAACTGGCACAAGTTTGTTCCACGTAACGGGCACAAGTTTGTTCTACGCAACTGGCACAAGTTTGTTTGACAAAACTGGCACAAGTTTGTTCTACGGAATTGGCAAAAGTTTGTTCTGCGCAACTGGCACAAGTTTGTTCGACGCAAGTGGCAAAAGTTTGTTCTATGCAACTGGCACATGTTTGTTTTACGCAACTGGCACAAGTTTGTTCGATGCAAATGGCACAAGTTTGTTTGACGCAACTGGCACAAGTTTGTTCTACGCAACTAGCACAAGTTTGTTTAACGCAACTGGCACAAGTTTGTTTAACGCAACTGGCACAAGTTTATTCGACCCAACTGGCACAAGTTTGTTTGACACAACTGGCACAAGTTTTTTTGACGCAACTGGTACAAGGTTGTTTGACGCAATTGGCACATGTCTGTTTGACGCAACTGGCACAAGGTTGTTCTACAAAACTGGCACAAGTTTGTTCTATGCAACTGGCACAAGTTTGTTCTACGCAACTGGCACAAGTTTGTTCTACGCAACTGGCACAAGTTTGTTTGATGCAACTGGCACAAGGTTGTTTGACGCAACTGGCACAAGGTTGTTCTACAAAACTGGCACAAGTTTGTTCTATGGAACTGGCACAAGTTTGTTCTACGCAACTGGCACAAGTTTCTTCGACGCAACTGGCATAAGTTTATTTGACGCAAATGGAACAAGTTTATTTGACGCAACTGTCACAAGTTTCTTTGACGCAACTGACACAAGTTTGTTCTACGCAACTGGCACAATTTTGTAGTTCTCAACTGGCACAAGTTTGTTCTACGCAACTGGCCCAAGTTTGTTTGACGCAACTGGTACAAGTTTGTCCTACGAAACTGGCACAAGTTTGTAGTTCGCAACTGGCACGAGTTTGTTCTACGCAACTGGCCCAAGTTTGTTTGACGCAACTGGCACAAGTTTGTTCTACGCAACTGACACAAGTTTGTTCTATGCAACTGGCACAAGTTTGTTCTACGCAACTAGCACAAGTTTGTTCTACGCAACTGGCACAAGTTTGTTCTACGCAACTGGCACAAAGTTGTTCTACGCAACTGGCACAATTTTGTTCTATGCAAGAGGCACAAGTTTTTTCTTCGCAACTGGCACAAGATTGTTTGACGCAACTGGCACAAGTTTGTTCTACGCAACTGGCACAAGTTTGTTCTACGCAACTGGCCCAAGTTTGTTTGACGCAACTGGCACAAGTTTGTTCTACGCAATTGGCACAAGATTGTTCTACACAACTGGCACAAGTTTGTTCTACGCAACTGGCACAAGTTTGTTCCATGGAACTGGCACAAGTTTGTTCGACGCAACTGGCACAAGTTTCTTCTACGCAACTGGCACAAGTTTCTTTGAGGGAACTGGCACAAGTTTGTTTGAGGCAACTGGCACAAGTTTGTTCTACGCAACTGGCCCAAGTTTGTTTGACGCAACTGGCAGAAGTTTGTTCTATGCAACTGGCACAAGTTTGTTCCACGTAACGGGCACAAGTTTGTTCTACGCAACTGGCACAAGTTTGTTTGACAAAACTGGCACAAGTTTGTTCTACGCAATTGGCAAAAGTTTTTTCTGCGCAACTGGCACAAGTTTGTTCGACGCAAGTGGCAAAAGTTTGTTCTATGCAACTGGCACAAGTTTGTTCTACGCAACTGGCACAGGTTTGTTCGATGCAACTAGCACAAGTTTGTTTGGCGCAACTGGCACAAGTTTGTTCTACGCAACTGGAACAAGTTTGTTCTACGCAACTGGCCCAAGTTTGTTTGACGCAACTGGCACAAGTTTGTTCTACGCAATTGGCACAAGATTGTTCTACACAACTGGCACAAGTTTGTTCTATGCAACTGGCACAAGTTTTTTCCACGGAACTGGCACAAGTTTGTTCGACGCAACTGGCACAAGTTTCTTCTACGCAACTGGCACAAGTTTCTTTGACGCAACTGGCACAAGTTTGTTTGATGCAACTGGCACAAGTTTGTTCTACGCAACTGGCCCAAGTTTGTTTGACGCAACTGGCAGAAGCTTGTTCTATGTACTGGCACAAGTTTGTTCCACATAACGGGCACAAGTTTGTTCTACGCAACTGGCACAAGTTTGTTTGACAAAACTGGCACAAGTTTGTTCTACGCAATTGGCAAAAGTTTGTTCTGCGCAACTGGCACAAGTTTGTTCGACGCAAGTGGCAAAAGTTTTTTCTATGCAACTGGCACATGTTTGTTTTATGCAACTAGCACAAGTTTGTTCGATGCAACTGGCACAAGTTTGTTTGACGCAACTGGCACAAGTTTGTTCTACGCAACTGGCACAAGTTTGTTTGACGCAACTGGCACAAGTTTGTTTAACGCAACTGGCACAAGTTTGTTTGACGCAACTGGCACAAGTTTGTTTTACGCAACTGGCACAAGTTTGTTTAACGCAACTGGCACAAGTTTGTTCTACGCAACTGGCACAAGTTTGTTTGACGCAACTGGCACAAGTTTGTTTAACGCAACTGGCACAAGTTTATTCGACCCAACAGACACAAGTTTGTTTGACACAACTGGCACAAGTTTTTTTGACGCAACTGGCACAAGGTTGTTTGACGCAATTGGCACATGTCTGTTTGACGCAACTGGCACAAGGTTGTTCTACAAAACTGGCACAAGTTTGTTCTATGCAACTGGCACAAGTTTGTTCTACGCAACTGGCACAAGTTTGTTCTACGCAACTGGCACAAGTTTGTTTGATGCAACTGGCACAAGGTTGTTTGACGCAACTGGCACAAGGTTGTTCTACAAAACTGGCACAAGTTTGTTCTATGCAACTGGCACAAGTTTGTTCTACGCAACTGGCACAAGTTTGTTCTACGCAACTGGCACAAGTTTGTTCTACGCAACTGGCACAAGTTTCTTCGAAGCAACTGGCACAAGTTTGTTCTACGCAACTGGCAAAAGTTTGTTTGACGCAACTGGCACAAGTTTGTTTGACACAACTGGCACAAGTTTGTTCTACGCAACTGGCACAAGTTTGTTCGACGAAACTGGCACAAGTTTGTTCTACGCAACTGGCACAAGTTTGTTCTACGCAACTAGCACAAGTTTGTTCTATGGAACTGGCACAAGTTTGTTCTACACAACTGGCACAAGTTTGTTTGACACAACTGGCACAAGTTTGTTCTACGCAACTGGCACAAGTTTGTTCGACGCAATTGGCACAAGTTTGTCCGACGCAACTGGCACAAGTGTGTTCGATGCAACTGGCACAAGTTTGTTCGATGCAACTGGCACAAGTTTGTTCTACGCAACTGGCACAAGTTTGTTCTATGCAACTGGCATAAATTTGTTTGACGCAACTGGCACGAGTGTGTTTGACGCAACTGGCATAAGGCTGTTTGACGCAACTGGCACAAGGTTGCTCTACACAACTGGCACAAGTTTGTTCTATGCAACTGGCACAAGTTTGTTTGACACAACTGGCACAAGTTTTTTCTAAGCAACTGGCACAAGTTTCTTCGACGCAACTGGCACAAGTTTGTTCGACGCAACTGTCCCAAACTTGTTTGACGCAACTGGCAGAAGTTTGATTGAAACAACTGGCACAAGTTTGTTCTTCGCAACTGGCACAAGTTTGTTCGACGAAACTGGCACAAGTTTGTTCTATGCAATTGACACAAGTTTGTTCGATGCAACTGGCACAAGTTTGTTCGACGCAACTGGCACAAGTTTGTTCGATGCAACAGGCACAAGTTTGTTCTATGCAACTGGCACAAGTTTGTTTGATGCAACTGGCACAAGTTTGTTCATCGCAACTGATACAAGTTTGTTCTACGCAACTGGCCCAAGTTTGTTCTTCGCAACTGGCACGAGTTTGTTCTATGCAACTGGCACAAGTTTGTTGGACGCAACTGGCACAAGTTTGTTCTACGCAACTAGCACAAATTTGTTCTACGCAACTGGCACAAGTTTTTTGACGCAAATGGCACAAGTTTGTTGTACGCAACGGGCACAAGTTTGTTCGACGCAACTGGCACAAGTTTGTTCGACGCAACTGGCACAAGTTTGTTCTATGCAACTGGCACAAGTTTGTTCGACGCAACTGGCACAAGTTTGTTCTACGCAACTAGCACAAATTTGTTCTACGCAACTGGCACAAGTTTTTTTACGCAAATGGCACAAGTTTGTTGTACGCAACTGGCACAAGTTTGTTCGACGCAACTGCCACAAGTTTGTTCGACGCAACTGGCACAAGTTTGTTTGACGAAACTGGCACAAGTTTGTTTGACACAACTGGCAAAAGTTTGTTTGAAACAACTGGCACAAGTTTGTTCTAAGCAACTGTCACATGTTTGTTCAACGCAACTGGCACAAGTTTGTCAAACGCAACTGGCACAACTTTGTTCGATCAACTGGCACAAGTTTTTTCGACGCATCTGGCACAAGTTTGTTCTACGCAACTGGAAAATGTTTGTTCTACGCAACTGGCATAAGTTTGTTCTACGCAACTGGCGCAAGTTTGTTCTATGCAACTGGAAAATGTTTGTTCTACGCAACTGGCACAAGTTTGTTCTACGCAACTTGCTCAAGTTTGTTCTACGCAACTGGCACAAGTTTGTTCAACGCAACTGGCACAAGTTTGTTTGACGCAACTGGCAAAAGTTTGTTTAACGCAACTAGCACAAGTTTGTTTGACGCAACTGGCCCAAGTTTGTTCAACGCAACTGGCACAAGTTTGTAGTTCGCAACTGCCACAAGTATGTTCTACCTAACTGGCACAAGTTTGTCCGACACAACTGGCACAATTTTGTTCGACGCAACTGGCCCAAGTTTGTTTGACGCAACTGGCAAAAGTTTGTTTGACACAACTGGCACAATTTTGTTCTACGCAACTGGCACAAGTTTGTTCGACGCAACTGGCACAAGTTTGTCCGACGCAACTGGCATAAGTTTGTTCTACGCTACTGGCACAAGTTTGTTCGACGCAATTGGCACAAGTTTGTCCGACGCAACTGTCACAAGTGTGTTCGATGCAACTGGCACAAGTTTGTTCTACGCAACTGGCACAAGTTTGTTCTATGCAACTGGCATAAATTTGTTTGACGCAACTGGCCCAAGTTTGTTTGACGCAACTGGGAAAAGTTTGTTTGACACAACTCTCACAAAGTTTGTTCTACGCAACTGGCACAAGTTTGTTCGACGCAACTGGCCCAAGTTTGTTTGACGCAACTGGCAAAAGTTTCTTTGAAACAACTGGCACAAGTTTGTTCAGCGCAACTGGCACAATTTTGTTCTACGCAACTGGCACACGTTTGTTCTACGCAACTGCCTCAAGTTTGTTCTACGCAACTGGCACAAGTTTGTTTGACGCAACTGGCACAAGTTTGTTCTATGCAACTGGCACAAGTTTGTTTGACGCAACTGGCACAAGTTTGTTCTACGCAACTGGCACAAGTTTGTTCTACGCAACTGGCACAAGTTTGTTCTACGCAACTGGCACAAGTTTGTTTGACACAACTGGCACAAGTTTGTTCTACGTAACTGGCACAAGTTTGTTCTACGCAAGTGGCACAAGTTTGTTCTACGCAACTGGCACAAGTTTGTTCTATGCAACTGGCACAAGTTTGTTTGACACAACTAGCACAAGTTTGTTCTACGTAACTGGCACAAGTTTGTTCTACGCAACTGGCACAAGTTTGTTCGACGCAACTGGCACACGTTTGTTTGACACAACTGGCTCAAGTTTGTTCTACGCAACTGGCACAAGTTTGTTAAACGCAACTGGCACTAGTTTGTTTGACGCAACTGGCACAAGTTTGTTCTACGCAACTCGCACAAGTTTGTTCGATGTAACTGGCACAAGTTTGTTCAACGCAACTTTCACAAGTTTGATCTGCGCAACTGGCACAATTTTATTTGATGCAACTGGCACAAGATTCTTTGACGCAACTGGCACAAGTTTGTCCTACGCAAGTGGCACAAGTTTGTAGTTCTCAACTGGCACAAGTTTGTTCTACGCAACTGGCACAAGTTTGTTTGACGCAACTGGCACAAGTTTGTCCTACGAAACTGGCACATGTTTGTAGTTCGCAACTTGCACAAGTTTGTTCTACGCAACTGGCCCAAGTTTGTTTGACGCAACTGGCACAAGTTTGTTCTACGCAACTGGCACAAGTTTGTTCTACGCAACTGGCACAAGTTTGTTCTACGCAACTAGCACAAGTTTGTTCAACGCAACTGGCACAAGTTTGTTCTACGCAACTGGCACAAAGTTGTTTTACGCAACTGGCAAAATTTTGTTCTATGCAACTGGCACAAAGTTGTTCTACGTAACTGGCAAAAGTTTATTTGACGCAACTGGAACAAGTTTATTTGACGCAACTGTCACAAGTTTCTTTGACGCAACTGGCACAAGTATGTCCTACGCAAGTGGCACAAGTTTGTAGTTCGCAACTGGCGCAAGTTTGTTCTACGCAACTGGCACAAGTTTGTTTGACGCAACTGGCACAAGTTTGTCCTACGAAACTGGCACAAGTTTGTAGTTCGCAACTGGCACAAGTTTGTTCTGCGCAACTGGCCCAAGTTTGTTTGACGCAACTGGCACAAGTTTGTTCTACGCAACTGACACAAGTTTGTTCTACGCAACTAGCACAAGTTTGTTATAAGCAACTGGCACAAGTTTGTTCTACGCAACTGGCACAAAGTTGTTCTACGCAACTGGCACAATTTTCTTCTATGCAACTGGCACAAGTTTGTTGTACGCAACGGGCACAAGTTTGTTTGGCGCAACTGGCAGAAGTTTGTTCTATGCAACTGGCACAAGTTTGTTCCACGTAACGGGCACAAGTTTGTTCTACGCAACTGGCACAAGTTTGTTCTACGCAACTGGCACAAGTTTGTTCTACGTAACTGGCAAAAGTTTGTTCTGCGCAACTGGCACAAGTTTGTTCGACGCAAGTGGCACAAGTTTGTTCTATGCAACTGGCAAAAGTTTGTTCTACGCAACTGGCACAAGTTTGTTCGACGCAACTGGCACAAGTTTGTTCTACGCAACTGGAAAATGTTTGTTCTACGCAACTGGCACAAGTTTGTTCTACACAACTGGCTCAAGTTTGTTCTACGCAACTGGCACAAGTTTGTTCAACGCAACTGGCACAAGTTTGTTTGACGCAACTGACAAAAGTTTGTTTAACGCAACTAGCACAAGTTTGTTTGACGCAACTGGCCCAAGTTTGTTCAACGCAACTGGCACAAGTTTGTAGTTCACAACTGGCACAAGTATATTCTACGTAACTGGCACAAGTTTGTAAGACACAACTGGCACAATTTTGTTCGACGCAACTAGCCCAAGTTTGTTTGACGCAACTGGCAAAAGTTTGTTTGACACAACTGGCACAAGTTTGTTCTACGCAACTGGCACAAGTTTGTTCAACGCAACTGGCACAAGTTTGTCCGACGCAACTGGCATAAGTTTGTTCTACGCAACTGGCACAAGTTTGCTCGACGCAATTTGCACAAGTTTGTCCGACGCAACTATCTCAAGTGTGTTCGACGCAACTGGCACAAGTTTCTTCGATGCAACTGGCACAAGTTTGTTCTACGCAACTGGCACAAGTTTGTTCTATGCAACTGGCATATATTTGTTTGACGCAACTGGCATAAATTTATTTGACGCAACTGGCCCAAGTTTGTTTGACGCAACTGGGAAAAGTTTGTTTGACACAACTGGCACAAAGTTTGTTCTACGCAACTGGCACAAGTTTGTTCGACGCAACTGGCACAAGTTTGTTTGACGCAACTGGCACAAGTTTGTTCAGCGCAACTGGCACAATTTTGTTCTACGCAACTGGCACACGTTTGTTCTACGCAACTGCCTCAAGTTTGTTCTACGCAACTGGCACAAGTTTGTTTGACGCAACTGGCACAAGTTTGTTCTATGCAACTGGCACAAGTTTGTTTGACGCAACTGGCACAAGTTTGTTCTGCGCAACTGGCACAAGTTTGTTTGACGCAACTGGCAAAAGTTTCTTTGAAACAACTGGCACAATTTTGTTCAGCGCAACTGGCACAATTTTGTTCTACGCAACTGACACACGTTTGTTCTACGCAACTGCCTCAAGTTTGTTCTACGCAACTGGCACAATTTTGTTTGACGCAACTGGCACAAGTTTGTTCTATGCAACTGGCACAAGTTTGTTTGACGCAACTGGCACAAGTTTGTTCTACGCAACTGGCACAAGTTTGTTCTGCGCAATTGGCACAAGTTTGTTCTGCGCAACTGGCACAAGTTTGTTTGACACAACTGGCACAAGTTTGTTCTACGTAACTGGCACAAGTTTGTTCTACGCAAGTGGCACAAGTTTGTTCTACGCAACTGGGACAAGTTTGTTCTACGCAACTGGCACAAGTTTGTTTGACACAACTAGCACAAGTTTGTTCTACGTAACTGGCACAAGTTTGTTCAACGCAACTGGCACAAGTTTGTTTGACGCAACTGGCACACGTTTGTTTGACACAACTGGCACAAGTTTGTTCTACGCAACTGGCACAAGTTTGTTAAACGCAACTGGCACTAGTTTGTTTGACGCAACTGGCACAAGTTTGTTCTACGCAACTGGCTCAAGTTTGTTTGATGCAACAAGCACAAGTTTGTTCGACGCAACTGGCACAAGTTTGTTCAACGCAACTGTCACAAGTTTGTTCGACGCAACTGGCACAAGTTTGTTCTACGCAACTTTCACAAGTTTGTTCAGAGCAACTGGCACAAGTTTATTTGATGCAACTGGCACAAGTTTCTTTGACGCAACTGGCACAAGTTTGTCCTACGCAAGTGGCACAAGTTTGTAGTTCTCAACTGGCACAAGTTTGTTCTACGCAACTGGCACAAGTTTGTTTGACGCAACTGGCACAAGTTTGTCCTACGAAACTGGCAAAAGTTTGTTTGACAAAACTGGCACAAGTTTGTTCTACGCAACTGGCACAAGTTTGTTCTAAGCAACTGGCACAAGTTTGTTTGACCCAAGAGGCCCAAGTTTGTTTGACGAAACTGGCAAAAGTTTGTTTGAAACAACTGGCACATGTTTTTTCTACGCAATTGTCACAAGTTTGTTCGACGCAACTGGCACAAGTTTGTCCAACACAACTGGCACAAGTTCGTTCGATGCAACTGGCACAAGTTTGTTCGACGCAACTGGCACAAGTTTGTTCTACGCAACTGGCACAAGTTTGTTCTACGCAACTGGCCCAGGTTTGTTTGACGCAACTGGCACAAGTTTGTTATACGCAACTGGCACAAGTTTGTTTGACGCAACTGGCACAAGTTTGTTCTATGCAACTGGCAGAAGTTTGTTTGACGCAACTCGCACAAGTTTGTTCTATGCAACTGGCACAAGTTTGTTCTACGCAACTGCCACAAGTTTGTTCAACGCAACTGTCACAAGTCTGTTCGACGCAACTGGCACAAGTTTGTTCTACGCAACTGGCTCAAGTTTGTTCTACGCAACAGGCACAAGTTTGTTTGACGCAACTGGCACAAGTTTGTTTGACGCAACTGGCACAAGTTTGTTCTATGCAACTGGCCCAAGTTTGTTTGACGCAACTAGCACAAGTTTGTTCTACGCAACTGGCACAAGTTTGTTCTACGTAACTGGCACAAGTTTGTTCTACGCAACTGGCACAAGTTTGTTCTACGCAACCGGCACAAGTTTGTTTGACACAACTGGCACAAGTTTGTTCTACGCAACTGGTAAAAGTTTGTCCTACGCAACTGGCACAAGTTTGTTCAACGCAAGTGGCACAAGTTAGTTCTATGCAACTGGCACAAGTTTCTTTGACAGAACTGGCACAGTTTGTTCTACGCAACGGGCACAAGCTTGTTCGATGCAACTGGCACAAGTTTGTTTGACACAACTGGCACAAGCTTCTTCGACACAACTGGCACAAGATTGTTCGATGCAAATGGCACAAGTTTGTTTGACGCAACTGGCACAAGTTTGTTTAACGCAACTGGCACAAGTTTATTCGACCCAACTGGAAAAAGTTTGTTTGACGCAACTGGCACAAGTTTGTTTGACGCAACTGGCACAAGGTTTTTTGACGCAACTGGCACAAGGTTGTTCTACTCAACTGGCACAAGTTTGTTCTATGCAACTGACACAAGTTTGTTTGACGCAGATGGCACAAGTTTGTTCTATGCAACTGGCACAAGTTTCTTTGACGAAACTGGCACAACTTTGTTCAACGCAACTGGCCCAAGTTTGTTTGACGCAACTGGCACAAGTTTGTTTGACAAAACTGGCACAAGTTTGTTCTACACAACTGGCACAAGTTTGTTCGACGAGACTGTCACAAGTTTGTTCGACGCAACTGGCACAAGTTTGTTCTACGCAACTGCAACAAGTTTGTTCAACGCAACTGTCACAAGTCTGTTCGACGCAACTGGCACAAGTTTGTTCTACGCAACTGGCTCAAGTTTGTTCTTCGCAACAGGCACAAGTTTGTTTGACGCAACTGGGACATGTTTGTTTGACGCAACTGGCACAAGTTTGTTCTATGCAACTGGCCCAAGTTTGTTTGACGCAACTAGCACAAGTTTGTTCTACGCAACTGGCACAAGTTTGTTCTACGTAACTGGCACAAGTTTGTTCTACGCAACTGGCACAAGTTTGTTCTACGCAATCGGCACAAGTTTGTTTGAAGCAACTGGTATAAGTTTGTTCTACGCAACTGGCAAAAGATTGTTCTACGCAACTGGCACAAGTTTGTTCGACGCAAGTGGCACAAGTTTGTTTTATGCAACTGGCACAAGTTTGTTTGACAGAACTGGCACAGTTTGTTCTACGCAACGGGCACAAGTTTATTCGATGCAAGTGGCACAAGTTTGTTTGACGCAACTGGCACAAGCTTGTTCGACACAACTGGCACAAGATTGTTCGATGCAAATGGCACAAGTTTGTTCGACGTAACTGGCACAAGTTTGTTTAACGAAACTGGCACAAGTTTATTCGACCCAACTGGCTAAAGTTTGTTTGACGCAACTTGCACAAGTTTTTTTGACGCAACTGGCACAAGTTTGTTTGACGCAATTGGGACAAGGTTGTTTGACGGAACTGGCACAAGGTTTTTCTACTCAACTGGTACAAGTTTGTTCTATGCAACTGACACAAGTTTGTTTGACGCAGATGGCACAAGTTTCTTTGACGAAACTGGCACAAGTTTGTTCGACGCAACTGCCCCAAGTTTGTTTGACGCAACTGGCACAAGTTTGTATGACAAAACTGGCACAAGTTTGTTCTACACAACTGGCACAAGTTTGTTCGACGAGACTGGCACAAGTTTTTTCGACGCAACTGGCACAAGTTTGTTCTACGCAACTGGTACAAATTTGTTCTACGCAACTGGCACAAATTTGGTCTACGCAACTGGCACAAGTTTGTTCTATGCAACTGGCATAAATTTGTTTGACACAACTGGCACAAGTCTGTTTGACTTAAATGGCACAAGTTTGTTCTGCACAACTGGCACAAGTTTGTTCCACGCAACTGGCACAAGTTTGTTCGATGCAATTGGCACAAGTTTGTTCTACGCAACTGGCTCAAGTTTGTTTTACGCAACTAGCACAAATTTGTTTGACACAACTGGCACATGTTTGTCCTACACATCTAGCACAAGTTTGTTCTACGCAACTGGCCCAAGTTTGTTTGACACAACTCGCACAAGTCTGTTTTACGCAACTGGCATAAGTTTGTTCTACGCAACTGGGACAAGTTTGTTTGACACAACTGGTACAAGTTTGCTCTACACAACTGGCACAAGTTTGTTCTACGCAACTGGCTCAAGTTTGTTCTACGCAACTGGCACAAGTTTGTTTGACGCAACTGGCACAAGTTTGTTTGACGCAACTGGCGAAAGTTTGTTCTACGCAACTGGCCCAAGTTTGTTTGACGCAACTGGCAGAAGTTTGTTCTATGCAACTGGCACAAGTATGTTTGACGCCAGTGGCATAGGTTTGTTCTACGCAACTGGCACAAGTTTGTTCTATGCAACTGGCACAAGTTTGTTCGACGCAACTGGCACAAGTTTGTTCTACGCAACTGGCAAAAGTTTGTTCTGCGCAGGTGGCACAAGTTTGTTCGACGCAAGTGGCACAAGTTTGTTCTATGCAACTGGCACAAGTTTGTTCTATGCAACTGGCACAAGTTTGTTCTATGCAACTGGCACAAGTTTGTTCGATGCAACTGGCACAAGTTTGTTTGACGCAACTGGCACAAGTTTGTTCAACGCAACTGGCACAAGTTTGTTCGACGCAACTGGCACAAGTTTGTTTAACGCAACTGGCACAAGTTTATTCGACCCAACTGGCACAAGTTTGTTTGACACAACTGGCACAAGTTTTTTTGACGCAACGTGCACAAGTTTGTTTCACGCAACTGGCACAAGGTTGTTTGACGCAACTGGCACAAGGTTGTTCTACAAAACTGGCACAAGTTTGTTCTATGCAACTGGCACAAGTTTGTTCTACGCAACTGGCACAAGTTTGTTTAACGCAACTGGCATAAGTTTGTTCTACGCAACTGGCACAAGTTTCTTTGACGCAACTGGCACAAGTTTGTTCGACGCAACTGGCCCAAGTTTGTTTGACGCAACTGGCACAAGTTTGTTTGACACAACTGGCACAAGTTTGTTCTAAGCAACTGGCACAAGTTTGTTCGACGAAACTGGCACAAGTTTGTTCGACGCAACTGGCACTAGTTTGTTCGACGCAACTGGTACAAGTTTGTTCTACGCAACTGGCACAAGTTTGTTCTACACAACTGGCACAAGTTTGTTCTATGGAACTGGCACAAGTTTGTTCTACGCAACTGGCACAAGTTTGTCTGACACAACTAGCACAAGTTTGTTCTACATAACTGGCACAAGTTTGTTTGACACAACTGGCACATGTTTGTCCTACGCATCTGGCACAAGTTTGTTCTACGCAACTGGCCCAAGTTTGTTTGACACAACTGGCACAAGTTTGGTCTATGCAACTGGCATAAGTTTGATCTACGCAACTGGCACAAGTTTGTTTGACACAACTGGCACAAGTTTGCTCTACAAAACTGGCACAAGTTTGTTCTACGCAACTGGCTCAAGTTTGTTCTACGCAAATGACACAAGTTTGTTTGACGCAACTGGCACAAGTTTGTTTAACGCAACTGGCACAAGTTTGTTCTACGCAACTGGCCCAAGTTTGTTTGATGCAACTGGCAGAAGTTTGTTTGACGCAACTGGCACAAGTTTGTTCCACGTAACGGGCACAAGTTTGTTCTACGCAACTGGCACAAGTTTGTTTGACACAACTGACACAAGTTTGTTCTACGCAACTGGCACAAGTTTGTTCTGCGCAGGTGGCACAAGTTTGTTCGACGCAAGTGGCACAAGTTTGTTCGATGCAACTGACACAAGTTTGTTTGACACAACTGGCACAAGTTTGTTCGACGCAACTGGCACAAGTTTGTTTGACGCAACTGGCTCAAGTTTATTCGACCCAACTGGCACAAGTTTGTTTGACACAACTGGCACAAGTTTTTTTGACGCAACGTGCACAAGTTTGTTTGACGCAAGTGGCACAAGGTTGTTTGACGCAACTGGCACAAGGTTGTTCCACAAAACTGGCACAAGTTTGTTCTATGCAACTGGCACAAGTTTGTTCTACGCAACTGGCACAAGTTTGTTCTACGCAACTGGCACAAGTTTGTTCTACGCAACTGGCACAAGTTTGTTCGATGCAACTGGCCCAAGTTTGTTTGACCCAACTGGCACAAGTTTGTTTGACACAACTGGCACAAGTTTGTTCTACGCAACTGGCACAAGTTTGTTTGACGAAACTGGCACAAGTTTGTTCGGCGCAACTGGCACAAGTTTGTTCGACGCAACTGGCACAAGTTTTTTCTACGCAACTGGCACAAGTTTGTTCTACGCAACTGGCACAAGTTTGTTCTAAGGAACTGGCACAAGTTTGTTCTACACAACTGGCACAAGTTTGTCTAACACAACTGGCACAAGTTTGTTCTACGTAACTGGCACAAGTATGTTCTATGCAACTGGTACAAGTTTGTTCGATGCAACTGGCAAAAGTTTGTTTTATGCAACTGGCACAAGTTTGTTTGACACAACTGGAACAAGATTGTTCTACGCAACTGGCACAAGTTTGTTCGACGCAATTGGCACAAGTTTGTCCGACGCAACTGGCACAAGTGTGTTCGACGCAACTGGCTCAAGTTTGTTAGATGCAACTGGCACAAGTTTGTTCTACGCAACTGGTACAAGTTTGTTCTATGCAACTGGAATAAATTTGTTTGACGCAACTGGCACAAGTTTTTTTGACGCAACTGGCACAAGTTTGTTTGACGCAACTGGCACAAGGTTGCTCTACACAACTGGCACAAATTTGTTCTATACAACTGGCACAAGTTTGTTTGACGCAACTGGCTCAAGTTTGTTCTACACAACTGGTACAAGTTTGTTCGACGCAACTGGCACAAGTTTGTTCGACGCAACTGGCACAAGTTTGTTCGACGCAACTGGCACAAGTTTGTTCTACGCAACTGGCTCAAGTTTGTTCTACGCAAATGACACAAGTTTGTTTGACGCAACTGGCACAAGTTTGTTTAACGCAACTGGCACAAGTTTGTTCTACGCAACTGGCCCAAGTTTGTTTGATGCAACTGGCAGAAGTTTGTTTGACGCAACTGGCACAAGTTTGTTCCACGTAACGGGCACAAGTTTGTTCTACGCAACTGGCACAAGTTTGTTTGACACAACTGACACAAGTTTGTTCTACGCAACTGGCACAAGTTTGTTCTGCGCAGGTGGCACAAGTTTGTTCGACGCAAGTGGCACAAGTTTGTTCGATGCAACTGACACAAGTTTGTTTGACACAACTGGCACAAGTTTGTTCGACGCAACTGGCACAAGTTTGTTTGACGCAACTGGCTCAAGTTTATTCGACCCAACTGGCACAAGTTTGTTTGACACAACTGGCACAAGTTTTTTTGACGCAACGTGCACAAGTTTGTTTGACGCAAGTGGCACAAGGTTGTTTGACGCAACTGGCACAAGGTTGTTCCACAAAACTGGCACAAGTTTGTTCTATGCAACTGGCACAAGTTTGTTCTACGCAACTGGCACAAGTTTGTTCTACGCAACTGGCACAAGTTTGTTCTACGCAACTGGCACAAGTTTGTTCGATGCAACTGGCCCAAGTTTGTTTGACCCAACTGGCACAAGTTTGTTTGACACAACTGGCACAAGTTTGTTCTACGCAACTGGCACAAGTTTGTTTGACGAAACTGGCACAAGTTTGTTCGGCGCAACTGGCACAAGTTTGTTCGACGCAACTGGCACAAGTTTTTTCTACGCAACTGGCACAAGTTTGTTCTACGCAACTGGCACAAGTTTGTTCTAAGGAACTGGCACAAGTTTGTTCTACACAACTGGCACAAGTTTGTCTGACACAACTGGCACAAGTTTGTTCTACGTAACTGGCACAAGTATGTTCTACACAACTGGCACAAGTTTGTTTGACACAACTGGAACAAGATTGTTCTACGCAACTGGCACAAGTTTGTTCGACGCAATTGGCACAAGTTTGTCCGACGCAACTGGCACAAGTGTGTTCGACGCAACTGGCTCAAGTTTGTTAGATGCAACTGGCACAAGTTTGTTCTACGCAACTGGTACAAGTTTGTTCTATGCAACTGGAATAAATTTGTTTGACGCAACTGGCACAAGTTTTTTTGACGCAACTGGCACAAGTTTGTTTGACGCAACTGGCACAAGGTTGCTCTACACAACTGGCACAAATTTGTTCTATACAACTGGCACAAGTTTGTTTGACGCAACTGGCTCAAGTTTGTTCTACACAACTGGTACAAGTTTGTTCGACGCAACTGGCACAAGTTTGTTCGACGCAACTGGCACAAGTTTGTTCGACGCAACTGGCACAAGTTTGTTCTACGCAACTGGCACAAGTTTGTTTTACGCAACTGGCACAAGTTTGTTTGACGTAACTGGCACAAGTTTGTTCATCGCAACTGGGACAAGTTTGTTCTACGCAACTGGCCCAAGTTTGTTCTACGCAACTGGCACGAGTTTGTTCTACGCAACTGGCACAAGTTTGTTCTATGGAACTGGCAAAAGTTTGTTCTACGCAACTGGCCCATGTTTGTTCTTCGCAACTGGCACGAGTTTGTTCTGTGCAACTGGCACAAGTTTGTTCGACGTAACTGGCACAATTTGTTCTACGCAACTGGCACAAGTTTGTTCTACGCAACTGGCACAAGTTTGTTCTACGCAACTGGCACAAGTTTGTTCTACGCAACTGGCACAAGTTTGTTCTACGCAACTGGCACAAGTTTGTTTGACGCAACTGGCCCAAGTTTGTTTGACGCAACTGGCAAAAGTTTGTTTGAAACAACTGGCACAATTTTTTTCTACGCAACTGTCACAAGTTTGTCCAACGCACCTGGCACAAGATTGTTCGATGCAACTGGCACAAGTTTGTTCGACGCAACTGGCACAAGTTTGTTCTACTCAACTGGAAAATGTTTGTTCTACACAACTGGCACAAGTTTGTTCTACGCAACTGTCTCAAGTTTGTTCTATGCAACTGGCACAAGTTTGTTTGACGCAACTGGCACAAGTTTGTTTGACGCAACTGGCACAAGTTTGTTCTATGCAACTGGCCCAAGTTTGTTTGACGCAACTAGCACAAGGTTGTTCTACGCAACTGGCACAAGTTTGTTCAACGTAACTGGCACAAGTTTGTTCTACGCAGCTGGCACAAGTTTGTTCTACGCAACTGGCACAAGTTTGTTTGACACAAATGGCAAAAGTTTATTTTACGTAACTGGCACAAGTTAGTTTGACGCAACTGGCACAAGTTTGTTCGATGGAACTGGCACAAGTTTGTTCGACGCAACTCGCACAAGTTTGTTCTATGCAACTGGCACAAGTTTGTTCGACGCAACTCGCACAAGTTTGTTCTATGCAACTGGCACAAGTTTGTTCTATGCAACTCGCACAAGTTTGTTCTACGCAAGTGGCACAAGTTTGTTCTATGCAACTGGCAGAAGTTTGTTTGACGCAACTCGAACAAGTTTGTTCTATGCAACTGGCACAAGTTTGTTCTACGCAACTGGCACAAGTTTGTTCAACGCAACTGTCACAAGTCTGTTCGACACAACTGGCACAAGTTTGTTCTACGCAACTGGCTCAAGTTTGTTCTACGCAACTGGCACAAGTTTGTTTGGCGCAACTGGAACAAGTTTGTTTGACGCAACTGGCACAATTTTGATCTATGCAACTGGCCCAAGTTTGTTTGAAGCAACTAGCACAAGTTTGTTCTACACAACTGGCACAAGTTTGTTCTACGCAACTGACACAAGTTTGTTCTACGCAACCGGCACAAGTTTGTTTGACACAAGTGGCACAAGTTTGTTCTACGCAACTGGCAAAAGTTTGTTCTACGCAACTGGCACAAGTTTGTTCGACGCAAGTGGCACAAGTTTGTTCGACGCAACTGGCACAAGTTTGTTTGACACAACTGGCACAGTTTGTTCTACGCAACTGGCACAAGTTTGTTCGATGCAACTGGCACAAGTTTCTTTGACGCAACTGGCACAAGCTTGTTCGACACAACTGGCACAAGTTTGTTCGATGCAAATGGCACAAGTTTGTTCGACGCAACTGGCACAAGTTTGTTTAACGCAACTGGCACAAGTTTATTCGACCCAACTGGCACAAGTTTTTTTGACACATCTGGCACAAGTTTGTTTGACGCAACTGGCACAAGGTTGTTTGACGTAACTGGCACAAGGTTGTTCTACACAAATGGCACAAGTTTGTTCTATGCAACTGACACAAGTTTGTTTGACGCAACTGGCGCAAGTTTGTTCTACGTAACTGGCACAAGTTTCTTTGACGAAACTGGCACAAGTTTGTTCGACGCAACTGGCCCAAGTTTGTTTGACGCAACTGGCACAAGTTTGTTTGACAAAACTGGCACAAGTTTGTTCTACACAACTGGCATAAGTTTGTTTGACGCAACTGGCACAAGTTTGTACGACGCAACCAGCACAAGTTTGTTCGACGCAACTGGCACAAGTTTGTTTGACGCAACTGGCACAAGTTTGTTCTACGCAACTGGCACAAGTTTGTTCTATGCAACTGGCACTAGTTTGTTCTATGCAACTGGCATAAGTTTGTTTGATGCAACTGGCACAAGTTTGTTCTACGCAACTGGTACAAGTTTGTTCCACGCAACTGGCACAAGTTTGTTCGACGCAACTGGTACAAGTTTGTTGGACGCAACTGGCACAAGTTAGTTCGAACAAACTGGCACAAGTTTGTTTGACACAACTGGCACAATTTTGTTCGACGCAACTGGCACAAGTTTGTTTGACGCAACTGGCACAAGTTTGTTTGACGCAACTGGCACAAGGTTGTTCTACGCAACTGGCACAAGTTTGTTCGATGCAAATGGCACAAGTTTGTTTAACACAACTGGCACAAGTTTGTTTGACGCAACTGGCAGAAGTTTGTTCGACGCAACTGGTACAAGTTTGTTCGACGCAACTGGCGCAAGTTTGTTCGATGCAACTGGCACAAGTTTGTTGGACGCAACTGGCACAAGTTTGTTCGATGCAACTGGCTCAAGTTTGTTTAACGCAACTGGCACAAGTTTGTTAGACGCAACTAGCATAAGTTTGTTCGACGTAACAGGCACAAGTTTTTTCGACTCAATTGGCACAAGTTTGTTTGACGCAACTGGCACAAGTTTCTTTGATGCAAGAGGCACAAGTTTGTTTGACGCAACTGGCACAAGTTTGTTTGACGCAACTGGCACAAGTTTTTTTTGACGCAACTGGCACAAGTTTGTTTAACATAACTGGCACAAGTTTGTTCGACCCAACTGGCACAAGTTTGTTCGACGCAACTGGCACAAGTTTGTTCAACGCAACTGGCACAAGTTTGTTCGACGCAACTGGCACAAGTTTGTTCGACGCAACTGGCACAAGTTTGTTTGACGCAACTGGCACAAGTTTGTTATACGCAACTGGCACAAGTTTGTTCTATGCAACTGGCACTAGTTTGTTCTATGCAACTGGCATAAGTTTGTTTGATGCAACTGGCACAAGTTTGTTCTACGCAACTGGTACAACTTTGTTCAACGCAACTGGCACAAGTTTGTTCGACGCAACTGGTACAAGTTTGTTGGACGCAACTGGCACAAGTTAGTTCGAACAAACTGGCACAAGTTTGTTTGACATAACTGGCACAATTTTGTTCGACGCAACTGGCACAAGTTTGGTTGACGCAACTGGCACAAGTTTGTTTGACGCAACTGGCACAAGGTTGTTCTACCCAACTGGCACAAGTTTGTTCTACGCAAATGGCACAAGTTTGTTTGACGCAACTGGCACAAGTTTGTTCTACGCAACTGGCAGAAGTTTGTTCGATGCAACTGGCACAAGTTTGTTCGACGCAACTAGTCCAAGTTTGTTTGACGCAACTGGCACAAGTTTGTTAGACACAACTGGCACAAGTTTGTTCGATGCAACTGGCACAAGTTTCTTCGACTCAATGGCACAAGTTTGTTTGACTCAACTGGCACAAGTTTGTTTGATGCAACTGGCACAAGTTTATTTGACGCAAATGGTACAACTTTTCTCGGCGCAACTGGGACAAGTATGTTCTACACAACTGGCACAAGTTTGTTCTATGCAACTTGCACAAGTTTGTTCTACGCAACTGGCACAGGTTTGTCCTACGCAACTGGCACAAGTTTGTTCTACGCAACTGGCACAAGTTTGTTCTACGCAACTGGCACAAGTTTGTTCTACGCATCAGGCACAAGTTTGTTCTATGCAACTGGTCCAAGTTTGTTCTACATAACTGGCACAAGTTTGTTCTACGCAACTGGCACAAGTTTGTTCTACGCAACTGGCACAAGTTTGTTCTATCCAACTGACACTAGTTTGTTTTACGCAACTGGCACAAGTTTGTTTGACGCAACTGGCACAAGTTTGTTCTACCCAACTGACACAGGTTTGTTCGACGCAACTGGCACAAGTTTGTTCTACTCAACTGACACAAGTTTGTTTGGCACAACTGGCAGAAGTTTGTTCAACGCAACTGGCACAAGTTTGTTCATCACATCTGGCACAAGTTTGTTTGACGCAACTGGCACAAGTTTGTTTTCGCAACTTGTACAAGTTTGTTTGACGCAACTGGCACAAGTTTGTTCTACGCAACTGGCATAAGTTTGTTTGACGCAACTGGCACAAGGTTGTTCTACGCAACTGGCAAAAGTTTGTTCTACGCAACTGGCACAAGTTTGTTTGACGCAACTGGGAAAAGTTTGTTCTATACAACTGGCACTAGTTTGTTCTACCCAACTGGCACAAGTTTCTTCGACGCAACTGGCACAAGTTTGTTTGAAACAACTGGCAGAAGTTTGTTCAACGCAACTGGCAGAAGTTTGTTCGAAGCAACTGGCACAAGTTTGTTTGATGCAACTGGCACAAGTTTGTTTGATGCAACTGGCACAAGTTTGTTTGACGCAATTGGCACAAGTTTGTTCGTCGCAACTGGCCCAAGTTTTTTTGACGCAACTGCCACAAGTTTGTTAGACGCAACTGGCACAAGTTTGTTCGACGTAACTGGCATAAGTTTTTTCAACTCATTTGGCACAAGTTTCTTTGACGCAACTGGCACAAGTTTGTTTGACGCAACTGGCACAAGTTTTTTTGACGCAACTGGCACAAGTTTTCTCGACGCAACTGGCACAAGTTTGTTCGCCGTAACTGGCACAAGTTTGTTCTATGCAACTGGCATAAGTTTATTTGACGCAACTGGCACAAGTTTTCTCAACGCAACTGGCACAAGTTTGTTCGCCGTAACTAGCACAAGTTTGTTCTACGCCACTGGCACAAGTTTCTTCGACGCAACTGGCTCAAGTTTGTTTGACGCAACTTGCTCAAGTTTGTTTGACGCAACTGGCACAAGTTTGTTTGACGCAACTGGCACAAGTTTGTTCTACGCAACTGGCAGAAGTTTGTTCTATGCAACTGGCACTAGTTTGTTCTACGCAACTGGCATAAGTTTGTTTGACGCAACTGGCACAAGTTTGTTCTACGCAACTGGCACAAGTTTGTTCGACGCAACTGGCACAAGTTTGTTCTACGCAACTGGCACAAGTCTGTTGGACGCAACTGGCACAAGTTTGTTTGACGCAACTGGCACAAGTTTGTTCTACACAACTGGCACAAGTTTGTTCTACGCAACTGGCACAAGTTTGTTCTACGCAACTCTTACAAGTTTGTTGTACACAACTGGCACAAGTTTGTTTGACACAACTAGCACAAGTTTGTTCTACGCAAATGGCAAAAGTTTGTTCTATGCTTCTGGCACAAGTTTGTCCTATGCAACTGGCACTAGTTTGTTCTACGCAACTGGCTCAAATTTGTTTGACGCAACTGGCACATGTTTGTTCTACCCAACTGGCACAAGTTTGTTCGATGCAACTGGCACAAGTTTGTTCTACGCAACTGGCACAAGTTTGATTGACACAACTGGCACAAGTTTGTTCTAAGCAACTGCCACAAGTTTGTTCGACGGAAGTGGCGCAAGTTTGTTCGACGCAACTGGAACAAGTTTGTTCGACGCAACTGGCACAAGTTTGTTCGACGCAACTGGCACAAGTTTGTTCGACGCAACTGGTACAAGTTTGTATCACATAACTGGCACAAGTTTGTTCGACCCAACTGGCACACGTTTGTTTGACACAACTAGCACAAGTTTGTTCGACGCAACTGGCACTAGTTTGTTCGACGCAACTGGCAAAAGTTTGTTTGACGCAACAAGCACAAGTTTGTTTGACGCAACGGGCACAAATTTGTTTGACGCAACTGGCACAAGTTTGTTCGACTCAACTGGCACAACTTTGTTTGACACAACTGGCACAAGTTTGTTTGACACAACTGGCACAAGTTTGTTTGACGCAATTGGCACAAGTTTGTTCTACGCAACTGGCACAAGTTTGTTCTATGCAACAGGCACTAGTTTGTTTTACGCAACTGGCAAAAGTTTGTTTGACGCAACTGGCACAAGTTTGTTCGACGCAACTGGCACAAGTTTGTCTGACACAACTGGCACAAGGTTGTTCTATGCAACTGGCACAAGTTTGTTAGACGCAACTGGCACAAGTTTGTTTGACGCAACTGGCACATGTTTGTTTGACACAACTGGCACAAGTTTGTTCTAAGCAACTGGCACAACTTTGTTCGACGGAACTGGCGCAAGTTTGTTCGACGCAACTGGCACAAGTTTGTTCGACGCAACTGACACAAGTTTGTTCGACGCAACTGGTACAAGTTTGTTCGACGTAACTGGCACAAGTTTGTTCGACCTAACTGGCACAAGTTTGTTTGACACAACTGGCACAAGTTTGTTCGACGCAAGTGGCACAAGTTTGTTTGACGCAACTGGCAAAAGTTTGTTTGACGCAACTGGCACAAGGTTGTTCTAGGCAACATGCACAAGTTTGTTCTACGCAACTGGCACAAGTTTGTTTGACGCAACTGGCACAAGTTTGTTCTATGCAACTGGCTCTAATTTGTTCGAGGCAACTGGCACAAGTTTGTTCGACGCAATTGGCCCAAGTTTGTTTGACGCAACTGGCATAAGTTTGTTCGACGCAATTGGCCCAAGTTTGTTCGACACAACTGGCACAAGTTTTTTCGACTCAATTGGTACAAGTTTGATTGACGCAACTGGCACAAGTTTGTTTGGCGCAACTGGCACAAGTTTGTTTGACGTAACTGGCACAAGTTTGTTTGACGCAACTGGCACCAGTTTATAGCAACTGGCACAAGTTTATTTGACGCAACTGGCACAAGTTTTCTCGACGCAAGTGGCACAAGTTTTTTCGCCGTAACTGGCACAAGTTTTTTCGCCGTAACTGGCACAAGTTTATTTGACGCAACTGCCACAAGTTTGTTCGACGCAACTGGCACAAGTTTTGTTTGACACAACTGGCACAAGTTTCTTTGACGTAACTGGCACTAGTTTGTTCGACGCAACTGGCACAAGTTTGTTCTACGCAACTGGCACAAGTTTGTTCTATGCAACTGGCACTAGTTTGTTCTACGCAACTGGCATAAGTTTGTTTGACGCAACTGGCACAAGTTTTTTCTATGCAACTGGCACAAGTTTGTTCAACGCAACTGGCACATGTTTGCTTGACGCAACAGGCACAAGTTTGTTCTACGCAACTGGCACAAGTTTGTAAGACGCAACTGGCACATGTTTGCTTGACGCAACAGGCACAAGTTTGTTCTACGCAACTGGCACAAGTTTGTTCGACGCAACTGGCACAAGTTTGTTAGACGCAACTGGCACAAGTTTGTTTGACGCAACTTGTACAAGTTTGTTTGATGCAACTGGCACAAGTTTATTTGATGCAACTGGCACAAGTTTGTTTGACGCAACTGGCACAAGTTTGTTCGACGCAACTGGTACAAGTTTGTTCTACGCAACTGGCACAAGTTTGTTTGACGCAACTGGCACAAGTTTCTTTGACGCAACTGGCACAAGGTTGTTCTACGCAACTGGCACAAATTTGTTCTATGCAAAAGGCACAAGTTTGTTTGACGCAACTGGCACAAGTTTGTTCTACGCAACTGGCACAAGTTTGTTCTACGCAACTGGCACAAGTTTGTTGTACACAACTAGTACAAGTTTGTTTGACACAACTGGCACAAGTTTGTTCTACACAAATGGCAAAACTTTGTTCTACGCATCTGGCACACTTTTATTCTATGCAACCCGCACAAATTAATTTGACGCAAATGGCACATGTTTGTTCTACCCAACTGGCACAAGTTTGTTCGACGCAACTGGCACAAGTTTGTTCTAAGAAACTGGCACAAGTTTGTTCGACGGAACTGGCGCAAGTTCGTTCGATGCAACTGGCACAAGTTTGTTCTACGCAGCTGGCACAAGTTTGTTCGACGCAACTGGTGCAAGATTGTTTCACGTAACTGGCACAAGTTGGTTCGACCTAACTGGCATAAGTTTGTTTGATACAACTGGCACAAGTTTGTTCGACGCAACTGGCACAAGTTTGTTTGACGCAACTGGCACAAGGTTCTTCTACGCAACATGCACAAGTTTGTTCTCCGCAACTGGCACAAGTTTGTTTGACGCAACTGGCACAAGTTTGTTCTATGCAACTGGCACTAGTTTGTTCGATGCAACTAGCACAAGTTTGTTCGATGCAACTGGCACAAGTTTGTTTGACGCAACTGGCACAAGTTTGTTTGACGCAACTGGCACAAGTTTTTTCGACTCAATTGGCACAAGTTTGTTTGACGCAACTGGCACAAGTTTGACGCAACTGGCACAAGTTTGTTTGTCGCAACTGGCACAAGTTTGTTTGACGCAACTGGCACAAGTTTATTTGACGCAACTGGCACAACTTTTCTCGACGCAACTGGCACAAGTTTGTTCGCCATGACTGGCACAAGTTTGTTTGATGGAACTGGCACAAGTTTTTTTGACGCAACTGGCACAAGTTTTCTCGACGCAACTGGCACAAGTTTGTTTGACGCAACTGGCACAAGTTTCTTCGACGCAACTGGCACAAGTTTGTTTGACGCAACTGGCACAAGTTTGGTTGACACAATTGGCACAAGTTTGTTCTACTTAACTGGCACAAGTTTGTTGTATGCAACTGGCACTAGTTGGTTTTACGCAACTGGCACAAGTTTGTTGTATGCAAGTGGCACAAGTTTTCTCGATGCAAGTGGCACAAGATTCTTCGCCGTAACTGGCACAAGTTTGTTCGACGCAACTGGCATAAGATTGTTCGACGCAACTGGCACAAGTTTGTTTGACGCAACTGGCACAAGTTTCTTCGACGCAAATGGCACAAGTTTGTTTGACGCAACTGGCACAAGTTTGGTTGACACAATTGGCACAAGTTTGTTCTACTTAACTGGCACAAGTTTGTTCTATGCAACTGGCACTAGTTTGTTTTACGCAACTGGCATAAGTTTGATTGACGCAACTGGCACAAGTTTGTTCTACGCAACTAGCACAAGTTTGTTTGACGCAACTGGCACAAGGTTGTTCTACGCAACTGGCACAATTTTGGTTCTACGCAACTGGCACAAGTTTGTTTGACGCAACTGGCACAAGTTTGTTCTACGCAACTGGCACAAGTTTGTTCAATGTCACTGGCACAAGTTTGTTCGACGAAACTGGCACAAGATTGTTCGATGCAACTGGCACAAGTTTGTTTACCGCAACTGGCAAAATTTTGTTCGACCCAACTGGCACAAGTTTGTTTGAGGCAAATGGCACAAGTTTGTTTGACGCAACTGGCACAAGTTTGTTTGACGCAACTGATACAAGTTTGTTTGACGCAACTGGCACAAGTTTGTTCTAAGCAACTGACACAAGTTTGTTTGATGCAACTGGCACAAGTTTGTTCGACGCAACTGGCACAAGTTTGTTTGACGCAACTGGCACAAGTTTTTTTGACGCAACTGGCACAAGTTTGTTTGACGCAAGAGGCAAAAGTTTGTTTGACGCAACTGGCACAAGTATGTTTGACGCAACTGTCACAAGTTTTTTTTTGACGCAACTGGCACAAGTTTTCTCGACGCAACTGGCACAAGTTTGTTCGCCATAACTGGCACAAGTTTGTTCGACGCAACTGGCACCAGTCTGTTCGACGCAACTGGCACAAGTTTGTTTGACGCAACTGGCACAAGTATCTTCGACGCAACTGGCACAAGTTTGTTCAACGCAACTGGCACAAGTTTTTTTGACGCAACTGGCACAAGTTTGCTCTACGCAACTGGCACAAGTTTGTTCTACGCAACTGGCATTAGTTTGTTCTATGCAACTGGCATAAGTTTGTTCGACCCAACTGACACATGTTTGTTCTGCGCAACTGGCACAAGTTTGTTTGACGCAACTAACACAAGTTTGTTCGACGCAACTGGTACAAGTTTGTTGGACGCAACTGACACAAGTTTGTTCGAACCAACTGGCACAAATTTGTTTGACACAACTGGCACAAGTTTGTTCGACGCAACTGGCACAAGTTTGTATGACGCAACTGGCACAAGTTTGCTTGACGCAACGCGAACAAGGATGTTCTACGCAACTGGCACAAGTTTGTTCTACGCAACTGGCACAAGTTTGTTTGACGCAACTGGCACAAGTTTGTTCTACGCAACTGGCACAAGTTTGTTCCACGGAACTGGCACAAGTTTGTTCGATGCAACTGGCACAAGTTTGTTCGACGCAACTGGCCCAAGTTTGTTTGACGCAACTGGCACAAATTTGTTCGACGCAACTGGCACAAGTTTTTTCGAATCATTTGGCAAAAGTTTGTTTGACGCAACTGGCACAAGTTTGTTTGACGCAACTGGCACAAGTTTGTTTGACGCAACTGGCACAAGTTTGTTTGACGCAACTGGCACAAGTTTGTTTGACGCAACTGGCACAAGATTATTTGACGCAAATGGCACAACTTTTCTCGACGCAACTGGCACAAGTATGTTCTACGCAACTTGCACAAGTTTGTTCAACGCAACTGGCACAAGTTTGTTCGACGTAACTGGCACAAGTTTGTTCGACGAAACTGTCACAAGTTGGTTCGACGCAACTGGCACAAGTTTGTTCAACGCAACTGGCACAAGTTTGTTCGACGCAAGTGGCACAAGTTTGTTCGACGCAACTGGCACAAGTTTGTTCAACACATCTGGCACAAGTTTGTTTGACGCAACTGGCACAAGTTTGTTTTCGCAACTTGTACAAATTTGTTTGACGCAACTGGCACAAGTTTTTTTGACGATACTGGCACAAGTTTGTTTGAAGCAACTGGCACAAATTTGTTGGACGCAACTGGCACAAGTTTGTTTGATGCAACTGGCACAAGTTTGTTTGACGCAACTGGCACAAGTTTGTTTGACGGAACTGGCACAAGGATTTTCTACGCAACTGGCACAAGTTTGTTCTACGCAACTGGCACAAGTTTGTTTGACGCAACTGGCACAAGTTTGTTTGACGCAACTGGCACAAGTTTGTTCTACGCAACTGGCACAAGTTTGTTCTACGCAACTGGCACAAGTTTGTTCTACGCAAGTGGCACAAGTTTGTTCTACGCAATTTCTACAAGGTTGTTGTACACAACTGGCACAAGTTTGTTTGACACAACTGGCACAAGTTTGTTCTACGCAACTGGTAAAAGTTTGTTCTACACATCTGGCACAAGTTTGTTCTATGCAACTGGCACTAGTTTGTTCTACGCAACTGGCACAAATTTGTAAGACGCAACTGGCACATGTTTGTTCTACCCAACAGGCACAAGTTTGTTCGACGCAACTGGCACAAGTTAGTTCTACGCAACTGGCACAAATTTTTTTGACGCGACTGGCACATGTTTGTTCTACCCAACTGTCACAAGTTTGTTCGACGCAACTGGCACAAGTTAGTTCTACGGAACTGGCGCAAGTTTGTTCGACGCAACTGGCACAAGTTTGTTCGACGCAACTGGCACAAGTTTGTTCAACGCAACTGGTACATGTTTGTTTAACGTAAATTGCACAAGTTTGTTCGACCCAAGTGGCACAAGTTTGTTTGACACAACTGGCACAAATTTGTTCGACGCCACTAGCACAAGTTTGTTTGATGCAACTGGCAAAAGTTTGTTTGACGCAACTGGCACAAGGTTGTTCTACGCAACATGCACAAGTTTGTTCTACGCAACTGGCGCAATTTGTTTGACGCAACTGGCACAAGTTTGTTCTATGCAACTGGCACTAGTTTGTTCGATGCAACTGGCAAAAGTTTGTTCGACACAACTGGCCCAAGTTTCTTTGACGCAACTGGCACAAGTTTGTTAGACGCAACTTGCACAAGTTTGTTTGACGCAACTGGCGCACGTTTTTTCGACTCAATTGGCACAAGTTTGTTTGACGCAACTGGCACAAGTTTGTTTGAAGCAACTGGCACAGGTTTGTTTGACACAACTGGCACAGGTTTGTTTGACGCAACTGGCACAAGTTTATAGCAACTGGCACAAGTTTATTTGATGCAACTGGCATAAGTTTTCTCGACACAAGTGGCCCAAGTTTGTTCGCCGTAACTGGCTCAAGTTTGTTCGACGCAACTGGCACAAGTTTGTTCGACGCAACTGGCATAAGTTTGTTTGATGCAACTGGCAGAAGTTTCTTCGACGCAACTGGCACAAGTTTGTTCGACGCAACTGGCACAAGTTTGTTTGACACAATTGGCACAACTTTGTTCTACTCAACTGGGACAAGTTTGTTCTATGCAACTCTTACAAGTTTGTTGTACATAACTGGCACAAGTTTGTTTGACACAACTAGCACAAGTTTGTTCTACGCAAATGGCAAAAGTTTGTTCTATGCTTCTGGCACAAGTTTGTCCTATGCAACTGGCACTAGTTTGTTCTACGCAACTGGCATATGTTTGTTTGACGCAACTGGCACAAATTTGTTTGACGCAACTGGCACATGTTTGTTCTACCCAACTGGCACAAGTTTGTTCGATGCAACTGGCACAAGTTTGTTCTACGCAACTGGCACAAGTTTGATTGACACAACTGGCACAAGTTTGTTCTAAGCAACTGGCACAATTTTGTTCGACGGAAGTGGCGCAAGTTTGTTCGACGCAACTGGCACAAGTTTGTTCGACGCAACTGGCACAAGTTTGTTCGACGCAACTGGCACTAGTTTGTTCGACGCAACTGGCACTAGTTTGTTCGACGCAACTGGCAAAAGTTTGTTTGACGCAACAAGCACAAGTTTGTTTCTCATAACTGGCACAAGTTTGTTCGACCCAACTGGCACAAGTTTGTTTGACACAACTGGCACAAGTTTGTTCGACGCAACTGGCACTAGTTTGTTCGACGCAACTGGCAAAAGTTTGTTTGACGCAACAAGCACAAGTTTGTTTGACGCAACTGGCACAAGTTTGTTTGACGCAACTGGCACAAGTTTGTTCGACTCAACTGGCACAACTTTGTTTGACACAACTGGCACAAGTTTGTTTGACACAACTGGCACAAGTTTGTTTGACGCAATTGGCACAAGTTTGTTCTACGCAACTGGCACAAGTTTGTTCTATGCAACTGGCACTAGTTTGTTTTACGCAACTGGCAAAAGTTTGTTTGACGCAACTGGCACAAGTTTGTTCGACGCAACTGGCACAAGTTTGTTTGACACAACTGGCACAAGGTTGTTCTATGCAACTGGCACAAGTTTGTTAGACGCAACTGGCACAAGTTTCTTTGACGCAACTGGCACATGTTTGTTTGACACAACTGGCACAAGTTTGTTCTAAGCAACTGGCACAAGTTTGTTCGACGGAACTGGCGCAAGTTTGTTCGACGCAACTGGCACAAGTTTGTTCGACGCAACTGACACAAGTTTGTTCGACGCAACTGGTACAAGTTGGTTCGACGTAACTGGCACAAGTTTGTTTGACCTAACTGGCACAAGTTTGTTTAACACAACTGGCAAAAGTTTGTCCGACGCAAGTGGCACAAGTTTGTTTGACGCAACTGGCAAAAGTTTGTTTGACGCAACTGGCACAAGGTTGTTCTATGCAACATGCACAAGTTTCTTCTACGCAACTGGCACAAGTTTGTTTGACGCAACTGGCACAAGTTTGTTCTATGCAACTGGCTCTAATTTGTTCGATGCATCTGCCACAAGTTTGTTCGACGCAATTGGCCCAAGTTTGTTTGATGCAACTGGTATAAGTTTGTTAGACGCAACTGGCACAAGTTTTTTCGACTCAATTGGTACAAGTTTGTTTGACGCAACTGGCACAAGTTTGTTCGGCGCAACTGGCACAATTTTGTTTGACGTAACTGGCACAAGTTTGTTTGACGCAACTGGCACCAGTTTATAGCAACTGGCACAAGTTTATTTGACGCAACTGGCACAAGTTTTCTCTACGCAAGTGCCACAAGTTTGTTCGCCGTAACTGGCACAAGTTTATTTGACGCAACTGGCACAAGTTTGTTCGACGCAACCAGCACAAGTTTTGTTTGACACAACTGGCACAAGTTTCTTCGACGCAACTGGCACTAGTTTGTTCGACGCAACTGGCACAAGTTTGTTCTACGCAACTGGCACAAGTTTGTCCTATGCAACTGGCACTAGTTTGTTCTACGCAACTGGCACAAGTTTGTTCTACGCAACTGGCACAAGTTTGTTCTATGCAACTGGCACTAGTTTGTTCTACGCAACTGGCATAATTTTGTTTGACGCAACTGGCACAAGTTTGTTCTATGCAACTGGAGCAAGTTTGTTCAACGCAACTGCCACAAGGTTGTTCTACGTAACTGGCACAAGTTTGTAAGACGCAACTGGCACATGTTTGCTTGACGCAACAGGCACAAGTTTGTCCTACGCAACTGGCACAAGTTTGTTCGACGCAATTGGCACAAGTTTGTTCGACGCAACGGGCGCAAGTTTTTTGGACGCAACTGGCACAAGTTTGTTAGACGCAACTGGCACAAGTTTGTTGGACGCAACTTGTACAAGTTTGTTTGATGCAACTGGCACAAGTTTGTTTGACGCAACTGGCACAAGTTTGTTTGACGCAACTGGCACAAGTTTGTTCGACGCAACTGGCACAAGTTTGTTCTACGCAACTGGCACAAGTTTGTTTGACGCAACTGGCACAAGTTTGTTTGACGCAAATGGCACAAGGTTGTTCTACGCAACTGGCACAAATTTGTTCTATGCAAAAGGCACAAGTTTGTTTGACGCAACTGGCACAAGTTTGTTCTACGCAACTGGCACAAGTTTGTTCTACGCAACTGGCACAACTTTGTTGTACACAACTAGTACAAGTTTGTTTGACACAACTGGCACAAGTTTGTTCTACACAAATGGCAAAACTTTGTTCTACGCATCTGGCACACTTTTTTTCTATGCAACTGGCACAAATTTATTTGACGCAAATGGCACATGTTTGTTCTACCCAACTGGCACAAGTTTGTTCGACGCAACTGGCACAAGTTTGTTCTACATAACGGGCACAAATTTGTTTGACACAACTGGCACAAGTTTGTTCTAAGAAACTGGCACAAGTTTGGTCGACGGAACTGGCGCAAGTTCGTTCGATGCAACTGGCACAAGTTTGTTCGACGCAACTGGCACAAGTTTGTTCGACGCAACTGGTGAAAGTTTGTTTCACGTAACTGGCACAAGTTTCTTCGACCCAACTGGCATAAGTTTGTTTGACACAACTGGCACAAGTTTGTTCGACACAACTGGCACAAGTTTGTTTGACGCAACTGGCACAAGGTTCTTCTACGCAACATGCACAAGTTTGTTCTACGCAACTGGCACAAGTTTGTTTGACGCAACTGGCACAAGTTTGTTCTATGCAACTGGCACTAGTTTGTTCGATGCAACTGGCACAAGTTTGTTCTATGCAACTGGCAGAAGTTTGTTTGACGCAAGAGGCACAAGTTTGTTTGACGCAACTGGCACAAGTTTTTTTGACGCAACTGGCACAAGTTTGTTTGACGCAAGAGGCACAAGTTTGTTTGACGCAACTGGCACAAGTTTGTTCTAAGCAACTGACACAAGTTTGTTTGACGCAACTGGCACAAGTTTCTTCGACGCAACTGGCACAAGTTTCTTCGACTCAATGGCACAAGTTTGTTTGACGCAACTGGCACAAGTTTGTTTGACGCAAGGGGCACAAGTTTGTTTGACTCAACTGGCACAAGTTTGTTTGACTCAACTGGCACAAGTTTATTTGACGCAAATGGCACAACTTTTCTTGGCGCAACTGGCACAAGTATGTTCTACACAACTGGCACAAGTTTGTTCTATGCAAGTTGCACAAGTTTGTTCTACGCAACTGGCACTAGTTTGTTCTACGCAACTGGTACAAGTTTGTTCTACGCAACTGGCACAAGTTTGTTCTACGCAACTGGCACAAGTTTGTTCTATGCATCTGGCACAAGTTTGTTCTATGCAACTGGCACAAGTTTGTTCTACGTAACTGGCACAAGTTTGTTCTACGCAACTGGCACAAGTTTGTTCTACGCAACTGGCACAAGTTTATTCTACGCATCTGGCAGAATTTTGTTTGACGCAACTGGCACAAGTTTGTTCTACCCAACTGACACAGGTTTGTTCGACGCAACTGGCACAAGTTTGTTCTACTCAACTGACACAAGATTGTTTGGCACAATTGGCAGAAGTTTGTTCAACGCAACTGGCACAAGTTTGTTCATCACATCTGGCACAAGTTTGTTTGACGCAACTGGCACAAGTTTGTTTTCGCAACTTGTACAAGTTTGTTCTACACAACTGGCACAAGTTTGTTCTACGCAACTGGCATAAGTTTGTTTGACGCAACTGGCACAAGGTTGTTCTATGCAACTGGCACTAGTTTGTTTTACGCAACTGGCACAAGTTTGTTTGACGCAACTGGCAAAAGTTTGCTCTATACAACTGGCACTAGTTTGTTCTACGCAACTGGCACAAGTTTCTTCGACGCAACTGGCGTAAGTTTGTTCAACGCAACTGGCACAAGTTTGTTTGAAACAACTGGCAGAAGTTTGTTCACCGCAACTGCAGAAGTTTGTTCGAAGCAACTGGCACAAGTTTGTTTGATGCAACTGGCACAAGTTTGTTTGATGCAACTGGCACAAGTTTGTTTGATGCAATTGGCACAAGTTTGTTCGTCGCAACTGGCCCAAGTTTGTTTGACGCAACTGGCACAAGTTTGTTAGACGCAACTGGCACAAGTTTGTTCGACGTAACTGGCATAAGTTTTTTCAACTCAATTGGCACAAGTTTGTTTGACGCAACCGGCACAAGTTTGTTTGACGCAACTGGCACAAGTTTTTTTGACGCAACTGGCTTAAGTATTCTCGACGCAACTGGCACAAGTTTGTTCGCCGTAACTGGCACAAGTTTGTTCTATGCAACTGGCACAAGTTTATTTGACGCAACTGGCACAAGTTTGTTCTACGCAACTGGCACAAGTTTGTTCTATGCAACTGGCACAAGTTTGTTCGCCGTAACTGTCACAAGTTTGTTCGATGCCACTGGCACAAGTTTGTTCGACGCAACTGGCACAAGTTTGTTTAACGCAACTGGCACAAGTTTGTTTGACGCAACTGGCGCAAGTTTGTTTGACGCAACTGGCACAAGTTTGTTCTACACAACTGGCATAAGTTTGTTCTGTGCAACTGGCACAAGTTTGTTTGACGCAACTGGCACAAGTTTGTTTGACGCAACTGGCACAAGTTTGTTCTACGCAACTGGCACAAGTTTGTTCGACTCAACTGGCACAAGTTTGTTCTACGCAAGTGGCACAAGTTTGTTTGACGCAACTGGCACAAGTTTGTTTGACGCAACTGGCACAAGTTTGTTCTACACAACTGGCACAAGTTTGTTCTACGCAACTGGCACAAGTTTATTCTACGCAACTCTTACAAGTTTGTTGTACACAACTGGCACAAGTTTGTTTGACACAACTGGCACAAGTTTGTTCTACTCAAATGGCAAAAGTTTGTTCTATGCTTCTGGCACAAGTTTGTCCTATGCAACTGGCACTAGTTTGTTCTACGCAACTGGCTCAAATTTGTTTGACGCAACTGGCACATATTTGTTCTACCCAACTGGCACAAGTTTGTTCGACGCAACTGGCACAAGTTTGTTCTACGCAACTGGCACAACTTTGATTGACACAACTGGCACAAGTTTGTTCTAAGCAACTGGCACAAGTTTGTTCGACGGAAGTGGCGCAAGTTTGTTCTACGCAACTGGCACAAGTTTGTTCGACGCAACTGGCACAAGTTTGTTCAACACAACTGGTACAAGTTTGTTTCACATAACTGGCACAAGTTTGTTCGACCCAACTGTCACAAGTTTGTTTGACACAACTGGCACAAGTTTGTTCTACACAACTGGCACAAGTTCGTTCTACGCAACTGGCACAAGTTTGTTCTACGCAACTCTTACAAGTTTGTTGTACACAACTGGCACAAGTTTGTTCTACGCAAATGGCAAAAGTTTGTTCTATGCTTCTGGCACAAGTTTGTCCTATGCAACTGGCATTAGTTTGTTCTACGCAACTGGCTCAAATTTGTTTGACGCAACTGGCACATATTTGTTCTACCCAACTGGCACAAGTTTGTTCGACGCAACTGGTGCAAGTTTGTTCTACGCAACTGGCACAAGTTTGATTGACACAACTGGGACAAGTTTGTTCTAAGCAACTGGCACAAGTTTGTTCGACAGAAGTGGCGCAAGTTTGTTCGACGCAACTGGTACAAGTTTGTTCGACGCAACTGGCACAAGTTTGTTCGACGCAACTGGTACAAGTTTGTTTCACATAACTGGCACAAGTTTGTTTGACCCAACTGGCACAAGTTTGTTTGACACAACTGGCACAAGTTTGTTCGACGCAACTAGCACTAGTTTGTTCGACGCAACTGGCAAAAGTTTTTTTGACGCAACAAGCACAAGTTTGTTTGACCCAACGGGCACAAGTTTGTTCGACTCAACTGGCACAACTTTGTTTGACACAACTGGCACAAGTTTGTTTGACACAACTGGCACAAGTTTGTTTGATGCAATTGGCAAAAGTTTGTTCTACGCAACTGGCACAAGTTTGTTCTATGCAACTGGCACTAGTTTGTTTTACGCAATTGGCAAAAGTTTGTTTGACGCAACTGGCACAAGTTTGTTCGACGCAACTGGCACAAGTTTGTTTGACACAACTGGCACAAGGTTGTTCTATGCAACTGGCACAAGTTTGTTCGACGCAACTGGCACAAGTTTGTGTGACGCAACTGGCACATGTTTGTTTGACACAACTGGCACAAGTTTGTTCTCAGCAACTGGCACAAGTTTGTTCGACGGAACTGGCGCAAGTTTGTTCGACGCAATAGCACAAGTTTGTTCGACGCAACTGACACAAGTTTGTTCGACGCAACTGGTACAAGTTTGTTCGACGTAACTGGCACAAGTTTGTTCGACCTAACTGGCACAAGTTTGTTTGACAGAACTGGCACAAGTTTGTTCGACGCAAGTGGCACAAGTTTGTTTGACGCAACTGGCAAAAGTTTGTTTGACGCAACTGGCACAAGTTTGTTCTACGCAACTGGCACAAGTTTGTTCTATGCAACTGGCACAAGTTTGTTCGCCGTAACTGTCACAAGTTTGTTCGACGCCACTGGCACAAGTTTGTTCGACGCAACTGGCACAAGTTTGTTTAACGCAACTGGCACAAGTTTGTTTGATGCAACTGGCGCAAGTTTGTTTGACGCAACTGGCACAAGTTTGTTCTACACAACTGGCATAAGTTTGTTCTGTGCAACTGGCACTAGTTTGTTCTACGCAACTGGCATAAGTTTGTTTGACGCAACTGGCACAAGTTTGTTCTACGCAACTGGCACAAGTTTGTTCGACTCAACTGGCACAAGTTTGTTCTACGCAAGTGGCACAAGTTTGTTTGACGCAACTGGCACAAGTTTGTTTGACGCAACTGGCACAAGTTTGTTCTACACAACTGGCACAAGTTTGTTCTACGCAACTGGCACAAGTTTATTCTACGCAACTCTTACAAGTTTGTTGTACACAACTGGCACAAGTTTGTTTGACACAACTGGCACAAGTTTGTTCTACTCAAATGGCAAAAGTTTGTTCTATGCTTCTGGCACAAGTTTGTCCTATGCAACTGGCACTAGTTTGTTCTACTCAACTGGCTCAAATTTGTTTGACGCAACTGGCACATATTTGTTCTACCCAACTGGCACAAGTTTGTTCGACGCAACTGGCACAAGTTTGTTCTACGCAACTGGCACAAGTTTGATTGACACAACTGGCACAAGTTTGTTCTAAGCAACTGGCACAAGTTTGTTCGACGGAAGTGGCGCAAGTTTGTTCTACGCAACTGGCACAAGTTTGTTCGACGCAACTGGCACAAGTTTGTTCAACACAACTGGTACAAGTTTGTTTCACATAACTGGCACAAGTTTGTTCGACCCAACTGTCACAAGTTTGTTTGACACAACTGGCACAAGTTTGTTCTACACAACTGGCACAAGTTCGTTCTACGCAACTGGCACAAGTTTGTTCTACGCAACTCTTACAAGTTTGTTGTACACAACTGGCACAAGTTTGTTCTACGCAAATGGCAAAAGTTTGTTCTATGCTTCTGGCACAAGTTTGTCCTATGCAACTGGCATTAGTTTGTTCTACGCAACTGGCTCAAATTTGTTTGACGCAACTGGCACATATTTGTTCTACCCAACTGGCACAAGTTTGTTCGACGCAACTGGTGCAAGTTTGTTCTACGCAACTGGCACAAGTTTGATTGACACAACTGGCACAAGTTTGTTCTAAGCAACTGGCACAAGTTTGTTCGACAGAAGTGGCGCAAGTTTGTTCGACGCAACTGGTACAAGTTTGTTCGACGCAACTGGCACAAGTTTGTTCGACGCAACTGGTACAAGTTTGTTTCACATAACTGGCACAAGTTTGTTTGACCCAACTGGCACAAGTTTGTTTGACACAACTGGCACAAGTTTGTTCGACGCAACTAGCACTAGTTTGTTCGACGCAACTGGCAAAAGTTTTTTTGACGCAACAAGCACAAGTTTGTTTGACCCAACGGGCACAAGTTTGTTCGACTCAACTGGCACAACTTTTTTTGACACAACTGGCACAAGTTTGTTTGACACAACTGGCACAAGTTTGTTTGATGCAATTGGCAAAAGTTTGTTCTACGCAACTGGCACAAGTTTGTTCTATGCAACTGGCACTAGTTTGTTTTACGCAATTGGCAAAAGATTGTTTGACGCAACTGGCACAAGTTTGTTCGACGCAACTGGCACAAGTTTGTTTGACACAACTGGCACAAGGTTGTTCTATGCAACTGGCACAAGTTTGTTCGACGCAACTGGCACAAGTTTGTTTGACGCAACTGGCACATGTTTGTTTGACACAACTGGCACAAGTTTGTTCTCAGCAACTGGCACAAGTTTGTTCGACGGAACTGGCGCAAGTTTGTTCGACGCAATAGCACAAGTTTGTTCGACGCAACTGACACAAGTTTGTTCGACGCAACTGGTACAAGTTTGTTCGACGTAACTGGCACAAGTTTGTTCGACCTAACTGGCACAAGTTTGTTTGACAGAACTGGCACAAGTTTGTTCGACGCAAGTGGCACAAGTTTGTTTGACGCAACTGGCAAAAGTTTGTTTGACGCAACTGGCACAAGGTTGTTCTACGCAACATGAACAAGTTTGTTCTACGCAACTGGCACAAGTTTGTTTGACGCAACTGGCACAAGTTTGTTCTATGCAACTGGCTCTAATTTGTTCGATGCAACTGGCACAAGTTTGTTCGTCGCAATTGGCCCAAGTTTGTTTAACGCAACTGGCATAAGTTTGTTACACGCAACTGGCCCAAGTTTGTTCGACGCAACTGGCACAAGTTTTTTCGACTCAATTGGTACAAGTTTGTTTTACGCAACTGGCACAAGTTTGATTGGCGCAACTGGCACAAGTTTGTTCGACGTAACTGGCACAAGTTTGTTTGACGCAACTGGCACCAGTTTATAGCAACTGGCACAAGTTTATTTGACGCAACTGGCACAAGTTTATTTGACGCAACTGGCACAAGTTTTCTCGACGCAAGTGGCACAAGTTTGTTCGCCGTAACTGGCACAAGTTTATTTGACGCAACTGGCACAAGTTTGTTCGACGCAACTGGCACAAGTTTTCTTTGACACAACTGGCACAAGTTTCTTCGACGCAACTGGCACTAGTTTTTTCGACGCAACTGGCACAAGTTTGTTCTACGCAACTGGCACAAGTTTGTTCTATGCAACTGGCACTAGTTTGTTCTACGCAACTGGCATAAGTTTGTTTGACGCAACTGGCACAAGTTTGTTCTATGCAACTGGCACAAGTTTCTTCAACGCAACTGCCACAAGGTTGTTCTACGTAACTGGCACAAGTTTGTAAGACGCAACTGGCACATGTTTGCTTGACGCAACAGGCACAAGTTTGTTCTACGCAACTGGCACAAGTTTGTTCGACGCAACTGGCACAAGTTTGTTCGACGCAACTGGCCCAAGTTTTTTTGACGCAACTGGCCCAAGTTTTTTTGACGCAACTGGCACAAGTTTGTTAGATGCAACTGGCACAAGTTTGTTTGACGCAACTTGTACAAGTTTGTTTGTTGCAACTGGCACAAGTTTGTTTGACGCAACTGGCACAAGTTTGTTTGACGCAACTGGCACAAGTTTGTTCGACGCAACTGGCACAAGTTTGTTCTATGCAACTAGCACAAGTTTGTTTGACGCAACTGGCACAAGTTTGTTTGACGCAATTGGCACAAGGTTGTTCTACGCAACTGGCACAAGTTTGTTCTATGCAAAAGGCACAAGTTTGTTTGACGCAACTGGCACAAGTTTGTTTGACGCAACTGGCACAAGTTTGTTGTACACAACTAGTACAAGTTTGTTTGACACAACTGGCACAAGTTTGTTCTACACAAATGGCAAAACTTTGTTCTACGCATCTGGCACATGTTTGTTCTACCCAACTGGCACAAGTTTGTTCGACACAAGTGGCACAAGTTTGTTCAACATAACTGGCACAAATTTGTTTGACACAACTGGCACAAGTTTGTTCTAAGAAACTGGCACAAGTTTGTTCGACAGAACTGGCGCAAGTTTGTTCGATGCAACTGGCACAAGTTTGTTCGACGCAACTGGCACAAGTTTGTTCGACGCAACTGGTGCAAGTTTGTTTCACGTAACTGGCACAAGATTGTTCGACCCAACTGGCATAAGTTTGTTTGACACAACTGGCACAAGTTTGTTCGACGCAACTGGCACAAGTTTGTTTGACGCAACTGGCACAAGGTTCTTCTACACAACATGCACAAGTTTGTTCTACGCAACTGGCACAAGTTTGTTTGACGCAACTGGCACAAGTTTGTTCTGTGCAACTGGCACTAGTTTGTTCGATGCAACTGGCACAAGTTTGTTCGATGCAACTGGCACAAGTTTGTTCGACGCAACTGGCACAAGTTTGTTTGACGCAACTGGCACAAGTTTGTTAGACGCAACTGGCAGAAGTTTGTTTGACGCAACTGGCACAAGTTTTTTCGACTTAATTGGCACAAGTTTATGTGACGCAACTGGCACAAGTTTGACGCAACTGGCACAAGTTTGTTTGTCGCAACTGGCACAAGTTTGTTTGACGGAACTGGCACAAGTTTTTTTGACGCAACTGGCACAAGTTTTCTCGACGCAACTGGCACAAGTTTGTTTGACGCAACTGGCACAAGTTTCTTCGACGCAACTGGCACAAGTTTGTTTGACGCAACTGGCACAAGTTTGGTTGACACAATTGGCACAAGTTTGTTCTACTTAACTGGCACAAGTTTGTTCTATGCAACTGGCACAAGTTGGTTTTACGCAACTGGCACAAGTTTGTTGTATGCAACTGGCACAAGTTTTCTTGACGCAAGTGGCACAAGATTCTTCGCCGTAACTGGCACAAGTTTGTTCGATGCAACTGGCACAAGTTTGTTCGACGTAACTGGCACAAGTTTGTTTGATGCAACTGGCACAAGTTTTTTCGACGCAACTGGCACAAGTTTGCTTGACACAACTGGCACAAGTTTGGTTGACACAATTGGCACAAGTTTGTTTTACTTAACTTTCACTAGTTTGTTCTATGCAACTGGCACTAGTTTGTTTTACGCAACTGGCATAAGTTTGTTTGACGCAACTGGCACAAGTTTGTTCTACGCAACTAGCACAAGTTTGTTCGACGCAACTGGCACAAGGTTGTTCTACGCAACTGGCACTTTTTGGTTCTACGCAACTGGCACAAGTTTGTTCTACGCAACTGGCACAAGTTTGTTCGATGTCACTGGCACAAGTTTGTTCGACGAAACTGGCACAAGTTTGTTCGATGCAACTGGCACAAGTTTGTTTACCGCAACTGGCACAAGTTTGTTCGACCCAACTGGCACAAGTTTGTTTGAGGCAAATGGCACAAGTTTGTTTGAAACAACTGGCACAAGTTTGTTTGACGCAACTGATACAAGTTTGTTGTATGCAACTGGCACAAGTTTTCTTGACGCAACTGGCACAAGGTACTTCTACGCAACTGGCACAAGTTTGTTCTACGCAACTGAACACAAGTTTGTTTGACGCAACTGGCGCAAGTTTGTTTGACGCAACTGACACAAGTTTGTTTGACGCAACTGGCACAAGTTTGTTTGACGCAACTGGCACAAGTTTGTTTGACGCAACTGGCACAAGTTTGTTTGACGCAACTGGCACAAGTTTGTTCTAAGCAACTGGCACAAGTTTGTTTGATGCAAGAGGCACAAGTTTGTTTGACGCAACTGGCACAAGTATGTTTGACGCAACTGGCACAAGTTTTTTTTGACGCAACTGACACAAGTTTTCTCGACGCAACTGGCACAAGTTTGTTCGCCATAACTGGCACAAATTTGTTCGACGCAACTGGCACAAGTTTGTTCGACGCAACTGGCACAAGTTTGTTTGACGCAACTGGCACAAGTATCTTCGACGCAACTGGCACAAGTTTGTTCGATGCAACTGGCACAAGTTTGTTTGACGCAACTGGCACAAGTTTGTTTGACGCAACTGGCACAAGTTTGTTCTACGCAACAGGCACTAGTTTGTTCTATGCAACTGGCATAAGTTTGTTCGACCCAACTGACACATGTTTGTTCTGCGCAACAGGCACAAGTTTGTTCGACGCAACTGACACAAGTTTGTTCGACGCAACTGGAACAAGTTTGTTGGACGCAACTGGCACAAGTTTGTTCGAACTAACTGGCACAAGTTTGTTTGACACAACTGGCACAAGTTTGTTCGACGCAACTGGCACAAGTTTGTATGACGCAACTGGCACAAGTTTGTTTGACGCAACGCGAACTAGGATGTTCTACGCCACTGGCACAAGTTTGTTCTACGCAACTGGCACAAGTTTGTTTGACGCAACTGGCACAAGTTTGTTCTACGCAACTGGCCCAAGTTTGTTCGATGCAACTGGCACAAGTTTGTTCGACGCAACTGGCCCAAGTTTGTTTGACGCAACTGGCACAATTTTTTAGACGCAACTGGCACAAGTTTGTTCGACGCAACTGGCACAAGTTTTTTCGACTCAATTGGCACAAGTTTGTTTGACGCAACTGGCACAAGTTTGTTTGACGTAACTGGCACAAGTTTGTTTGACGCAACTGGCACAAGTTTGTTTGACGCAACTGGCACAAGTTTATTTGACGCAAATGGCACAACTTTTCTCGACGCAAAAGGCACAAGTATGTTCTACGCAACTGGCACAAGTTTGTTCAACGCAACTGGCACAAGTTTGTTTGACGCAACTGGCACAAGTTTATAGCAACTGGCACAAGTTTATTTGATGCAACTGGCACAAGTTTGTTCGACGTAACTGGCACAAGTTTGTTCGCTGTAACTGGCTCAAGTTTGTTCGACGCAACTGGCACAAGTTTGTTCGACGCAACTGGAATAAGTTTGTTTGACGCAACTGACACAAGTTTCTTCGACGCAACTGGCACAAGTTTGTTCGACGCAACTGGCACAAGTTTGTTTGACGCAATTGGCACAAGTTTGTTCTACTCAACTGGAACAAGTTTGTTCTATGCAACTGGCACTAGTTTGTTCTACGCAACTGGCAAAAGTTTGTTTGACGCAACTGGCACAAGTTTGTTCAACGCAACTGGCACAAGTTTGTTCGACGCAACTGGCACAAGGTTGTTCTACGCAACTGGCACAAGTTTGTTCTACGCAACTGGCACAAGTTTGCTTGACGTAACTGGCACAAGTTTGTTCTACGCAACTGGCACAAGTTTGTTCGATGTCACTGTAACAAGTTTGTTCGACTCAACTGGCCCAAGTATTTTTGACGCAAATGGCACAAGTTTGTTAGACGCAACTGGCATAAGTTTGTTTGATGCAACTTGTACAACTTTGTTTGACGCAACTGGCACAAGTTTGTTTGACGCAACTGGCACAAGTTTGTTTGACACAACTGGCACAAGTTTGTTTGACGCAACTGGCACAAGTTTGTTCGGCGCAACTGGCACAAGTTTGTTCGACACAACTGGCAAAAGTTTGTTTGACGCAACTGGCACAAGTGCGTTTGATACAACTGGCACAACGTTGTTCTACCAAGTGGCACATGTTTGTTCTATGCAACTGGCACAAGTTTGTTCTATGCAACTGGCACAGGTTTGTTCTACGCAACTGGCACAAGTTTTTTCTACGCAACTGGCACAAGTTTGTTGTACACAACTGGCACAAGTTTGTTTGACACAACTGGCACAAGTTTCTTCTACGCAAATGGCAAAAGTTTGTTCTACGCATCAGGCACAAGTTTGTTCTATGCAACTGGCACAAATTTGTTTGACGCAATTGGCACATGTTTGTTCTACCCAACTGGCACAAGTTTGTTCGACGCAACTGGCACAAGTTTGTTTGATACAACTGGCACAAGTTTGTTCTAAGCAACTGGCACAAGTTTTTTCGATGGAATTGGCGCAAGTTTGTTCGATACAACTGGCACAAGTTTGTTCGACGTAACTGGCACAAGTTTGTTCGACGCAACTGGTACAAGTTTGTTTAACGTAACTGGAACAAGTTTGTTCAACCCAACTGGCACAAGTTTGTTTGACACAACTGGCACAAGTTTGTTCGACGCAACTGGCACAAGCTTGTTTGATGCAACTGGCAAAAGTTTGTTTGATGCAACTGGCACAAGGTTGTTCTACGCAGCATGCTGAAGTTTGTTCTACGCAACTGGCACAAGTTTGTTTGACGCAACTGGCACAAGTTTTTTCTATGCAACTGGCACTAGTTTGTACGATGCAACTGGCACAAGTTTGTTCGACACAACTGGCACAAGTTTGTTTGACGCAACTGGCACAAGTTTGTTAGACGCTACTGGCACAAGTTTGTTCAACGCAACTGGCACAAGTTTTTTCGACTCAATTGGCACAAAGTTTGTTTGATGCAACTGGCACATGTTTGTTTGATGCAACTGGCACAAGTTTGTTTGACGTAACTGGCACAAGTTTGTTTGACGCAACTGGCACAAGTTTATTTGACGCAACCGGCACAACTTTCCTCGACGCAACTGGCATAAGTTTGTTCGCCGTAACTGGCACAAGTTTGTTTGACGCAACTGGCACAAGTTTATTTGACGCAACTGGCACAAGTTTTCTCGACGCAAGTTGCACAAATTTGTTTGCCGTAACTGGCACAAGTTTGTTCGACGAAACTGGCACAAGTTTGTTTGACCCAACTGGCAAAAGTTTCTTCGACGAAACTGGCACAAGTTTGTTCGACGCAACTGGCACAAGTTTGTTTGAAGCAATTGGCACAAGTTTGTTCTACGCAACTGGCACAAGTTTGTTCTATGCAACTGGCACTAGTTTGTTTTACGCAACTGGCTTAAGTTTGTTTGACGCAACTGGCAGAAGTTTGTTCGATGCCACTGGCACAAGTTTCTTCGACGCAACTGGCCCAAGTTTTTTTGACGCAACTGGCACAAGTTTCTTGGACGCAACTGGCACAAGTTTGTTCGACGCAACTGGCACAAGTTTGTTCGACGCAACTGGCACAAGTTTGTTTGACGCAACTGGCACAAGTTTGTTTGACGCAACTGGCACAAGTTTGTTTGACGCAACTGGCACAAGGTTGTTCTATGCAACTGGCACAAGTTTGTTCTACGCAAATGGCACAAGTTTGTTTGACGCAACTGGCACAAGTTTGTTTGATGCAACAGGCACAAGTTTGTTCTACATAACTGGCACAAGTTTGTTGTACACAATTGGCACAAGTTTGTTTGACACAAATGGCACAAGTTTGTTCTACGCAAATGGCAAAAGTTTGTTCTACACATCTGGCACAAGTTTGTTCTATGCAACTGGAACTAGTTTGTTCTACGCAACTGGCACAAATTTGTTTGACGCAACTGGCACATGTTTGTTCTATCCAACTGGCACAAGTTTGTTCGACGCAACTGGCACAAGTTTGTTCTACACAACTGGCACAAGTTTTTTTTACACAAGTGGCAGAAGTTTGTTCTAAGCAACTGGCACAAGTTTGTTCGATGGAACTGGCACAAGTTTGTTCGACGCAACTGGCACAAGTTTGTTCGACGCAACTGGCACAAATTTGTACGACGCAACTGGTACAAGTTTGTTTAACGTAACTGGCACAAGTTTGTTCGACCCAACTGGCACAAGTTTGTTTCACACAACTGGCACAAGTTTGGTCGACGCAACTGGCACAAGTTTGTTTGACGCAACTGGCACAAGTTTGTTTGACGCATCTGCCACAAAGTGTTTCTACGCAACATGTACAAGTTTGTTCTACGCAACTGGCACAAGTTTGTTTGACGCAACTGGCACAAGTTTGTTCTATGCATCTGGCACTAGTTTGTTCGATGCAACTGGCACAAGTTTGTTCGACGCAACTGGCACAAGTTTGTTTGACGCAACTGGCACAAGTTTGTTAGACGCAACTGGCACAAGTTTGTTCAACGCAACTGGCACAATTTTTTTTTAATCAATTGGCACAAGTTTGTTTGACACAACTGGCACAAGTTTGTTTGATGCAACTGGCACAAGTTTGTTTGACGCAACTGGCACAAGTTTGTTTGACGCAACTGGCACAAGTTTGTTCGCCGTAACTGGCACAAGTTTGTTTGATGCAACTGGCACAAGTTTATTTGACGCAACTGGCACAAGTTTCTCGACGCAAGTGGCACAAGTTTGTTCGCCGTAACTGGCACAAGTTTGTTTGACGCAACTGGCACAAGTTTGTTCGACGCAACTGGCACAAGTTTGTTTGACACAACTGGCTCAAGTTTCTTCGATGCAACTGGCACAAGTTTGTTCGACGTAACTGGCACAAGTTTGTTTGATGCAATTGGCACAAGTTTGTTCTACTCAACTGGCACAAGTTTTTTCTATGCAACTGGCACTAGTTTGTTTTACGCAACTGGCATAAGTTTGTTTGACGCAACTGGCACAAGTTTGTTCTACCAACTAGAACAAGTTTGTTCGACGCAACAGGCACAAGGTTGTTCTACGCAACTGGCACAAGTTTGTTCTACGCAACTGGCACAAGTTTGTTTGACGCAACTGGCACAAGTTTGTTTGACGCAACTGGCACAAGTTTATTTGACGCAAATGGCATAACTTTTCTCGACGCAACTGGCACAAGTATGTTCTACGCAACTGGCACAAGTTTGTTCGACGCAACTGGCACAAGTTTGTTCTATGCAACTGGGACAAGTTTGTTGGATGCAACTGGCACAAGTTTGTTCGACGTAACTGGCACAAGTTTGTTCGACGCAACTGGCACAAGGTTGTTCTACACAACTGGCACAAGTATGTTCAACGCAACTGGCACAAGTTTGCTTGACGCAACTGGCACAAGTTTGTTCTACGCAACTGGCACAAGTTTGTTCGATGCCACTGGCACAAGTTTGTTCGACTCAACTGGCCCAAGTTTTTTTACGCAAATGGCACAAGTTTGTTAGACGCAACTGGCACAAGTTTGTTTGACGCAACTTGTACAAGTTTGTTTGACGCAACAGGCACAAGTTTGTTTGACGCAACTGGCACAAGTTTGTTTGACGTAACTGGCACAAGTTAGTTTGACGCAACTGGCACAAGTTTGTTCGGTGCAACTGGCACAAGTTTGTTCGACGCAACTGGCAAAAGTTTGTTTGACGTAACTGGCACAAGTGTGTTTGATGCAACTGGCACAAGGTTGTTCTACGCAACTGGCACAAGTTTGTTCTATGCAACTGGCACAAGTTTATTCTATGCAACTGGCACAGGTTTGTTCTACTCAACGGGCACAAGTTTTTTCTATGCAACTGGCACAAGTTTGTTGTACACAACTGGCACAAGTTTGTTTGACACAACTGGCACAAGTTTGTTCGACGCAACTGGCACAAGTTTTTTCGACTCAATTGGCACAAGTTTGTTTGTCGCAACTGGCACAAGTTTGTTTGACGCAACTGGCACAAGTTTGTTTGACGCAACTGGCACAAGTTTGTTTGACGCAACTGGCACAAGTTTATTTGACGCAAATGTCACAACTTTTCTCGACGCAACTGGCACAAGTATGTTCTACGCAACTGGCACAAGTTTGTTCAACGCAACTGGCACAAGTTTGTTCGACGCAACTGGCACAAGTTTGTTCTATGCAACTGGGACAAGTTTGTTGGACGCAACTGGCACAAGTTTGTTCGACGTAACTGGCACAAGTTTGTTCGACGAAACTGTCACAAGTTTGTTCGACGCAACTGGCACAAGTTTGTTCAACGTAACTGGCACAAGTTTGTTCGACGCAAGTGGCACAAGTTTGTTCGACGCAACTGGCACAAGTTTGTTCAACATATCTAGCACGAGTTTGTTTGAAGCAACTGGCACAAGTTTGTTTTCGCCACTTGTAAAAATTTGTTTGACGCAACTGGCACAAGTTTGTTTGACGCAACTGGCACAAGTTTGTTTGAAGCAACTGGCTCAAATTTGTTTGAAGCAACTGGCACAAGTTTGTTTGACTCAACTGGCACAAGTTTGTTCGACGCAACTGGCACAAGGATTTTCTACGCAACTGGCACAAGTTTGTTCTATGCAACTGGCACAAGTTTGTTTGACGCAACTGCCACAAGTTTGTTTGACGCAACTGGCACAAGTTTGTTCTACGCAAATGGCAAAAGTTTGTTCTACGCAACTGGCACAAGTTTGTTCTTCGCAACTCTTACAAGGTTGTTGTACACAACTGGCACAAGTTTGTTTGACACAACTGGCACAAGTTTGTTCTACGCAACTGGCACAAGTTTGTTTTACACATCTGGCACAAGTTTGTTCTATGCAACTGGCACTAGTTTGTTCTACGCAACTGGCACAAATTTGTTTGACGCAACTGGCACATGTTTGTTCTACCCAACTGGCACAAGTTTGTTCGACGCAACTGGCACAAGTTAGTTCTACGCAACTGGCACAAATTTGTTTGACGCAACTGGCACATGTTTGTTCTACCCAACTGGCACAAGTTTGTTCGACGCAACTGGCACAAGTTAGTTCTACGCAACTGGCGCAAGTTTGTTCGACGCAACTGGCACAAGTTTGTTTGATGCAACTGGCACAAGTTTGTTCGACGCAACTGGTACATGTTTGTTTAATGTAACTGGCACAAGTTTGTTCGACCCAACTGGCACAAGTTTGTTTGACACAACTGGCACAAATTTGTTCGACGCAACTAGCACAAGTTTGTTTGACGCAACTGGCAAAAGTTTGTTTGATGCAACTGGCACAAGGTTGTTCTACGCAACATGCACAAGTTTGTTCTACGCAACTTACGCAAGTTTGTTTGATGCAACTGGCACAAGTTTGTTCTATGCAACTGGCACTAGTTTGTTCGATGCAACTGGCACAAGTTTGTTCGACACAAGTGGCCCAAGTTTCTTTGACGCAACTGGCACAAGTTTTCTAGACGCAACTGGCACAAGTTTGTTTGACGCAACTGGCACAAGTTTTTTCGACTCAATTGGCACAAGTTTGTTTGATGCAACTGGCACAGTTTTGTTTGAAGCAACTGGCACAAGTTTGTTTGACACAACTGGCACAGGTTTGTTTGACGCAACTGGCACAAGTTTATAGCAACTGGCACAAGTTTATAGCAACTGGCACAAGTTTATTTGATGCAACTGGCACAAGTTTTCTCGACGCAAGTGGCCCAAGTTTGTTCGCCGTAACTGGCTCAAGTTTGTTCGACGCAACTGGCACAAGTTTGTTCGACGCAACTGGCATTAGTTTGTTTGACGCAACTGGCAGAAGTTTCTTCAACGCAACTGGCACAAGTTTGTTCGACGCAACTGGCACAAGTTTGTTTGACGCAATTGGCACAAGTTTGTTCTACTCAACTGGCACAAGTTTGTTCTATGCAACTGGCACTAGTTTGTTCTACGCAACTGGCACAAGTTTGTTCGACGCAACTGGCACAAGGTTGTTCTACGCAACTGGCACAAGTTTGTTTGACGCAACTGGCACAAGTTTGCTTGACGCAACTGGCACAAGGTTGTTCTACGCAACTGGCACAAGTATGTTCGATGCCACTGGCACAAGTTTGTTCGACTCAACTGGCCCAAGTTTTTTTGACGCAAATGGCACAAGTTTGTTAGACGCAACTGGCACAAGTTTGTTTGACACAACTTGTACAACTTTGTTTGACGCAACTAGCACAAGTTTGTTTGACGCAACTGGCACAAGTTTGTTTGACGCAACTGGCACAAGTTTGTTTGACGCAACTGGCACAAGTTTGTTCGGCGCAACTGGCACAAGTTTGTTCGACACAACTGGCAAAAGTTTGTTTGACGCAACTGGCACAAGTGCGTTTGATACAACTGGCACAAGGTTGGTCTACGCAACTGGCACAAGTTTGTTCTATGCAACTGGCACAAGTTTGTTCTATGCAAATGGCACATGTTTGTTCTACGCAACTGGCACAAGTTTTTTCTACGCAACTGGCACAAGTTTGTTGTACACAACTGGCATAAGTTTGTTTGACACAACTGGCACAAGTTTGTTCTACGCAAATGCAAAAGTTTGTTCTACGCATCAGGCACAAGTTTGTTCTAAGCAACTGGCACAAATTTGTTGGACGCAATTGGCACATGTTTGTTCTACCCAACTGGCACAAGTTTGTTCGACGCAACTGGCACAAGTTTGTTTGACACAACTGGCACAAGTTTGTTCTAAGCAACTGGCACAAGTTTTTTCGATGGAATTGGTGCAAGTTTGTTCGATACAACTGGCACAAGTTTGTTCGACGCAACTGGCACAAGTTTGTTCGACGCAACTGGTACAAGTTTGTTTAACGTAACTGGAACAAGTTTGTCCAACCCAACTGGCACAAGTTTGTATGTCACAACTGGCACAAGTTTGTTCAACGCAACTGGCACAAGCTTGTTTGATGCAACTGGCACAAGTTTGTTTGATGCAACTGGCACAAGGTTGTTCTACGCAGCATGCTGAAGTTTGTTCTACGCAACTGGCACAAGTTTGTTTGACGCAACTGGCACAAGTTTGTTCTATGCAACTGGCACTAGTTTGTACGATGCAACTGGCACAAGTTTGTTCGACGCAACTGGCACAAGTTTGTTTGGCGCAACTGGCACAAGTTTGTTAGACGCAACTGGCACAAGTTTGTTCAACGCAACTGGCACAAGTTTTTTCGACTTAATTCGCACAAAGTTTGTTTGACGCAAGTGGCACAAGTTTGTTTGACGCAACTGGCACAAGTTTTCTCGACGCAAGTCGCAAAAATTTGTTTGCCGTAACTGGCACAAGTTTGTTCGACGAAACTGGCACAAGTTTGTTTGACCCAACTGGCACAAGTTTCTTCGACGAAACTGGCACAAGTTTGTTCGACGCAACTGGCACAAGTTTGTTTGAAGCAATTGGCACAAGTTTGTTCTACGCAACTGGCGCAAGTTTGTTCTATGCAACTGGCACTAGTTTGTTTTACGCAACTGGCAAAAGTTTGTTTGACGCAACTGGCACAAGTTTGTTCGATGCCACTGGCACAAGTTTCTTCGACGCAACTGGCCCAAGTTTTTTTGACGCAACTGGCACAAGTTTTTTTGACGCAACTGGCACAAGTTTGTTTGACGCAACTGGCACAAGTTTGTTGGACGCAACTGGCACAAGTTTGTTCGACGCAACTTTCACAAGATTGTTCGACGCAACTGGCACAAGTTTGTTTGACGCAACTGGCACAAGTTTGTTTGACGCAACTGGCACAAGTTTGTTTGACGCAACTGACACAAGGTTGTTCTATGCAACTGGCACAAGTTTTTTCTACGCAAATGGCACAAGTTTGTTTGACGCAACTGGCACAAGTTTGTGTGATGCAACAGGCACAAGTTTGTTCTACATAACTGGCACAAGTTTGTTGTACACAATTGGCACAAGTTTGTTTGACACAACTGGCACAAGTTTGTTCTACACAAATGGCAAAAGTTTGTTCTACCCATCTGGCACAAGTTTGTTATATGCAACTGGCACTAGTTTGTTCTACGCAACTGGCATAAATTTGTTTGACGCAACTGGCACATGTTTGTTCTACCCAACTGGCACAAGTTTGTTCGACGCAACTGGCACAAGTTCGTTCTACACAACTGGCACAAGTTTGTTTGACACAACTGGCACAAGTTTGTTTGACACATGTGGCACAAGTTTGTTATAAGCAACTGGCACAAGTTTGTTCGATGGAACTGGCGCAAGTTTGTTCGACGCAAGTGGCACAAGTTTGTTCGACGCAACTGGCACAAATTTGTACCACGCAACTGGTACAAGTTTGTTTAACGTAACTGGCACAAGTTTGTTCGACCCAACTGGCACAAGTTTGTTTCACACAACTGGCACAAGTTTGTTCGACGCAACTGGCACAAGTTTGTTTGACGCAACTGGCACAAGTTCGTTTGACGCAACTGGCACAAGGTTGTTCTACGCAACATGTACAAGTTTGTTCTACGCAACTGGCACAAGTTTGTTTGACGCAACTGGCACAAGTTTGTTCTATGCAACTGGCACTAGTTTGTTCGATGCAACTGGCACAAGTTTGTTCGACGCAACTGGCACAAGTTTGTTTGACGCAACTGGCACAAGTTTGTTAGACGCAACTGGCACAAGTTTGTTCAATGCAACTGGCACAAGTTTTTTCGAATCAATTGGCTCAAGTTTGTTTGACGCAACTGGCACAAGTTTGTTTGACGCAACTGGCACAAGTTTGTTTGACGCAACTGGCACAAGTTTGTTTGACGCAACTGGCACAAGTTTATTTAACGCAACTGGCACAACTTTTCTCGACACAACTGGCACAAGTTTGTTCGCCGTAACTGGCACAAGTTTGTTTGACGCAACTGGCACGAGTTTATTTGACGCAACTGGCCCAAGTTTCTCGACGCAAGTGGCACAAGTTTGTTCGCCGTAACTGGCACAAGTTTGTTCGACGCAACTGGCAAAAGTTTGTTCGACGCAACTGGCACAAGTTTTTTGACGCAACTGGCTCAAGTTTCTTCGACGCAACTGGCACAAGTTTTTTGACGCAACTGGCTCAAGTTTCTTCGACGCAAATGGCACAAGTTTGTTCGAAGTAACTGGCACAAGTTTGTTTGATGCAATTGGCACAAGTTTGTTCTACTCAACTGGCACAAGTTTGTTCTATGCAACTGGCACTAGTTTGTTTTACTCAACTGGCATAAGTTTGTTTGACGAAACTGGCACAAGTTTGTTCTACCAACTAGCACAAGTTTGTTCGACGCAACTGGCACAAGGTTGTTCTACGCAACTGGCACATGTTTGTTCTACGCAACTGGCACAAGTTTGTTTGACGCAACTGGCACAAGTTTATTTGACGCAAATGGCATAACTTTTCTCGACGCAACTGGCACAAGTATGTTCTACGCAACTGGCACAAGTTTGTTCTATGCAACTGGGACAAGTTTGTTGGACGCAACTGGCACAAGTTTGTTCGACGTAACTGGCACAAGTTTGTTCGACGCAACTGGCACAAGGTTGTTCTACGCAACTGGCACAAGTTTGTTCTACGCAACTGGCACAAGTTTGCTTGACGCAACTGGCACAAGTTTGTTCTACGCAACTGGCACAAGTTTGTTCGATGCCACTGGCACAAGTTTGTTCGACTCAACTGGCCCAAGTTTTTTTGACGCAAATGGCACAAGTTTGTTAGACGCAACTGGCACAAGTTTGTTTGACGCAACTTGTACAAGTTTGTTTGACGCAACTGGCACAAGTTTGTTTGACGTAACTGGCACAAGTTTGTTTGACGTAACTGGCACAAGTTTGTTTGACGCAACTGGCACAAGTTTGTTCGGGGCAACTGGCACAAGTTGGTTCGACGCAGCTAGCAAAAGTTTGTTTGACTCAACTGGCACAAGTGTGTTTGATGCAACTGGCACAAGGTTGTTCTACACAACTGGAACAAGTTTGTTCTATGCAACTGGCACAAGTCTATTCTATGCAACTGGCACTAGTTTGTTCTACTCAACTCGCACAAGTTTTTTCTACGCAACTGGCACAAGTTTGTTGTACACAACTGGCACAAGTTTGTTTGACACAACTGGCACAAGTTTGTTCAACGCAAATGGCAAAAGTTTGTTCTATGCAACTGGCACAAATTTGTTTGACGAAATTGGCACATGTTTGTTCTACCCAACTGGCACAAGTTTGTTCGACGCAACTGGCACAAGTTTGTTTAACACAACTGGCACAAGTTTGTTCTAAGCAACTGGCACAAGTTTGTTTGATGGAATTGGCGCAAGTTTGTTCGACACAACTGGCACAAGTTTGTTCGACGCAACTGGCACAAGTTTGTTCGACGCAACTGGTACAAGTTTGTTCTACCAACTAGCACAAGTTTGTTCGACACAACTGGCACAAGGTTGTTCTACGCAACTGGCACAAGTTTGTTCTACGCAACTGGCACAAGTTTGTTTGACGCAACTGGCACAAGTTTGTTCAACGCAACTGGCACAAGTTTGTTGGATGCCACTGGCACAAGTTTGTTCGACGAAACTGGCCCAATTTTTTTTTACGCAACTGGCACAAGTTAGTTCGACACAACTGGCACAAGTTTGTTCGACGCAACTGCCACAAGTTTGTTCTACATAACTGGCACAAGTTTCTCCTATGCAACTGGTACTAGTTTGTTCTACGCAACTGGCACAAGTTTGTTCTATGCAACTGGCACAAGTTTGTTCTACGCAACTGGCACAAGTTTGTTCTACGCATCTGGCACAAGTTTGTTCTATGCAACTGGTACTAGTTTGTTCTACGCAATGGCACAAGTTTGTTTGACGCAACTGGCACAAGTTTGTTCTACCCAACTGGCACAAGTTTGTTCGATGGAATTGGCGCAAGTTTGTTCGACACAACTGGCACAAGTTTGTTCGACGCAACTGGCACAAGTTTGTTCGACGCAACTGGCACAAGTTTGTTCTACTAACTAGCACAAGTTTGTTCGACGGAACTGGCACAAGGTTGTTCTACGTAACTGGCACAAGTTTGTTCTACGCATTTAGCACAAGTTTGTTTGACGCAACTGGCACAAGTTTGTTCGACGCAACTGGCACAAGTTTGTTGGGTGCCACTGACAGAAGTTTGTTCGACGAAACTGGCCCAGTTTTTTTTGACGCAACTGGCACAAGTTTGTTCGACACAACTGGCACAAGTTTGTTCGACGCAACTGGCACAAGTTTGTTCTACATAACTGGCACAAGTTTGTTCTATGCAACTGGCACAAGTTTGTTCTACGCAACTGGCACAAGTTTGTTCTATGCAACTGGCCCAAGTTTGTTCTCCGTAACTGGCACAAGTTTGTTCTATGCAACTGGCACAAGTTTATTTGACGCAACTGGCACAAGTTTTCTGTACGCAACTGGCACAAGTTTGTTCGCCGTAACTGGCACAAGTTTGTTCGATGCCACTGGCACAAGTTTGTTCGACGCAACTGGCACAAGTTTGTTTGACGCAACTGGCACAAGTTTGTTTGACGCAACTGGCACAAGATTGTTTTATGCAACTGGCACAAGTTTGTTCTACGCAACTGGCACAAGTTTGTTCTATGCAACTGGAACTAGTTTGTTCTACGCAACTGGCATAAGTTTGTTTGACGCAACTGGCACAAGTTTGTTCTACGCAACTGGCACAAGTTTGTTCGACGCAACTGGCACAAGTTTGTTCTACGCAACTGGCACAAGTTTGTTGGACGCAACTGGCACAAGTTTGTTCGACGCAACTGGCACAAGTTTGTTCTACGCAACTGACACAAGTTTGTTGTATGCAACTTGCACTAGTTTGTTCTACGCAACTGGCATAAGTTTGTTTGACGCAACTGGCACAAGTTTGTTCTACGCAACTGGCACAAGTTTGTTAGATGCAACTGGCACAAGTTTCTTCTACGCAACTGGCACAAGTTTGTTGGACGCAACTGGCTCAAGTTTGTTTGACGCAACTGGCACAAGTTTGTTTGACGCAACTGGCACAAGTTTGTTCGATGCAACTGGCACAAGTTTGTTTGACGCAACTGGCACAAGGTTGTTCTACGCAACTGGCACAAGTTTGTTCTAGCAAATTGGCACAAGTTTGTTTGACACAACTGGCACAAGTTTGTTCTACGCAACTGGCACAAGTTTGTTCGATGCAACTGGCACAAGTTTGTTCGCCGCAACTGGCCCAAGTTTGTTTGACGCAACTGGCACAAGTTTGTTAGATGCAATTGGCACAAGTTTGTTCGACGCAACTGGCACAAGTTTCTTCGACTCAATTGGCACAAGTTTGTTTGACGCAACTTGTACAAGTTTGTTTGTCTCAACTGGCACAAGTTTGTTTGACGCAACTGGCACAAGTTTATTTGACGCAACTGGCACAACTTTTCTCGACGCTACTGGCACAAGTATGTTCTATACAACTGGCACAAGTTTGTTCTATGCAACTTGCACAAGTTTGTTCTACTCAACTGGCACAAATTTGTTCTACGCAACTGGCACAACTTTGTTCTACGCAACTGGCACAAGTTTGTTCTACGCAACTGGCACAAGTTTGTTCTACGCATCTGGCACAAGTTTGTTCTATGCAACTGGCACAAGTTTGTTCTACGCAAATGGCACAACTTTGTTCTACGCATCTGGCACAAGTTTGTTCTATGCAACTGGCATAAGTTTGTTTGACGCAACTGGCACAAGTTTGTTCTACGCAACTGGCACAAGTTTGTTCTGCGCAACTGGCACAAGTTTAATCTACGCATCTGGCACAAGTTTGCTCTATCCAACGGGCAATAGTTTGTTCTACGCAACTGGCACAAGTTTGTTTGACGCAACTGGCACAAGTTTGTTCTACCCAACTGACACAAGTTTGTTTGATGCAAGAGGCACAAGTTTGTTTGATGCAACTGGCACAAGTTTGTTCTACGCAACTGACACAAGTTTGTTTGATGCAAGAGGCACAAGTTTGTTTGATGCAACTGGCACAAGTTTGTTCTATGCAACCAGCGCAGTTTGTTTGATGCAACTGACACAAGTTTGTTCGACGCAACTGGCATAAGTTTGTTTGACGCAACTGGCACAAGTTTGTTTGACACAACTGGCAGAAGTTTGTTCAACGCAACTGGCACAAGTTTGTTTAATGTAACTGGCACAAGTTTGTTCGATGCAACTGGCACAAGTATGTTCGACGCAACTGGCACAAGTTTGTTTGACGCAACTGGCACAAGTTTCTTTGACGCAACTGGCACAAGTTTGTTCGACGCAACTGGCACAAGTTTGTTTGACGCAACTGGCACAAGTTTGTTCTACGCAACTGGCACAAGTTTGTTCTATACAACTGGCACTAGTTTGTTCTATGCAACTGGCATAAGTTTGTTTGACACAACTGGCACAAGTTTGTTCTACGCAACTGGTACAAGTTTGTTCGACGCAACTGGCACAAGTTTGTTGGACGCAACTGGTACAAGTTTGTTGGACGCAACTGCCACAAGTTTGTTCGAACCAACTGGCAAAAGTTTGTTTGACACAACTGGCACAAGTTTGTTCAACGCAACTGGCACAAGTTTGTTTGACGCAACTGTCACAAGTTTGTTTGACCCAACTGACACAAGGTTGTTCTACGCAACTGGCACAAGTTTGTTCTACGCAACTGGCCCAAGTTTGTTTAACGCAACTGGCAAAAGTTTGTTCTACGCAACTGGCACAAGTTTGTTCGATGCAACTGGCACAAGTTTGTTCGCCACAACTGGCCGAAGTTTTTTTGACGCAATTGGCACAAGTTTGTTAAACGCAATTGGCACAAGTTTGTTCGACGCAACTGGCACAAGTTTCTTCGACTCAATTGGCACAAGTTTGTTTGACGCAACTTGTACAAGTTTGTTTGACGCAACTGTCACAAGTTTGTTTAACTCAACTGGCACAAGTTTGTTTGACGCAACTGGCACAAGTTTATTTGACGCAACTGGCACAACTTTTCTCAACTCAACTGGCACAAGTTTGTTCTATACAACTGACACAAGTTTGTTCTACGCAACTTGCACAAGTTTGTTCTATGCAACTAGCACAAGTTTGTTCTACGCAACTGGCACAAGTTTGTTCTACGCAACTGGCACAAGTTTGTTCTACGCACCTGGCACAAGTTTGTTCTACGCAACTGGCACAAGTTTGTTCTATGCAACTGGCACAAGTTTGTTCTACGCAACTGGCACAAGTTTGTTTGACGCAAGTGGCACAAGTTTGTTTGACGTAAGAGGCACAAGTTTGTGTGACGCAACTGGCACAAGTTTGTTTGACGCAACTGGCACAAGTTTTTTTTGACGCAACTGGCACAAGTTTTCTCAATGCAACTGGCACAAGTTTGTTTAACGTAACTGGCACAAGTTTGTTCGACGCAACTGGCACAAGTATCTTCGAAGCAAATGGCACAAGTTTGTTTGACGCAACTGGCACAAGTTTCTTTGACGCAACTGGCACAAGTTTGTTCGACGCAACTGGCACAAGTTTGTTCTACGCAACTGGCACAAGTTTGTTCTATGCAACTGGCACTAGTTTGTCTATGCAACTGGCATAAGATTGTTTGACACAACTGGCACAAGTTTGTTCTACGCAAATGGCACAAGTTTGTTCGACGCAACTGGCACAAGTTTGTTTGACGCAACTGGTACAAGTTTGTTGGACGCAAATGGCACAAGTTTGTTCGAACCAACTGGCAAAAGTTTGTTTGACACAACTGGCACAAGTTTGTTCGACGCAACTGGCACAAGTTTGTTTGACGCAACTGGCACAAGTTTGTTCTACGCAACTGGCACAAGTTTGTTCGATGCAACTGGCACAAGTTTGTTCGCCGCAACTGGCCCAAGTTTGTTTGACGCAACTGGCACAAGTTTGTTCGACGCAATTGGCACAAGTTTGTTCGACGCAACTGGCACAAGTTTCTTCGACTTAATTGGCACAAGTTTGTTTGACGCAACTTGTACAAGTTTGTTTGACGCAACTGTCACAAGTTTGTTTGACTCAACTGGCACAAGTTTGTTTGACACAACTGGTACAAGTTTATTTGACGCAACTGGCACAACTTTTCTCGACGCAACTGGCACAAGTATGTTCTATACAACTGGCACAAGTTTGTTCTATGCAACTTGCACAAGTTTGTTCTACGCAACTGGCACAAGTTTGTTCTATGCAACTGGCACAAGTTTGTTTGACGCAACTGGCACAAGTTTGTTCTACGGAACTAGCACAAGTTTGTTCTACGCCACTGGCACAAGTTTGTTCTACGCATCTGGCACAAGTTTGTTCTATGCAACTGGCACAAGTTTGTTCTACGCAACTGGCACAATTTTTTTCTATGCAACTGGCACAAGTTTGTTCTGCGCAACTGGCAAAAGTTTATTCTACGCATCTGGCACAAGTTTGTTCTATCCAACTGGCACTAGTTTTTTCTACGCAACTGGCACAAGTTTGTTCTACCCAACTGACACAAGTTTGTTTGACGCAACTGGCTCAAGTTTGTTTGACGCAACTGGCAGAAGTTTACTCAACGTAACTGGCACAAGTTTGTTTGATGCTACTGGCGCAAGTTTGTTCAACGCAACTGGCACAAGTTTGTTCGATGCAACTGGCATAAGTTTGTTCAATGCAACTGGCACAAGTTTCTTTAACACAACTGGCACAAGTTTGTTCGACCCAACTGGCACAAGTTTGTTTGACACAACTGGCACAAGCTTGTTTGACGCAACTGGCACAAGCTTGTTTGACGCAACTGGCACAAGTTTGTTTGGCGCAATTGGCACAAGTTTGTTTGACAAAACTGGCAGAAGTTTGATCAACGCAACTGGCACAAGTTTGTTTGACGCAACTGGCGCAAGTTTGTTCGACGCAACTGGCACAAGTTTGTTCAACGCAACTAGCACAAGTTTGTTCGATGCAACTGGCACAATTTTGTTCTACGCAACTGGCACAAGTTTGTTCTATGCAACTGGCACTAGTTTGTTCTATGCAACTGGCATAAGTTTGTTTGACACAACTGGCACAAGTTTGTTCTACGCAACTGGTACAAGTTTGTTGGACGCAACTGGCACAAGTTTGTTCGAACCAACTGGCAAAAGTTTGTTTGACACAACTGGCACAAGTTTGTTCGACGCAACTGGCACAAGTTTGTTTGACGCAACTGGCTCAAGTTTTTTTGACGCAACTGGCACAAGGTTGTTCTACGCATCTGGCACAAGTTTGTTCTACGCAACTGGCACAAGTTTGTTTGACGCAACTGGCACAAGTTTGTTCTACGCAACTGGCACAAGTTTGTTTTATGCAACTGGCACAAGTTTGTTCGCCGCAACTGGCCCAAGTTTGTTTGACGCAACTGGCACAAGTTTGTTAGATGCAATTGGCACAAGTTTGTTCGACGCAACTGGCACAAGTTTCTTCGACTCAATTGGCACAAGTTAGTTTGACGCAACTTGTACAAGTTTGTTTGACTCAACTGACACAAGTTTGTTTGACGCACCTGGCACAAGTTTATTTGACGCAACTGGCACAACTTTTCTCGACGCAACTGGCACAAGTATGTTCTATACAACTGGCACAAGTTTGTTCTATGCAACTTGCAGAAGTTTGTTCTACTCAACTGGCACAAATTTGTTCTACGCAACTGGCACAAGTTTGTTCTACGCAACTGGCACAAGTTTGTTCTACGCAACTGGCACAAGTTTGTTCTACGCATCTGGCACAAGTTTGTTCTATGCAACTGGCACAAGTTTGTTCTACGCAAATGGCACAAGTTTCTTCTACGCATCTGGCACAAGTTTGTTCTATCCAACTGGCACAAGTTTGTTTGACGCAACTGGCTCAAGTTTGTTTGACGCAACTGGCACAAGTTTGTTCTGTGCAACTGGCACAAGTTTATTCTACGCATCTGGCACAAGTTTGTTCTATCCAACTGGCACTAGTCTATTCTACGCAACTGGCACAAGTTAGTTTGACGCAACTGGCACAAGTTTGTTCTACCCAACTGACACAAGTTTGTTCGACGCAAATGGCACAATTTTGTTCTATGCAACTGACACAAGTTTGTTTGATACAATAGGCACAAGTTTGTTTGATGCAACTGGCACAAGTTTGTTCTATGCAACTAGCACAGTTTGTTTGATGCAACTGACACAAGTTTGTTCGACGCAACTGGCATAAGTTTGTTTGACGCAACTGACACAAGTTTGTTTGACACAACTGGCAGAAGTTTGTTCAACTCAACTGGCACAAGTTTGTTTGACGCAACTGGCGGAAGTTTGTTCGACGCAACTGGCACAAGTTTGTTCGACGCAACTGGCACAAGTTTGTTCCATGCAACTGACACAAGTTTGTTTAACGCAACTTGCACAAGTTTGTTCGACCCAACTGGCACAAGTTTGTTTGATGCAACTGGCACAAGTTTGTTTGACGCAACTGGCACAAGTTTGTTTGACAAAATTGGCACAACTTTGTTTGACGCAACTGGCACAAGGTTGTTCTACGAAACTGGCACAAGTTTGTTCTATGCAACTGGCACAAGTTTGTTTGATGCAACTGGCACAAGTTTGTTTGGTGCAACTGGCAGAAGTTTGTTTGACGTAATTGGCACAAGTTTGTTCGGCGCAACTGGCCCAAGTTTGTTTGACGCATCTGGCACAAGTTTGTTAGACACAACTAGCACAAGTTCGTTCGACGTAACTGGCACAAGTTTTTTCGGCTCAATTGGCACAAGTTTGTTTGACGCAACTGGCACAAGTTTGTTTGATGCAAGTATCACAAGTTTATTCTACCCAACTGACACAAGTTTATTTGACGCAACTGACACAAGTTTTCTCGACGCAACTGGCACAAGTTTGTTCGCCGTAACTGGCACAAGTTTGTTCGAAGCAACTAGCACAAGTTTTTTTGACTCAACTGGCACTAATTTGTTCTATGCAACTGGCACAAGTTTGTTCTACGCAACTGGCACAAGTTTGTTCTACGCAACAGGCACTAGTTTGTTCTACGCAACTGGCACAAGTTTGTTGTATGCAACTTGCACTAGTTTGTTCTACGCAACTGGCACAAGTTTGTTCTACGCAACTGGCACAAGTTTGTTTGATGCAACTGGCACAAGTTTCTTCTACGCAACTAGCACAAGTTTGTTGGACGCAACTGGCTCAAGTTTGTTTGACGCAACTGGCACAAGTTTATTCGACGCAACTTACACAAGTTTGTTCGACGCAACTGGCACAAGTTTGTTCGACGCAACTGGCACAAGTTTGTTTAATGTAACTGGAACAAGTTTGTTCTATGCAACTTGCACAAGTTTGTTCGACGCAACTGGCACAAGTTTGTTTGACGCAACTGGCACAAGTTTGTTCGACGCAACTGGCACAAGTCTGTTTGACGCAACTGGCACAAGTTTGTTCTACGTAACTGGCACAAGTTTGTTCTCTACAACTGGCACTAGTTTGTTCCATGCAACTGACATAAGTTTGTTTGACACAACTGGCACAAGTTTGTTCTACACAACTGGTACAAGTTTGTTCGACGCAACTGGCAGAAGTTTGTTCGACGCAACTGGTACAAGTTTGTTGGACGCAACTGCCACAAGTTTGTTCGAACCAACTGGCAAAAGTTTGTTTGACACAACTGGCACAAGTTTGTTCAACGCAACTGGCACAAGTTTGTTTGACGCAACTGGCACAAGTTTGTTTGACGCAACTGGCACAAGGTTGTTCTACGCAACTGGCACAAGTTTGTTCTACGCAACTGGCACAAGTTTGTTTGACGCAACTGGCACAAGTTTGTTCTAAGCAACTGGGACAAGTTTGTTCGATGCAACTGGCACAAGTTTGTTCGCCGCAACTGGCCCAAGTATGTTTGACGCAATTGGCACAAGTTTGTTAAACGCAATTGGCACAAGTTTGTTCGTCGCAACTGGCACAAGTTTCTTCGACTCAATTGGCACAAGTTTGTTTGACGCAACTTGTACAAGTTTGTTTGACGCAACTGTCACAAGTTTGTTTGACTCAAAGGGCACAAGTTTGTTTGACGCAACTGGCACAAGTTTATTTGACGCAACTGGCACAACTTTTCTCAACGCAACTGGCACAAGTATGTTCTATACAACTGGCACAAGTTTGTTCTACGCAACTTGCACAAGTTTGTTCTACGCAACTGGCACAAGTTTGTTCTACGCAACTGGCACAAGTTTGTTCTACGCAACTGGCACAAGTTTGTTCTACGCAACTGGCACAAGTTTGTTCTACGCATCTGGCACAAGTTTGTTCTATGCAACTGGCACAAGTTTGTTCTACGCAACTGGCACAAGTTTGTTCTACGCAACTGGCACAAGTTTGTTCTGCGCAACTGGCACAAGTTTATTCTACACATCTGGCACAAGTTTGTTTGACCTAACTGGCACAAGTTTGTTCTACCCAACTGACACAAGTTTGTTCGACGCCATTGGCACAAGTTTGTTCTACGCAACTGACACAAGTTTGTTTGATGCAAGAGGCACAAGTTTGTTTGATGCAACTGGCACAAGTTTGTTCTATGCAACCAGCACAGTTTATTCTACACATCTGGCACAAGTTTGTTCGATGCAACTGGCACAAGTTTGTTCGATGCAACTGGCACAAGTTTGTTTGACGCAACTGGCACAAGTTTGTTTGACGCAACTGGCACAAGCTTGTTTGACGCAACTGGCACAAGTTTGTTCGATGCAACTGGCACAAGTTTGTTTGACACAACTGGCACAAGTTTGTTCTACGCAACTGGCACAAGTTTGTTCTATGCAACTGGCACTAGTTTGTTCTACTCAACTGGCATAAGTTTGTTCGACGCAACTGGCACAAGTTTGTTCGACGCAACGGCACAAGTTTGTTAGACGCAACTGGCACAAGTTTGTTTGACGCAACTGGCAAAAGTTTGTTCGACGCAACTGGCACAAGTTTGTTCGCCGTCACTGGCACAAGTTTGTTCGACGCAACTGGCATAAGTTTGTTCGACGCAACTGCAACAAGTTTGTTCTAAACAACTGGCACAAGTTTGTTCTATGCAACTGGCACAAGTTTGTTCTACGCAACTGGCACAAGTTTGTTCTATGCAACTGGCACAAGTTTGTTTATGCAACTGGCACAAGTTTGTTCTGCGCATCTGGCACAAGTTTGTTCTATCAAACTGGCACTAGTTTGTTCTACGCAACTGGCACAAGTTTGTTTGATGCAAGTATCACAAGTTTATTCTACCCAACTGACACAAGTTTGTTCGACGCAACTGGCACAAGTTTGTTCTACGCAACTGACACAAGTTTGTTTGGAACAACATTCAGAAGTTTGTTCAACGCAACTGGCAGAAGTTTGTTCGAAGCAACTGGCACAAGTTTGTTCGAAGTAACTAGCACAAGTTTGTTTGATGCAACTGGCCCAAGTTTGTTTGATGCAACTGGCACAAGTTTGTTTGACGCAATTGGCACAAGTTTGTTCGTCGCAACTGGCCCAAGTTTGTTTGACGCAACTGGCACAAGTTTGTTACACGCAACTGGCACAAGTTTGTTCGACGTACCTGGCATAAGTTTTTTCGACTCAATTGGCACAAGTTTGTTTGACGCAACTGGCACAAGTTTGTTTGACGCAACTGGCACAAGTTTGTTCTCCGTAACTGGCACAAGTTTGTTCTATGCAACTAGCCCAAGTTTATTTGACGCAACTGGCACAAGTTTTCTGGACGCAACTGGCACAAGTTTGTTCGCCGTAACTGGCACAAGTTTGTTCGACGCCACTGGCACAAGTTTGTTCTACGCAACTGGCACAAGTTTGTTTGACGCAACTGGCACAAGTTTGTTTGACGCAACTGGCACAAGTTTGTTTTATGCAACTGGCACAAGTTTGTTCTACGCAACTGGCACAAGTTTGTTCTATGCAACTGGAACTAGTTTGTTCTACGCAACTGGCATAAGTTTGTTTGACGCAACTGGCACAAGTTTGTTTTACGCAACTGGCACAAGTTTGTTCTACGCAACTGGCACAAGTTTTTTGTATGCAACTTGCACTAGTTTGTTCTACGCAACTGGCATAAGTTTGTTTGACGCAACTGGCACAAGTTTGTTCTATGCAACTGGCACAAGTTTGTTCTACGCAACTGGCACAAGTTTGTTGGATGCAACTGGCACAAGTTTCTTCTACGCAACTGGCACAAGTTTGTTGGACGCAACTGGCTCAAGTTTGTTTGACGCAACTGGGACAAGTTTATTCGACGCAACTGGCACAAGTTTGTTGGATGCAACTGGCACAAGTTTCTTCTACGCAACTGGCACAAGTTTGTTGGACGCAACTGGCTCAAGTTTGTTTGACGCAACTAGGACAAGTTTATTCGACGCAACTGGCACAAGTTTGTTCGACTCAACTGGCACATGTTTGTTCGACGCAACTGGCACAAGTTTGTTCGAAGCAACTGGCACAAGTTTGTTCGATGCAACTGGCACAAGTTTGTTCAACACATCTGGCACAAGATTGTTTGACGCAACTGGCTTAAGTTTGTTTTCACAACTTGTACAAGTTTGTTTGACGCAACTGGCACAAGTTTGTTTGACGGAAATGTCACAAATTTGTTTGGCGCAACTGGCAAACTTGTGCCAGTTTGACACAACTGGCACAAGTTTGTTCGATGCAACTGGCACAAGTTTGTTTGACGCAACTGGCATAAGTTTGTTTGACGCAACTGGCACAAGGTTCTTCTACGCAATTGGCACAATTTTGTTCTACACAACTGGCACAAGTTTGTTTGATGCAACTGTCACAAGTTTGTTCTACGCAACTGGCACAAGTTTGTTCGACGTAACTGGCATAAGTTTTTTCGACTCAATTGGCACTAGTTTGTTCTACGCAACTGGCATAAGTTTGTTTGACGCAACTGGCACAAGTTTGTTCTATGCAACTGGCACAAGTTTGTTCTACGCAACTGGCACAAGTTTGTTGGATGCAACTGGCACAAGTTTCTTCTACGCAACTGGCACAAGTTTGTTGGACGCAACTGGCTCAAGTTTGTTTGACGCAACTGGGACAAGTTTATTCGACGCAACTGGCACAAGTTTGTTGGATGCAACTGGCACAAGTTTCTTCTACGCAACTGGCACAAGTTTGTTGGACGCAACTGGCTCAAGTTTGTTTGACGCAACTAGGACAAGTTATTCTCGCAACTGGCACAAGTTTGTTCGACGCAACTGGCACATGTTTGTTCGACGCAACTGGCACAAGTTTGTTCGAAGCAACTGGCACAAGTTTGTTCGATGCAACTGGCACAAGTTTGTTCAACACATCTGGCACAAGATTGTTTGACGCAACTGGCTTAAGTTTGTTTTCACAACTTGTACAAGTTTGTTTGACGCAACTGGCACAAGTTTGTTTGACGGAAATGTCACAAATTTGTTTGGCGCAACTGGCACAAGTTTGTTTGACGCAACTGGCACAAGTTTGTTTGATGCAACTGGCACAAGTTTGTTTGACGCAACTGGCATAAGTTTGTTTGACGCAACTGGCACAAGGTTCTTCTACGCAACTGGCACAATTTTGTTCTACGCAACTGGCACAAGTTTGTTTGATGCAACTGTCACAAGTTTGTTCTACGCAACTGGCACAAGTTTGTTCGACGCAACTGGCACAATTTGTTTGACGCAACTGGCAAAAGTTTGTTAGACGCAACTGGCACAAGTTTGTTCGACATAACAGGCACAATTTTTTTCGAGTCAATTGGCACAAGTTTGTTTGACGCAAGTGGCACAAGTTTGTTTGACGCAAGAGGCACAAGTTTGTGTGACGCAACTGGCACAAGTTTGTTTGACGCAACGGGCACAAGTTTTTTTCGACGCAACTGGCACAAGTTTTCTCGACGCAACTGGCACAAGTTTGTTTAATGTAACTGGCACAAGTTTGTTTGACGCAACTGGCACAAGTATGTTCGACGCAACTGGCACAAGTTTGTTTGACGCAACTGGCACAAGTTTCTTTGACGCAACTGGCACAAGTTTGTTCGACGCAACTGGCACAAGTTTGTTTGACGCAACTGGCACAAGTTTGTTCTACGCAACTGGCACAAGTTTGTTCTATACAACTGGCACTAGTTTGTTCTATGCAACTGGCATAAGTTTGTTTGACACAACTGGCACAAGTTTGTTCTATGCAACTGGTACAAGTTTGTTAGACGCAACTGTCACAAGTTTGTTCGACGCAACTGGTACAAGTTTGTTGGACGCAACTGCCACAAGTTTCTTCGAACCAACTGGCAAAAGTTTGTTTGACACAACTGGCACAAGTTTGTTCAACGCAACTGCCACAAGTTTGTTTGACGCAACTGGCACAAGTTTGTTTGACGCAACTGGCACAAGGTTGTTCTACGCAACTGGCACAAGTTTGTTCTACGCAACTGGCACAAGTTTGTTTGACGCAACTGGCACAAGTTTGTTCTACGCAACTGGCACAAGTTTGTTCGACGCAACTGGTACAAGTTTGTTGGACGCAACTGCCAGAAGTTTGTTCGAACCAACTGGCAAAAGTTTGTTTGACACAACTGGCACAAGTTTGTTCAACGCAACTGCCACAAGTTTGTTTGACGCAACTGGCACAAGTTTGTTTGACGCAACTGGCACAAGGTTGTTCTACGCAACGGGCACAAGTTTGTTCTACGCAACTGGCACAAGTTTGTTTGACGCAATTGGCACAAGTTTGTTAAACGCAATAGGCACAAGTTTGTTTGACGCAACTAGCACAAGTTTCTTCGACTCAATTGGCACAAGTTTGTTTGACGCAACTTGTACAAGTTTGTTTGACGCAACTGTCACAAGTTTGTTTGACTCAACTGGCACAAGTTTGTTCGACGCAACTGGCACAAGTATGTTCGACGCAACTGGCACAAGTTTGTTTGACGTAACTGGCACAAGTTTCTTTGACGCAACTGGCACAAGTTTGTTCGACGCAACTGGCACAAGTTTGTTCTACTCAACTGGCACAAGTTTGTTCTATGCAACTGGCACTAGTTTGTTCTATGCAACTGGCATAAGTTTGTTTGACGCAACTGGCACAAGTTTGTTCGACGCAACTGGTACAAGTTTGTTGGACGCAACTGGCACAAGTTTGTTCGAACCAACTGGCAAAAGTTTGTTTGACACAACTGGCACAAGTTTATTCGACGCAACTGGCACAAGTTTATTCGACGCAACTGGCACAAGTTTGTTTGACGCAACTGTCACAAGTTTGTTTGACGCAACTGGCACAAGGTTGTTCTACGCAACTGGGACAAGTTTGTTCTACGCAACTGGCACAAGTTTGTTTGACGCAACTGGCACAAGTTTGTTCTACGCAACTGGCACAAGTTTGTTCGATGCAACTGGCACAAGTTTGTTCGCCGCAACTGGCACAAGTTTGTTTGACAACTGGCACAAGTTTGTTAGATGCAATTGGCACAAGTTTGTTCGACGCAACTGGCACAAGTTTCTTCTACACAACTGGCACAAGTTTGTTCTACGCAACTGGCACAAGGTTGTTCTACGCAACTGGCACAAGTTTGTTCTACGCAACTGGCACAAGTTTGTTCTGCGCAACTGGCACAAGTTTGTTCTATGCAACTGCACAAGTTTCTTCTACGCAACTGGCACAAGTTTGTTCTACGCAACTGGCACAAATTTGTTCTGCGCAACTGGCACAAGTTTATTCTACGCATCTGGCACAAGTTTGTTCTATGCAACTGGCACAAGTTTGTTTGAAGCAACTGGCACAAGTTTGTTCTACCCAACTGACACAAGTTTGTTCGACGCAACTGGCACAAGTTTGTTCTACGCAACTGACAGAAGTTTGTTTGATGCAAGAGGCACAAGTTTGTTTGATGCAACTGACACAATTTTGTTCTAAGCAACCAGCGCAGTTTCTTTGACGCAACTGGCACAAGTTTGTTTGAAGCAACTGGCAGAAGTTTGTTCAACGCAACTGGCACAAGTTTGTTTGATGCAACTGGCGCAAGTTTAGTCGACGCAACTGGCAGAAATTTGTTCGATGCAACTGGCACAAGTTTGTTCGATGCAACTGGCACAAGTTTGTTTGACGCAACTGGCACAAGTTTGTTCGACGCAACTGGCACAAGTTTGTTTGACGCAACTGGCACAAGTTTGTTTGATGCAACTGGCACAAGCTTGTTTGACGCAACTGGCACAAGTTTGTTTGACGCAACTGGCACAAGTTTGTTTGACGCAACTGGCACAATGATGTTCTACGCAACTGAAACATGTTTGTTATACGCAACTGGCACAAGTTTGTTTGATGCAACTGGCACAAGTTTTTTTTATGCAACTAGCAGAAGTTTGTTTGACGCAACTGGCACAAGTTTGTTCGACGCAACTGGCCCAAGTTTGTTTGACGCAACTGGCACAAGTTTGTTAGACGCAACTGGCACAAGTTTGTTCTAGGTAACTGGCACAAGTTTTTTCGACTCAATTGGCACAAGTTTGTTTGACGCAACTGGCACAAGTTTGTTTGACGCAACTGGCACAAGTTTGTTTGACGCAACTGGCACAATTTTGTTTGACGCAACTGGCAAAAGTTTATTTGACGCAACTGGCACAAGTTTTCTCGACACAACTGGCACAAGTTTGTTCGCCGTAACTGGCACAAGTTTGTTCGACGCAACTGGCACAAGTTTGTTTGACACAAATGGCAAAAGTTTTTTTTATGCAACTGGCACAAGTTTTTTCGACGCAACTGGCACAAGTTTGTTCGCCGTAACTGGCACAAGTTTGTTCGACACCACTGGCACAATTTTGTTCGAAGCAACTGGCACAAGTTTGTTTGACGCAACTGGCACAAGTTTTTTCTATGCAACTGGCACAAGTTTGTTCTACGCAACTGGCACAAGTTTGTTCTATGCAACTGACACAAGTTTGTTCTACGCAACTGGCACAAGTTTGTTCGATGCAACTGGCACAAGTTTGTTTGACACAACTGGCACAAGTTTGTTCTATACAACTGGCACAAGTTTGTTCTTTGCAACTGGCACTAGTTTGTTCTACTCAACTGGCATAAGTTTGTTCGACGCAACTTGCACAAGTTTGTTCGACGCAACGGCACAAGTTTGTTAGACGCAACTGGCACAAGTTTGTTTGACGCAACTGGCACAAGTTTGTTCTACGCAACTGGCACAAGTTTGTTCGCCGTCACTGGCACAAGTTTGTTCGACGCAACTGGCACAAGTTTGTTCGACGCAACTGGCACAAGTTTGTTCTAAACAACTGGCACAAGTTTGTTCTATGCAACTGGCACAAGTTTGTTCTACGCAACTGGCACAAGTTTGTTCTATGCAACTGGCACAAGTTTGTTTATGCAACTGGCACAAGTTTGTTCTACGCATCTGGCACAAGTTTGTTCTATCAAACTGGCACTAGTTTGTTCTACGCAACTGGCACAAGTTTGTTTGATGCAAGTATCACAAGTTTATTCTACCCAACTGACACAAGTTTGTTCGACGCAACTGGCACAAGTTTGTTCTACGCAACTGACACAAGTTTGTTTGAAACAACATTCAGAAGTTTGTTCAACGCAACTGGCAGAAGTTTGTTCGAAGCAACTGGCACAAGTTTGTTCGAAGCAACTGGCACAAGTTTGTTTGATGCAACTGGCCCAAGTTTGTTTGATGCAACTGGCACAAGTTTGTTTGACGCAATTGGCACAAGTTTGTTCGTCGCAACTGGCCCAAGTTTGTTTGACGCAACTGGCTCAAGTTTGTTACACGCAACTGGCACAAGTTTGTTCGACGTAACTGGCATAAGTTTTTTCGACTCATTTGGCACAAGTTTGTTTGACGCAACTGGCACAAGTTTGTTTGACGCAACGGGCACAAGTTTTTTTGATGCAACTGGCACAAGTTTGTTTGATGCAACTGGCATAAGTTTATTTGACGCAACTGGCACAAGTTTTCTCGACGCAACTGGCACAAGTTTGTTCTCCGTAACTGGCACAAGTTTGTTCTATGCAACTAGCACAAGTTTATTTGACGCAACTGGCACAAGTTTTCTGGACGCAACTGGCACAAGTTTGTTCGCCGTAACTGGCACAAGTTTGTTCGATGCCACTGTCACAAGTTTGTTCTACGCAACTGGCACAAGTTTGTTTGACGCAACTGGCACAAGTTTGTTTGACGCAACTAGCACAAGTATATTTTATGCAACTGGCACAAGTTTGTTCTATGCAACTGGCACAAGTTTGTTCTATGCAACTGGAACTAGTTTGTTCTACGCAACTGGCATAAGTTTGTTCTGCGCAACTGGCACAAGTTTGTTCTACGCAACTGGCACAAGTTTGTTCGACGCAACTGGCACAAGTTTGTTCTACGCAACTGGCACAAGTTTGTTGGACGCAACTGACACAAGTTTGTTCGACGCAACTGGCACAAGTTTGTTCTACGCAACTGGCACAAGTTTGTTGTATGCAACTTGCACTAGTTTGTTCTACGCAACTGGCATAAGTTTGTTTGACGCAACTGGCACAAGTTTGTTCTACGCAACTGGCACAAGTTTGTTCTACGCAACTGGCACAAGTTTGTTGGATGCAACTGGCACAAGTTTCTTCTACGCAACTGGCACAAGTTTGTTGGACGCAACTGGCTCAAGTTTGTTTGACGCAACTGGGACAAGTTTATTCGACGCAACTGGCACAAGTTTGTTCGACGCAACTGGCACAAGTTTGTTCGAAGCAACTGGCACAAGTTTGTTCGATGCAACTGGCACAAGTTTGTTCAACACATCTGGCACAAGATTGTTTGACGCAACTGGCTTAAGTTTGTTTTCACAACTTGTACAAGTTTGTTTGACGCAACTGGCACAAGTTTGTTTGACGGAAATGTCACAAATTTGTTTGGCGCAACTGGCACAAGTTTGTTTGACGCAACTGGCACAAGTTTGTTCGATGCAACTGGCACAAGTTTGTTTGACGCAACTGGCATAAGTTTGTTTGACGCAACTGGCACAAGGTTCCTCTACGCAACTGGCACAATTTTGTTCTACGCAACTGGCACAAGTTTGTGTGACGCAACTGGCACAAGTTTGTTTGACGCAACGGGCACAAGTTTTTTTCGACGCAACTGGCACAAGTTTTCTCGACGCAACTGGCACAAGTTTGTTTAATGTAACTGGCACAAGTTTGTTTGACGCAACTGGCACAAGTATGTTCGACGCAACTGGCACAAGTTTGTTTGACGCAACTGGCACAAGTTTCTTTGACGCAACTGGCACAAGTATGTTCGACGCAACTGGCACAAGTTTGTTTGACACAACTGGCACAAGTTTGTTCTACGCAACTGGCACAAGTTTGTTCTATACAACTGGCACTAGTTTCTTCTATGGAACTGGCATAAGTTTGTTTGACACAACTGGCACAAGTTTGTTCTACGCAAGTGGTACAAGTTTCTTAGACGCAACTGGCACAAGTTTGTTCGACGCAACTGGTACAAGTTTGTTGGACGCAACTGCCACAAGTTTGTTCGACCCAACTGGCAAAAGTTTGTTTGACACAACTGGCACAAGTTTGTTCAACGCAACTGCCACAAGTTTGTTTGACGCAACTGGCACAAGTTTGTTTGACGAAACTGGCACAAGTTTGTTCTACGCAACTGGCACAAGTTTGTTCTACGCAACTGGCACAAGTTTGTTTGACGAAACTGGCACAAGGTTGTTCTACGCAACTGGCACAAGTTTGTTCTACGCAACTGGCACAAGTTTGTTTGACGCAACTGGCACAAGTTTGTTCTACGCAACTGGCACAAGTTTGTTCGACGCAACTGGTACAAGTTTGTTGGACGCAACTGCCACAAGTTTGTTTGAACCAACTGGCAAAAGTTTGTTTGACACAACTGGCACAAGTTTGTTCAACGCAACTGCCACAAGTTTGTTTGACGCAACTGGCACAAGGTTGTTCTACGCAACTGGCACAAGTTTGTTCTACGCAACTGGCACAAGTTTTTTTGACGAAATTGGCACAAGTTTGTTAAACGCAATTGGCACAAGTTTGTTTCACGCAACTGGCACAAGTTTCTTCGACTCAATTGGCACAAGTTTTTTTGACGCAACTTGTACAAGTTTGTTTGACGCAGCTGTCACAAGTTTGTTTGACTCAACTGGCACAAGTTTGTTCGACGCAACTGGCACAAGTATGTTCGACGCAACTGGCACAAGTTTGTTTGACGTAACTGGCACAAGTTTCTTTGACGCAACTGGCACAAGTTTGTTCGACGCAACTGGCACAAGTTTGTTCTACTCAACTGGCACAAGTTTGTTCTATGCAACTGGCACTAGTTTGTTCTATGCAACTGGCATAAGTTTGTTTGACGCAACTGGTACAAGTTTGTTTGACGCAACTGGTACAAGTTTGTTGGACGCAACTGGCACAAGTTTGTTCGAACCAACTGGCAAAAGTTTGTTTGACACAACAGGCACAAGTTTATTCGACGCAACTGGCACAAGTTTGTTTGACAGAACTGTCACAAGTTTGTTTGACGCAACTGGCACAAGGTTGTTCTACGCAACTGGGACAAGTTTGTTCTACGCAACTGGCACAAGTTTGTTTGACGCAACTGGCACAAGTTTGTTCTACGCAACTGGCACAAGTTTGTTCGATGCAACTGGCACAAGTTTGTTCGCCGCAACTGGCACAAGTTTGTTTGACGCAACTGGCAAAAGTTTGTTAGACGCAATTGGCACAAGTTTGTTCGACGCAACTGGCACAAGTTTCTTCTACACAACTGGCACAAGTTTGTTCTACGCAACTGGCACAAGTTTGTTCTGCGCAACTGGCACAAGTTTGTTCTATGCAACTGCACAAGTTTCTTCTACGCAACTGGCACAAGTTTGTTCTGCTCAACTGGCACAAGTTTATTCTACGCATCTGGCACAAGTTTGTTCTATGCAACTGGCACAAGTTTGTTTGGAGCAACTGGCACAAGTTTGTTCTACCCAACTGACACAAGTTTGTTCGACGCAACTGGCACAAGTTTGTTCTATGCAACTGACATAAGTTTGTTTGATGCAAGAGGCACAAGTTTGTTTGATGCAATTGGCACAAGTTTGTTCTAAGCAACCAGCGCAGTTTCTTTGACGCAACTGGCACAAGTTTGTTTGAAGCAACTGGCAGAAGTTTGTTCAACGCAACTGGCACAAGTTTGTTTGATGCAACTGGCGCAAGTTTGGTCGACGCAACTGGCAGAAGTTTGTTCGATGCAACTGGCACGAGTTTGTTCGATGCAACTGGCACAAGTTTGTTTAACACAACTGGCACAAGTTTGTTCGACGCAACTGGCACAAGTTTGTATGACGCAAATGGCACAAGTTTGTTTGATGCAACTGGCACAAGCTTGTTTGACGCAACTGGCACAAGTTTGTTTGACGCAACTGGCACAAGTTTGTTTGACGCAACTGGCACAATGATGTTCTACGCAACTGAGACATGTTTGTTATACGCAACTGGCACAAGTTTGTTTGATGCAACTGGCACAAGTTCTTTTGATGCAACTAGCAGAAGTTTGTTTGACGCAACTGGCACAAGTTTGTTAGACGCAACTGGCACAAGTTTGTTCTAGGTAACTGGCACAAGTTTTTTCGACTCAATTGGCACAAGTTTGTTTGACGCAACTGGCACAAGTTTGTTTGACGCAACAGGCACAAGTTTGTTTGACGCAACTGGCACAAGTTTGTTTGACGCAACTGGCAAAAGTTTATTTGACGCAACTGGCACAAGTTTTCTCGACGCAACTGGCACAAGTTTGTTCGCCGTAACTGGCACAAGTTTGTTCGACGCAACTGGCACAAGTTTGTTTGACACAAATGGCAAAAGTTTTTTTTATGCAACTGGCACAAGTTTTTTCGACGCAACTGGCACAAGTTTGTTCGCCGTAACTGGCACAAGTTTGTTCGACACCACTGGCACAAGTTTGTTCGAAGCAACTGGCACAAGTTTGTTTGACGCAACTGGCACAAGTTTGTTCTATGCAACTGGCACAAGTTTGTTCTACGCAACTGGCACAAGTTTGTTCTATGCAACTGACACAAGTTTGTTCTACGCAACTGGCACAAGTTTGTTGTATGCAACTGGCACTAGTTTGTTCTACGCAACTGGCATAAGTTTGTTTGACGTAAATGGCACAAGTTTGTTCTACGCAACTGGCACAAGTTTGTTGGACGCAACTGGCACAAGTTTGTTCTACGCAACTGGCACAAGGTTGTTGGACGTAACTGGCACAAGTTTGTTCGACGCAACTGGCACAAGTTTGTTTGACGCAACTGGCACAAGTTTGTTCGACGCAACTGGCACAAGTTTGTTCGATGCAACTGGCACAAGTTTGTTTGACGAAACTGGCACAAGTTTGTTCGACGTAACTGGCACAAGTTTGTTCAACACATCTGGCACAAGTTTGTTTTCGCATCTTGTAGAAGTTTGTTTTCGCAACTGGCACAAGTTTGTTTGACGCAACTGGCACAAGTTTGTTTGGCGCAACTGGCACAAGTTTGTTTGGCGCAACTGGCACAAGTTTGTTTGAGGCAAATGGCACAAGTTTATTTGACGCAACTGGCACAAGTTTGTTTGACGCAACTGGCACAAGTTTGTTTGACGCAACTGGCACAAGTTTGTTCTACGCAACTGGCACAAGTTTGTTCTATGCAACTGGCACAAGTTTGTTTGACGCAACTGGCACAAGTTTGTTCCGAGCAACTGGCACAAGTTTGTTCTACGCAACACTTACTAGTTTGTTGTACAGAACTGGCACAAGTTTGTTTAATACAACTGGCACAAGTTTGTTCTACGCAAATTGCAAAAGTTTGTTCTACGCAACTGGCACAAGTTTGCTCGACGCAACTGGCACAAGTTTGTTCGACAGAACTGGCACAAGTTTGTTTGACGCAACTGGCACAAGTTTGTTTGACGCAACTGGCACAAGTTTGTTCTACGCAACACTTACTAGTTTGTTGTACAGAACTGGCACAAGTTTGTTTAATACAACTGGCACAAGTTTGTTCTACGCAAATTGCAAAAGTTTGTTCTACGCAACTGGCACAAGTTTGCTCGACGCAACAGGCACAAGTTTGTTCGACAGAACTGGCACAAGTTTGTTTGACGCAACTGGCACAAGTTTGTTTGACGCAACTGGCACAAGTTTGTTCTACGCAACTGGCACAATTTTTTTCTATGCAACTGGCACAAGTTTGTTCTGCGCAACTGGCAAAAGTTTATTCTACGCATCTGGCACAAGTTTGTTCTATCCAACTGGCACTAGTTTGTTCTATGCAACTGGCACAAGTTTGTTCTACCCAACTGACACAAGTTTGTTTGACGCAACTGGCACAAGTTTGTTCTACGCAACTGACACAAGTTTGTTTGATGCAACTGGCACAAGTTTGTTCTATGCAACCAGCACAATTTGTTTGACGCAACTGGCACAGGTTTGTTTGAAGCAACTGGCAGAAGTTTGCTCAACGCAACTGGCACAAGTTTGTTTGATGCTACTGGCGCAAGTTTGTTCAGCGCAACTGGCACAAGTTTGTTCGATACAACTGGCACAAGTTTGTTCAATGCAACTGGCACAAGTTTCTTTAACACAACTGGCACAAGTTTGTTCGACCCAATTGGCACAAGTTTGTTTGACACAACTGGCAAAAGTTTGTTTGACGCAACTGGCACAAGCTTGTTTGACGCAACTGGCACAAGTTTGTTTGACGCAATTGGCACAAGTTTGTTTGACAAAACTGGCAGAAGTTTGTTCAACGCAACTGGCACAAGTTTGTTTGACGCAACTGGCGCAAGTTTGTTCGACGCAACTAGCACAAGTTTGTTCGATGCAACTGGCACAAGTTTGTACTACGCAACTGGCACAAGTTTGTTCTATGCAACTGGCACTAGTTTGTTCTATGCAACTGGCATAAGTTTGTTTGACACAACTGGCACAAGTTTGTTCTACGCAACTGGTACAAGTTTGTTGGACGCAACTGGCACAAGTTTGTTCGAACCAACTGGCAAAAGTTTGTTTGACACAACTGGCACAAGTTTGTTCGACGCAACTGGCACAAGTTTGTTTGACGCAACTGGCTCAAGTTTGTTTGACGCAACTGGCACAAGGTTGTTCTACGCAACTGGCACAAGTTTGTTCTACGCAACTGGCACAAGGTTGTTTGACGCAACTGGCACAAGTTTGTTCTACGCAACTGGCACAAGTTTGTTTGATGCAACTGGCACAAGTCTGTTCGCCGCAACTGGCCCAAGTTTGTTTGACGCAACTGGCACAAGTTTGTTAGATGCAATTGGCACAAGTTTGTTCGACGCAACTGGCACAAGTTTCTTCGACTCAATTGGCACAAGTTTGTTTGACACAACTTGTACAAGTTTGTTTGACTCAACTGACACAAGTTTGTTTGACGCAACTGGCACAAGTTTATTTGACGCAACTGGCACAACTTTTCTCGACGCAACTGGCACAAGTATGTTCTATACAACTGGCACAAGTTTGTTCTATGCAACTTGCACAAGTTTGTTCTACTCAACTGGCACAAATTTGTTCTACGCAACTGGCACAAGTTTGTTCTACGCAACTGGCACAAGTTTGTTCGACGCAACTGGCACAAGTTTGTTCTACGCATCTGGCACAAGTTTGTTCTATGCAACTGGCACAAGTTTGTTCTACGCAAATGGCACAAGTTTGTTCTACGCAACTGGCACAAGTTTGTTCTGTGCAACTGGCACTAGTCTATTCTACGCAACTGGCACAAGTTTGTTTGACGCAACTGGCACAAGTTTGTTCTACCCAACTAACACAAGTTTGTTCGACGCAACTGGCACAAGTTTGTTCTACGCAACTGACACAAGTTTGTTTGATGCAAGAGGCACAAGTTTGTTTGATGCAACTGGCACAAGTTTGTTCTATGCAACCAGCATAGTTTGTTTGATGCAACTGACACAAGTTTGTTCGACGCAACTGGCATAAGTTTGTTTGACGCAACTGACACAAGTTTGTTTGACACAACTGGCAGAAGTTTGTTCAACGCAACTGGCACAAGTTTGTTTGACGCAACTGGCGGAAGTTTGTTCGACGCAACTGGCACAAGTTTGTTCGACGCAACTGGCACAAGTTTGTTCGATGCAACTGACACAAGTTTGTTTAACGCAACTTGCACAAGTTTGTTCGACCCAACTGGCACAAGTTTGTTTGACGCAACTGGCACAAGTTTGTTTGACGCAACTGGCACAAGTTTGTTTGACACAACTGGCACAACTTTGTTTGACGCAACTGGCACAAGGTTGTTCTACAAAACTGGCACAAGTTTGTTCTATGCAACTGGCACAAGTTTGTTTGATGCAACTGGCACAAGTTTGTTTGATGCAACTGGCAGAAGTTTGTTTGACGTAATTGGCACAAGTTTGTTCGGCGCAACTGGCCCAAGTTTGTTTGACGCATCTGGCACAAGTTTGTTAGACACAACTAGCACAAGTTCGTTCGACGTAACTGGCACAAGTTTTTTCGGCTCAATTAGCACAAGTTTGTTTGACGCAACTGGCACAAGTTTGTTTGATGCAAGTTTCACAAGTTTATTCTACCCAACTGACACAAGTTTATTTGACGCAACTGGCACAAGTTTTCTCGACGCAACTGGCTCAAGTTTGTTCGCCGTAACTGGCGCAGGTTTGTTCGATGCAAATGGCACAAGTTTGTTTGACGCAACTGGCACAAGTTTGTTCGAAGCAACTGGCACAAGTTTGTTTGACTCAACTGGCACTAATTTGTTCTATGCAACTGGCACAAGTTTGTTCTACGCAACTGGCACAAGTTTGTTCTACGCAACAGGCACAAGTTTGTTCTACGCAACTGGCACAAGTTTGTTCTACGCAACTGGCACAAGTTTGTTTGATGCAACTGGCACAAGTTTCTTCTACGCAACTAGCACAAGTTTGCTGGACGCAACTGGCTCAAGTTTGTTTGACGCAACTGGCACAAGTTTATTCGACGCAACTGACACAAGTTTGTTCGACGCAACTGGCACAAGTTTGTTCGACGTAACTGGCACAAGTTTGTTTAATGTAACTGGCACAAGTTTGTTCGATGCAACTGGCACAAGTATGTTCGACGCAACTGGCACAAGTTTGTTTGACGCAACTGGCACAAGTTTGTTCGACGCAACTGGCACAAGTCTGTTTGACGCAACTGGCACAAGTTTGTTCTACGCAACTGGCACAAGTTTGTTCTATACAACTGGCACTAGTTTGTTCTATGCAACTGGCATAAGTTTGTTTGGCACAACTGGCACAAGTTTGTTCTACGCAACCAGTACAAGTTTGTTCGACGCAACTGGCAGAAGTTTGTTCGACGCAACTGGTACAAGTTTGTTGGACGCAACTGCCACAAGTTTGTTCGAACCAACTGGCAAAAGTTTGTTTGACACAACTGGCACAAGTTTGTTCAACGCAACTGGCACAAGTTTGTTTGACGCAACTGGCACAAGTTTGTTTGACGCAACTGGCACAAGGTTGTTCTACGCAACTGGCACAAGTTTGTTCTACGCAACTGGCACAAGTTTGTTTGACGCAACTGGCACAAGTTTGTTCTAAGCAACTGGCAGAAGTTTGTTCGATGCAACTGGCACAAGTTTGTTCGCCGCAACTGGCCCAAGTTTGTTTGACGCAATTGGCACAAGTTTGTTAAACGCAATTGGCACAAGTTTGTTCGACGCAACTGGCACAAGTTTCTTCGACTCAATTAGCACAAGTTTGTTTGACGCAACTTGTACAAGTTTGTTTGACGCAACTGTCACAAGTTTGTTTGACTCAACTGGCACAAGTTTGTTTGACGCAACTGGCACAAGTTTATTTGACGCAACTGGCACAACTTTTCTCAACGCAACTGGCACAAGTATGTTCTATACAACTGGCACAAGTTTGTTCTACGCAACTTGCACAAGTTTGTTCTATGCAACTGGCACAAGTTTGTTCTACGCAACTGGCACAAGTTTGTTCTACGCAACTGGCACAAGTTTGTTCTGCGCAACTGGCACAAGTTTATTCTACACATCTGGCACAAGTTTGTTCTATCCAACTGGCACTCTTTTGTTCTACGCAACTGGCACAAGTTTGTTTGACCCAACTGGCACAAGTTTGTTCTACCCAACTGACACAAGTTTGTTCGACGCCATTGGCACAAGTTTGTTCTACGCAACTGACACAAGTTTGTTTGATGCAAGAGGCACAAGTTTGTTTGATGCAACTGGCACAAGTTTGTTCTATGCAACCAGCACAGTTTATTCCACACATCTGGCACAAGTTTGTTCGATGCAACTGGCACAGGTTTGTTCGATGCAACTGGCACAAGTTAGTTTAACACAACCGGCACAAGTTTGTTCGACCCAACAGGCACAAGTTTGTTTGACGCAACTGGCACAAGTTTGTTTGACGCAACTGGCACAAGCTTGTTTGATGCAACTGGCACAAGTTTGTTCGATGCAACTGGCACAAGTTTGTTTGACACAACTGGCACAAGTTTGTTCTACGCAACTGGCACAAGTTTGTTCTATGCAACTGGCACTAGTTTGTTCTACTCAACTGTCATAAGTTTGTTCGATGCAACTGGCACAAGTTTGTTCGACGAAACGGCACAAGTTTGTTAGACGCAACTGGCACAAGTTTGTTTGACGCAACTGGCACAAGTTTGTTTGACGCAACTGGCACAAGTTTGTTTGACTCAACTGGCACAAGTTTGTACGACGCAACTGGCACAAGTTTGTTCGACGCAACTGATACAAGTTTGTTTAACGCAACTGGCACAAGTTTGTTCGACCCAACTGGCACAAGTTTGTGAGACACAACTGGCACAAGTTTGTTCGACGCAACTGGCACAAGTTTGTTTGACGCAACTGGCACACGTTTGTTTGACGCAACTGGCACAAGGTTGTTCGATGCAACTGGCACAAGTTTGTTCTATTTAACTGGCACAAGTTTGTTTGATGCAACTGACACAAGTTTGTTCTACGCAACTGGCACAAGTTTGTTCGATGCCACTGGCACAAGTTTGTTCGACGCAACTGGCCCAAGTTTGTTTGACACAACTGGCACAAGTTTGTTAGACGCAACTGGCACAAGTTTGTTTGACGCAACTGGCACAAGTTTGTTCAACTCAATTGGCACAAGTTTGTTTGACGCAACTGGAACAAGTTTATTTGAAGCAACTGGCACAAGTTTGTTTGACGCAACAGGCACAAGTTTATTTGACGCAAGTGGCACAATTTTTCTCGACGAAACTGGCACAAGTTTGTTCGCCGTCACTGGCACAAGTTTGTTCGACGCAACTGGCACAAGTTTGTTCGACGCAACTGGCACAAGTTTGTTCTCAACAACTGGCACAAGTTTGTTCTATGCAACTGGCACAAGTTTGTTCTACGCAACTGGCACAAGTTTGTTCTATGCAACTGGCACAAGTTTGTTTATGCAACTGGCACAAGTTTGTTCTACGCATCTGGCACAAGTTTGTTCTATCAAACTGGCACTAGTTTGTTCTACGCAACTGGCACAATTTTGTTTGATGCAAGTATCACAAGTTTATTCTACCCAACTGACACAAGTTTGTTCGACGCAACTGGCACAAGTTTGTTCTACGCAACTGACACAAATTTGTTTGAAACAACAGGCAGAAGTTTGTTCAACGCAACTGGCAGAAGTTTGTTCGAAGCAACTGGCACAAGTTTGTTCGAAGCAGCTGGCACAAGTTTGTTTGATGCAACTGGCCCAAGTTTGTTTGATGCAACTGGCACAAGTTTGTTTGACGCAATTGGCACAAGTTTGTTCGTCGCAACTGGCCCAAGTTTGTTTGACGCAACTGGCACAAGTTTTCTCGACGCAACTGGCACAAGTTTGTTCTCCGTAACTGGCACAAGTTTGTTCTATGCAACTAGCACAAGTTTATTTGACGCAACTGGCACAAGTTTTCTGGACGCAACTGGCACAAGTTTGTTCGCCGTAACTGGCATAAGTTTGTTCGACGCCACTGGCTCAAGTTTGTTCTACGCAACTGGCACAAGTTTGTTTGACGCAACTGGCACAAGTTTGTTTTAAGCAACTGGCACAAGTTTGTTCTACGCAACTGGCACAAGTTTGTTCTATGCAACTGGAACTAGTTTGTTCTACGCAACTGGCATAAGTTTGTTTGACGCAACTGGCACAAGTTTGTTCTACGCAACTGGCACAAGTTTGTTCGATGCAACTGGCACAAGTTTGTTCTGCGCAACTGGCACAAGTTTGTTGGACGCAACTGACACAAGTTTGTTCGACGCAACTGGCACAAGTTTGTTCTACGCAACTGGCACAAGTTTGTTGTATGCAACTTGCACTAGTTTGTTCTACGCAACTGGCATAAGTTTGTTTGACGCAACTGGCACAAGTTTGTTCTATGCAACTGGCACAAGTTTTTTGGATGCAACTGGCACAAGTTTCTTCTACGCAACTGGCACAAGTTTGTTGGACGCAACTGGCTCAAGTTTGTTTGACGCAACTGGCACAAGTTTATTCGACGCAACTGGCACAAGTTTGTTCGACGCAACTGGCACATCTTTGTTCGACGCAACTGGCACAAGTTTGTTCGAAGCAACTGGCACAAGTTTGTTCGATGCAACTGGCACAAGTTTGTTCAACACATCTGGCACAAGATTGTTTGACGCAACTGGCTTAAGTTCGTTTTCACAACTTGTACAAGTTTGTTTGACGCAACTGGCACAAGTTTGTTTGACGGAAATGTCACAAATTTGTTTGGCGCAACTGGCACAAGTTTGTTTGACGCAACTGGCACAAGTTTGTTCGATGCAACTGGCACAAGTTTGTTTGACGCAACTGGCATAAGTTTGTTTGACGCAACTGGCACAAGCTTCTTCTACGCAACTGGCACAATTTTGTTCTACGCAACTGGCACAAGTTTGTTTGATGCAACTGTCACAAGTTTGTTCTACGCAACTGGCACAAGTTTGTTCGATGCAACTGGCACAAGTTTGTTTGACGCAACTGGCACAAGTTTGTTAGACGCAACTGGCACAAGTTTGTTCGACATAACAGGCACAATTTTTTTCGAGTCAATTGGCACAAGTTTGTTTGACGCAAGTGGCACAAGTTTGTTTGACGCAACTGGCACAAGTTTGTGTGACGCAACTGGCACAAGTTTGTTTGACGCAACTGGCACAAGTTTTTTTCGACGCAACTGGCACAAGTTTTCTCGACGCAACTGGCACAAGTTTGTTTAATGTAACTGGCACAAGTTTGTTCGACGCAACTGGCACAAGTATGTTCGACGCAACTGGCACAAGTTTGTTTGACGCAACTGGCACAAGTTTCTTTGACGCAACTGGCACAAGTTTGTTCGACGCAACTGGCACAAGTTTGTTTGACGCAACTGGCACAAGTTTGTTCTACGCAACTGGCACAAGTTTGTTCTATACAACTGGCACTAGTTTGTTCTATGCAACTGGCATAAGTTTGTTTCAAACAACTGGCACAAGTTTGTTCTACACAACTGGTACAAGTTTGTTCGACGCAACTGGCACAAGTTTGTTCGACGCAACTGGTACAAGTTTGTTGGACGCAACTGCCACAAGTTTGTTCGAACCAACTGGCAAAAGTTTGTTTGACACAACTGGCACAAGTTTGTTCAACGCAACTGGCACAAGTTTGTTTGACACAACTGGCACAAGTTTGTTTGACGCAACTGGCACAAGGTTGTTCTACGCAACTGGCACAAGTTTGTTCTACGCAACTGGCACAAGTTTGTTTGACGCAATTGGCACAAGTTTGTTCTACGCAACTGACACAAGTTTGTTCGACGCAACTGGTACAAGTTTCTTGGACGCAACTGCCACAAGTTTGTTCGAACCAACTGGCAAAAGTTTGTTTGACGCAACTGGCACAAGTTTGTTCAACGCAACTGCCACAAGTTTGTTTGACGCAACTGGCACAAGTTTGTTTCACGCAACTGGCACAAGGTTGTTCTACGCAACTGGCACAAGTTTGTTCTACGCAACTGGCACAAGTTTCTTTGACGCAATTGGCACAAGTTTGTTAAACGCAATTGGCACAAGTTTGTTCGACGCAACTGGCACAAGTTTCTTCGACCCAATTGGCACAAGTTTGTTTGACGCAACTTGTACAAGTTTGTTTGACGCAACTGTCACAAGTTTGTTTGACTCAACTGGCACAAGTTTGTTCGACGCAACTGGCACAAGTATGGTCGACGCAACTGGCACAAGTTTGTTTGACGTAACTGGCACAAGTTTCTTTGACGCAACTGGCACAAGTTTGTTCGACGCAACTGGCACAAGTTTGTTCTACTCAACTGGCACAAGTTTGTTCTATGCAACTGGCACTAGTTTGTTCTATGCAACTGGCATAAGTTTGTTTGATGCAACTGGCACAAGTTTGTTCTACGCAACTGGTACAAGTTTGTTCGACGCAACTGGCACAAGTTTGTTCGACACAACTGGTACAAGTTTGTTGGACGCAACTGGCACAAGTTTGTTCGAACCAATTGGCAAAAGTTTGTTTGACACAACTGGCACAAGTTTATCCGACGCAACTGGCACAAATTTGTTTGACGCAACTGTCACAAGTTTGTTTGACGCAACTGGCACAAGTTGTTTGACGCAACTGGCACAAGTTTGTTTGACGCAACTGGCACAATGATGTTCTACGCAACTGAAACATGTTTGTTATACGCAACTGGCACAAGTTTGTTTGATGCAACTGGCACAAGTTTTTTTGATGCAACTAGCAGAAGTTTGTTTGACGCAACTGGCACAAGTTTGTTCGACGCAACTGGCCCAAGTTTGTTTGACGCAACTGGCACAAGTTTGTTAGACGCAACTGGCACAAGTTTGTTCGAGGTAACTGGCACAAGTTTTTTTGACTCAATTGGCACAAGTTTGTTTGACGCAACTGGCACAAGTTTGTTTGACGCAACTGGCACAAGTTTGTTTGACGCAACTGGCACAAGTTTGTTTGACGCAACTGGCAAAAGTTTATTTGACGCAACTGGCACAAGTTTTCTCGACGCAACTGGCACAAGTTTGTTCGCCGTAACTGGCACAAGTTTGTTCGACGCAACTGGCACAAGTTTGTTTGACACAAATGGCAAAAGTTTTTTTTATGCAACTGGCAGAAGTTTTTTCGACGCAACTGGCACAAGTTTGTTCGCCGTAACTGGCACAAGTTTGTTCGACACCACTGGCACAAGTTTGTTCGAAGCAACTGGCACAAGTTTGTTTGGCGCAACTGGCACAAGTTTGTTCTATGCAACTGGCACAAGTTTGTTCTACGCAACTGGCACAAGTTTGTTCTATGCAACTGACACAAGTTTGTTCTACGCAACTGGCACAAGTTTGTTGTATGCAACTGGCACTAGTTTGTTCTACGCAACTGGCATAAGTTTGTTTGACGTAACTGGCACAAGTTTATTCTACGCAACTGGCACAAGTTTGTTGGACGCAACTGGCACAAGTTTGTTCTACGCAACTGGCACAAGTTTGTTGGACGCAACTGGCACAAGTTTGTTCGACGCAACTGGCACAAGTTTGTTCGACGCAACTGGCACAAGTTTGTTTGACGCAACTGGCACAAGTTTGTTCGACGCAACTGGCACAAGTTTGTTCGATGCAACTGGCACAAGTTTGTTTGACGAAACTGGCACAAGTTTGTTCGACGTAACTGGCATAAGTTTGTTCAACACATCTGGCACAAGTTTGTTTGATGCAACTGGCACAAGTTTGTTTTTGCATCTTGTAGAAGTTTGTTTGACGCAACTGGCACAAGTTTGTTTGACGTAACTGGCACAAGTTTGTTTGGCGCAACTGGCACAAGTTTGTTTGGCGCAACTGGCACAAGTTTGTTTGACGCAACTGGCACAAGTTTATTTGACGCAACTGGCACAAGTTTGTTTGACGCAACTGGCACAAGTTTGTTTGACGCAACTGGCACAAGTTTGTTCTACGCAACTGGCACAAGTTTGTTCTATGCAACTGGCACAAGTTTGTTTGACGCAACTAGCACAAGTTTGTTCCGAGCAACTGGCACAAGTTTGTTCAACGCAACTGGCACAAGTTTTTTCTACGCAACACTTACTAGTTTGTTGTACAGAACTGGCACAAGTTTGTTTAATACAACTGGCACAAGTTTGTTCTACGCAAATTGCAAAAGTTTGTTCTACGCAACTGGCACAAGTTTGCTCGACACAACTGGCACAAGTTTGTTCGACAGAACTGGCACAAGTTTGTTTGACGCAACTGGCACAAGTTTGTTTGACGCAACTGGCACAAGTTTGTTCTACGCAACTGGCACAATTTTTTTCTATGCAACTGGCACAAGTTTGTTCTGCGCAACTGGCAAAAGTTTATTCTACGCATCTGGCACAAGTTTGTTCTATCCAACTGGCACTAGTTTGTTCTACGCAACTGGCACAAGTTTGTTCTACCCAACTGACACAAGTTTGTTCGACGCAACTGGCAAAAGTTTGTTCTACGCAACTGACACAAGTTTGTTTGATGCAAGAGGCACAAGTTTGTTTGATGCAACTGGCACAAGTTTGTTCTATGCAACCAGCACAATTTGTTTGACGCAACTGGCACAGGTTTGTTTGAAGCAACTGGCAGAAGTTTGCTCAACGCAACTGGCACAAGTTTGTTTGATGCTACTGGCGCAAGTTTGTTCAACGCAACTGGCACAAATTTGTTCGATGCAACTGGCACAAGTTTGTTCAATGCAACTGGCACAAGTTTCTTTAACACAACTGGCAAAAGTTTGTTTGACACAACTGGGACAAGTTTGTTTGACGCAACTGGCACAAGCTTGTTTGACGCAACTGGCACAAGTTTGTTTGACGCAATTGGCACAAGTTTGTTTGACAAAACTGGCAGAAGTTTGTTCAACGCAACTGGCACAAGTTTGTTTGACGCAACTGGCGCAAGTTTGTTCGACGCAACTGGCACAAGTTTGTTCGACGCAACTAGCAAAAGTTTGTTCGATGCAACTGGCACAAGTTTGTTCAACGCAACTGGCATAAGTTTGTTCTATGCAACTGGCACTAGTTTGTTCTAGGCAACTGGCATAAGTTTGTTTGACACAACTGGCTCAAGTTTGTTCTACGCAACTGGTACAAGTTTGTTGGACGCAACTGGCACAAGTTTGTTCGAACCAACTGGCAAAAGTTTGTTTGACACAACTGGCACAAGTTTGTTCGACGCAACTGGCACAAGTTTGTTTGACGCAACTGGCTCAAGTTTGTTTGACGCAACTGGCACAAGGTTGTTCTACGCAACTGGCACAAGTTTGTTCTACGCAACTGGCACAAGTTTGTTTGACGCAACTGGCACAAGTTTGTTCTACGCAACTGGCACAAGGTTGTTTGATGCAACTGGCACAAGTTTGTTCGCCGCAACTGGCCCAAGTTTGTTTGACGCAACTGGCACAAGTTTGTTAGATGCAATTGGCACAAGTTTGTTCGACGCAATTGGCACAAGTTTCTTCGACTCAATTGGCACAAGTTTGTTTGACGCAACTTGTACAAGTTTGTTTGACTCAACTGACACAAGTTTGTTTGACGCAACTGGCACAAGTTTATTTGACGCAACTGGCACAACTTTTCTCGACGCAACTGGCACATGTATGTTCTATACAACTGGCACAAGTTTGTTCTATGCAACTTGCACAAGTTTGTTCTAATCAACTGGCAGAAATTTGTTCTACGCAACTGGCACAAGTTTGTTCTACGCAACTGGCACAAGTTTGTTCTACGCAACTGGCACAAGTTTGTTCTACGCATCTGGCACAAGTTTGTTCTATGCAACTGGCACAAGTTTGTTCTACGCAAATGGCACAAGTTTGTTCTACGCAACTGGCACAAGTTTGTTCTGTGCAACTGGCACAAGTTTATTCTACGCATCTGTCACAAGTTTGTTCTATCCAACTGGCACTAGTCTATACTACGCAACTGGCACAAGTTGTTTGACGCAACTGGCACAAGTTTGTTCTACCCAACTGACACAAGTTTGTTCAACGCAACTGGCACAAGTTTGTTCTACGCAACTGACACAAGTTTGTTTGATGCAAGAGGCACAAGTTTGTTTGATGCAACCGGCACAAGTTTGTTCTATGCAACCAGCACAGTTTGTTTGATGCAACTGACACAAGTTTGTTCGACGCAACTGGCATAAGTTTGTTTGACGCCACTGACACAAGTTTGTTTGACACAACTGGCAGAAGTTTGTTCAACGCAACTGGCACAAGTTTGTTTGACGCAACTGGCGGAAGTTTGTTCGATGCAACTGGCACAAGTTTGTTCGACGCAACTGGCACAAGTTTGTTCGATGCAACTGACACAAGTTTGTTTAACGCAACTTGCACAAGTTTGTTCGACCCAACTGGCACAAGTTTGTTTGACGCAACTGGCACAAGTTTGATTGACGCAACTGGCACAAGTTTGTTTGACACAACTGGCACAACTTTGTTTGACGCAACTGGCACAAGGTTGTTCTACGAAACTGGCACAAGTTTGTTCTATGCAACTGGCACAAGTTTGTTTGATGCAACTGGCACAAGTTTGTTTGATGCAACTGGCAGAAGTTTGTTTGACGTAATTGGCACAAGTTTGTTCGGCGCAACTGGCCCAAGTTTGTTTGACGCATCTGGCACAAGTTTGTTAGACACAACTAGCACAAGTTCGTTCGACGTAACTGGCACAAGTTTTTTCGGCTCAATTGGCACAAGTTTGTTTGACGCAACTGGCACAAGTTTGTTTGATGCAAGTATCACAAGTTTATTCTACCCAACTGACACAAGTTTATTTGACGCAACTGGCACAAGTTTTCTCGACGCAACTGGCACAAGTTTGTTCGCCGTAACTGGCACAGGTTTGTTCGATGCAACTGGCACAAGTTTGTTTGACGCAACTGGCACAAGTTTGTTCGAAGCAACTGGCACAAGTTTGTTTGACTCAACTGGCACTAATTTGTTCTATGCAACTGGCACAAGTTTGTTCTACGCAACTGACACAAGTTTGTTCTACGCAACAGGCACAAGTTTGTTCTACGCAACGGGCACAAGTTTGTTGTATGCAACTTGCACTAGTTTGTTCTACGCAACTGGCACAAGTTTGTTCTACGCAACTGGCACAAGTTTGTTTGATGCAACTGGCACAAGTTTCTTCTACGCAACTAGCACAAGTTTGTTGGACGCAACTGGCTCAAGTTTGTTTGACGCAACTGGCACAAGTTTATTCGACGCAACTGACACAAGTTTGTTCGACGCAACTGGCACAAGTTTGTTCGACGCAACTGGCACAAGTTTGTTTAATGTAACTGGCACAAGTTTGTTAGATGCAACTGGCTCAAGTATGTTCGACGCAACTGGCACAAGTTTGTTTGACACAACTGGCACAAGTATGTTCGACGCAACGGGCACAAGTCTGTTTGACGCAACTGGCACAAGTTTGTTCTACGCAACTGGCACAAGTTTGTTCTATACAACTGGCACTAGTTTGTTCTATGCAACTGGCATAAGTTTGTTTGACACAACTGGCACAAGTTTGTTCTACGCAACTGGTACAAGTTTGTTCGACGCAACTGGCAGAAGTTTGTTCGACGGAACTGGTACAAGTTTGTTGGACGCAACTGCCACAAGTTTGTTCGAACCAACTGGCAAAAGTTTGTTTGACACAACTGGCACAAGTTTGTTCAACGCAACTGGCACAAGTTTGTTTGACGCAACTGGCACAAGTTTGTTTGACGCAACCGGCACAAGGTTGTTCTACGCAACTGGCACAAGTTTGTTCTACGCAACTGGCAGAAGTTTGTTTGACGCAACTGGCACAAGTTTGTTCTAAGCAACTGGCACAAGTTTGTTCGATGCAACTGGCGCAAGTTTGTTCACCGCAACTGGCCCAAGTTTGTTTGACGCAATTGGCACAAGTTTGTTAAACGCAATTGGCACAAGTTTATTTGACGCAACTGGCACAAGTTTCTTCGACTCAATTGGCACAAGTTTGTTTGACGCAACTTGTACAAGTTTGTTTGACGCAACTGTCACAAGTTTGTTTGACTCAACTGGCACAAGTTTGTTTGACGCAACTGGCACAAGTTTATTTGACGCAACTGGCACAACTTTTCTCAACGCAACTGGCACAAGTATGTTCTATACAACTGGCACAGGTTTGTTCTACGCAACTTGCACAAGTTTGTTCTACGCAACTGGCACAAGTTTGTTCTACGCAACTGGCACAAGTTTGTTCTACGCAACTGGCACAAGTTTGTTCTACGCAACTGGCACAAGTTTGTTCTACGCATCTGGCACAAGTTTGTTCTATGCAACTGGCACAAGTTTGTTCTACGCAACTGGCACAAGTTTGTTCTACGCAACTGGCACAAGTTTGTTCTGCGCAACTGGCACAAGTTTATTCTACACATCTGGCACAAGTTTGTTCTATCCAACTGGCACTAGTTTGTTCTACGCAACTGGCACAAGTTTGTTTGACCCAACTGGCACAAGTTTGTTCTACCCAACTGACACAAGTTTGTTCGACGCCATTGGCACAAGTTTGTTCTACGCAACTGACACAAGTTTGTTTGATGCAAGAGGCACAAGTTGTTTGATGCAACTGGCACAAGTTTGTTCTATGCAACCTGCACAGTTTATTCTACACATCTGGCACAAGTTTGTTCGATGCAACTGGCACAATTTTGTTCGATGCAACTGGCACAAGTTAGTTTAACACAACCGGCACAAGTTTGTTCGACCCAACTGGCACAAGTTTGTTTGACGCAACTGGCACAAGTTTGTTTGACGCAACTGGCACAAGCTTGTTTGACGCAACTGGCACAAGTTTGTTCGATGCAACTGGCACAAGTTTGTTTGACACAACTGGCACAAGTTTGTTCTACGCACCTGGCACAAGTTTGTTCTATGCAACTGGCACTAGTTTGTTCTACTCAACTGGCATAAGTTTGTTCGACGCAACTGGCACAAGTTTGTTCGACGCAACGGCACAAGTTTGTTAGACGCAACTGGCACAAGTTTGTTTGACGCAACTGGCACAAGTTTGTTTGACGCAACTGGCACAAGTTTCTTTGACTCAACTGGCACAAGTTTGTTCGACGCAACTGGCACAAGTTTGTTCGACGCAACTGATACAAGTTTGTTTAACGCAACTGGCACAAGTTTGTTCTACGCAACTGGCACAAGTTTGTTCGATGCAACTGGCACAAGTTTGTTTGACACAACTGGCACAAGTTTGTTCTACGCACCTGGCACAAGTTTGTTCTATGCAACTGGCACTAGTTTGTTCTACTCAACTGGCATAAGTTTGTTCGACGCAACTGGCACAAGTTTGTTCGACCCAACTGGCACAATTTTGTGAGACACAACTGGCACAAGTTTGTTCGACGCAACTGGCACAAGTTTGTTTGACGCAACTGGCACAAGTTTGTTTGACGCAACTGGCACAAGGTTGTTCGATGCAACTGGCACAAGTTTGTTCTATTTAACTGGCACAAGTTTGTTTGATGCAACAGACACAAGTTTGTTCTACGCAACTGGCACAAGTTTGTTCGATGCCACTGGCACAAGTTTGTTCGACGCAACTGGCCCAAGTTTGTTTGATACAACTGGCACAAGTTTGTTAGACGCAACTGGCACATGTTTGTTTGACGCAACTGGCACAAGTTTGTTCAACTCAATTGGCACAAGTTTGTTTGACGCAACTGGAACAAGTTTATTTGACGCAACTGGCACAAGTTTGTTTGACGCAATAGGCACAAGTTTATTTGACGCAAGTGGCACAATTTTTCTCGACGAAACTGGCACAAGTTTGTTCGCCGTCACTGGCACAAGTTTGTTCGACGCAACTGGCACAAGTTTGTTCGACGCAACTGGCACAAGTTTGTTCTTAACAACTGGCACAAGTTTGTTCTATGCAACTGGCACAAGTTTGTTCTACGCAACTGGCACAAGTTTGTTCTATGCAACTGGCACAAGTTTGTTTATGCAACTGGCACAAGTTTGTTCTACGCATCTGGCACAAGTTTGTTCTATCAAACTGGCACTAGTTTGTTCTACGCAACTGGCACAAGTTTGTTTGATGCAAGTATCACAAGTTTATTCTACCCAACTGACACAAGTTTGTTCGACGCAACTGGCACAAGTTTGTTCTACGCAACTGACACAAATTTTTTTTAAACAACAGGCAGAAGTTTGTTCAACGCAACTGGCAGAAGTTTGTTCGAAGCAACTGGCACAAGTTTGTTTGATGCAACTGGCCCAAGTTTGTTTGATGCAACTGGCACAAGTTTGTTGGACGCAATTGGCACAAGTTTGTTCGTCGCAACTGACCCAAGTTTGTTTGACGCAACTGGCAAAAGTTTGTTACACGCAACTGGCACAAGTTTGTTCGACGTAACTGGCATAAGTTTTTTCGACTCAATTGGCACAAGTTTGTTTTTTTCGCAACTGGCACAAGTTTGTTTGACGCAACTGGCACAAGTTTTTTTGACGCAACTGGCACAAGTTTGTTTGATGCAACTGGCATAAGTTTATTTGACGCAACTGGCACAAGTTTTCTCGACGCAACTGGCACAAGTTTGTTCTCCGTAACTGGCACAAGTTTGTTCTATGCAACTAGCACAAGTTTATTTGACGCAACTGGCACAAGTTTTCTGGACGCAACTGGCACAAGTTTGTTCGCCGTAACTGGCACAAGTTTGTTCGACGCCACTGGCACAAGTTTGTTCTACGCAACTGGCACAAGTTTGTTTGACGCAACTGGCACAAGTTTGTTTGACGCTACTGGCACAAGTTTGTTTTATGCAACTGGCACAAGTTTGTTCTACGCAACTGGCACAAGTTTGTTCTATGCAACTGGAACTAGTTTGTTCTACGCAACTGGCATAAGTTTGTTTGACGCAACTGGCACAAGTTTGTTCTACGCAACTGGCACAAGTTTGTTCGACGCAACTGGCACAAGTTTGTTCTACGCAACTGGCACAAGTTTGTTGGACGCAACTGACACAAGTTTGTTCTACGCAACTGGCACAAGTTTGTTCTACGCAACTGGCACAAGTTTGTTGTATGCAACTTGCACTAGTTTGTTCTACGCAACTGGCATAAGTTTGTTTGACGCAACTGGCACAAGTTTATTCTACGCAACTGGCACAAGTTTGTTGGATGCAACTGGCACAAGTTTCTTCTACGCAACTGGCACAATTTTGTTCTACGCAACTGGCACAAGTTTGTTTGATGCAACTGTCACAAGTTTGTTCTACGCAACTGGCACAAGTTTGTTCGACGCAACTGGCACAAGTTTCTTTGACGCAACTGGCACAAGTTTGTTAGACGCAACTGGCACAAGATTGTTCGACATAACAGGCACAATTTTTTTCGAGTCAATTGGCACAAGTTTGTTTGACGCAAGTGGCACAAGTTTGTTTGACGCAAGAGGCACAAGTTTGTGTGACGCAACTGGCACAAGTTTGTTTGACGCAACTGGCACAAGTTTTCTCGACGCAACTGGCACAATTTTGTTTAATGTACCTGGCACAAGTTTGTTTAATGTAACTGGCACAAGTTTGTTCGACGCAACTGGCACAAGTATGTTTGACGCAACTGGCACAAGTTTGTTTGACGCAACTGGCACAAGTTTGTTTGACGCAACTGGCACAAGTTTGTTCGACGCAACTGGCACAAGTTTGTTTGACGCAACTGGCACAAGTTTGTTCTACGCAACTGGCACAAGTTTGTTCTATACAGCTGGCACTAGTTTGTTCTATGCAACTGGCATAAGTTTGTTTGACACAACTGGCACAAGTTTGTTCTACGCAACTGGTACAAGTTTGTTAGACGCAACTGGCACAAGTTTGTTCGACGCAACTGGTACAAGTTTGTTGGACGCAACTGCCACAAGTTTGTTCGAACCAACTGGCAAAAGTTTGTTTGACACAACTGGCACAAGTTTGTTCAACGCAACTGCCACAAGTTTGTTTGACGCAACTGGCTCAAGTTTGTTTGACGCAACTGGTACAAGGTTGTTCTACGCAACTGGCACAAGTTTGTTCTACGCAACTGGCACAAGTTTGTTTGACGCAACTGGCACAAGTTTGTTCTACGCAACTGGCACAAGTTTGTTCGACGCAACTGGTACAAGTTTGTTGGACGCAACTGCCACAAGTTTGTTCGAACCAACTGGCAAAAGTTTGTTTGACACAACTGGCACAAGTTTGTTCAACGCAACTGCCACAATTTTGTTTGACGCAACTGGCACAAGTTTGTTTGACGCAACTGGCACAAGGTTGTTCTACGCAACTGGCACAAGTTTGTTCTACGCAACTGGCACAAGTTTGTTTGACGCAATTGGCACAAGTTTGTTAAACGCAATTGGCGCAAGTTTGTTCGACGCAACTGGCACAAGTTTCTTCGACTCAATTGGCACAAGTTTGTTTGACGCAACTTGTACAAGTTTGTTTGACGCAACTGTCACAAGTTTGTTTGACTCAACTGGCACAAGTTTGTTCGACGCAACTGGCACAAGTATGTTCGACGCAACTGGCACATGTTTGTTTGACGTAACTGGCACAAGTTTCTTTGACGCAACTGGCACAAGTTTTTCGACTCAACTGGCACAAGTTTGTTCTACTCAACTGGCACAAGAATGTTCTATGCAACTGGCACTAGTTTGTTCTATGCAACTGGCATAAGTTTGTTTGACGCAACTGGCACAAGTTTGTTCTACGCAACTGGTACAAGTTTGTTCGACGCAACTGGCACAAGTTTGTTCGACGCAACTGGTACAAGTTTGTTGGACGCAACTGGCACAAGTTTGTTCGAACCAACTGGTAAAAGTTTGTTTGACACAACTGGCACAAGTTTATTCGACGCAACTGGCACAAGTTTGTTTGACGCAACTGTCACAAGTTTGTTTGACGCAACTGGCACAAGGTTGTTCTACGCAACTGGGACAAGTTTGTTCTACGCAACTGGCACAAGTTTGTTTGACGCAACTGGCACAAGTTTTTTCTACGCAACTGGCACAAGTTTATTCGATGCAACTGGCACAAGTTTGTTCGCCGCAACTGGCACAAGTTTGACGCAACTGGCACAAGTTTGTTAGACGCAATTGGCACAAGTTTGTTCGACGCAACTGGCACAAGTTTCTTCTACACAACTGGCACAAGTTTGTTCTGCGCAACTGGCACAAGTTTGTTCTACGCAACTGGCACAAGTTTGTTCTACGCATCTGGCACAAGTTTGTTCTATGCAACTGCACAAGTTTCTTCTACGCAACTGGCACAAGTTTGTTCTACGCAACTGGCACAAGTTTGTTCTGCGCAACTGGCACAAGTTTATTCTACGCATCTGGCACAAGTTTGTTCTATGCAACTGGCACAAGTTTGTTTGAAGCAACTGGCACAAGTTTGTTTCTACCCAACTGACACAAGTTTGTTCGACGCAACTGGCACAAGTTTGTTCTACGCTACTGACAGAAGTTTGTTTGATGCAAGAGGCACAAGTTTGTTTGATGCAACTGGCACAAGTTTGTTCTAAGCAACCAGCGCAGTTTCTTTGACGCAACTGGCACAAGTTTGTTTGAAGCAACTGGCAGAAGTTTGTTCAACGCAACTGGCACATGTTTGTTTGATGCAACTGGCGCAAGTTTGGTCGTCGCAACTGGCAGAAGTTTGTTCGATGCAACTGGCACAAGTTTGTTCGATGCAACTGGCACAAGTTTGTTTAACACAACTGGCACACGTTTGTTCGACGCAGCTGGCACAAGTTTGTTTGACGCAACTGGCACAAGTTTGTTTGACGCAACTGGCACAAGCTAGTTTGACGCAACTGGCACAAGTTTGTTTGACGCAACTGGCACAATGATGTTCTACGAAACTGAAACATGTTTGTTATACGCAACTGGCACAAGTTTGTTTGATGCAACTGGCACAAGTTTTTTTGATGCAACTAGCAGAAGTTTGTTTGACGCAACTGGCACAAGTTTGTTCGACCAAACTGGCCCAAGTTTGTTTGACGCAACTGGCACAAGTTTGTTAGACGCAACTGGCACAAGTTTGTTCGAGGTAACTGGCAAAAGTTTTTTCGACTCAATTGGCACAAGTTTGTTTGAGGCAACTGGCACAAGTTTGTTTGACGCAACTGGCACAAGTTTGTTTGACGCAACTGGCACAAGTTTGTTTGACGCAACTGGCAAAAGTTTATTTGACGCAACTGGCACAAGTTTTCTCGACGCAACTGGCACAAGTTTGTTCGCCGTAACTGCCACAAGTTTGTTCGACGCGACTGGCACAAGTTTGTTTGACACAAATGGCAAAAGTTTTTTTTATGCAACTGGCACAAGTTTTTTCGACGCAACTGGCACAAGTTTGTTCGCCGTAACTGGCACAAGTTTGTTCGACACCACTGGCACAAGTTTGTTCGAAGCAACTGGCACAAGTTTGTTTGACGCAACTGGCACAAGTTTGTTCTATGCAACTGGCACAAGTTTGTTCTATGCAACTGGCACAAGTTTGTTCTACGCAACTGGCACAACTTTGTTCTATGCAACTGACACAAGTTTGTTCTACGCAACTGGCACAAGTTTGTTGTATGCAACTGGCACTAGTTTGTTCTACGCAACTGGCATAAGTTTGTTTGACGTAACTGGCACAAGTTTGTTCTACGCAACTGGAAAAAGTTTGTTGGACGCAACTGGCACAAGTTTGTTCTTCGCAACTGGCACAAGTTTGTTGGATGCAACTGGCACAAGTTTGTTCGACGCAACTGGTACAAGTTTGTTCGACGCAACTGGCACAAGTTTGTTTGACGCAACTGGCACAAGTTTGTTCGACGCAACTGGCACAAGTTTGTTCGATGCAACTGGCACAAGTTTGTTTGACGAAACTGGCACAAGTTTGTTCGACGTAACTGGCACAAATTTGTTCAACACATCTGGCACAAGTTTGTTTGATGCAACTGGCACAAGTTTGTTTTCGCATCTTGTAAAAGTTTGTTTGACGCAACTGGCACAAGTTTGTTTGACGCAACTGGCACAAGTTTGTTTGGCGCAACTGGCACAAGTTTGTTTGGCGCAACTGGCACAAGTTTGTTTGACGCAACTGGCACAAGTTTGTTTGATGCAACTGGCAGAAGTTTGTTTCATGCAACTGGCACAGGTTTGTTCTACGCAACTGGCACAAGTTTGTTCTATCCAACTGGCACAAGTTTGTTTGACGCAACTGGCACAAGTTTGTTCTGAGCAACTGGCACAAGTTTGTTCTACGCAACTGGCACAAGTATTTTCTACGCAACACTTACTAGTTTGTTGTACAGTACTGGCACAAGTTTGTTTAATACAACTGGCATAAGTTTGTTCTACGCAAATTGCAAAAGTTTGTTCTACGCAACTGGCACAAGTTTGCTCGACGCAAATGGCACAAGTTTGTTCGACAGAACTGGCACAAGTTTGTTTGACGCAACTGGCACAAGTTTGTTCTACGCAACTGGCACAAGTTTGTTCGACGTAATTAGCACAAGTTTTTTCGACGCAACTGGCACAAGTTTGTTTGACGCAAGAGGCACAAGTATGTTTGACGCAACTGGCACAAGTTTGTTCGATGCAACTGGCACAAGTTTGTTTGACGCAACTGGCACAAGTTTCTTCTACGCAACTGGCACAAGTTTGTTCGACGCAACTGGCACAAGTTTGTTTGATGCAACTGGCACAAGTTTGTTCCACGCAACTGGCACAAGTTTGTTCTATGCAACTGGCACTAGTTTGTTCTACGCAACTGGCATTAGTTTGTTCGACGCAACTGGCACAAGTTTTTTCGACGCAACCGTACACAAGTTTGTTCGACGTAACTGGCACAAGTTTATTCGACGCAACGGCACAAGTTTGTTAGACGCAACTGGCACAAGTTTGTTTGACGCAACTGGCACAAGTTTGTTGGACGCAACTGGCACAAGTTTGTTTGACGCAACTGGCACAAGTTTGTTGGACGCAACTGGCACAAGTTTGTTTGACGCAACTGGCGCAAGTTTGTTCGACGCAACTGGCACAAGTTTGTTCGACGCAACTGGTACAAGTTTGTTTAACGCAACTGGCACAAGTTTGTTCGACCCAAATGGCACAAGTTTGTTAGACACAACTGGCACAAGTTTGTTCGACGCAACTGGCACAAGTTTATTTGAAGCAACTGGCACAAGTTTGTTTGATGCAATTGGCACAAGGTTGTTCTACGCAACTGTCACAAGTTTGTTCTACTCAACTGGCACAAGTTTGTTTGATGCAACTGGCACAAGTTTGTTAGAAGCAACTGGCACAAGTTTGTTCGATGCCACTGGCACAAGTTTGTTCGATGCAACTGGCCCAAGTTTGTTTGACACAACTGGCACAAGTTTGTTAGATGCAACTGGCTCAAGTTTGTTCGACACAACTGGCACAAGTTTGTTCAACTCAATTGGCACAAGTTTGTTCGACGCAACTGGCACAAGTTTATTTGAAGCAACTGGCACAAGTTTGTTTGATGCAATTGGCACAAGGTTGTTCTACGCAACTGTCACAAGTTTGTTCTACTCAACTGGCACAAGTTTGTTTGATGCAACTGGCACAAGTTTGTTAGAAGCAACTGGCACAAGTTTGTTCGATGCCACTGGCACAAGTTTGTTCGATGCAACTGGCCCAAGTTTGTTTGACACAACTGGCACAAGTTTGTTAGATGCAACTGGCTCAAGTTTGTTCGACACAACTGGCACAAGTTTGTTCAACTCAATTGGCACAAGTTTGTTTGACGCAACTGGAACAAGTTTATTTGACGCAACTGCCACAAGTTTGTTTGACGCAACAGGCACAAGTTTATTTGACGCAACTGACATAGTTTTTCTCGACGAAACTGGCACAAGTTTGTTCGCCGTAACTGGCACAAGTTTGTTCGATGCAACTGGCACAAGTTTGTTCGACGCAACTGGCACAAGTTTGTCCTAAACAACTGGCACAAGTTTGTTCTATGCAACTGGCACAAGTTTGTTCTACGTAACTGGCACAAGTTTGTTCTACGCAATTGGCACAAGTTTGTTTATGCAACTGGCACAAGTTTGTTCTATGCATCTGGCACAAGTTTGTTCTATCAAACTGGCACTAGTTTGTTCTAGGTAACTGGCACAAGTTTGTTTGACGCAAGTAGCACAAGTTTATTCTACCCAACTGACACAAGTTTGTTCGACGCAACTGGCAAAAGTTTGTTCTATGCAACTGGCACTAGTTTGTTCTACTCAACTGGCATAAGTTTGTTCGACGCAACTGGCACAAGTTTGTTCGACCCAACTGGCACAAGTTTGTGAGACACAACTGGCACAAGTTTGTTCGACGCAACTGGCACAAGTTTGTTTGACGCAACTGGCACAAGTTTGTTTGACGCAACTGGCACAAGGTTGTTCGATGCAACTGGCACAAGTTTGTTCTATTTAACTGGCACAAGTTTGTTTGATGCAACAGACACAAGTTTGTTCTACACAACTGGCACAAGTTTGTTCGATGCCACTGGCACAAGTTTGTTCGACGCAACTGGCCCAAGTTTGTTTGACACAACTGGCACAAGTTTGTTAGACGCAACTGGCACATGTTTGTTTGACGCAACTGGCACAAGTTTGTTCAACTCAATTGGCACAAGTTTGTTTGACGCAACTGGAACAAGTTTATTTGACGCAACTGGCACAAGTTTGTTTGACGCAATAGGCACAAGTTTATTTGACGCAAGTGGCACAATTTTTCTCGACGAAACTGGCACAAGTTTGTTCGCCGTCACTGGCACAAGTTTGTTCGACGCAACTGGCACAAGTTTGTTCGACGCAACTGGCACAAGTTTGTTCTAAACAACTGGCACAAGTTTGTTCTATGCAACTGGCACAAGTTTGTTCTATGCAACTGGCACAAGTTTGTTTATGCAACTGGCACAAGTTTGTTCTACGCATCTGGCACAAGTTTGTTCTATCAAACTGGCACTAGTTTGTTCTACGCAACTGGCACAAGTTTGTTTGATGCAAGTATCACAAGTTTATTCTACCCAACTGACACAAGTTTGTTCGACGCAACTGGCACAAGTTTGTTCTACGCAACTGACACAAATTTGTTTGAAACAACAGGCAGAAGTTTGTTCAACGCAACTGGCAGAAGTTTGTTCGAAGCAACTGGCACAAGTTTGTTCGAAGCAACTGGCACAAGTTTGTTTGATGCAACTGGCCCAAGTTTGTTTGATGCAACTGGGACAAGTTTGTTGGACGCAATTGGCACAAGTTTGTTCGTCGCAACTGACCCAAGATTGTTTGACGCAACTGGCACAAGTTTGTTACACGCAACTGGCACAAGTTTGTTCGACGTTACTGGCATAAGTTTTTTCGACTCAATTGGCACAAGTTTGTTTTTTTCGCAACTGGCACAAGTTTGTTTTACGCAACTGGCACAAGTTTTTTTGACGCAACTGGCACAAGTTTGTTTGATGCAACTGGCATAAGTTTATTTGACGCAACTGGCACAAGTTTTCTCGACGCAACTGGCACAAGTTTGTTCTCCGTAACTGGCACAAGTTTGTTCTATGCAACTAGCACAAGTTTATTTGACGCAACTGGCACAAGTTTTCTGGACGCAACTGGCACAAGTTTGTTCGCCGTAACTGGCACAAGTTTGTTCGACGCCACTGGCACAAGTTTGTTCTACGCAACTGGCACAAGTTTGTTTGACGCAACTGGCACAAGTTTGTTTGACACTACTGGCACAAGTTTGTTTTATGCAACTGGCACAAGTTTGTTCTACGCAACTGGCACAAGTTTGTTCTATGCAACTGGAACTAGTTTGTTCTACGCAACTGGCATAAGTTTTTTTGACGCAACTGGCACAAGTTTGTTCTACGCAACTGGCACAAGTTTGTTCGACGCAACTGGCACAAGTTTGTTCTACGCAACTGGCACAAGTTTGTTGGACGCAACTGACACAAGTTTGTTCAACGCAACTGGCACAAGTTTGTTCTACGCAACTGGCACAAGTTTGTTGTATGCAACTTGCACTAGTTTGTTCTACGCAACTGGCATAAGTTTGTTTGACGCAACTGGCACAAGTTTATTCTACGCAACTGGCACAAGTTTGTTGGATGCAACTGGCACAAGTTTCTTCTACGCAACTGGCACAAGTTTGTTGGACGCAACTGGCTCAAGTTTGTTTGACGCAACTGGCACAAGTTTATACGATGCAACTGGCACAAGTTTGTTCGACACAACTGGCACATGTTTGTTCGACGCAACTGGCACAAGTTTGTTCGAAGCAACTGGCACAAGTTTGTACGATGCAACTGGCACAAGTTTGTTCAACACATCTGGCACAAGATTGTTTGACGCAACTGGCTTAAGTTTGTTTTCACAACTTGTACAAGTTTGTTTGACGCAACTGGCACAAGTTTGTTTGACGGAAATGTCACAAATTTGTTTGGCGCAACTGGCACAAGTTTGTTTGACGCAACTGGCACAAGTTTGTTCGATGCAACTGGCACAAGTTTGTTTGACGCAACTGGCATAAGTTTGTTTGACGCAACTGGCACAAGGTTCTTCTACGCAACTGGCACAATTTTGTTCTACGCAACTGGCACAAGTTTGTTTGATGCAACTGTCACAAGTTTGTTCTACGCAACTGGCACAAGTTTGTTCGACGCAACTGGCACAAGTTTCTTTGACGCAACTGGCACAAGTTTGTTAGACGCAACTGGCACAAGATTGTTCGACATAACAGGCACAATTTTTTTCGAGTCAATTGGCACAAGTTTGTTTCACGCAAGTGGCACAAGTTTGTTTGACGCAAGAGGCACAAGTTTGTGTGACGCAACTGGCACAAGTTTGTTTGACGCAACTGGCACAAGTTTTCTCGACGCAACTGGCACAATTTTGTTTAATGTAACTGGCACAATTTTGTTTAATGTAACTGGCACAAGTTTGTTTAATGTAACTGGCACAAGTTTGTTCGACGCAACTGGCACAAGTATGTTTGACGCAACTGGCACAAGTTTGTTTGACGCAACTGGCACAAGTTTCTTTGACGCAACTGGCACAAGTTTGTTCGACGCAACTGGCGCAAGTTTGTTTGACGCAACTGGCACAAGTTTGTTCTACGCAACTGGCACAAGTTTGTTCTATACAGCTGGCACTAGTTTGTTCTATGCAACTGGCATAAGTTTGTTTGACACAACTGGCACAAGTTTGTTCTACGCAACTGGTACAAGTTTGTTAGACGCAACTGGCACAAGTTTGTTCGACGCAACTGGTACAAGTTTGTTGGACGCAACTGCCACAAGTTTGTTCGAACCAACTGGCAAAAGTTTGTTTGACACAACTGGCACAAGTTTGTTCAACGCAACTGCCACAAGTTTGTTTGACGCAACTGGCACAAGTTTGTTTGACGCAACTGGTACAAGGTTGATCTACGCAACTGGCACAAGTTTGTTCTACGCAACTGGCACAAGTTTGTTTGATGCAACTGGCACAAGTTTGTTCTACGCAACTGGCACAAGTTTGTTCGACGCAACTGGCACAAGTTTGTTGGACGCAACTGCCACAAGTTTGTTCGAACCAACTGGCAAAAGTTTGTTTGACACAACAGGCACAAGTTTGTTCAACGCAACTGCCACAATTTTGTTTGACGCAACTGGCACAAGTTTGTTTGACGCAACTGGCACAAGGTTGTTCTACGCAACTGGCACAAGTTTGTTCTACGCAACTGGCACAAGTTTGTTTGACGCAATTGGCACAAGTTTGTTAAACGCAATTGGCGCAAGTTTGTTCGACGCAACTGGCACAAGTTTCTTCGACTCAATTGGCACAAGTTTGTTTGACGCAACTTGTACAAGTTTGTTTGACGCAACTGTCACAAGTTTGTTTGACTCAACTGGCACAAGTTTGTTCGACGCAACTGGCACAAGTATGTTCGACGCAACTGGCACATGTTTGTTTGACGTAACTGGCACAAGTTTCTTTGACGCAACTGGCACAAGTTTGTTCGACGCAACTGGCACAAGTTTGTTCTACTCAACTGGCACAAGAATGTTCTATGCAACTGGCACTAGTTTGTTCTATGCAACTGGCATAAGTTTGTTTGACGCAACTGGCACAAGTTTGTTCTACGCAACTGGTACAAGTTTGTTCGACGCAACTGGCACAAGTTTGTTCGACGCAACTGGTACAAGTTTGTTGGACGCAACTGGCACAAGTTTGTTCGAACCAACTGGTAAAAGTTTGTTTGACACAACTGGCACAAGTTTATTCGACGCAACTGGCACAAGTTTGTTTGACGCAACTGTCACAAGTTTGTTTGACGCAACTGGCACAAGGTTGTTCTACGCAACTGGGACAAGTTTGTTCTACGCAACTGGCACAAGTTTGTTTGACGCAACTGGCACAAGTTTTTTCTACGCAACTGGCACAAGTTTATTCGATGCAACTGGCACAAGTTTGTTCGCCGCAACTGGCACAAGTTTGTTTGACGCAACTGGCACAAGTTTGTTAGACGCAATTGGCACAAGTTTGTTCGACGCAACTGGCACAAGTTTCTTCTACACAACTGGCACAAGTTTGTTCTGCGCAACTGGCACAAGTTTGTTCTACGCAACTGGCACAAGTTTGTTCTACGCATCTGGCACAAGTTTGTTCTATGCAACTGCACAAGTTTCTTCTACGCAACTGGCACAAGTTTGTTCTACGCAACTGGCACAAGTTTGTTCTGCGCAACTGGCACAAGTTTATTCTACGCATCTGGCACAAGTTTGTTCTATGCAACTGGCACAAGTTTGATTGAAGCAACTGGCACAAGTTTGTTTCTACCCAACTGACACAAGTTTGTTCGACGCAACTGGCACAAGTTTGTTCTACGCAACTGACAGAAGTTTGTTTGATGCAAGAGGCACAAGTTTGTTTGATGCAACTGGCACAAGTTTGTTCTAAGCAACCAGCGCAGTTTCTTTGACGCAACTGGCACAAGTTTGTTTGAAGCAACTGGCAGAAGTTTGTTCAACGCAACTGGCACATGTTTGTTTGATGCAACTGGCGCAAGTTTGGTCGTCGCAACTGGCAGAAGTTTGTTCGATGCAACTGGCACAAGTTTGTTCGATGCAACTGGCACAAGTTTGTTTAACACAACTGGCACACGTTTGTTCGACGCAGCTGGCACAAGTTTGTTTGACGCAACTGGCACAAGTTTGTTTGACGCAACTGGCACAAGCTAGTTTGACGCAACTGGCACAAGTTTGTTTGACGCAACTGGCACAATGATGTTCTACGCAACTGAAACATGTTTGTTATACGCAACTGGCACAAGTTTGTTTGATGCAACTGGCACAAGTTTTTTTGATGCAACTAGCAGAAGTTTGTTTGATGCAACTGGCACAAGTTTGTTCGACCAAACTGGCCCAAGTTTGTTTGACGCAACTGGCACAAGTTTGTTAGACGCAACTGGCACAAGTTTGTTCGAGGTAACTGGCAAAAGTTTTTTCGACTCAATTGGCACAAGTTTGTTTGACGCAACTGGCACAAGTTTGTTTGACGCAACTGGCACAAGTTTGTTTGACGCAACTGGCACAAGTTTGTTTGACGCAACTGGCAAAAGTTTATTTGACGCAACTGGCACAAGTTTTCTCGACGCAACTGGCACAAGTTTGTTCGCCGTAACTGGCACAAGTTTGTTCGACACCACTGGCACAAGTTTGTTCGAAGCAACTGGCACAAGTTTGTTTGACGCAACTGGCACAAGTTTGTTCTATGCAACTGGCACAAGTTTGTTCTATGCAACTGGCACAAGTTTGTTCTACGCAACTGGCACAACTTTGTTCTATGCAACTGACACAAGTTTGTTCTACGCAACTGGCAAAAGTTTGTTGTATGCAACTGGCACTAGTTTGTTCTACGCAACTGGCATAAGTTTGTTTGACGTAACTGGCACAAGTTTGTTCTACGCAACTGGCACAAGTTTGTTGGACGCAACTGGCACAAGTTTGTTCTTCGCAACTGGCACAAGTTTGTTGGATGCAACTGGCACAAGTTTGTTCGACGCAACTGGTACAAGTTTGTTCGACCCAACTGGCACAAGTTTGTTTGACGCAACTGGCACAAGTTTGTTCGACGCAACTGGCACAAGTTTGTTCGATGCAACTGGCCCAAGTTTGTTTGACGAAACTGGCACAAGTTTGTTCGACGTAACTGGCACAAATTTGTTCAACACATCTGGCACAAGTTTGTTTGATGCAACTGGCACAAGTTTGTTTTCGCATCTTGTAAAAGTTTGTTTGACGCAACTGGCACAAGTTTGTTTGACGCAACTGGCACAAGTTTGTTTGGCGCAACTGGCACAAGTTTGTTTGGCGCAACTGGCACAAGTTTGTTTGACGCAACTGGCACAAGTTTGTTTGATGCAACTGGCAGAAGTTTGTTTGACGCAACTGGCACAAGTTTGTTCTACGCAACTGGCACAAGTTTGTTCTATCCAACTGGCACAAGTTTGTTTGACGCAACTGGCACAAGTTTGTTCTGAGCAACTGGCACAAGTTTGTTCTACGCAACTGGCACAAGTTTTTTCTACGCAACACTTACTAGTTTGTTGTACAGTACTGGCACAAGTTTGTTTAATACAACTGGCACAAGTTTGTTCTACGCAAATTGCAAAAGTTTGTTCTACGCAACTGGCACAAGTTTGCTCGACGCAAATGGCACAAGTTTGTTCGACAGAACTGGCACAAGTTTGTTTGACGCAACTGGCACAAGTTTGTTCTGCGCAACTGGCACAAGTTTGTTCGACGTAATTAGCACAAGTTTTTTCGACGCAACTGGCACAAGTTTGTTTGACGCAAGAGGCACAAGTATGTTTGACGCAACTGGCACAAGTTTGTTCGATGCAACTGGCACAAGTTTGTTTGACGCAACTGGCGCAAGTTTCTTCTACGCAACTGGCACAAGTTTGTTCGACGCAACTGGCACAAGTTTGTTTGATGCAACTGGCACAAGTTTGTTCCACGCAACTGGCACAAGTTTGTTCTATGCAACTGGCACTAGTTTGTTCTACGCAACTGGCATTAGTTTGTTCGACGCAACTGGCACAAGTTTTTTCGACGCAACCGTACACAAGTTTGTTCGACGTAACTGGCACAAGTTTATTCGACGCAACGGCACAAGTTTGTTAGACGCAACTGGCACAAGTTTGTTTGACGCAACTGGCACAAGTTTCTTGGACGCAACTGGCACAAGTTTGTTTGACGCAACTGGCACAAGTTTGTTGGACGCAACTGGCACAAGTTTGTTTGACGCAACTGGCGCAAGTTTGTTCGACGCAACTGGCACAAGTTTGTTCGACGCAACTGGTACAAGTTTGTTTAACGCAACTGGCACAAGTTTGTTCGACCCAAATGGCACAAGTTTGTTAGACACAACTGGCACAAGTTTGTTCGACGCAACTGGCACAAGTTTATTTGAAGCAACTGGCACAAGTTTGTTTGACGCAATTGGCACAAGGTTGTTCTACGCAACTGTCACAAGTTTGTTCTACTCAACTGGCACAAGTTTGTTTGATGCAACTGGCACAAGTTTGTTAAAAGCAACTGGCACAAGTTTGTTCGATGCCACTGGCACAAGTTTGTTCGACGCAACTGGCCCAAGTTTGTTTGACACAACTGGCACAAGTTTGTTAGATGCAACTGGCTCAAGTTTGTTCGACACAACTGGCACAAGTTTGTTCAACTCAATTGGCACAAGTTTGTTTGATGCAACTGGAACAAGTTTATTTGACGCAACTGCCACAAGTTTGTTTGACGCAACAGGCACAAGTTTATTTGACGCAACTGACATAGTTTTTCTTGACGAAACTGGCACAAGTTTGTTCGCCGTAACTGGCACAATTTTGTTCGATGCAACTGGCACAAGTTTGTTCGACGCAACTGGCACAAGTTTGTCCTAAACAACTGGCACAAGTTTGTTCTATGCAACTGGCACAAGTTTGTTCTACGTAACTGGCACAAGTTTGTTCTACGCAATTGGCACAAGTTTGTTTATGCAACTGGCACAAGTTTGTTCTATGCATCTGGCACAAGTTTGTTCTATCAAACTGGCACTAGTTTGTTCTAGGTAACTGGCACAAGTTTGTTTGACGCAAGTAGCACAAGTTTATTCTACCCAACTGACACAAGTTTGTTCGACGCAACTGGCACAAGTTTGTTCTATGCAACTGGCACTAGTTTGTTCTACTCAACAGGCATAAGTTTGTTCGACGCAACTGGCACAAGTTTGTTCGACCCAACTGGCACAAGTTTGTGAGACACAACTGGCACAAGTTTGTTCGACGCAACTGGCACAAGTTTGTTTGACGCAACTGGCACAAGTTTGTTTGACGCAACTGGCACAAGGTTGTTCGATGCAACTGGCACAAGTTTGTTCTATTTAACTGGCACAAGTTTGTTTGATGCAACAGACACAAGTTTGTTCTACACAACTGGCACAAGTTTGTTCGATGCCACTGGCACAAGTTTGTTCGACGCAACTGGCCCAAGTTTGTTTGACACAACTGGCACAAGTTTGTTAGACGCAACTGGCACATGTTTGTTTGACGCAACTGGCACAAGTTTGTTCAACTCAATTGGCACAAGTTTGTTTGACGCAACTGGAACAAGTTTATTTGACGCAACTGGCACAAGTTTGTTTGACGCAATAGGCACAAGTTTATTTGACGCAAGTGGCACAATTTTTCTCGACGAAACTGGCACAAGTTTGTTCGCCGTCACTGGCACAAGTTTGTTCGACGCAACTGGCACATGTTTGTTCGACGCAACTGGCACAAGTTTGTTCTAAACAACTGGCACAAGTTTGTTCTATGCAACTGGCACAAGTTTGTTCTACGCAACTGGCACAAGTTTGTTCTATACAACTGGCACAAGTTTGTTTATGCAACTGGCACAAGTTTGTTCTACGCATCTGGCACAAGTTTGTTCTATCAAACTGGCACTAGTTTGTTCTACGCAACTGGCACAAGTTTGTTTGATGCAAGTATCACAAGTTTATTCTACCCAACTGACACAAGTTTGTTCGACGCAACTGGCACAAGTTTGTTCTATGCAACTGACACAAATTTGTTTGAAACAACAGGCAGAAGTTTGTTCAATGCAACTGGCAGAAGTTTGTTCGAAGCAACTGGCACAAGTTTGTTCGAAGCAACTGGCACAAGTTTGTTTGATGCAACTGGCCCAAGTTTGTTTGATGCAACTGGGACAAGTTTGTTGGACGCAATTGGCACAAGTTTGTTCGTCGCAACTGACCCAAGATTGTTTGACGCAACTGGCACTAGTTTGTTACACGCAACTGGCACAAGTTTGTTCGACGTTACTGGCATAAGTTTTTTCGACTCAATTGGCACAAGTTTGTTTTTTTCGCAACTGGCACAAGTTTGTTTGACGCAACTGGCACAAGTTTTTTTGACGCAACTGGCACAAGTTTGTTTGATGCAACTGGCATAAGTTTATTTGACGCAACTGGCACAAGTTTTCTTGACGCAACTGGCACAAGTTTGTTCTCCGTAACTGGCACAAGTTTGTTCTATGCAACTAGCACAAGTTTATTTGACGCAACTGGCACAAGTTTTCTGGACGCAACTGGCACAAGTTTGTTCGCCGTAACTGGCACAAGTTTGTTCGACGCCACTGGCACAAGTTTGTTCTACGCAACTGGCACAAGTTTGTTTGACGCAACTGGCACAAGTTTGTTTGACGCTACTGGCACAAGTTTGTTTTATGCAACTGGCACAAGTTTGTTCTACGCAACTGGCACAAGTTTGTTCTATGCAACTGGAACTAGTTTGTTCTACGCAACTGGCATAAGTTTGTTTGACGCAACTGGCACAAGTTTGTTCTACGCAACTGGCACAAGTTTGTTCGACGCAACTGGCACAAGTTTGTTCTACGCAACTGGCACAAGTTTGTTGGACGCAACTGACACAAGTTTGTTCAACGCAACTGGCACAAGTTTGTTCTACGCAACTGGCACAAGTTTGTTGTATGCAACTTGCACTAGTTTGTTCTACGCAACTGGCATAAGTTTGTTTGACGCAACTGGCACAAGTTTATTCTACGCAACTGGCACAAGTTTGTTGGATGCAACTGGCACAAGTTTCTTCTACGCAACTGGCACAAGTTTGTTTGACGCAACTGGCTCAAGTTTGTTTGACGCAACTGGCACAAGTTTATACGATGCAACTGGCACAAGTTTGTTCGACACAACTGGCACATGTTTGTTCGACGCAACTGGCACAAGTTTGTTCGAAGCAACTGGCACAAGTTTGTTCGATGCAACTGGCACAAGTTTGTTCAACACATCTGGCACAAGATTGTTTGACGCAACTGGCTTAAGTTTGTTTTCACAACTTGTACAAGTTTGTTTGACGCAACTGGCAAAGGTTTGTTTGACGGAAATGTCACAAATTTGTTTGGCGCAACTGGCACAAGTTTGTTTGACGCAACTGGCACAAGTTTGTTCGATGCAACTGGCACAAGTTTGTTTGACGCAACTGGCATAAGTTTGTTTGACGCAACTGGCACAAGGTTCTTCTACGCAACTGGCACAATTTTGTTCTACGCAACTGGCACAAGTTTGTTTGATGCAACTGTCACAAGTTTGTTCTACGCAACTGGCACAAGTTTGTTCGACGCAACTGGCCCAAGTTTCTTTGACGCAACTGGCACAAGTTTGTTAGACGCAACTGGCACAAGATTGTTCGACATAACAGGCACAATTTTTTTCGAGTCAATTGGCACAAGTTTGTTTGACGCAAGTGGCACAAGTTTGTTTGACGCAAGAGGCACAAGTTTGTGTGACGCAACTGGCACAAGTTTGTTTGACGCAACTGGCACAAGTTTTCTCGACGCAACTGGCACAATTTTGTTTAATGTAACTGGCACAAGTTTGTTTAATGTAACTGGCACAAGTTTGTTCGACGCAACTGGCACAAGTATGTTTGACGCAACTGGCACAAGTTTGTTTGACGCAACTGGCACAAGTTTCTTTGACGCAACTGGCACAAGTTTGTTCGACGCAACTGGCGCAAGTTTGTTTGACGCAACTGGCACAAGTTTGTTCTACGCAACTGGCACAAGTTTGTTCTATACAGCTGGCACTAGTTTGTTCTACGCAACTGGCATAAGTTTGTTTGACACAACTGGCACAAGTTTGTTCTACGCAACTGGCATATGTTTGTTTGACACAACTGGCACAAGTTTGTTCTACGCAACTGGCATAAGTTTGTTTGACACAACTGGCACAAGTTTGTTCTACGCAACTGGTACAAGTTTGTTAGACGCAACTGGCACAAGTTTGTTCGACGCAACTGGTACAAGTTTGTTGGACGCAACTGCCACAAGTTTGTTCGAACCAACTGGCAAAAGTTTGTTTGACACAACTGGCACAAGTTTGTTCAACGCAACTGCCACAAGTTTGTTTGACGCAACTGGCACAAGTTTGTTTGACGCAACTGGTACAAGGTTGTTCTACGCAACTGGCACAAGTTTGTTCTACGCAACTGGCACAAGTTTGTTTGACGCAACTGGCACAAGTTTGTTCTACGCAACTGGCACAAGTTTGTTCGACGCAACTGGTACAAGTTTGTTGGACGCAACTGCCACAAGTTTGTTCGAACCAACTGGCAAAAGTTTGTTTGACACAACTGGCACAAGTTTGTTCAACGCAACTGCCACAATTTTGTTTGACGCAACTGGCACAAGTTTGTTTGACGCAACTGGCACAAGGTTGTTCTACGCAACTGGCACAAGTTTGTTCTACGCAACTGGCACAAGTTTGTTTGACGCAATTGGCACAAGTTTGTTAAACGCAATTGGCGCAAGTTTGTTCGACGCAACTGGCACAAGTTTCTTCGACTCAATTGGCACAAGTTTGTTTGACGCAACTTGTACAAGTTTGTTTGACGCAACTGTCACAAGTTTGTTTGACTCAACTGGCACAAGTTTGTTCGACGCAACTGGCACAAGTATGTTCGACGCAACTGGCACATGTTTGTTTGACGTAACTGGCACAAGTTTCTTTGACGCAACTGGCACAAGTTTGTTCGACGCAACTGGCACAAGTTTGTTCTACTCAACTGGCACAAGAATGTTCTATGCAACTGGCACTAGTTTGTTCTATGCAACTGGCATAAGTTTGTTTGACGCAACTGGCACAAGTTTGTTCGACGCAACTGGCACAAGTTTGTTCTACTCAACTGGCACAAGAATGTTCTATGCAACTGGCACTAGTTTGTTCTATGCAACTGGCATAAGTTTGTTCGACGCAACTGGCACAAGTTTGTTCGACGCAACTGGTACAAGTTTGTTGGACGCAACTGGCACAAGTTTGTTCGAACCAACTGGTAAAAGTTTGTTTGACACAACTGGCACAAGTTTATTCGACGCAACTGGCACAAGTTTGTTTGACGCAACTGTCACAAGTTTGTTCTACGCAACTGGCACAAGGTTGTTCTACGCAACTGGGACAAGTTTGTTCTACGCAACTGGCACAAGTTTGTTTGACGCAACTGGCACAAGTTTTTTCTACGCAACTGGCACAAGTTTATTCGATGCAACTGGCACAAGTTTGTTCGCCGCAACTGGCACAAGTTTGTTTGACGCAACTGGCACAAGTTTGTTAGACGCAATTGGCACAAGTTTGTTCGACGCAACTGGCACAAGTTTCTTCTACACAACTGGCACAAGTTTGTTCTGCGCAACTGGCACAAGTTTGTTCTACGCAACTGGCACAAGTTTGTTCTACGCATCTGGCACAAGTTTCTTCTATGCAACTGCACAAGTTTCTTCTACGCAACTGGCACAAGTTTGTTCTACGCAACTGGCACAAGTTTGTTCTGCGCAACTGGCACAAGTTTATTCTACGCATCTGGCACAAGTTTGTTCTATGCAACTGGCACAAGTTTGTTTGAAGCAACTGGCACAAGTTTGTTTCTACCCAACTGACACAAGTTTGTTCGACGCAACTGGCACAAGTTTGTTCTACGCAACTGACAGAAGTTTGTTTGATGCAAGAGGCACAAGTTTGTTTGATGCAACTGGCACAAGTTTGTTCTAAGCAACCAGCGCAGTTTCTTTGACGCAACTGGCAAAAGTTTGTTTGAAGCAACTGGCAGAAGTTTGTTCAACGCAACTGGCACATGTTTGTTTGATGCAACTGGCGCAAGTTTGGTCGTCGCAACTGGCAGAAGTTTGTTCGATGCAACTGGCACAAGTTTGCTCGATGCAACTGGCACAAGTTTGTTTAACACAACTGGCACACGTTTGTTCGACGCAGCTGGCACAAGTTTGTTTGACGCAACTGGCACAAGTTTGTTTGACGCAACTGGCACAAGCTAGTTTGACGCAACTGGCACAAGTTTGTTTGACGCAACTGGCACAATGATGTTCTACGCAACTGAAACATGTTTGTTATACGCAACTGGCACAAGTTTGTTTGATGCAACTGGCACAAGTTTTTTTGATGCAACTAGCAGAAGTTTGTTTGACGCAACTGGCACAAGTTTGTTCGACCAAACTGGCCGAAGTTTGTTTGACGCAACTGGCACAAGTTTGTTAGACGCAACTGGCACAAGTTTGTTCGAGGTAACTGGCAAAAGTTTTTTCGACTCAATTGGCACAAGTTTGTTTGACGCAACTGGCACAAGTTTGTTTGACGCAACTGGCACAAGTTTGTTTGACGCAACTGGCACAAGTTTGTTTGACGCAACTGGCAAAAGTTTATTTGACGCAACTGGCACAAGTTTTCTCGACGCAACTGGCACAAGTTTGTTCGCCGTAACTGGCACAAGTTTGTTCGACGCAACTGGCACAAGTTTGTTTGACACAAATGGCAAAAGTTTTTTTTATGCAACTGGCACAAGTTTTTTCGACGCAACTGGCACAAGTTTGTTCGCCGTAACTGGCACAAGTTAGTTCGACACCACTGGCACAAGTTTGTTCGAAGCAACTGGCACAAGTTTGTTTGACGCAACTGGCACAAGTTTGTTCTATGCAACTGGCACAAGTTTGTTCTATGCAACTGGCACAAGTTTGTTCTACGCAACTGGCACAACTTTGTTCTATGCAACTGACACAAGTTTGTTCTACGCAACTGGCACAAGTTTGTTGTATGCAACTGGCACTAGTTTGTTCTACGCAACTGGCATAAGTTTGTTTGACGTAACTGGCACAAGTTTGTTCTACGCAACTGGCACAAGTTTGTTGGACGCAACTGGCACAAGTTTGTTCTTCGCAACTGGCACAAGTTTGTTGGATGCAACTGGCACAAGTTTGTTCGACGCAACTGGTACAAGTTTGTTCGACGCAACTGGCACAAGTTTGTTTGACGCAACTGGCACAAGTTTGTTCGACGCAACTGGCACAAGTTTGTTCGATGCAACTGGCACAAGTTTGTTTGACGAAACTAGCACAAGTTTGTTCGACGTAACTGGCACAAATTTGTTCAACACATCTGGCACAAGTTTGTTTGATGCAACTGGCACAAGTTTGTTTTCGCATCTTGTAAAAGTTTGTTTGACGCAACTGGCACAAGTTTGTTTGACGCAACTGGCACAAGTTTGTTTGGCGCAACTGGCACAAGTTTGTTTGGCGCAACTGGCACAAGTTTGTTTGACGCAACTGGCACAAGTTTGTTTGATGCAACTGGCAGAAGTTTGTTTGACGCAACTGGCACAAGTTTGTTCTACGCAACTGGCACAAGTTTGTTCTATCCAACTGGCACAAGTTTGTTTGACGCAACTGGCACAAGTTTGTTCTGAGCAACTGGCACAAGTTTGTTCTACGCAACTGGCACAAGTTTTTTCTACGCAACACTTACTAGTTTGTTGTACAGTACTGGCACAAGTTTGTTTAATACAACTGGCACAAGTTTGTTCTACGCAAATTGCAAAAGTTTGTTCTACGCAACTGGCACAAGTTTGCTTGACGCAAATGGCACAAGTTTGTTTGACAGAACTGGCACAAGTTTGTTTGACGCAACTGGCACAAGTTTGTTCTATGCAACTGGCACAAGTTTGTTCGACGTAATTAGCACAAGTTTTTTCGACGCAACTGGCACAAGTTTGTTTGACGCAAGAGGCACAAGTATGTTTGACGCAGCTGGCACAAGTTTGTTCGATGCAACTGGCACAAGTTTGTTTGACGCAACTGGCACAAGTTTCTTCTACGCAACTGGCACAAGTTTGTTCGACGCAACTGGCACAAGTTTGTTTGATGCAACTGGCACAAGTTTGTTCCACGCAACTGGCACAAGTTTGTTCTATGCAACTGGCACTAGTTTGTTCTACGCAACTGGCATTAGTTTGTTCGACGCAACTGGCACAAGTTTTTTCGACGCAACCGTACACAAGTTTGTTCGACGTAACTGGCACAAGTTTATTCGACGCAACGGCACAAGTTTGTTAGACGCAACTGGCACAAGTTTGTTTGACGCAACTGGCACAAGTTTGTTGGACGCAACTGGCACAAGTTTGTTTGACGCAACTGGCACAAGTTTGTTGGACGCAACTGGCACAAGTTTGTTTGACGCAACTGGCGCAAGTTTGTTCGACGCAACTGGCACAAGTTTGTTCAACGCAACTGGTACAAGTTTGTTTAACGCAACTGGCACAAGTTTGTTCGACCCAAATGGCACAAGTTTGTTAGACACAACTGGCACAAGTTTGTTCGACGCAACTGGCACAAGTTTATTTGAAGCAACTGGCACAAGTTTGTTTGACGCAATTGGCACAAGGTTGTTCTACGCAACTGTCACAAGTTTGTTCTACTCAACTGGCACAAGTTTGTTTGATGCAACTGGCACAAGTTTGTTAGAAGCAACTGGCACAAGTTTGTTCGATGCCACTGGCACAAGTTTGTTCGACGCAAGTGGCCCAAGTTAGTTTGACACAACTGGCACAAGTTTGTTAGATGCAACTGGCTCAAGTTTGTTCGACACAACTGGCACAAGTTTGTTCAACTCAATTGGCACAAGTTTGTTTGACGCAACTGGAACAAGTTTATTTGACGCAACTGCCACAAGTTTGTTTGACGCAACAGGCACAAGTTTATTTGACGCAACTGACATAGTTTTTCTCGACGAAACTGGCACAAGTTTGTTCGCCGTAACTGGCACAAGTTTGTTCGATGCAACTGGCACAAGTTTGTTCTACGCAACTGGCACAAGTTTGTCCTAAACAACTGGCACAAGTTTGTTCTATGCAACTGGCACAAGTTTGTTCTACGTAACTGGCACAAATTTGTTCTACGCAATTGGCACAAGTTTGTTTATGCAACTGGCACAAGTTTTTTCTATGCATCTGGCACAAGTTTGTTCTATCAAACTGGCACTAGTTTGTTCTAGGTAACTGGCACAAGTTTGTTTGACGCAAGTAGCACAAGTTTATTCTACCCAACTGACACAAGTTTGTTCGACGCAACTGGCACAAGTTTGTTCTACGCAACTAACACAAGTTTGTTTGAAACAACTGGCAGAAGTTTGTTCAATGCAACTGGCACAAGTTTGTTCGAAGCAACTGGCACAAGTTTGTTTGATGCAACTGGCCCAAGTTTGTTTGATGCAACTGGCACAAGTTTGTTTGACGCAATTGGCACAAGTTTGTTCATCGCAACTGGCCCAAGTTTGTTTGATGCAACTGGCACAAGTTTGTTAGACGCAATTGGCACAAGTTTGTTAGACGCAACTGGCACAAGTTTGTTAGACGCAACTGGCACAAGTTTGTTTGACGCAACTGGCACAAGTTTGTTTGACGCAACTGGCACAAGTTTTTTTGACGAAACTGGCACAAGTTTGTTTGATGCAACTGGCACAAGTTTATTTGACGCAACTGGCACAAGTTTTCTCGACGCAACTGGCACAAGTTTGTTCACCGTAACTGGCACAACTTTGTTCTATGCAACTGGCACAAGTTTATTTGACGCAACTGGCACAAGTTTTCTCGACGCAACTGGCACAAGTTTGTTCGCCGTAACTGGCAGAAGTTTGTTCAACGGCACAGGGACAAGTTTGTTCGACGCAACTGGCACAAGTTTGTTTGACGCAACTGGCACAAGTTTGTTTGACGCAACTGGCACAAGTTTGTTTGGCGCAACTGGCACAAGTTTGTTCTACGCAACTGGCACAAGTTTGTTCTATGCAACTGGAACTAGTTTGTTCTACGCAACTGGCATAAGTTTGTTTGACGCAACTGGCACAACTTTGTTCTACGCAACTGGCACAAGTTTGTTCGACGCAACTGGCACAAGTTTGTTCTACGCAACTGGCACAAGTTTGTTGGATGCAACTGGCACAATGATGTTCTACGCAACTGAAACATGTTTGTTATACGCAACTGGCACAAGTTTGTTTGATGCAACTGGCACAAGTTTTTTTGATGCAATTGGCAGAAGTTTGTTTGACGCAACTGGCACAAGTTTGTTCGACGCAACTGGCCCAAGTTTGTTTGACGCAACTGGCACAAGTTTGTTAGATGCAACTGGCACAAGTTTGTTCGAGGTAACTGGCACAAGTTTTTTCGACTCAATTGGCACAAGTTTGTTTGACACAACTGGCACAAGTTTGTTTGATGCAACTGGCACAAGTTTGTTCGCCGTAACTGGCACAAGTTTGTTCGACGCAACTGGCACAAGTTTGTGTGACGCAAATGGCAAAAGTTTTTTTTATGCAACTGGCACAAGTTTTTTCGACGCAACTGGCACAAGTTTGTTCGCCGTAACTGGCACAAGTTTGTTCGACACCACTGGCACAAGTTTGTTCGAAGCAACTGGCACAAGTTTGTTTGATGCAACTGGCACAAGTTTGTTCTATGCAACTGGCACAAGTTTGTTTTACGCAACTGGCACAAGTTTGTTCTATGCAACTGACACAAGTTTGTTCTACGCAACTGGCACAAGTTTGTTGTATGCAACTGGCACTAGTTTGTTCTACGCAACTGGCATAAGTTTGTTTGACGTAACTGGCACAAGTTTGTTCTACGCAACTGGCACAAGTTTGTTGGACGCAACTGGCACAAGTTTGTTCTACGCAACTGGCACAAGTTTGTTGGACGCAACTGGCACAAGTTTGTTCGACGCAACTGGCACAAGTTTGTTCGATGCAACTGGCACAAGTTTGTTTGACGCAACTGGCACAAGTTTGTTCGACGCAACTGGCACAAGTTTGTTCGATGCAACTGGCACAAGTTTGTTTGACGAAACTGGCACAAGTTTGTTCGACGTAACTGGCACAAGTTTGTTCAACATATCTGGCACAAGTTTGTTTGATGCAACTGGCACAAGTTTGTTTTCGCATCTTGTAGAAGTTTGTTTGACGCAACTGGCACAAGTTTGTTTGACGCAACTGGCACAAGTTTGTTTGGCGCAACTGGCACAAGTTTGTTTGGCGCAACTGGCACAAGTTTGTTTGACACAACTGGCACAAGTTTATTTGACGCAACTGGCACAAGTTTGTTTGACGCAACTGGCACAAGTTTGTTTGACGCAACTGGCACAAGTTTGTTCTACGCAACTGGCACAAGTTTGTTCTATGCAACTGGCACAAGTTTGTTTGACGCAACAGGCACAAGTTTGTTCCGAGCAACTGGCACAAGTTTGTTCTACGCAACTGGCACAAGTTTTTTCTACGCAACATTTACTAGTTTGTTGTACAGAACTGGCACAAGTTTGTTTAATACAACTGGCACAAGTTTGTTCTACGCAAATTGCAAAAGTTTGTTCTACGCAACTGGCACAAGTTTGCTCGACACAACTGGCACAAGTTTGTTAGACGCAACTGGCACAAGTTTGTTCGACGTAATTGGCACAAGTTTTTTCGACGTAACTGGCACAAGTTTGTTTGACGCAAGAGGCACAAGTATGTTTGACGCAACTGGCACAAGTTTGTTCGATGCAACTGGCACAAGTTTGTTTGACGCACCTGGCATAAGTTTCTTCTACGCAACTGGCACGAGTTTGTTCGACGCAACTGGCACAAGTTTGTTTGATGCAACAGGCACAAGTTTGTTCTACGCAACTGGCACAAGTTTGTTCTATGCATCTGGCACTAGTTTGTTCTACGCAACTGGCATAAGTTTGTTCGACGCAACTGGCACAAGTTTTTTTGACGCAACCGTACACAAGTTTGTTCGACGCAACTGACACAAGTTTATTCGACGCAACGACACAAGTTTGTTAGACGCAACTGGCACAAGTTTGTTTGACGCAACTGGCACAAGTTTGTTGGACGCAACTGGCACAAGTTTGTTTGACGCAACTGGCGCAAGTTTGTTCGACGCAACTGGCACAAGTTTGTTCGACGCAACTGGTACAAGTTTGTTTAACGCAACTGGCACAAGTTTGTTCGACCCAAATGGCACAAGTTTGTTAGACACAACTGGCACAAGTTTGTTCGACGCAACTGGCACAAGTTTGTTTGAAGCAACTGGCACAAGTTTGTTTGACGCAACTGGCACAAGGTTGTTCTACGCAACTGTCACAATTTTGTTCTACTCAACTGGCACAAGTTTGTTTGATGCAACTGGCACAAGTTTGTTAGAAGCAACTGGCACAAGTTTGTTCGACGCAACTGGCCCAAGTTTGTTTGACACAACTGGCACAAGTTTGTTAGATGCAACTGGCTCAAGTTTGTTCGACACAACTGGCACAAGTTTGTTCAACTCAATTGGCACAAGTTTGTTTGACACAACTGGAGCAAGTTTATTTGACGCAACTGGCACAAGTTTGTTTGACGCAACAGGCACAAGTTTATTTGACGCAAGTGGCACAATTTTTCTCGACGAAACTGGCACAAGTTTGTTCGCCGTAACTGGCACAAGTTTGTTCGATGCAACCGGCACAAGTTTGTTCTACGCAACTGGCACAAGTTTGTCCTAAACAACTGGCACAAGTTTGTTCTATGCAACTGGCACAAGTATGTTCTACGTAACTGGCACAAGTTTGTTCTACGCAATTGGCACAAGTTTGTTTATGCAACTGGCACAAGTTTGTTCTATGCATCTGGCACAAGTTTGTTCTATCAAACTGGCACTAGTTTGTTCTAGGTAACTGGCACAAGTTTGTTGGACACAAGTAGCACAAGTTTATTCTACCCAACTGACACAAGTTTGTTCGACGCAACTGGCACAAGTTTGTTCTACGCAAGTAACACAAGTTTGTTTGAAACAACTGGCAGAAGTTTGTTATATGCAACTGGCAGAAATTTGTTCGAAGCAACTGGCACAAGTTTGTTTGATGCAACTGGCCCAAGTTTGTTTGATGCAACTGGCACAAGTTTGTTTGACGCAATTGGCACAAGATTGTTCATCGCAACTGGCCCAAGTTTGTTTGATGCAACTGGCACAAGTTTGTTAGACGCAACTGGCACAAGTTTGTTTGACGCAACTGGCACAAGTTTGTTTGACGCAACTGGCACAAGTTTTTTTGACGAAACTGGCACAAGTTTTTTTGACGAAACTGGCACAAGTTTGTTTGATGCAACTGGCACAAGTTTATTTGACGCAACTGGCACAAGTTTTCTCGACGCAACTGGCACAAGTTTGTTCACCGTAAATGGCACAAGTTTGTTCTATGCAACTGGCACAAGTTTATTTGACGCAACTGGCACAAGTTTTCTCGGCGCAACTGGCACAAGTTTGTTCACCGTAACTGGCACAAGTTTGTTCAACGGCACTGGCACAAGTTTGTTCGACGCAACTGGCACAAGTTTGTTTGACGCAACTGGCACAAGTTTGTTTGACGCAACTGGCACAAGTTTGTTTGGCGCAACTGGCACAAGTTTGTTCTACGCAACTGGCACAAGGTTGTTCTATGCAACTGGAACTAGTTTGTTCTACGCAACTGGCATAAGTTTGTTTGACGCAACTGGCACAACTTTGTTCTACGCAACTGGCACAAGTTTGTTGGACGCAACTGGCACAAGTTTGTTCTACGCAACTGGCACAAGCTTGTTGGACGCAACTGGCACAAGTTTGTTCGGCGCAACTGGCACAAGTTTGTTCGACGCAACTGGCACAAGTTTGTTGGACGCAACTGGCACAAGTTTGTTCAACGCAGCTGGCACAATTTTGTTCGACACAACTGGCACAAGTTTGTTCGACGCAACTGGCACAAGTTTGTTCAACACATCTGGCACAAGTTTGTTTGACGCAACTGGCACAAGTTTGTTTTCGCAACTTGTACAAGTTTGTTTGACGCAACTGGCACAAGTTTGTTTGACGCAACTGGCACAAGTTTGTTTGACGCAACTGGCACAAGTTTGTTCTACCCAACTGGCACAAGTTTGTTCGACGCAACTGGCAAAAGTTTGTTTGACGCAACTGGCACAAGTTTGTTTGACGCAACTGGCACAAGTTTGTTTGATGCACCTGGCACAAGGTTGTTCTACGCAACTGGCACAAGTTTGTTCTATGCAACCGGCACAAGTTTGTTTGACGCAACTGGCACAAGTTTGTTCTACGCAACTGGCACAAGTTTGTTCTACGCAACTGGTACAAGTTTGTTCGACGCAACTGGCACAAGTTTGTTCGACGCAACTGGTACAAGTTTGTTGGACGCAACTGGCACAAGTTTGTTTGACACAACTGGCACAATTTTTTTTGACGCAACTGGCACAAGTTTGTTTGACGCAACTGGCACAAGTTTGTTTGACGCAACTGGCACAAGGTTGTTCTACGCAACTGGCACAAGTTTGTTCTACGTAACTGGCAAAAGTTTGTTCGACGCAACTGGCACAAGTTTGTTCTACGCAACTGGCACACTTTGTTCGATGCAACTGGCACAAGTTTGTTCGACGCAACTAGCCCAAGTTTATTTGACGCAACTGGCACAAGTTTATTAGACGCAACTGGCACAAGTTTGTTCGGCGCAACTGGCACAAGTTTCTTCGACTCAATTGGCACAAGTTTGTTTGACGCAACTAGCACAAGTTTATTTGACGCAACTGTCACAAGTTTGTTCTACGCAACTGGCACAAGTTTGTTCTATGCAACTGGCACAAGTTTGTTTGACGCAACTGGCACAAGTTTGTTCCGAGCAACTGGCACAAGTTTGTTCTACGCAACTGGCACAAGTTTTTTCTACGCAACACTTACTAGTTTGTTGTACAGAACTGGCACAAGTTTGTTTAATACAACTGGCACAAGTTTGTTCTACGCAAATTGCAAAAGTTTGTTCTACGCAACTGGCACAAGTTTGCTCGACGCAACTGGCACAAGTTTGTTCGACAGAACTGGCACAAGTTGGTTTGATGCAACTGGCACAAGTTTGTTAGACGCAACTGGCACAAGTTTGTTCGACGTAATTGGCACAAGTTTTTTCGACGCAACTGGCACAAGTTTGTTTGACGCAAGAGGCACAAGTATGTTTGACGCAACTGGCACAAGTTTGTTCGATGCAACTGGCACAAGTTTGTTTGACGCAACTGGCACAAGTTTCTTCTACGCAACTGGCACAAGTTTGTTCGACGCAACTGGCACAAGTTTGTTTGATGCAACAGGCACAAGTTTGTTCTACGCAACTGGCACAAGTTTGTTCTATGCAACTGGCACTAGTTTGTTCTATGCAACTGGCATAAGTTTGTTCGACGCAACTGGCACAAGTTTTTTCGACGCAACCGTACAAAAGTTTGTTCGACGCAACTGGCACAAGTTTATTCGACGCAACGACACAAGTTTGTTAGACGCAACTGGCACAAGTTTGTTTGACGCAACTGGCACAAGTTTGTTGGACGCAACTGGCACAAGTTTGTTTGACGCAACTGGCGCAAGTTTGTTCGACGCAACTGGCACAAGTTTGTTCGACGCAACTGGTACAAATTTGTTTAACGCAACTGGCACAAGTTTGTTCGACGCAACTGGCACAAGTTTGTTTGAAGCAACTGGCACAAGTTTGTTTGACGCAACTGGCACAAGGTTGTTCTACGCAACTGTCACAAGTTTGTTCTACTCAACTGGCACAAGTTTGTTTGATGCAACTGGCACAAGTTTGTTAGAAGCAACTGGCACAAGTTTGTTCGATGCCACTGGCACAAGTTTGTTCGACGCAACTGGCCCAAGTTTGTTTGACACAACTGGCACAAGTTTGTTAGATGCAACTGGCTCAAGTTTGTTCGACACAACTGGCACAAGTTTGTTCAACTCAATTGGCACAAGTTTGTTTGATGCAACTGGAGCAAGTTTATTTGACGCAACTGGCACAAGTTTGTTTGACGCAACAGGCACAAGTTTATTTGACGCAAGTGGCACAATTTTTCTCGACGAAACTGGCACAAGTTTGTTTGCCGTAACTGGCACAAGTTTGTTCGATGCAACTGGCACAAGTTTGTTCTACGCAACTGGCACAAGTTTGTCCTAAACAACTGGCACAAGTTTGTTCTATGCAACTGGCACAAGTATGTTCTACGTAACTGGCACAAGTTTGTTCTACGCAATTGGCACAAGTTTGTTTATGCAACTGGCACAAGTTTATTCTATGCATCTGGCACAAGTTTGTTCTATCAAACTGGCACTAGTTTGTTCTAGGTAACTGGCAAAAGTTTGTTGGACACAAGTAGCACAAGTTTATTCTACCCAACTGACACAAGTTTGTTCGACGCAACTGGCACAAGTTTGTTCTACGCAAGTAACACAAGTTTGTTTGAAACAACTGGCAGAAGTTTGTTATATGCAACTGGCAGAAATTTATTCGAAGCAACTGGCACAAGTTTGTTTGATGCAACTGGTCCAAGTTTGTTTGATGCAACTGGCACAAGTTTGTTTGACGCAATTGGCACAAGTTTGTTCATCGCAACTGGCCCAAGTTTGTTTGATGCAACTGGCACAAGTTTGTTAGACGCAACTGGCACAAGTTTGTTTGACGCAACTGGCACAAGTTTGTTTGACGCAACTGGCACAAGTTTTTTTGACGAAACTGGCACAAGTTTGTTTGATGCAACTGGCACAAGTTTATTTGACGCAACTGGCACAAGTTTTCTCGACGCAACTGGCACAAGTTTGTTCACCGTAAATGGCACAAGTTTGTTTGACGCAACTGGCACAAGTTTGTTTGACGCAACTGGCACAAGTTTGTTCAACGCAACTGGCACAAGTTTGTTTGACGCACCTGGCAGAATGTTGTTCTTCGCAACTGGCACAAGTTTGTTCTATGCAACCGGCACAAGTTTGTTTGACGCAACTGGCACAAGTTTGTTCTACGCAACTGGCACAAGTTTGTTCTACGCAACTGGTACAAGTTTGTTCGAAACAACTGCACAAGTTTGTTTGACGCAACTGGTACAAGTTTGTTGGACGCAACTGGCACAAGTTTGTTCAACGCAGCTGGCACAATTTTGTTCGACGCAACTGGCACAAGTTTGTTCGACGCAACTGGCACAAGTTTGTTCAACACATCTGGCACAAGTTTGTTTGACGCAACTGGCACAAGTTTGTTTTCGCAACTTGTACAAGTTTTTTTGACGCAACTGGCACAAGTTTGTTTGACGCAACTGGCACAAGTTTGTTTGACGCAACTGGCACAAGTTTGTTCTACCCAACTGGCACAAGTTTGTTCGACGCAACTGGCACAAGTTTGTTTGACGCAACTGGCACAAGTTTGTTTGACGCAACTGGCACAAGTTTGTTTGATGCACCTGGCACAAGGTTGTTCTACGCAACTGGCACAAGTTTGTTCTATGCAACCGGCACAAGTTTGTTTGACGCAACTGGCACAAGTTTGTTCTATGCAACTGGCACAAGTTTATTCTACGCAACTGGTACAAGTTTGTTCTACGCAACTGGCAAAAGTTTGTTTGACGCAACTGGCACAAGTTTGTTCTACGCAACTGGCACACTTTGTTCGATGCAACTGGCACAAGTTTGTTCGACGCAACTAGCCCAAGTTTGTTTGACGCAACTGGCACAAGTTTATTAGACGCAACTGGCACAAGTTTGTTCGACGCAACTGGCACAAGTTTCTTCGACTCAAATGGCACAAGTTTGTTTGACGCAACTAGCACAATTTTTTTTGACGCAACTGGCACAAGTTTGTTTGACGCAACTGGCACAAGTTTGTTTGACGCAACTGGCACAAGGTTGTTCTACGCAACTGGCACAAGTTTGTTCTACGCAACTGGCAAAAGTTTGTTTGACGCAACTGGCACAAGTTTGTTCTACGCAACTGGCACACTTTGTTCGATGCAACTGGCACAAGTTTGTTCGACGCAACTAGCCCAAGTTTGTTTGACGCATCTGGCACAAGTTTATTAGACGCAACTGGCACAAGTTTGTTCGACGCAACTGGCACAAGTTTCTTCAACTCAAATGGCACAAGTTTGTTTGACGCAACTAGCACAAGTTTATTTGACGCAACTGTCACAAGTTTGTCTGACTCAACTGGCACAAGTTTGTTTGACGCAACTGGCACAAGTTTATTTGACGCAACTGGCACAACTTTTCTCGGCGCAACTGGCACAAGTATGTTCTACACAACTGGCACAAGTTTGTTCTATGCAAGTTGCACAAGATTGTTCTACGCAACTGGCACAAGTTTGTTCTACGCAACTGGCACAATTTTGTTCTACGCAACAGGCACAAGTTTGTTCTACGTATCTGGCACAAGTTTGTTCTATGCAACTGGCAGAAGTTTGTTCTACGTAACTGGCACAAGTTTGTTCTACGCAACTGGCACAAGTTTGTTCTACGCAACTGGCACAAGTTTATTCTAAGCATCTGGCACAAGTTTGTTCTATCCAACTGACACTAGTTTGTTTTACGCAACTGGCATAAGTTTGTTTGACGCAACTGGCACAAGTTTGTTCTACCCAAATGACACAAGTTTGTTTGACACAACTGGCAGAAGTTTGTTCAACGCAACTGGCACAAGTTTGTTTGACGCAACTGGCGCAAGTTTGTTCAACGCAACTGGCACAAGTTTGTTCGACACAACTGGCACAAGTTTGTTCGATGCAACTGGCACAATTTTCTTTAATGCAACTGGCACAAGTTTGTTCAACCCACCTGGCACAAGTTTGTTTGACGCAACTGGCACAAGTTTGTTTGACGCAACTGGCACAACTTTGTTTGACACAACTGGCACAAATTTGTTTGACGCAACTGGCACAAGGTTGTTCTATGAAACTGGCACAAGATTGTTCTACGCAACTGGTACAAGTTTGTTTGATGCAACTGGCACAAGTTTGTTTGATGCAACTGGCAGAAGTTTGTTTGACGCAACTGGCACAAGTTTGTTCGGCGCAACTGGCCCAAGTTTGTTTGACGCAACTGGCACAAGTTTGTTAGACACAACTAGCACAAGTTTGTTCGACGTAACTGGCACAAGTTTTTTCGGCTCAATTGGCACAAGTTTGTTTGACGCAACTGGCACAAGTTTGTTCGACGTAACTGGCACAAGTTTTTTCGGCTCAATTGGCACAAGTTTGTTTGACGCAACAGGCACAAGTTTGTTAGATGCAACTGGTACAAGTTTGTTCGACGTAACAGGCACAAGTTTTTTCGACTCAATTGGCAAAAGTTTGTTTGACGCAACTGGCACAAGTTTGTTTGATGCAAGAGGCACAAGTTTGTGTGACTCAACTGGCACAAGTTTGTTTAACGCAACTAGCCCAAGTTTTTTTTGACGCAACTGGCACAAGTTTGTTTAATGTAACTGGCACAAGTTTGTTCGACGCAACTGGCACAAGTTTGTTCGACGCAACTGGCACAAGTTTTTTTTGACGCAACTGGCACAAGTTTGTTTGACGCAACTGGCACAAGTTTGTTCAACGCAACTGGCACAAGTTTGTTTGACACACCTGGCAGAAGGTTGTTCTTCGCAACTGGCACAAGTTTGTTCTATGCAACCAGCACAAGTTTGTTTGACGCAACTGGCAAAAGTTTGTTCTACGCAACTGGCACAAGTTTGTTCTACGCAACTGGTACAAGTTTGTTCGACACAACTGGCACAAGTTTGTTCGACGCAACTGGTACAAGTTTGTTGGACGCAACTGGCACAAGTTTGTTCGAACAAACTGGCACAAATTTGTTTGACACAACTGGCACAATTTTGTTCGACGCAACTGGCACAAGTTTGTTTGAAGCAACTGGCACAAGTTTGTTTGACGCAACTGGCACAAGGTTGTTCTACGCAACTGGCACAAGTTTGTTCTACGCAACTGGCACAAGTTTGTTTGACGCAACTGGCGCAAGTTTGTTCTACGCAACTGGCACAAGTTTGTTCGATGCAACTGGCACAAGTTTGTTCAACGCAACTAGCCCAAGTTTGTTTGACGCAACTGGCACAAGTTTGTTAGACGCAACTGGCACAAGTTTGTTCGACGCAACTGGCACAAGTTTCTTCGACTCAATTGGCACAAGTTTGTTTGACGCAACTGGCACAAGTTGGTTTGACGCAACTGTCACAAGTGTGTTTGACTAAACTGGCACAAGTTTATTTGACCCAACTGGCACAAGTTTATTTTTACGCAACTGGCACAACTTTTCTCGGCGCAACTGGCACAAGAATGTTCTACACAACTGGCACAAGTTTGATCTATGCAACTTGCACAAGTTTGTTCTACGCAACTGGCACAAGTTTGTTCTACGCAACTGGCACAAGTTTGTTCTACGCAAATGGCACAAGTTTTTTCGATGCAACTGGCACAAGTTTGTTCTACGCAACTGGCACAAGTTTGTTCTACGCATCTGGCACAAGTTTGTTAGACGCAACTGGCACAAGTTTGTTCAACGTAATTGGCACAAGTTTTTTTGACGCAACTGGCACAAGTTTGTTTGACGCAAGAGGCACAAGTTTGTTTGACGCAACTGGCACAAGTTTGTTCGATGCAACTGGCACAAGTTTGTTTGACACAACTGGCACAAGTTTGTTCTACGCAACTGGCACAAGTTTGTTCTATGCAACTGGCACTAGTTTGTTCTACTCAACTGGCACAAGTTTGTTCGACGCAACTGGCACAAGTTTGTTCGACGCAACAACACAAGTTTGTTAGACGCAACTGGCACAAGTTTGTTTGACGCAACTGGCACAAGTTTGTTTGATGCAACTGGCACAAGTTTGTTTGACTCAACTGGCACAAGTTTGTTCGACGCAACTGGCACAAGTTTGTTCGACGCAACTGGTACAAGTTTGTTCGACGCAACTGGCACAAGTTTGTTCGGCGCAACTGGTATAAGTTTGTTGGACGCAACTGGCACAAGTTTGTTCGAACAAACTGGCACAAGTTTGTTTGACACAACTGGCACAATTTTGTTCGACGCAACTGGCACAAGTTTGTTTGACGCAACTGGCACAAGTTTGTTTGACGCAACTGGCACAAGGCTGTTCTACGCAACTGGCACAAGTTTGTTCTACGCAACTGGCACAAGTTTGTTCGATGCAACTGGGACAAGTTTGTTCGACGCAACTAGCCCAAATTTGTTTGACGCAACTGGCACAAGTTTGTTAGACGCAACTGGCACAAGTTTGTTCGACGTAACTGGCACAAGTTTGTTTGACGCAACTGGCACAAGTTTGTTAGACGCAACTGGCACAAGTTTGTTCGACGTAACTGGCACAAGTTTGTTTGACGCAACTGACACAAGTTTGTTAGACGCAACTGGCACAAGTTTGTTCTACGCAACTGGCACAAGTTTGTTTGACGCAACTGTCACAAGTTTGTTCTACACAACTGGCACAAGTTTGTTCGATGCAACTGGGACAAGTTTGTTCGACGCAACTAGCCCAAATTTGTTTGGCGCAACTGGCACAAGTTTGTTAGACGCAACTGGCACAAGTTTGTTCGACGTAACTGGCACAAGTTTTTTCGGCTCAATTGGCACAAGTTTGTTTGACGCAACAGGCACAAGTTTGTTAGATGCAACTGGTACAAGTTTGTTCGACGTAACAGGCACAAGTTTTTTCGACTCAATTGGCAAAAGTTTGTTTGACGCAACTGGCACAAGTTTGTTTGATGCAAGAGGCACAAGTTTGTGTGACACAACTGGCACAAGTTTGTTTAACGCAACTAGCCCAAGTTTTTTTTGACGCAACTGGCACAAGTTTGTTTAATGTAACTGGCACAAGTTTGTTCGACGCAACTGGCACAAGTTTGTTCGACGCAACTGGCACAAGTTTTTTTTGACGCAACTGGCACAAGTTTGTTTGACGCAACTGGCACAAGTTTGTTCAACGCAACTGGCACAAGTTTGTTTGACACACCTGGCAGAAGGTTGTTCTTCGCAACTGGCACAAGTTTGTTCTATGCAACCAGCACAAGTTTGTTTGACGCAACTGGCAAAAGTTTGTTCTACGCAACTGGCACAAGTTTGTTCTACGCAACTGGTACAAGTTTGTTCGACACAACTGGCACAAGTTTGTTCGACGCAACTGGTACAAGTTTGTTGGACGCAACTGGCACAAGTTTGTTCGAACAAACTGGCACAAATTTGTTGGACACAACTGGCACAATTTTGTTCGACGCAACTGGCACAAGTTTGTTTGAAGCAACTGGCACAAGTTTGTTTGACGCAACTGGCACAAGGTTGTTCTACGCAACTGGCACAAGTTTGTTCTACGCAACTGGCACAAGTTTGTTTGACGCAACTGGCGCAAGTTTGTTCTACGCAACTGGCACAAGTTTGTTCGATGCAACTGGCACAAGTTTGTTCAACGCAACTAGCCCAAGTTTGTTTGACGCAACTGGCACAAGTTTGTTAGACGCAACTGGCACAAGTTTGTTCGACGCAACTGGCACAAGTTTCTTCGACTCAATTGGCACAAGTTTGTTTGACGCAACTGGCACAAGTTGGTTTGACGCAACTGTCACAAGTGTGTTTGACTAAACTGGCTCAAGTTTATTTGACCCAACTGGCACAAGTTTATTTTTACGCAACTGGCACAACTTTTCTCGGCGCAACTGGCACAAGAATGTTCTACACAACTGGCACAAGTTTGATCTATGCAACTTGCACAAGTTTGTTCTACGCAACTGGCACAAGTTTGTTCTACACAACTGGCACAAGTTTGTTCTAAGCAAATGGAACAAGTTTGTTCTACGCATCTGGCACAAGTTTGTTAGACGCAACTGGCACAAGTTTTTTCAACGTAATTGGCACAAGTTTTTTCGACGCAACTGGCACAAGTTTGTTTGACGCAAGAGGCTAAAGTTTGTTTGACGCAACTGGCACAAGTTTGTTCGATGCAACTGGCACAAGTTTGTTTGACACAACTGGCACAAGTTTGTTCTACGCAACTGGCACAAGTTTGTTCTATGCAACTGGCACTAGTTTGTTCTACTCAACTGGCACAAGTTTGTTCGACGCAACTGGCACAAGTTTGTTCGACGCAACAACACAAGTTTGTTAGACGCAACTGGCACAAGTTTGTTTGACGCAACTGGCACAAGTTTGTTTGACGCAACTGGCACAAGTTTGTTTGACTCAACTGGCACAAGTTTGTTCGACGCAACTGGCACAAGTTTGTTCGACGCAACTGGTACAAGTTTGTTCGACGCAACTGGCACAAGTTTGTTCGGCGCAACTGGTATAAGTTTGTTGGACGCAACTGGCACAAGTTTGTTCGAACAAACTGGCACAAGTTTGTTTGACACAACTGGCACAATTTTGTTCGACGCAACTGGCACAAGTTTGTTTGACGCAACTGGCACAAGTTTGTTTGACGCAACTGGCACAAGGCTGTTCTACGCAACTGGCACAAGTTTGTTCTACGCAACTGGCAAAAGTTTGTTTGACGCAACTGTCACAAGTTTGTTCTACGCAACTGGCACAAGTTTGTTCGATGCAACTGGGACAAGTTTGTTCGACGCAACTAGCCCAAATTTGTTTGACGCAACTGGCACAAGTTTGTTAGACGCAACTGGCACAAGTTTGTTCGACGCAACTGGCACAAGTTTCTTCGACTCAATTGGCACAAGTTTGTTTGACGCAACTAGCACAAGTTTGTTTCACGCAACTGTTCCAAGTTTGTATGACTCAACTGGCACAAGTTTGTTTGACGCAACTGGCACAAGTTTATTTGACGCAACTGGCACAACTTTTCTCGGCGCAACTGGCACAAGTATGTTCTACACAACTGGTACAAGTTTGTTCTATGCAAGTTGCACAAGTTTGTTCTACGCAACTGGCACAAGTTTGTTCTACGCAACTGGCAGAAGTTTGTTCTACGCAACTGGCACAAGTTTGTTCTACGCATCTGGCACAAGTTTGTTCTATGCAACTGGCAGAAGTTTGTTCTACGTAACTGGCACAAGTTTGTTCTACGCAACTGGCACAAGTTTATTCTACGCATCTGGCACAAGTTTGTTCTATCCAACTGGCACTAGTTTGTTTTACGCAACTGGCACAAGTTTGTTTGACGCAACTGGCACAAGTTTGTTCTACCCAACTGACACAAGTTTGTTTGACACAACTGGCAGAAGTTTGTTCAACGCAACTGGCACAAGTTTGTTTGACGCAACTGGCGCAAGTTTGTTCAACGCAACTGGCACAAGTTTGTTCGACACAACTGGCACAAGTTTGTTCGATGCAACTGGCACAATTTTGTTTAACACAACTGGCACAAGTTTGTTCAACCCAACTGGCACAAGTTTGTTTGACGCAACTGGCACAAGTTTGTTTGACGCAACTGGCACAACTTTGTTTGACACAACTGGCACAAATTTGTTTGACGCAACTGGCACAAGGTTGTTCTACGAAACTGGCACAAGTTTGTTCTACGCAACTGGTACAAGTTTGTTTGATGCAACTGGCACAAGTTTGTTTGATGCATCTGGCAGAAGTTTGTTTGACGCAACTGGCACAAGTTTGTTCGGCGCAACTGGCCCAAGTTTGTTTGACGCAACTGGCACAAGTTTGTTAGACACAACTAGCACAAGTTTGTTCGACGTAACTGGCACAAGTTTTTTCGGCTCAATTGGCACAAGTTTGTTTGACGCAACAGGCACAAGTTTGTTAGATGCAACTGGTACAAGTTTGTTCGACGTAACAGGCACAAGTTTTTTCGACTCAATTGGCACAAGTTTGTTTGACGCAACTGGCACAAGTTTGTTTGATGCAAGAGGCACAAGTTTGTGTGACACAACTGGCACAAGTTTGTTTGATGCAACTAGCCCAAGTTTTTTTTGACGCAACTGGCACAAGTTTGTTTAATGTAACTGGCACAAGTTTGTTCGACGCAACTGGCACAAGTTTGTTCGACGCAACTGGCACAAGTTTGTTTGACGCAACTGGCACAAGTTTGTTTGACGCAACTGGCACAAGTTTGTTCAACGCAACTGGCACAAGTTTGTTTGACGCACCTGGCAGAATGTTGTTCTTCGCAACTGGCACAAGTTTGTTCTATGCAACCGGCACAAGTTTGTTTGACGCAACTGGCACAAGTTTGTTCTACGCAACTGGCACAAGTTTGTTCTACGCAACTGGTACAAGTTTGTTCGACACAACTGCACAAGTTTGTTTGACGCAACTGGTACAAGTTTGTTTGACACAACTGGCACAATTTTGTTCGACGCAACTGGCACAATTTTGTTTGACGCAACTGGCACAAGTTTGTTTGACGCAACTGGCACAAGGTTGTTCTACGCAACTGGCACAAGTTTGTTCTACGCAACTGGCACAAGTTTATTTGACGCAACTGGCGCAAGTTTGTTCTACGCAACTGGCACAAGTTTGTTCGATGCAACTGGCACAAGTTTGTTCGACGCAACTAGCCCAAAGTTTGTTTGACGCAACTGGCACAAGTTTGTTAGACGTAACTGGCACAAGTTTGTTCGACGCAACTGGCACAAGTTTCTTCGACTCAATTGGCACAAGTTTGTTTGACGCAACTGGCACAAGTTGGTTTGACGCAACTGTCACAAGTGTGTTTGACTCAACTGGCACAAGTTTATTTGACGCAACTGGCACAACTTTTCTCGGCACAACTGGCACAAGAATGTTCTATGCAACTTGCACAAGTTTGTTCGACGAAACTGGCACAAGTTTGTTCTATGCAACTTGCACAAGTTTATTCTACGCAACTGGCACAAGTTTGTTCTATGCAACTGGCACAAGTTTGTTCGATGCAACTTGAACAAGTTTGTTCTACGCAACTGGCACAAGTTTGTTCTACGCATCTGGCACAAGTTTGTTCTATGCAACTTGCACAAGTTTGTTCTATGCAACTTGCACAAGTTTGTTCTACGCAACTGGCACAAGTTTGTTCTATGCAACTGGCACAAGTTTGTTCGATGCAACTTGCACAAGTTTGTTCTACGCAACTGGCACAAGTTTGTTCTACGCATCTGGCACAAGTTTGTTCTATGCAACTGGCAGAAGTTTGTTCTACGTAACTGGCACAAGTTTGTTCTACGCAACTGGCACAAGTTTGTTCTACGCAACTGGCACAAGTTTATACTACGCATCTGGCACAAGTTTGTTCTATCCAACTGACACTAGTTTGTTTTAAGCAACTGGCACAAGTTTGTTTGACGCAACTGGCACAAGTTTGTTCTACCCAACTGACACAAGTTTGTTAGACGCAACTGGCACAAGTTTGTTCTACGCAACTGACATAAGTTTGTTTGACACAACTGGCAGAAGTTTGTTCAATGCTACTGGCACAAGTTTGTTTGACGCAACTGGCGCAAGTTTGTTCGACGCAACTGGCACAAGTTTGTTCGACGCAACTGGCACAAGTTTGTTCGATGCAACTGGCACAAGTGTGTTTAACGCAACTGGCACAAGTTTGTTCGACCCAACTGGCACAAGTTTGTTTGACGCAACTGGCACAAGTTTGTTTGACGCAACTGGCACAAGCTTGTTTGACACAACTGGCACAACTTTGTTTGACGCAACTGGCACAAGGTTGTTCTACGAAACTGGGACAAGTTTGTTCTACGCAACTGGCACAAGTTTGTTTGATGCATCTGGCACAAGTTTGTTTGATGCAACTGGCAGAAGTTTGTTTGACGCAACTGGCACAAGTTTGTTCGGCGCAACTGGCCCAAGTTTGTTTGACGCAACTGGCACAAGTTTGTTAGACACAACTAGCACAAGTTTGTTCGACGTAACTGGCACAAGTTTTTTCGGCTCAATTGGCACAAGTTTGTTTGACGCAACTGGCACAAGTTTGTTTGACGCAACTTGCACAAGTTTGTCTGACGCAACTGGCACAAGTTTATTTGACGCAACTGGCACAAGTTTTCTCGAGGCAACTGGCACAAGTTTGTTCGACGCAACTGGCACAAGTTAGTTTGACGCAACTGGCACAAGTTTTTGACGCAACTGGCACAAGTTTTCTCGACGCAACTGGCACAAGTTTGTTCGCCGTAACTGGCACAAGTTTGTTCGACGCCACTGGCACAAGTTTGTTCGAAGCAACTGGCACAAGTTTGTTTGACGAAACTGGCACTAATTTGTTCTATGCAACTGGCACAAGTTTGTTCTACGCAACTGGCACAAGTTTGTTCTACGCAACTGGCACAAGTTTGTTCTATGCAACTGGCACAAGTTTGTTGTATGCAACTGGCACTAGTTTGTTCGACGCAACTGGCATAAGTTTGTTTGACGCAACTGGCACAAGTTTGTTCTACGCAACTGGCACAAGTTTGTTGGATGCAACTGGCACAAGTTTGTTCTACGCAACTGGCACAAGTTTGTTGGACGCAACTGGCTCAAGTTTGTTTGACGCAAGTAGCACAAGTTTGTTCGACGCAACTGGCACAAGTTTGTTCGACGCAACTGGCACAAGTTTGTTCGACGCAACTGGCACAAGTTTGTTCGACGCAACTGGCACAAGTTTGTTCGATGCAACTGGCACAAGTTTGTTCAACACGTCTGGCACAAGATTGTTTGACGCAACTGGCATAAGTTTGTTTTCGCAACTTGTACAAGTTTGTTTGACGCAACTGGCACAAGTTTGTTTGACGGAATTGTCACAAGTTTGTTTGGCGCAACTGGCACAAGTTTGTTTGACGCAACTGGCTCAAGTTTGTTCGACGCAACTGGCACAAGTTTGTTTGACGCAACTGGCACAAGTTTGTTTGACGCAACTGGCACAAGGTTCTTCTACGCAACTGGCACAAGTTTGTTCTACACAACTGGCACAAGATTGTTTGACGCAACTGGCACAAGTTTGTTAGACGCAACTGGCACAAGTTTGTTCGACGTAACAGGCACAAGTTTTTTCGAGTCAATTGGCATAAGTTTTTTTGACGCAACTGGCACAAGTTTGTTTGATGCAAGAGGCACAAGTTTGTGTGACGCACCTGGCACAAGTTTGTGTGACGCAACTGGCACAAGATTTTTTTGACGCAACTGGCACAAGTTTGTTCTACGCAACTGGCACAAGTTGTTTAACGTAACTGGCACAAGTTTGTTCGACGCAACAGGCACAAGTATGTTCGACGCAACTGGCACAAGTTTGTTTGACGCAACAGGCACAAGTATGTTCGACGCAACTGGCACAAGTTTGTTTGACGCAACTGGCACAAGTTTCTTTGACGCAACTGGCACAAGTTTGTTCGATGCAACTGGCACAAGTTTGTTTGACGCAACTGGCACAAGTTTGTTCTATGCAACTGGCACAAGTTTGTTCTATGCAACTGGCACTAGTCAGTTCTATGCAACTGGCATAAGTTTGTTTGACGCAACTGGCACTAGTTTGTTCTACGCAACTGGTACAAGTTTGTTCGACGCAACTGGCACAAGTTTGTTCGACACAACTGGTACAAGTTTGTTGGACGCAACTGGCACAAGTTTGTTCGAACCAACTGGCAAAAGTTTGTTTGACACAACTGGCACAAGTTTGTTTCACGCAACTGGCGCAAGTTTGTTTGACGCAACTGGCACAAGTTTGTTTGATGCAATTGGCACAAGGTTGTTCTACGCAACTGGCACAAGTTTGTTTGACGCAACTGGCGCAAGTTTGTTCTACGCACCTGGCACAAGTTTGTTCGATGCAACTGGCACAAGTTTGTTCGCAGCAACTGGCCCAAGTTTGTTTGACGCAACTGGCACAAGTTTGTTCTATGCAACTGGCACAAGTTTGTTCGACGCAACTGGCACAAGTTTCTTCGACTCAATTGGCACAAGTTTGTTTGACGCAACTGGTACAAGTTTTTTTTGACGCAACTGTCACATGTTTGTTTGACTCAACTGGCACAAGTTTGTTCTACGCAACTGGCAAAAGTTTATTTGACGCAACTGGCACAACTTTTCTCGACGCAACTGGCACAAGTATGTTCTATTCAACTGGCACAAGTTTGTTCTATGCAACTTGCACAAGTTTGTTCTACACAACTGGCACAAGTTTGTTCTACGCAACTGGCAAAAGTTTGTTCTACGCAAATGGCACAAGTTTGTTCTACGCAACTGGCACAAGTTTGTTCTACGCATCTGGCACAAGTTTGTTCTACGCAACTGGCACAAGTTTGTTCTACGCAACTGGCACAAGTTTGTTCTACGCAACTGGCACAAGTTTGTTCTGCGCAACTGGCACAAGTTTATTCTACGCATCTGGCACAAGTTTGTTGTATCCAACTGGCCCTAGTTTTTTCTACGCAACTGGCACAAGTTTGTTTGACGCAACTGGCACAAGTTTGTTCTACCCAACTGACACAAGTTTCTTTGACGCAACTGGCAAAAGTTTGTTCTACGCAACTGACACATGTTTGTTTGATGCAAGAGGCACAAGTTTGTTTGATGCAACTGGCACAAGTTTGTTCTATGCAACCAGCACAGTTTGTTTGGTGCAACTGGCAGAAGTTTGTTTGAAGCAACTGGCAGAAGTTTGTTCAACTCAACTGGCACAAGTTTGTTTGACGCAACTGGCGCAAGTTTGTTCGACGCAACTGGCACAAGTTTGTTCGATGCAACTGGCACAAGTTTGTTCGATGCAACTGGCACAAGTTTGTTCGCCGCAACTGGCCCAAGTTTGTTTGACGCAATTGGCACAAGTTTGTTAAACGCAATTGGCACAAGTTTGTTCGACGCAACTGGCACAAGTTTCTTCGACTCAATTGGCACAAGTTCGTTTGACGCAACTTGTACAAGTTTGTTTGACGCAACTGTCACAAGTTTGTTTGACTCAACTGGCACATGTTTGTTTGACGCAACAGGCACAAGTTTATTTAACGCAACTGGCACAACTTTTCTCAACGCAACTAGCACAAGTATGTTCTATACAACTGGCACAAGTTTGTTCTACGCAACTTGCACAAGTTTGTTCTACGCAACTGGCACAAGTTTGTTCTATGCAACTGGCACAATTTTGTTCTACGCAACTGGCACAAGTTTGTTCTACTCAACTGGCACAAGTTTTTCTACGCATCTGGCACAAGTTTGTTCTATGCAACTGGCACAAGTTTGTTCTACGCAACTGGCACAAGTTTGTTCTACGCAACTGGCACAAGTTTGTTCTGCGCAACTGGCACAAGTTTATTCTACACATCTAGCACAAGTTTGTTCTATCCAACTGGCACTTGTTTGTTCTACGCAACTGGCACAAGTTTGTTTGACGCAACTGGCACAAGTTTGTTCTACCCAACTGACACAAGTTTATTCGACGCAACTTGCACAAGTTTGTTCTACGCAACTGACACAAGTTTGCTTGATGCAAGAGGCACAAGTTTGTTTGATGCAACTGGCACAAGTTTGTTCTATGCAACCAGCACATTTTGTTCTACGCAACTGGCACAAGTTTGTTTGAACCAACTGGCAGAAGTTTGTTCAACGCAACCGGCACAAGTTTGTTCGATGCAACTGGCACAAGTTTGTTCGATGCAACTGGCACAAGTTTGTTTAACACAACTGGCACAAGTTTGTTCGACCCAACTGGCACAAGTTTGTTTGACGCAACTGGCACAAGTTTGTTTGACACAACTGGCACAAGCTTTTTTGACGCAACTGGCACAAGTTTGTTTGATGCAACTGGCACAATGATGTTCTACGCAACTGGCACATGTTTGTTCTACGCAACTGGCACAAGTTTGTTTGATGCAACTGGCACAAATTTTTTTGATGCAACTAGCAGAAGTTTGTTTGTCGCAACTGGCACAAGTTTGTTTGACGCAACTGGCACAAGTTTGTTTGACGCAACTGGCACAAGTTTGTTAGACACAACTGGCACAAGTTTGTTCAAGGTAACTAGCACAAGTTTTTTCGACTCAATTGGCACAAGTTTGTTTGACGCAACTGGCACAAGTTTGTTTGACGCAACTGGCACAAGTTTGTTTGACGCAATTGGCACAAGTTTGTTTGACGCAACTGGCAAAAGTTTATTTGACACAACTAGCATAAGTTTTCTCGACGCAACTATCACAAGTTTGTTCGCCGTAACTGGCACAAGTTTGTTCGACGCAACTGGCACAAGTTTGTTTGACGCAAATGGCACAAGTTTTTTTTATGCAACTGGCACAAGTTTTTTCGATGCAACTGGCACAAGTTTGTTCGCCGTAACTGGCACAAGTTTGTTCGACACCACTGGCACAAGTTTGTTCGAAGCAACTGGCACAAGTTTGTTTGACGCAACTGGCACAAGTTTGTTCTATGCACCTGGCACAAGTTTGTTCTACGCAACTGGCACAAGTTTGTTCTACGCAACTGGCACAAGTTTGTTCTAAGCAACTGGCACAATTTTGTTGTTTGCAACTGGCACTAGTTTGCTCTACGCAACTGGCATAAGTTTGTTTGACGCAACTGGCACAAGTTTGTTCTACGTAACTGGCACAAGTTTGTTGGACGCAACTGGCACAAGTTTGTTCTACGCAACTGGCACAATTTTGTTGAACCCAACTGGCACAAGTTTGTTCGACGCAACTGGCACAAGTTTGTTCGATGCAACTGGCACAAGTTTGTTCAACACATCTGGCACAAGATTGTTTGACGCAACTGGCATAAGTTTGTTTTCGCAACTTGTACAAGTTTGTTTGACGCAACTGGCACAAGTTTGTTTGACGGAACTGTCACAAGTTTGTTTGGCGCAACTGGCACAAGTTTGTTTGACGCAACTGGCTCAAGTTTGTTCGACGCAACTGGCACAAGTTTGTTTGACGCAACTGGCACAAGTTTGTTTGACGCAACTGGCACAAGGTTCTTCTACGCAACTGGCACAAGTTTGTTCTACACAACTGGCACAAGTTTGTTTGACGCAACTGGCACAAGTTTGCTAGACGCAACTGGCACAAGTTTGTTCGACGTAACAGGCACAAGTTTTTTCGAGTCAATTGGCACAAGTTTGTTTGACGCAACTGGCACAAGTTTGTTTGACGCAAGAGGCACAAGTTTGTGTGACGCAACTGGCACAAGTTTGTTTGACGCAACTGGCACAAGTTTTTTTTGACGCAACTGGCACAAGTTTGTTCTACGCAACTGGCACAAGTTTGTTTAACGTAACTGGCACAAGTTTGTTCGACGTAACAGGCACAAGTATGTTCGACGCAACTGGCACAAGTATGTTCGACGCAACTGGCACAAGTTTGTTCTATGCAACTGGCACTAGTCTGTTCTATGCAACTGGGATAAGTTTGTTTGACGCAACTGGCACTAGTTTGTTCTATGCAACTGGTACAAGTTTGTTCGACGCAACTGGCACAAGTTTGTTCGACACAACTGGTACAAGTTTGTTGGACGCAACTGGCACAAGTTTGTTCGAACCAACTGGCAAAAGTTTGTTTGACACAACTGGCACAAGTTTGTTGGACGCAACTGGCGCAAGTTTGTTTGACGCAACTGGCACAAGTTTGTTTGATGCAACTGGCACAAGGTTGTTCTACGCAAATGGCACAAGTTTGTTTGACGCAACTGGCGCAAGTTTGTTCTACGCACCTGGCACCAGTTTGTTCGATGCAACTGGCACAAGTTTGTTCGCAGCAACTGGCCCAAGTTTGTTTGACGCAACTGGCACAAGTTTGTTCTGTGCAACTGGCGCAAGTTTGTTCGACGCAACTGGCACAGGTTTCTTCGACTCAATTGGCACAAGTTTCTTCTATGCAACTGGTACAAGTTTTTTTGATGCAACTGTCACAAGTTTGTTTGACTCAACTGCCACAAGTTTGTTCTATGCAACTGGCACAAGTTTATTTGACGCAACTGGCACAACTTTTCTCGACGCAACTGGCACAAGTATGTTCTATACAACTGGCACAAGTTTGTTCTATGCAACTTGCACAAGTTTGTTCTACGCAACTGGCACAAGTTTGTTCTACTCAACTGGCACAAGTTTGTTCTATGCAAATGGCACAAGTTTGTTCTACGCAACTGGCACAAGTTTGTTCTACGCATCTGGCACAAGTTTGTTCTACGCAACTGGCACAAGTTTGTTCTACACAACTGGCACAAGTTTGTTCTACGCAACTGGCACAAGTTTGTTCTGCGCAACTGGCACAAGTTTGTTCTACGCATCTGGCACAAATTTGTTGTATGCAACTGGGACTAGTTTTTTCTACGCAACTGGCACAAGTTTGTTCGATGCAACTGGCACAAGTTTGTTCGATGCAACTGGCACAAGTTTGTTCGCCGCAACTGGCCCAAGTTTGTTTGACGCAATTGGCACAAGTTTGTTAAACGCAATTGGCACAAGTTTGTTCGACGCAACTGGCACAAGTTTCTTCGACTCAATTGGCACAAGTTTGTTTGACGCAACTTGTACAAGTTTGTTTGACGCAACTGTCACAAGTTTGTTTGACTCAACTGGCACATGTTTGTTTGACGCAACTGGCACAAGTTTATTTAACGCAACTGGCACAACTTTTCTCAACGCAACTAGCACAAGTATGTTCTATACAACTGGCACAAGTTTGTTCTACGCAACTTGCACAAGTTTGTTCTACGCTACTGGCACAAGTTTGTTCTACGCAACTGGCACAAGTTTGTTCTATGCAACTGGCACAAGTTTGTTCTACGTAACTGGCACAAGTTTGTTCTATGCAACTGGCACAAGTTTGTTCTGCGCAACTGGCACAAGTTTATTCTACACATCTGGCACAAGTTTGTTCTATCCAACTGGCACTAGTTTGTTCTATGCAACTGGCACAAGTTTGTTTGACGCAACTGGCACAAGTTTGTTCTACCCAACTGACACAAGTTTATTCGACGCAACTTGCACAAGTTTGTTCTACGCAACTGACACAAGTTTTTTTGATGCAAGAGGCACAAGTTTGTTTGATGCAACTGGCATAAGTTTGTTCTATGCAACCAGCACAGTTTGTTCTACGCAACTGGCACAAGTTTGTTTGAACCAACTGGTAGAAGTTTGTTCAACGCAACTGGCATAAGTTTGTTCGATGCAACTGGCACAAGTTTGTTTAACACAACTGGCACAAGTTTGTTCGACCCAACTGGCACAGGTTTGTTTGACGCAACTGGCACAAGTTTGTTTGACGCAACTAGCACAAGCTTGTTTGACGCAACTGGCACAACTTTGTTTGACGCAACTGGCACAATGATGTTCTACGCAACTGGCACATGTTTGTTCTACGCAACTGGCACAAGTTTGTTTGATGCAACTGGCACAAGTTTTTTTGATGCAACTAGCAGAAGTTTGTTTGACGCAACTGGCACAAGTTTGTTTGACGCAAGTGGCACAAGTTTGTTTGACGCAACTGGCACAAGTTTGTTAGACACAACTGGCACAAGTTTGTTCGAGGTAACTAGCACAAGTTTTTTCGACTCAATTGGCACAAGTTTGTTTGACGCAACTGGCACAAGTTTGTTTGACGCAACTGGCACAAGTTTGTTTGACGCAATTGGCACAAGTTTGTTTGACGCAACTGGCAAAAGTTTATTTGACGCAACTAGCATAAGTTTTCTCGACGCAACTATCACAAGTTTGTTCGCCATAACTGGCACAAGTTTGTTCAACGCAACTGGCACAAGTTTGTTTGACGCAAATGGCACAAGTTTTTTTGATGCAACTGGCACAAGATTTTTCGATGCAACTGGCACAAGTTTGTTTGCCGTAACTGGCACAAGTTTGTTCGACACCACTGGCACAAATTTGTTCGAAGCAACTGGCACAAGTTTGTTTGACGCAACTGGCACAAGTTTGTTCTATGCACCTGGCACAAGTTTGTTCTACGCAACTGGCACAAGTTTGTTCTACGCAACAGGCACAAGTTTGTTCTACGCAACTGGCACAATTTTGTTGTTTGCAACTGGCACTAGTTTCTTCTACGCAACTGGCATAAGTTTGTTTGACGCAACTGGCACAAGTTTGTTCTACGCAACTGGCACAAGTTTGTTGGACGCAACTGGCACAAGTTTGTTCTACGCAACTGGCACAAGTTTGTTGAACCCAACTGGCACAAGTTTGTTCGACGCAACTGGCACAAGTTTGTTCGACGCAACTGGCACAAGTTTGTTTGACGCAACTGGCACAAGTTTGTTCGACGCAACTGGCACAAGTTTGTTCGACGCAACTGGCACAAGTTTGTTCAACACATCTGGCACAAGTTTGTTTTACGCAACTAGCACAAGTTTGTTTTCGCAACTTGTACAAGTTTTTTTGACGCAACTGGCACAAGTTTGTTTGACGCAACTAGTACAAGTTTGTTTGACGCAACTGGCACAAGTTTGTTGACGCAGCTGGCACAAGTTTTTTTGACGCAACTAGCACAAGTTTGTTTGACGCAACTGGCACAAGTTTGTTTGACGAAACTGGCACAAGTTTGTTCTACGCAACTGGCACAAGTTTGTTCTGTGCAACTGGCACAAGTTTGTTTGACGCAACTGGCTTAAGTTAGTTCCGACCAACTGGCACAAGTTTGTTCTACGCAACTGGCACAAGTTTGTTCTACGCAACTCTTACTAGTTTGTTGTACACAACTGGCACAAGTTTGTTTGACACAACTGGCACAAGTTTGTTCTACGCAAATTGCAAAAGATGTTCTACGCAACTGGCACAAGTTTGTTCGACGCAACTGGCACAAGTTTGTTATATGCAACTGGCACAAGTTTGTTTGACGCAACTGGCACAAGTTTGTTAGACGCAAGTGGCACAAGTTTGTTCGACGTAATTGGCACAAGTTTTTTCGACGCAACTGGCACAAGTTTGTTTGACGCAAGAGACACAAGTTTGTTTGACGCAACTGGCACAAGTTTGTTCGATGCAACTGGCACAAGTTTGTTTGACACAACTGGCACAAGTTTGTTCTATGCAACTGGCACAAGTTTGTTCTATGCAACTGGCACTAGTATGTTCTACTCAACTGGCACAAGTTTGTTCGACGCTACTGGCACAAGTTTGTACGACGCAACGACACAAGTTTGTTAGACGCAACTGGCACAAGTTTGTTTGACGCAACTGGCACAAATTTGTTTGACGCAACTGGCACAAGTTTTTTGACTCAACTGGCACAAGTTTGTTCGACGCAACTGGCACAAGTCTGTTCAACGCAACTGGTACAAGTTTGTTGGACGCAACTGGCACAAGTTTGTTCGACGCAACTGGTACAAGTTTGTTGGACGCAACTGGGACAAGTTTGTTCGAACAAACTGGCACAAGTTTGTTTGACACAACTGGCACAATTTTGTTCGACGCATCTGGCACAAGTTTGTTCGACGCAACTGGCACAAGTTTATTAGACGTAACTGGCACAAGTTTGTTCGACGCAACTGGCACAAGTTTCTTCGACTCAATTGGCACAAGTTTGTTTGACGCAACTAGCACAAGTTTGTTTCACGCAACTGTCACAAGTTTGTCTGACTCAACTGGCACAAGTTTGTTTGACGCAACTGGCATAAGTTTATTTGACGCAACTGGCACAACTTTTCTCGGCGCAACTGGCACAAGTATGTTCTACACAACTGGCACAAGTTTGTTCTATGCAAGTTGCACAAGTTTGTTCTACGCAACTGGCACAAGTTTGTTCTAAGCAACTGGCACAATTTTGTTCTACGCAACTGGCACAAGTTTGTTCTACGCATCTATCACAAGTTTGTTCTATGCAACTGGAAGAAGTTTGTTCTACGTAACTGGCACAAGTTTGTTCTACGCAACTGGCACATGTTTGTTCTACGCAACTGGCACAAGTTTATTCTACGAATCTGGCACAAGTTTGTTCTATCCAACTGACACTAGTTTGTTTTACGCAACTGGCACAAGTTTGTTTGACGCAACTGGCACAAGTTTGTTCCACCCAACTGACACAAGTTTGTTTGACACAACTGGCAGAAGTTTGTTCAACGCAACTGGCACAAGTTTGTTTGATGCAACTGGCGCAAGTTTGTTCAACGCAACTGGCACAAGTTTGTTCGACACAACTGGCACAAGTTTGTTCAATGCAACTGGCACAATTTTGTTTAACGCAACTGGCACAAGTTTGTTCAACCCAACTGGCACAAGTTTGTTTGACGCAACTGGCACAAGTTTGTTTGACGCAACTGGCACAACTTTGTTTGACACAACTGGCACAAATTTGTTTGACGCAACTGGCACAAGGTTGTTCTACGAAACTGGCACAAGTTTGTTTTACGCAACTGGTACAAGTTTGTTTGATGCAACTGGCACAAGTTTGTTTGATGCAACTGGCAGAAGTTTGTTTGACGCAACTGGCACAAGTTTGTTCGGCGCAACTGGCCCAAGTTTGTTTGACGCAACTGGCACAAGTTTGTTAGACACAACTAGCACAAGTTTGTTCGACGTAACTGGCACAAGTTTTTTCGGCTCAATTGGCACAAGTTTGTTTGACGCAACTGGCACAAGTTTGTTAGACGCAACTGGTACAAGTTTGTTCGACGTAACAGGCACAAGTTTTTTCGACTCAATTGGCACAAGTTTGTTTGACGCAACTGGCACAAGTTTGTTTGATGCAAGAGGCACAAGTTTGTGTGACACAACTGGCACAAGTTTGTTTGGCGCAACTAGCCCAAGTTTTTTTTGACGCAACTGACACAAGTTTGTTTAATGTAACTGGCACAAGTTTGTTCGACGCAACTGGCACAAGTTTGTTCGACGCAACTGGCACAAGTTTGTTCAACGCAACTGGCACAAGTTTGATTGACGCACCTGGCAGAAGGTTGTACTTCGCAACTGGCACAAGTTTGTTCTATGCAACCGACACAAGTTTGTTTGACGCAACTGGCACAAGTTTGTTCTACGCAACTGGCACAAATTTGTTCTACACAACTGGTACAAGTTTGTTCGACACAACTGGCACAAGTTTGTTCGACGCAACTGGTACAAGTTTGTTGGACGCAACTGGCACAAGTTTGTTCGAACAAACTGGCACAAGCTTGTTTGACACAACTGGCACAATTTTGTTCGACGCAACTGGCACAAGTTTGTTTGACGCAACTGGCACAAGTTTGTTTGACGCAACTGGCACAAGGTTGTTCTACGCAACTGGCACAAGTTTGTTCTACGCAACTGGCACAAGTTTGTTTGACGCAACTGGCGCAAGTTTGTTCTACGCAAGTGGCACAAGTTTGTTCGATGCAACTGGCACAAGTTTGTTCGACGCAACTAGCCCAAGTTTGTTTGAAGCAACTGGCACAAGTTTGTTAGACGCAACTGGCACAAGTTTGTTCGACGCAACTGGCAAAAGTTTCTTCGACTCAATTGGCACAAGTTTGTTTGACGCAACTGGCACAAGTTTGTTTGACGCAACTGTCACAAGTGTGTTTGACTCAACTGGCCCAAGTTTATTTGACCCAACTGGCACAAGTTTATTTGACGCAACTGGCACAACTTTTCTCGGCGCAACTGGCACAAGAATGTTCTACACAACTGGCACAAGTTTGTTCTATGCAACTTGCACAAGTTTGTTCTACGCAACTGGCACAAGTTTGTTCTACGCAACTGGCACAAGTTTGTTCTACGCAAATGGCACAAGTTTGTTCGATGCAACTGGCACAAGTTTGTTCTACGCAACTGGCACAAGTTTGTTCTACGCATCTGGCACAAGTTTGTTCTATGCAACTGGCAGAAGTTTGTTCTACGTAACTGGCACAAGTTTGTTCTACGCAACTGGCACAAGTTTGTTCTACGCAACTGGCACAAGTTTATTCTACGCATCTGGCACAAGTTTGTTCTATCCAACTGACACTAGTTTGTTTTAAGCAACTGTCACAAGTTTGTTTGACGCAACTGGCACAAGTTTGTTCTACCCAACTGACACAAGTTTGTTAGACGCAACTGGCACAAGTTTGTTCTACGCAACTGACATAAGTTTGTTTGACACAACTGGCAGAAGTTTGTTCAACGCCACTGGCACAAGTTTGTTTGACGCAACTGGCACAAGTTTGTTTGACGCAACTGGCACAAGTTTGTTAGACGCAACTGGCACAAGTTTGTTCGACGTAACAGGCACAATTTTTTTCGAGTCAATTGGCACAAGTTTGTGTGACGCAACTGGCACAAGTTTTTTTGACGCAACTGGCACAAGTTTTCACGACGCAACTGGCACAAGTTTGTTTTATGTAACTGGCACACGTTTGTTCGACGCAACTGGCACAAGTATGTTCGACGCAACTGGCACAAGTTTGTTTTAAGCAACTGGCACAAGTTTCTTTGACGCAACTGGCACAAGTTTGTTCGACGCAACTGGCACAAGTTTATTTGACGCAACTGGCACAAGTTTGTTCTACGCAACTGGCACAAGTTTGTTCTATACAACTGGCACTAGTTTGTTCTATGCAACTGGCATAAGTTTGTTTGACACAACTGGCACAAATTTGTTCTACGCAACTGGTACAAGTTTGTTCGACGCAACTGGCACAAGTTTGTTCGACGCAACTGGTACAATTTTCTTGGACGCAACTGCCACAAGTTTGTTCGAACCAACTGGCAAAAGTTTGTTTGACACAACTGGCACAAGTTTGTTCAACGCAACTGGCACAAGTTTGTTTGACGCGACTGGCACAAGTTTGTTTGACGCAACTGGCACAAGGTTGTTCTACGCAACTGGCACAAGTTTGTTCTACGCAACTGGCACAAGTTTGTTTGACGCAACTGGCACAAGTTTGTTCTACGCAACTGGCACAAGTTTGTTCGATGCAACTGGCACAACTTTGTTCGCCGCAACTGGCCCAAGTTTGTTTGATGCAATTGGCACAAGTTTGTTAAACGCAACTGGCACAAGTTTCTTCGACTCAATTGGCACAAGTTTGTTTGACGCAACTTGTACAAGTTTGTTTGACGCAACTGTCACAAGTTTGTTTGACTCAACTGGCACAAGTTTGTTTGACGCAACTGGCACAAGTTTATTTGACGCAACTGGCACAACTTTTCTCAACGCAACTGGCACAAGTATGTTCTATACAACTGGCACAAGTTTGTTCTACGCAACTTGCACAAGTTTGTTCTACGCAACTGGCACAAGTTTGTTCTACGCAACTGGCACAAGTTTGTTCTACGCAACTGGCACAAGTTTGTTCTACGCAACTGGCACAAGTTTGTTCTACGCAACTGGCACAAGTTTGTTCTATGCATCTGGCACAAGTTTGTTCTATGAAACTGGCACAAGTTTGTTTGACGCAACTGACACAAGTTTGTTCTACGCAACTGGCACAAGTTTGTTCTGCACAACTGGCACAAGTTTATTCTACACATCTGGCACAAGTTTGTTCTATCCAACTGGCACTAGTTTGTTCTACGCAACTGGCACAAGTTTGTTTGACGCAACTGGCACAAGTTTGTTCTACCCAACTGACACAAGTTTGTTCGACGCAACTGGCACAAGTTTGTTCTACGCAACTGACACAAGTTTGTTTGATGCAAGAGGCACAAGTTTGTTTGATGCAACTGGCACAAGTTTGTTCTATGCAACCAGCACAGTTTGTTCTACGCGACTGGCACAAGTTTGTTTGAAGCAACTGGCAGAAGTTTGTTCAACGCAACTGGCACAAGTTTGTTCGATGCAACTGGCTCAAGTTTGTTCGATGCAACTGGCACAAGTTTGTTTAACACAACTGGCACAAGTTTGTTCGACCCAACTGGCACAAGTTTGTTTGACGCAACTGGCACAAGTTTGTTTGACGCAACTGGTACAAGCTTGTTTGACGCAACTGGCACAAGTTTGTTTGACGCAGCTGGCACAATGATGTTCTACGCAACTGGCACATGTTTGTTCTACGCAACTGGCACAAGTTTGTTTGATGCAACTGGCACAAGTTTTTTTGATGCAACTAGCATAAGTTTGTTTGACGCAACTGGCACAAGTTTGTTTGACGCAACTGGCACAAGTTTGTTTGACGCAACTGGCACAAGTTTGTTAGACGCAACTGGCACAAGTTTGTTCGAGGTAACTGGCACAAGATTTTTCGACTCAATTGGCACAAGTTTGTTTGACGCAACTGGCACAAGTTTGTTTGACGCAACTGGCACAAGTTTGTTTGACGCAACTGGCACAAGTTTGTTTGACGCAACTGGCAAAAGTTTATTTGACGCAACTAGCACAAGTTTTCTCGACGCAACTATCACAAGTTTGTTCGCCGTAACTAGCACAAGTTTGTTCGACGCAACTGGCACAAGTTTGTTTGACGCAAATGTCACAAGTTTTTTTGATGCAACTGGCACAAGTTTTTTCGATGCAACTGGCACAATTTTGTTCGCCGTAACTGGCACAAGTTTGTTCGACACCACTGGCACAAGTTTGTTCGCAGCAACTGGCACAAGTTTGTTTGACGCAACTGGCACAAGTTTGTTCTATGCAACTGGCACAAGTTTGTTCTACGCAACTGGCACAAGTTTGTTCTACGCAACTGGCACAAGTTTGTTCTACGCAACTGGCACAAGTTTGTTGTATACAACTGGCACAAGTTTGTTCTACGCAACTGGCATAAGTTTGTTTGACGCAACCGGCACAAGTTTGTTCTACGCAACTGGCACAAGTTTGTTGGACGCAACTGGCACAAGTTTGTTCTACGCAACTGGCACAAGTTTGTTGAACGCAACTGGCACACGTTTGTTCGACGCAACTGGCACAAGTTTGTTCGACGCAACTGGCACAAGTTTGTTTGACGCAACTGGCACAAGTTTGTTCGACGCAACTGGCACAAGTTTGTTCGACGCAACTGGCACAAGTTTGTTCAACACATCTGGCTCAAGTTTGTTTTACGCAACTGTCACAAGTTTGTTTTCGCAACTTGTACAAGTTTGTTTGATGCAACTGGCACAAGTTTGTTTGACGCAACTGGCACAAGTTTGTTTGACGCAACTGGCACAAGTTTGTTTGACGCAACTGGCACAAGTTTGTTTGACGCAGCTGGCACAAGTTTTTTTCACGCAACTGGCACAAGTTTGTTTGACGCAACTGGCACAAGTTTGTTTGACGAAACTGGCACAAGTTTGTTCTACGCAACTGGCACAAGTTTGTTCTATGCAACTGGCACAAGTTTGTTTGACGCAACTGGCTCAAGTTTGTTCCGAGCAACTGGCACAAGTTTGTTCTACGCAACTGGCACAAGTTTGTTCTAAGCAACTCTTACTAGTTTGTTGTACACAACTGGCACAAGTTTGTTTGACACAACTGGCACAAGTTTGTTCTACGCAAATTGCAAAAGTTTGTTCTACGCAACTGGCACAAGTTTGTTCGACGCAACTGGCACAAGTTTGTTCTATGCAACTGGCACAAGTTTGTTTGACGCAACTGGCACAAGTTTGTTAGGCGCAACTGGCACAAGTTTGTTCGACATAATTGGCACAAGTTTTTTCGACGCAACTGGCACAAGTTTGTTTGACGCAAGAGGCACAAGTTTGTTTGACGCAACTGGCACAAGTTTGTTCGATGCAACTGGCACAAGTTTGTTTGACACAACTGGCACAAGTTTGTTTGACGCAAGTGGCACAAGTTTGTTCTATGCAACTGGCACTAGTTTGTTCTACTCAACTGGCACAAGTTTGTTCGACGCAACTGGCACAAGTTTGTTTGACGCAACTGGCACAAGTTTGTTTGACTCAACTGGCACAAGTTTGTTCGACGCAACTGGCACAAGTTTGTTCGACGCAACTGGAACAAGTTTGTTTAACGCAACTGGCACAAGTTTGTTCGACCCAACTGGCACAAGTTTGTTAGACACAACTGGCACAAGTTTGTTTGACGCAACTGGCACAAGTTTGTTTGATGCAACTGGCACAAGTTTGTTTGACGCAACTGGCACAAGGTTGTTCGATGCAACTGGCACAAGTTTGTTCTTTTTAACTGGCACAATTTTGTTTGATGCAACTGGCACAAGTTTGTTCTACACAACTGGCACAAGTTTGTTCGATGCCACTGGCACAAGTTTGTTCGACGCAACTGGCCCAAGTTTGTTTGACACAATTGACACAAGTTTGTTAGACGCAACTGGCACAAGTTTGTTTGACGCAACTGGCACAAGTTTGTTCAACTCAATTGGCACAAGTTTGTTTGACGCAACTGGAACAAGTTTATTTGACGCAACTGGCACAAGTTTGTTTGACGCAACAGGCACAAGTTTATTTGACGCAAGTGGCACAATTTTTCTCGACGAAACTGGCACAAGTTTGTTCGCCGTCAATGGCACAAGTTTGTTCGACGCAACTGGCACAAGTTTATTCGACGCAACTGGCACAAGTTTGTTCGACGCAACTGGCACAAGTTTGTTCTATGCAACTGGCACAAGTTTGTTCTACGCAACTGGCACAAGTTTGTTCTATGCAACTGGCACAAGTTTGTTTATGCAACTGGCACAAGTTTGTTCTACGCATATGGCACAAGTTTGTTCTATCAAACTGGCACTAGTTTGTTCTACGCAACTGGCACAAGTTTGTATGACGCAAGTCGCACAAGTTTATTCTACCCAACTGACACAAGTTTGTTCGACGCAACTGGCACAAGTTTGTTCTACGCAACTGACACAAGTTTGTTTGAAACAACAGGCAGAAGTTTGTTCAACCCCACTGGCAGAAGTTTGTTCGAAGCAACTGGCACAAGTTTGTTCGAAGCAACTGGCACAAGTTTGTTTGATGCAAGTGGCCCAATTTTGTTTGATGCAACTGGCACAAGTTTGTTTGACGCAATTGGCACAAGTTTGTTCGTCACAACTGGCCCAAGTTTGTTTGACGCAACTGGCACAAGTTTGTTACACGCAACTGGCACAAGTTTGTTCGACGTAACTGGCATAAGTTTTTTCGACTCAATTGGCACAAGTTTGTTTGACGCAACTGGCACAAGTTTGTTTGACGCAACTGGCACAAGTTTTTTTGACGCAACTGGCACAAGGTTGTTTGATGCAACTGGCATAAGTTTATTTGACGCAACTGGCACAAGTTTTCTCGACGCAACTGGCACAAGTTTGTTCTCCGTAACTGGCACAAGTTTGTTCTATGCAACTGGCACAAGTTTATTTGACGCATCTGGCACAAGTTTTCTGGACGCAACTGGCACAAGTTTGTTCGCCGTAACTGGCACAAGTTTGTTCGACACCACTGGCACAAGTTTGTTTGACGCAACTGGCACAAGTTTGTTTGACGCAACTGGCACAAGTTTGTTTTATGCAACTGGCACAAGTTTGTTCTACGCAACTGGCACAAGTTTTTTCTATGCAACTGGAACTAGTTTGTTCTATGCAACTGGCATAAGTTTGTTTGACGCAACTGGCACAAGTTTGTTCTACGCAACTGGCACAAGTTTGTTGAACGCAACTGGCACAAGTTTGTTCTACGCAACTGGCACAAGTTTGTTGGACGCAACTGGCACAAGTTTGTTGGACGCAACTGGCACAAGTTTGTTCGACGCAACTGGCACAAGTTTGTTGGACGCAACTGGCACAAGTTTGTTTGACGCAACTGGCACAAGTTTGTTTGACGCACCTGGCACAAGGTTGTTCTACGAAACTGGCACAAGTTTATTCTATGCAACCGACACAAGTTTGTTTGACGCAACTGGCACAAGTTTGTTCTACGCAACTGGCACAAGTTTGTTCGAAGCAACTGGTACAAGTTTGTTCGACGCAACTGGCACAAGTTTGTTCGACGCAACTGGTACAAGTTTGTTCGACGCAACTGGCACAAGTTTGTTCGAACAAACTGGCACAAGTTTGTTTGACACAACTGGCACAATTTTGTTTGACGCAACTGGCACAAGTTTGTTTGACGCAACTGGCACAAGGTTGTTCTACGCAACTGGCACAAGTTTGTTCTACGCAACTGGCACAAGTTTGTTTGACGCAACTGGCACAAGTTTGTTCTACGCAACTGGCACAAGTTTGTTCGATGCAACTGACACAAGTTCGTTCGACGCAACTAGCCCAAGTTTGTTTGACGCAACTGGCACAAGTTTGTTAGACGCAACTGGCACAAGTTTGTTCGACGCAACTGGCACAAGTTTCATCGACTCAATTGGCACAAATTTGTTTGACGCAACTGGCACAAGTTTGTTTGACTCAACTGTCACAAGTTTGTTTGACTCAACTGGCACAAGTTTGTTTGACACAACTGGCACAAGTTTATTTGACGCAACTGGCACAACTTTTCTCGGCGCAACTGGCACAAGTATGTTCTACACAAATGGCACAAGTTTGTTCTATGCAACTTGCACAAGTTTGTTCTACGCAACTGGCACAAGTTTGTTCTACGCAACTGGCACAAGTTTGTTCTACGCAATTGGCACAAGTTTGTTCTACGCAACTGGCACAAGTTTGTTCTACGTAACTGGCACAAGTTTGTTCTACGCAACTGGCACAAGTTTATTCTACGCATCTGGCACAAGTTTGTTCTATCCATCTGACACTAGTTTGTTTTACGCAACTGGCACAAGGTTGTTTGACGCAACTGGCACAAGTTTGTTCTACCCAACTGACACAAGTTTGTTCGACGCAACTGGCACAAGTTTGTTCTACGCAACTGACACAAGTTTGTTTGACACAACTGGCACAAGTTTGTTCAACGCAACTGGCACAAGTTTGTTTGACGCAACTGGCGCAAGTTTGTTTGATGCAACTGGCACAAGTTTGTTCGACGCAACTGGCACAAGTTTGTTCAATGCAACTGGCACAAGTTTGTTTAACGCAACTGGCACAAGTTTGTTCAACCCAACTGGCACAAGTTTGTTTGACCCAACTGGCACAAGTTTGTTTGACGCAACTGGCACAAGTTTGTTTGACACAACTGGCACAACTTTGTTTGACGCAACTGGCACAAGGTTGTTCTACGAAACTGGCACAAGTTTGTTCTACGCAACTAGTACAAGTTTGTTTGATGCAACTGGCACAAGTTTGTTTGATGCAACTGGCAGAAGTTTGTTTGACACAACTGGCACAAGTTTGTTCGGCGCAACTGGCCCAAGTTTGTTTGACGCAACTGGCACAAGTTTGTTAGACACAACTAGCACAAGTTTGTTCGACGTAACTGGCACAAGTTTTTTCGGCTCAATTGGCACAAGTTTGTTTGATGCAACTGGCACAAGTTTGTTTGACGCAACTTGCACAAGTTTGTTTGACGCAACTGGCACAAGTTTATTTGACGCAACTGGCACAAGTTTTCTCGACGCAACTGGCACAAGTTTGTTTGCCGTAACTGGCACAGGTTTGTTCGATGCAACTGGCATAAGTTTTTTTGACGCAACTGGCACAAGTTTTTTGACGCAACTGGCACAAGTTTTCTCGACGCAACTGGCACAAGTTTATTCTACGCATCTGGCACAAGTTTGTTCTATCCATCTGACACTAGTTTGTTTTACGCAACTGGCCCAAGGTTGTTTGACGCAACTGGCACAAGTTTGTTCTACCCAACTGACACAAGTTTGTTCTACGCAACTGGCACAAGTTTGTTCTACGCAACTGGCACAAGTTTGTTGTATGCAACTGGCATTAGTTTGTTCTACGCAACTGGCATAAGTTTGTTCGACGCAACGGGCACAAGTTTGTTCTACGCAACTGACAGAAGTTTGTTTGACACAACTGGCAGAAGTTTGTTCAACGCAACTGGCACAAGTTTGTTTGATGCAACTGGCACTAGTTGGTTCGAAGCAACTTTCACAAGTTTGTTTGACGCAACTGGAACTAATTTGTTCTATGCAACTGGTACAAGTTTGTTCTACGCAACTGGCACAAGTTTGTTCTACGCAACTGGCACAAGTTTGTTGTATGCAACTGGCATTAGTTTGTTCTACGCAACTGGCATAAGTTTGTTCGACGCAACTGGCACAAGTTTGTTCTACGCAACTGACAGAAGTTTGTTTGACACAACTGGCAGAAGTTTGTTCAACGCAACTGGCACAAGTTTGTTTGATGCAACTGGCGAAAGTTTGTTCGACGCAACTGGCAAAAGTTTGTTCGACGCAACTGGCACAAGTTTGTTCGATGCAACTGGCACAAGTTTGTTTAACGCAACTGGCACAAGTTTGTTCGACCCAACTGGCACAAGTTTGTTTGACGCAACTGGCACAAGTTTGTTTGACGCAACTGGCACAAGTTTGTTTGACACAACTGGCACAACTTTGTTTGACGCAACTGGCACAAGGTTGTTCTACTAAACTGGCACAAGTTTGTTCTACGCAACTGGCACAAGTTTGTTTGATGCAACTGGCACAAGTTTGTTTGATGCAACTGGCAAAAGTTTGTTTGACGCAACTGGCACAAGTTTGTTCGGCGCAACTGGCCCAAGTTTGTTTGACGCAACTGGCACAAGTTTGTTAGACACAACTAGTACAAGTTTGTTCGACGTAACGGGCACAGGTTTTTTCGGCTCAATTGGCACAAGTTTGTTTGACGAAACTAGCACAAGTTTGTTTGACGCAACTTGCACAAGTTTGTTTGACGCAACTGGCACAAGTTTATTTGACGCAACTGGCACAAGTTTTCTCGACGCAACTGGCACAAGTTTGTTCGCCGTAACTGGCACAGGTTTGTTCGACGCAACTGGCACAAGTTTGTTTGACGCAACTGGCACAAGTTTTTTTGACGCAACTGGCACAAGTTTTCTCGACGCAACTGGCACAAGTTTGTTCGCCGTAACTGGCACAAGTTTGTTTGACGCCACTGGCACAAGTTTGTTCGAAGCAACTGGCACAAGTTTGTTTGACTCAACTGGCACTAATTTGTTCTATACAACTGGCACAAGTTTGTTCTACGCAACTGGCGCAAGTTTGTTCTACGAAACTGGCACAAGTTTGTTCGACGCAACTGGCATAAGTTTGTTCGATGCAACTGGCACAAGTTTCTTCGACGCAACTGGCACAAGTTTGATCGATGCAACTGGCACAAGTTTGTTTGACGCAACTGGCAAAAGTTTGTTTGACGCAACTGGCACAAGTTTGTTTGACGCAACTGGCACAAGTTTGTTCGACGCAACTGGCATAAGTTTGTTCGATGCAACTGGCACAAGTTTCTTCGACGCAACTGGCACAAGTTTGTTCGATGCAACTGGCACAAGTTTGTTCAACACATCTGGCACAAGATTGTTTGACGCAACTGGCATAAGTTTGTTTTCGCAACTTGTACAAGTTTGTTTGACGCAACTGGCACAAGTTTGTTTGATGGAACTGTCACAAGTTTGTTTGGCGCAACTGGCACAAGTTTGTTTGATGCAAGTGGCACAAGTTTGTTTGACGCAACTGGCTCAAGTTTGTTTCATGCAACTGGCATAAGTTTGTTTGACGCAACTAGCACAAGTTTGTTTGACGCAACTGGCACAATTTTGTTCTACTCAACTGGCACGAGTTTGTTTGATGCAACTGGCACAAGTTTGTTCTATGCAACTGGCACAAGTTTGTTTGACGCAACTGGCACAAGTTTGTTCGAAGCAACTGGCACAAGTTTGTTTGACGCAACTGGCACAAGTTTGTTAGACGCAACTGGCACATGTTTGTTCGACGTAACAGGCACAAGTTTTTTCGAGTCAATTGGCAAAAGTTTGTTTGACGCAAGTGGCATAAGTTTGTTTGACGCAAGAGGCACAAGTTTGGGTGACGCAACTGGCACAAGTTTGTTTGACGCAACTGGCACAAGTTTTTATTGACGCAACTGGCACAAGTTTGTTTGTTGCAACTGGCACAAGTTTGTTTAACGTAACTGGCACAAGTTTGTTCGACGCAACTGGCACAAGTATGTTCGACGGAACTGGCACAAGTTTGTTTGACGCAACTGGCACAAGTTTCTTTGACGCAACTGGCACAAGTTTGTTCGACGCAACTGGCACAAGTTTGTTCTACGCAACTGGCACAAGTTTGTTCTATGCAACTGGCACTAGTTTGTTCTATGCAACTGGCATAAGTTTGTTTGACGCAACTGGCACAAGTTTGTTCTACGCAACTGGTACAAGTTTGTTCGACGCAACTCGCACAAGTTTGTTGGACGCAACTGGCACAAGTTTGTTCGAACCAACTGGCAAAAGTTTGTTTGACACAACTTGCACAAGTTTGTTCGACGCAACTGGCACAAGTTTGTTTGACGCAACTGTCACAAGTTTGTTTGACGCAACTGGCACAAGGTTGTTCTACGCAATTGGGACAAGTTTGTTCTACGCAACTGGCACAAGTTTGTTTGACGCAACTGGCACAACTTTGTTCTACGCAACTGGCACAAGTTTGTTCGATGCAACTGGCACAAGTTTGTTCGCCGCAACTGGCCCAAGTTTGTTTGACGCAACTGGCACAAGTTTGTTAGACGCAATTGGAACAAGTTTGTTCGACGCAACTGGCACAAGTTTCTTCTACGCAACTGGCAAAAGTTTCTTCTATGCAACTGGCACAAGTTTGTTCTATGCAACTGGCACAAGTTTGTTCTACGCATCTGGCACAAGTTTGTTCTATGCAACTGGCACAAGTTTCTTCTACGCAACTGGCACAAGTTTGTTCTACGCAACTGGCACAAGTTTGTTCTGCGCAACTGGCACAAGTTTATTCTACGCATCTGGCACAAGTTTGTTCTATCCAACTGGCACTAGTTTGTTCTACGCAACTGGCATAAGTTTGTTTGACGCAACTGGCCCAAGTTTGTTCTACCCAACTGACACAAGTTTGTTCGACGCAACTGGCACAAGTTTGTTCTACGCAACTGACACAAGTTTGTTCTACTCATCTGGCACAAGTTTGTTCTATGCAACTGGCACTAGTTTGTTCTACGCAACTGGCACAAGTTTGTTCTATCCAACTGGCACTAGTTTGTTCTGCGCAACTGGCACAAGTTTGTTCTACCCAACTGACACAAGTTTGTTCGACGCAACTGGCACAAGTTTGTTCTACGCAACTGACACAAGTTTGTTCTACGCATCTGGCACAAGTTTGTTCTATGCAACTGGCACTAGTTTGTTCGACGCAACTGGCACAAGTTTGTTCTACGCAACTGGCACAAGTTTGTTCTATGCAACTGGCACTAGTTTGTTCTATGCAACTGGCACAAGTTTCTTCTATGCAACTGGCACAAGTTTGTTCTATGCAACTGGCACAAGTTTGTTCTATGCAACTGGCACAAGTTTGTTCTACGCATCTGGCACAAGTTTCTTCTATGCAACTGGCACAAGTTTGTTCTACGCAACTGGCACAAGTTTGTTCTACGCAACTGGCACAAGTTTGTTCTGCGCAACTGGCACAAGTTTATTCTACGCATCTGGCACAAGTTTGTTCTATCCAACTGGCACTAGTTTGTTCTACGCAACTGGCACAATTTTGTTTGACGCACCTGGCACAAGTTTGTTCTACCCAACTGACACAAGTTTGTTTGACGCAACTGGCACAAGTTTGTTCTACCCAACTGACACAAGTTTGTTCGACGCAACTGGCACAAGTTTGTTCTACGCAACTGACAGAAGATTGTTTGATGCAAGAGGCACAAGTTTGTTTGATGCAACTGGCACAAGTTTGTTCTAAGCAACCAGCGCAGTTTCTTTGACGCAACTGCCACAAGTTTGTTTGAAGCAACTGGCAGAAGTTTGTTCTAAGCAACCAGCGCAGTTTCTTTGACGCAACTGCCACAAGTTTGTTTGAAGCAACTGGCAGAAGTTTGTTCAATGCAACTGGCACAATTTTGTTTGATGCAACTGGCACAACTTTGGTCGACGCAACTGGCAGAAGTTTGTTCGATGCAACTGGCACAAGTTTGTTCGATGCAACTGGCACAAGTTTGTTTAACACAAGTGGCACAAGTTTTTTCGACGCAACTGGCACAAGTTTGTTTGACGCAACTGGCACAAGTTTGTTTGACGCAACTGGCACAAGCTTTTTCGACGCTACTGGCACAAGTTTGTTTGACGCAACTGGCACAATGATGTTCTACGCAACTGGCACATGTTTGTTATACGCAACTGGCACAAGTTTGTTTGATGCAACTGGCACAAGTTTTTTTGATGCAACTAGCAGAAGTTTGTTTGACGCAACTGGCACAAGTTTGTTTGACGCAACTGGCCCAAGTTTGTTTGACGCAACTGACACAAGTTTGTTAGACGCAACTGGCAGAAGTTTGTTCGAGGTAACTGGCACAATTTTTTCTACTCAATTGGCACAAGTTTGTTTGACATAACTGGCACAAGTTTGTTTGACGCAACTGGCACAAGTTTGTTTGACGCAACTGGCACAAGTTTGTTTGATGCAACTGGCAAAAGTTTATTTGACGCAACTGGCACAAGTTTTCTCGACGCAACTGGCACAAGTTTGTTCGCCGTAACTAGCACAAGTTTGTTCGACGCAACTGGCACAAGTTTGATTGACGCAAATGGCAAAAGTTTTTTATGCAACTGGCACAAGTTTTTTCGACGCAACTGGCACAAGTTTGTTCGCCGTAACTGGCACAAGTTTGTTCGACACCACTGGCACAAGTTTGTTCGAAACAACTAGCACAAGTTTGTTTGACACAACTGGCACAAGTTTGTTCTATGCAACTGGCACAAGTTTGTTCTACGCAACTGGCACAAGTTTGTTCTACGCAACTGGCACAAGTTTGTTTGAAACAACTGGCACAAGTTTGTTTGACACAACTGGCACAAGTTTGTTCTATGTAACTGGCACAAGTTTGTTCTACGCAACTGGCACAAGTTTGTTCTACGCAACTGACACAAGTTTGTTCTACGCAACTGGCACAATTTTGTTGTATGCAACTGGCACTAGTTTGTTCTACGCAACTGGCATAAGTTTGTTTGACGCAACTGGCACAAGTTTGTTCTACGCAACTGGCTCAAGTTTGTTTGACGCAATTGGCACAAGTTTGTTTGACGCAACTGGCACAAGTTTGTTCGACGCAACTGGCATAAGTTTGTTCGATGCAACTGGCACAAGTTTCTTCGACGCAACTGGCACAAGTTTGTTCGATGCAACTGGCACAAGTTTGTTCAACACATCTGGCACAAGATTGTTTGACGCAACTAGCATAAGTTTGTTTTCGCAACTTGTACAAGTTTGTTTGACGCAACTGGCACAAGTTTGTTTGATGGAACTGTCACAAGTTTGTTTGGCGCAACTGGCACAAGTTTGTTTGACGCAAGTGGCACAAGTTTGTTTTACGCAACTGGCTCAAGTTTGTTTGATGCAACTGGCATAAGTTTGTTTGACGCAACTGGCACAAGGTTCTTCTACGCAACTGGCACAATTTTGTTCTACTCAACTGGCACGAGTTTGTTTGATGCAACTGGCACAAGTTTGTTCTATGCAACTGGCACAAGTTTGTTTGACGCAACTGGCACAAGTTTGTTCGAAGCAACTGGCACAAGTTTGTTTGACGCAACTGGCACAAGTTTGTTAGACGCAACTGGCACATGTTTGTTCGACGTAACAGGCACAAGTTTTTTCGAGTCAATTGGCAAAAGTTTGTTTGACGCAAGTGGCACAAGTTTGTTTGACGCAAGAGGCACAAGTTTGGGTGACGCAACTGGCACAAGTTTGTTTGACGCAACTGGCACAAGTTTTTATTGACGCAACTGGCACAAGTTTGTTTGTTGCAACTGGCACAAGTTTGTTTAACGTAACTGGCACAAGTTTGTTCGACGCAACTGGCACAACTATGTTCGACGCAACTGGCACAAGTTTCTTTGACGCAACTGGCACAAGTTTCTTTGACGAAACTGGCACAAGTTTGTTCGACGCAACTGGCACAAGTTTGTTCTACGCAACTGGCACAAGTTTGTTCTATGCAACTGGCACTAGTTTGTTCTATGCAACTGGCATAAGTTTGTTTGACGCAACTGGCACAAGTTTGTTCTACGCAACTGGTACAAGTTTGTTCGACGCAACTGGCACAAGTTTGTTGGACGCAACTGGCACAAGTTTGTTCGAACCAACTGGCAAAAGTTTGTTTGACACAACTTGCACAAGTTTGTTCGAAGCAACTGGCACAAGTTTGTTTGACGCAACTGTCACAAGTTTGTTTGATGCAACTGGCACAAGGTTGTTCTACGCAATTGGGACAAGTTTGTTCTACGCAACTGGCACAAGTTTGTTTGACGCAACTGGCACAAGTTTGTTTGACGCAACTGGCACAACTTTGTTCTACGCAACTGGCACAAGTTTGTTCGATGCAACTGGCACAAGTTTGTTCGCCGCAACTGGCCCAAGTTTGTTTGACACAACTGGCACAAGTTTGTTAGACGCAATTGGAACAAGTTTGTTCGACGCAACTGGCACAAGTTTCTTCTACGCAACTGGCACAAGTTTCTTCTATGCAACTGGCACAAGTTTGTTCTATGCAACTGGCACAAGTTTGTTCTACGCATCTGGCACAGGTTTGTTCTATGCAACTGGCACAAGTTTCTTCTACGCAACTGGCACAAGTTTGTTCTACGCAACTGGCACAAGTTTGTTCTGCGCAACTGGCACAAGTTTATTCTACGCATCTGGCACAAGTTTGTTCTATCCAACTGGCACTAGTTTGTTCTACGCAACTGGCACAAGTTTGTTTGACGCAACTGGCCCAAGTTTGTTCTACCCAACTGACACAAGTTTGTTCGACGCAACTGGCACAAGTTTGTTCTACGCAACTGACACAAGTTTGTTCTACGCATCTGGCACAAGTTTGTTCTATGCAACTGGCACTAGTTTGTTCTACGCAACTGGCATAAGTTTGTTCTATCCAACTGGCACTAGTTTGTTCTGCGCAACTGGCACAAGTTTGTTCTACCCAACTGACACAAGTTTGTTCGACGCAACTGGCACAAGTTTGTTCTACGCAACTGACACAAGTTTGTTCTACGCAACTGACACAAGTTTGTTCTACGCATCTGGCACAAGTTTGTTCTATGCAACTGGCACTAGTATGTTCGACGCAACTGGCACAAGTTTGTTCTACGCAACTGGCACAAGTTTGTTCTATGCAACTGGCACTAGATTGTTCTATGCAACTGGCACAAGTTTCTTCTATGCAACTGGCACAAGTTTCTTCTATGCAACTGGCACAAGTTTGTTCTACGCATCTGGCACAAGTTTCTTCTATGCAACTGGCACAAGTTTGTTCTACGCAACTGGCACAAGTTTGTTCTACGCAACTGGCACAAGTTTGTTCTGCGCATCTGGCACAAGTTTATTCTACGCATCTGGCACAAGTTTGTTCTATCCAACTGGCACAAGTTTGTTCTACGCATCTGGCACAAGTTTGTTCTATGCAACTGGCACTAGTATGTTCGACGCAACTGGCACAAGTTTGTTCTACGCAACTGGCACAAGTTTGTTCTATGCAACTGGCACTAGATTGTTCTATGCAACTGGCACAAGTTTCTTCTATGCAACTGGCACAAGTTTCTTCTATGCAACTGGCACAAGTTTGTTCTACGCAACTGGCACAAGTTTGTTCTACGCAACTGGCACAAGTTTGTTCTGCGCAACTGGCACAAGTTTATTCTACGCATCTGGCACAAGTTTGTTCTATCCAACTGGCACTAGTTTGTTCTACGCAACTGGCACAAGTTTGTTTGACGCACCTGGCACAAGTTTGTTCTACCCAACTGACACAAGTTTGTTTGACGCAACTGGCACAAGTTTGTTCTACCCAACTGACACAAGTTTGTTCGACGCAACTGGCACAAGTTTGTTCTACGCAACTGACAGAAGTTTGTTTGATGCAAGAGGCACAAGTTTGTTTGATGCAACTGGCACAAGTTTGTTCTAAGCAACCAACGCAGTTTCTTTGACGCAACTGGCACAAGTTTGTTTGAAGCAACTGGCAGAAGTTTGTTCAATGCAAATGGCACAATTTTGTTTGATGCAACTGGCGCAACTTTGGTCGACGCAACTGGCAGAAGTTTGTTCGATGCAACTGGCACAAGTTTGTTTGATGCAACTGGCACAAGTTTGTTTAACACAACTGGCACAAGTTTGTTCGACGCAACTGGCACAAGCTTGTTCGACGCAACTGGCACAAGTTTGTTTGACGCAACTGGCACAATGATGTTCTACGCAACTGGCACATGTTTGTTATACGCAACTGGCACAAGTTTGTTTGATGCAACTGGCACAAGTTTTTTGATGCAACTAGCAGAAGTTTGTTTGACGCAACTGGCACAAGTTTGTTCGACGCAACTGGCCCAAGTTTGTTTGACGCAACTGACACAAGTTTGTTAGACGCAACTGGCAGAAGTTTGTTCGAGGTAACTGGCACAAGTTTTTTCGACTCAATTGGCACAAGTTTGTTTGACATAACTGGCACAAGTTTGTTTGACGCAACTGGCACAAGTTTGTTTGACGCAACTGGCACAAGTTTGTTTGACGCAACTGGCAAAAGTTTATTTGACGCAACTGGCACAAGTTTTCTCGACGCAACTGGTACAAGTTTGTTCGCCGTAACTGGCACAAGTTTGTTCGACGCAACTGGCACAAGTTTGATTGACGCAAATGGCAAAAGTTTTTTTATGCAACTGGCACAAGTTTTTTCGACGCAACTGGCACAAGTTTGTTCGCCGTAACTGGCACAAGTTTGTTCGACACCACTGGCACAAGTTTGTTCGAAACAACTGGCACAAGTTTGTTTGACACAACTGGCACAAGTTTGTTCTATGCAACTGGCACAAGTTTGTTCTACGCAACTGGCACAAGTTTGTTCTACGCAACTGGCACAAGTTTGTTTGAAACAACTGGCACAAGTTTGTTTGACACAACTGGCACAAGTTTGTTCTATGCAACTGGCACAAGTTTGTTCTACGCAACTGGCACAAGTTTGTTCTACGCAACTGACACAAGTTTGTTCTACGCAACTGGCACAATTTTGTTGTATGCAACTGGCACTAGTTTGTTCTACTCAACTGGCATAAGTTTGTTTGACGCAACTGGCACAAGTTTGTTCTACGCAACTGGCACAAGTTTGTTGGACGCAACTGGCACAAGTTTGTTCTATGCAACTGGCACAAGTTTGTTGGACGCAACTGGCACAAGTTTGTTCGACGCAACTGGCACAAGTTTGTTTGACGCAACTGGCAGAAGTTTGTTCGACGCAACTGGCACAAGTTTGTTTAACGCAACAGGCACAAGTTTGATTGAGGCAACTGGCACAAGTTTGTTCGACGCAACTGGCACAAGTTTGTTCGGCGCAACTGGCACAAGTTTGTTCAACACATCTGGCACAAGTTTGTTTGACGCAACTGGCACAAGTTTGTTTTCGCATCTTTTACAAGTTTGTTTGACGCAACTGGCACAAGTTTGTTTGACGCAATTGGCACAAGTTTGTTTGGCGCAACTGGCACAAGTTTGTTTGGCGCAACTGGCACAAGTTTGTTTGACGCAAATGGCACAAGTTTATTTGACGCAACTGGCACAAGTTTGTTTGACGCAACTGGCACAAGTTTGACGCAACTGACACAAGTTTGTTCTATGCAACTGGCACAAGTTTGTTTGACGCAACTGGCACAAGTTTGTTCCCAGCAACTGGCACAAGTTTGTTCTACGCAACTGGCACAAGTTTTTTCTACCCAACTCTTACTAGTTTGTTGTACACAACTGGCACAAGTTTCTTTGATACAACTGGCACAAGTTTGTTCTACGCAAATTGCAAAAGTTTGTTTGACGCAACTGGCAAAAGTTTGTTCGACGCAACTGGCATAAGTTTGTTCGACGGAACTGGCACAAGTTTGTTTGACGCAACTGGCACAAGTTTGTTAGACGCAACTGGCACAAGTTTGTTCGACGTAATTGGCACAAGTTTTTTCGACGCAACTGGCAGAAGTTTGTTTGACGCAACTGACACAAGTTTCTTCTACGCAACTGGCACAAGTTTGTTCGATGCAACTGGCACAAGTTTGTTTGATGCAACTGGCACAAGTTTGTTCTACGCAACTGGCACAAGTTTGTTCTATGCAACTGGCACTAGTTTGTTCTACGCAACTGGCATAAGTTTGTTCGCCGCAACTGGCACAAGTTTTTTCGACGCAACCGTACTCAAGTTTGTTCGACGCAACTGGCAAAAGTTTATTCGACGCAACGGCACAAGTTTGTTAGACGCAACTGGCACAAGTTTGTTTGACGCAACTGGCACAAGTTTGTTTGACGCAACTGGCACAAGTTTGTTTGACGCAACTGGCGCAAGTTTGTTCGACGCAACTGGCACAAGTTTGTTTAACGCAACTGGCACAAGTTTGTTCGACCCAACTGGCACAAGTTTGTTAGACACAACTGGCACAAGTTTGTTTGACACAACTGGCACAAGTTTGTTTGATGCAACTGGCACAAGTTTGTTTGACGCAACTGGCACAAGGTTGCTCTACGCAACTGTCACAAATTTGTTCTACTCAACCGGCACAAGTTTGTTTGATGCAACTGGCACAAGTTTGTTAGAAGCAACTGGCACAAGTTTGTTCGATGCCACTGGCACAAGTTTGTTTGATGCAACTGGCCCAAGTTTGTTTGACACAACTGGCACAAGTTTGTTAGATGCAACTGGCTCAAGTTTGTTCGACACAACTGGCACAAGTTTGTTCAACTCAATTGGCACAAGTTTGTTTGACGCAACTGGAACAAGTTTATTTGACGCAACTGGCACAAATTTGTTTGACGCAATAGGCACAAGTTTGTTCGACGCAACTGGCACAAGTTTGTTTAACGCAACTGGCACAAGTTTGTTCAACCCAACTGGCACAAGTTTGTTTGACGCAACTGGCACAAGTTTGTTCGCAGTAACTGGCACAAGTTTGTTCGATGCAACTGGCACAAGTTTGTTCGACGCAACTGGCACAAGTTTGTTCTAAACAACTGGCACAAGTTTGTTCTATGCAACTGGCACAAGTTTGCTCTACGCAACTGGAACAAGTTTGTTCTACGCAATTGGCACAAGTTTGTTTATGCAACTGGCACAAGTTTGTTCTATGCATCTGGCACAAGTTTGTTCTATCAAAATGGCACTAGTTTGTTCTAGGTAACTGGCACAAGTTTGTTTGACGTAAGTAGCACAAGTTTATTCTACCCAACTGACACAAGTTTGTTCGACGCAACTGGCACAAGTTTGTTCTACGCAACTAACACAAGTTTGTTTGAAACAACTGGCAGAAGTTTGTTCAATGCAACTGGCAGAAGTTTGTTCGAAGCAAATGGCACAAGTTTGTTTGATGCAACTGGCCCAAGTTTGTTTGATGCCACTGGCACAAGTTTGTTTGACGCAATTGGCACAAGTTTGTTCGTCGCAACTGGCCGAAGTTTGTTTGACGCAACTGCCACAAGTTTGTTAGACACAACTGGCACAAGTTTGTTCGACGTAACTGGCATAAGTTTTCAACTCAATTGGCACAAGTTTGTTTGACGCAACTGGCACAAGTTTGTTTGACGCAACTGGCACAAGTTTTTTTGAAGAAACTGGCACAAGTTTGTTTGATGCAACTGGCACAAGTTTATTTGACGCAACTGGCACAAGTTTTCTCGATGCAACTGGCACAAGTTTGTTCACCGTAACTGGCACAAGTTTGTTCTATGCAACTGGCACAAGTTTATTTGACGCAATTGGCACAAGTTTTCTCGACGCAACTGGCACAAGTTTGTTCGCCGTAACTGGCACAAGTTTCTTCGACGCCACTGGCACAAGTTTGTTCGATGCAACTGGCACAAGTTTGTTTAACGCAACTGGCACAAGTTTGTTTGATGCAACTGGCACAAGTTTGTTTTATGCAACTGGCACAAGTTTGTTCTACGCAACTGGCACAAGTTTGTTCTATGCAACTGGAACTAGTTTGTTCTACGCAACTGGCATAAGTTTGTTTGACGCAACTGGCACAACTTTGTTCTACGCAACTGGCACAAGTTTGTTCGACGCAACTGGCACAAGTTTGTTCTACGCAACTGGCACAAGTTTGCTGGACGCAACTGGCACAAGTTTGTTCGACGCAACTGGCACAAGTTTGTTCGACGCAACTGGCACAAGTTTGTTGGACGCAACTGGCACAAGTTTGTTGGACGCAGCTGGCACAAGTTTGTTCGATGCAACTGGCACAAGTTTGTTCGACGCAACTGGCACAAGTTTGTTCAACACATCTGGCACAAGTTTGTTTGACGCAACTGGCACAAGTTTGTTTTCGCAACTTGTACAAGATTGTTTGACGCAACTGGCACAAGTTTGTTTGACGCAACTGGCACAAGTTTGTTTGACGCAACTGGCACAAGTTTGTTCTACCCAACTGGCACAAGTTTGTTCCACGCAACTGGCACAAGTTTGTTTGACGCAACTGGCACAAGTTTGTTTGATGCAACTGGTACAAGTTTGTTTGATGAACCTGGCACAAGGTTGTTCTACGCAACTGGCACAAGTTTGTTCTATGCAACCGGCACAAGTTTGTTTGATGCAACTGGCACAAGTTTGTTCTACGCAACTGGCACAAGTTTGTTCTACGCAACTGGTACAAGTTTGTTCGACGCAACTGGCACAAGTTTGTTCGACGCAACTTGTACAAGTTTGTTGGATGCAACTGGCACAAGGTTGTTCGAACAAACTGGCACAAGTTTGTTTGACACTACTGGCACAATTTTGTTCGACGCAACTGGCACAAGTTTGTTTGACGCAACTGGCACAAGTTTGTTTGACGCAACTGGCACAAGGTTGTTCTACGCAACTGGCACAAGTTTGTTCTACGCAACTGGCAAAAGTTTGTTTGACGCAACTGGCACAAGTTTGTTCTACGCAACTGGCACAAGTTTGTTCGATGCAAATGGCACAAGTTTGTTCGACGCAACTAGCTCAAGTTTGTTTGACGCAACTGTCACAAGTTTGTCTGACTCAACTGGCACAAGTTTGTTTGACGCAACTAGCACAAGTTTATTTGACGCAACTGGCACAACTTTTCTCAGCGCAACTGGCAAAAAGTATGTTCTACACAAATGGCACAAGTTTGTTCTATGCAAGTTGCACAAGTTTGTTCTACGCAACTGGCACAAGTTTGTTTTACGCAACTGGCACAATGTTGTTCTACGCAACTGGCACAAGTTTGTTCTACGCATCTGGCACAAGTTTGTTCTATGCAACTGGCACAAGTTTGTTCTACGTAAATGGCACAAGTTTGTTCTACGCAACTGGCACAAGTTTGTTCTACGCAACTGGCACAAGTTTATTCTATGCATCTGGCACAAGTTTGTTCTATCCAACTGACACTAGTTTGTTTTACGCAACTGGCACAAGTTTGTTTGACGCAACTGGCACAAGTTTGTTCTACCCAACTGACACAAGTTTGTTCGACGCAACTGGCACAAGTTTGTTCTACGCAACTGACACAAGTTTGTTTGACACAACTGGCAGAAGTTTGTTCAACGCAACTGGCACAAGTTTGTTTGACGCAACTGGCGCAAGTTTGTTCAACGCAACTGGCACAAGTTTGTTCGACGCAACTGGCACAAGTTTGTTCAATGCAACTGGCACAATTTTATTTAACGCAACTGGCACAAGTTTGTTCAACCCAACTGGCACAAGTTTGTTTGACGCAACTGGCACAAGTTTGTTTGACGCAACTGGCACAACTTTGTTTGACACAACTGGCACAAATTTGTTTGACGCAACTGGCACAAGGTTGTTCTACGAAACTGGCACAAGTTTGTTCTACGCAACTGGTACAAGTTTGTTTGATGCAACTGGCACAAGTTTGTTTGATGCAACTGCTAGAAGTTTGTTTGACGCAACTGGCACAAGTTTGTTAGACGCAACTGGCACAAGTTTGTTCGACGTAATTGGCACAAGTTTTTTCGACGCAACTGGCACAAGTTTGTTTGACGCAACTGACACAAGTTTCTTCTACGCAACTGGCACAAGTTTGTTCGATGCAACTGGCACAAGTTTGTTTCATGCAACTGGCACAAGTTTGTTCTACGCAACTGGCACAAGTTTGTTCTATGCAACTGGCATAAGTTTGTTCTACGCAACTGGCATAAGTTTGTTCGCCGCAACTGGGACAAGTTTTTTCGACGCAACCGTACACAAGTTTGTTCGACGCAACTGGCAAAAGTTTATTCGACGCAACGGCACAAGTTTGTTTGACGCAACTGGCACAAGTTTGTTTGACGCAACTGGCACAAGTTTGTTTGACGCAACTGGCACAAGTTTGTTTGACGCAACTGGCGCAAGTTTGTTCGACGCAACTGGCACAAGTTTGTTTAACGCAACTGGCACAAGTTTGTTCGACCCAACTGGCACAAGTTTATTAGACACAACTGGCACAAGTTTGTTCGACGCAACTGGCACAAGTTTGTTTGATGCAACTGGCACAAGTTTGTTTGACGCAACTGGCACAAGGTTGCTCTACGCAACTGTCACAAGTTTGTTCTACTCAACCGGCACAAGTTTGTTTGATGCAACTGGCACAAGTTTGTTAGAAGCAACTGGCACAAGTTTGTTCGATGCCACTGGCACAAGTTTGTTTGATGCAACTGGCCCAAGTTTGTTTGACACAACTGGCACAAGTTTGTTAGATGCAACTGGCTCAAGTTTGTTCGACACAACTGGCACAAGTTTGTTCAACTCAATTGGCACAAGTTTGTTTGACGCAACTGGAACAAGTTTATTTGACGCAACTGGCACAAGTTTGTTTGACTCAACAGGCACAAGTTTATTTGACGCAAGTGGCACAATTTTTCTCGACGAAACTGGCACAAGTTTGTTCGCCGTAACTGGCACAAGTTTGTTCGATGCAACTGGCACAAGTTTGTTCGACGCAACTGGCAAAAGTTTGTTCTAAACAACTGGCACAAGTTTGTTCTATGCAACTGGCACAAGTTTGCTCTACGCAGCTGGCACAAGTTTGTTCTACGCAATTGGCACAAGTTTGTTTATGCAACTGGCACAAGTTTGTTCTATGCATCTGGCACAAGTTTGTTCTATCAAACTGGCACTAGTTTGTTCTAGGTAACTGGCACAAGTTTGTTTGACGTAAGTAGCACAAGTTTATTCTACCCAACTGACACAAGTTTGTTCGACGCAACTGGCACAAGTTTGTTCTACGCAACTAACACAAGTTTGTTTGAAACAACTGGCAGAAGTTTGTTCAATGCAACTGGCAGAAGTTTGTTCGAAGCAAATGGCACAAGTTTGTTTGATGCAACTGGCCCAAGTTTGTTTGATGCCACTGGCACAAGTTTGTTTGACGCAATTGGCACAAGTTTGTTCGTCGCAACTGGCCGAAGTTTGTTTGACGCAACTGCCACAAGTTTGTTAGACACAACTGGCACAAGTTTGTTCGACGTAACTGGCATAAGTTTTCAACTCAATTGGCACAAGTTTGTTTGACGCAACTGGCACAAGTTTGTTTGACGCAACTGGCACATGTTTTTTTGAAGAAACTGGCACAAGTTTGTTTGATGCAACTGGCACAAGTTTATTTGACGCAACTGGCACAAGTTTTCTCGACGCAACTGGCACAAGTTTGTTCACCGTAACTGGCACAAGTTTGTTCTATGCAACTGGCACAAGTTTATTTGACGCAATTGGCACAAGTTTTCTCGACGCAACTGGCACAAGTTTGTTCGCCGTAACTGGCACAAGTTTCTTCGACGCCACTGGCACAAGTTTGTTCGACGCAACTGGCACAAGTTTGTTTAACGCAACTGGCACAAGTTTGTTTGATGCAACTGGCACAAGTTTGTTTTATGCAACTGGCAAAAGTTTGTTCTACGCAACTGGCACAAGTTTGTTCTATGCAACTGGAACTAGTTTGTTCTACGCAACTGGCATAAGTTTGTTTGACGCAACTGGCACAACTTTGTTCTACGCAACTGGCACAAGTTTGTTCGACGCAACTGGCACAAGTTTGTTCTACGCAACTGGCACAAGTTTGTTCGACGCAACTGGCACAAGTTTGTTCGACGCAACTGGCACAAGTTTGTTCGACGCAACTGGCACAAGTTTGTTGGACGCAACTGGCACAAGTTTGTTGGACGCAGCTGGCACAAGTTTGTTCGATGCAACTGGCACAAGTTTGTTCGACGCAACTGGCACAAGTTTGTTCAACACATCTGGCACAAGTTTGTTTGACACAACTGGCACAAGTTTGTTTTCGCAACCAGTACAAGTTTGTTTGACGCAACTGGCACAAGTTTGTTTGACGCAACTGGCACAAGTTTGTTTGACGCAACTGGCACAAGTTTGTTCTACCCAACTGGCACAAGTTTGTTCCACGCAACTGGCACAAGTTTGTTTGACGCAACTGGCACAAGTTTGTTTAATGCAACTGGTACAAGTTTGTTTGATGCACCTGGCACAAGGTTGTTCTACGCAACTGGCACAAGTTTGTTCTATGCAACCGGCACAAGTTTGTTTGATGCAACTGGCACAAGTTTGTTCTACGCAACTGGCACAAGTTTGTTCTACGCAACTGGAACAAGTTTGTTCGATGCAAATGGCACAAGTTTGTTTGACGCAACTGGCACAAGTTTGTTTGACGCAACTGGCACAAGGTTGTTCTACGCAACTGGCACAAGTTTGTTCATCTCAACTGGCAAAAGTTTGTTTGACGCAACTGGCACAAGTTTGTTCTACGCAACTGGCACAAGTTTGTTCGATGCAAATGGCACAAGTTTGTTCGACGCAACTAGCTCAAGTTTGTTTGACGCAACTGTCACAAGTTTGTCTGACTCAACTGGCACAAGTTTGTTTCACGCAACTAGCACAAGTTTATTTGACGCAACTGGCACAACTTTTCTCAGTGCAACTGGCAAAAAGTATGTTCTACACAACTGGCACAAGTTTGTTCTATGCAAGTTGCACAAGTTTGTTCTACACAACTGGCACAAGTTTGTTTTACGCAACTGGCACAATTTTGTCCTACGCAACTGGCACAAGTTTGTTCTACGCATCTGGCACAAGTTTGTTCTATGCAACTGGCACAAGTTTGTTCTACGTAAATGGCACAAGTTTGTTCTACGCAACTGGCACAAGTTTGTTCTACGCAACTGGCACAAGTTTATTCTATGCATCTGGCACAAGTTTGTTCTATCCAACTGACACTAGTTTGTTTTACGCAACTGGCACAAGTTTGTTTGACGCAACTGGCACAAGTTTGTTCTACCCAACTGACACAAGTTTGTTCGACGCAACTGGCACAAGTTTGACTACGCAACTGACACAAGTTTGTTTGACACAACTGGCAGAAGTTTGTTCAACGCAACTGGCACAAGTTTTTTTGACGCAACTGGCGCAAGTTTGTTCAACGAAACTGGCACAAGTTTGTTCGACGCAACTGGCACAAGTTTGTTCAATGCAACTGGCACAAATTTATTTAACGCAACTGGCACAAGTTTGTTCAACCCAACTGGCACAAGTTTGTTTGACGCAACTGGCACAAGTTTGTTTGACGCAACTGGCACAACTTTGTTTGACACAACTGGCACAAATTTGTTTGACGCAACTGGCACAAGGTTGTTCTACGAAACTGGCACAAGTTTGTTCTACGCAACTGGTACAAGTTTGTTTGATGCAATTGGCACAAGTTTGTTTGATGCAACTGGTAGAAGTTTGTTTGACGCAACTGGCACAAGTTTGTTCGGCGCAACTGGCCCAAGTTTGTTTGACGCAACTGGCACAAGTTTGTTAGACACAACTAGCACAAGTTTGTTCGACGTATCTGGCACAAGTTTTTTCGGCTCAATTGGCACAAGTTTGTTTGACGCAACTGGCACAAGTTTGTTAGACGCAACTGGTACAAGTTTGTTCGACGTAACAGGCATAAGTTTTTTCGACTTAATTGGCACAAATTTGTTTGACGCAACTGGCACAAGTTTGTTTGATGCAAAAGGCACAAGTTTGTGTGACACAACTGGCACAAGTTTGTTTGACGCAACTAGCCCAAGTTTTTTTTTACGCAACTGGCACAAGTTTGTTTAATGTAACTGGCACAAGTTTGTTCGACGCAACTGGCACAAGTTTGTTCAACGCAACTGGCACAAGCTTGTTTGACGCACCTGGCAGAAGGTTGTTCTTCGCAACTGGCTCAAGTTTGTTCTATGCAACCGGCACAAGTTTGTTTGACGCAACTGGCACAAGTTTGTTCTAAGCAACTGGCACAAGTTTGTTCTATGCAACTGGTACAAGTTTGTTCGACACAACTGGCACAAGTTTGTTCGACGCAACTGGTACAAGTTTGTTGGATGCAACTGGCACAAGTTTGTTCGAACAAACTGGCACAAGTTTGTTTGACACAACTGGCACAATTTTGTTCGACGCAACTGGCACAAGTTTGTTTGACGCAAGTGGCACAAGTTTGTTTGACGCAACTGGCACAAGGTTGTTCTACGCAACTGGCACAAGTTTGTTCTACGTAACTGGCACAAGTTTGTTTGACGCAACTGGCACAAGTTTGTTCTACGCAACTGGCACAAGTTTGTTCGATGCAACTGGCACAAGTTTGTTCGATGCAACTAGCCCAAGTTTGTTTGACGCAACTGGCACAAGTTGGTTTGACGCAACTGGCACAAGGTTCTTCTATGCAACTGGCACAATTTTGTTCTACGCAACTGGCACAAGTTTGTTTGATGCAACTGTCACAAGTTTGTTCTACGCAACTGGCACAAGTTTGTTCGACGCAACTGGCACAAGTTTGTTTGACGCAACTGGCACAAGTTTGTTAGACGCAACTGGCACAAGTTTGTTCGACGTAACAGGCACAATTTTTTTCGAGTCAATTGGCACAAGTTTGTTTGACGCAAGTGGCAGAAGTTTGTTTGACGCAAGAAGCACAAGTTTCTGTGAAGCAACTGGCACAAGTTTGTTTGACGCAACTGGCACAAGTTTTTCTTGACGCAACTGGCACAAGTTTTCTCGATGCAACTGGCACAAGTTTGTTTAATGTAACTGGCACAAGTTTGTTCGACGCAACTGGCACAAGTATGTTCGACGCAACTGGCACAAGTTTGTTTGACGCAACTGGCACAAGTTTGTTTGACGCAACTGGCACAAGTTTGTTCGACGCAACTGGCACAAGTTTGTTTGACGCAACTGGCACAAGTTTGTTCTACGCAACTGGCACAAGTTTGTTCTATACAACTGGCACTAGTTTGTTCTATGGAACTGGCATAAGTTTGTTTGACATAACTGGCACAAGTTTGTTCTGCGCAACTGGTACAAGTTTTTTCGACGCAAATGGCACAAGTTTATTCGACGCAACTGGTACAAGTTTGTTGGACGCAACTGCCACAAGTTAGTTCGAATCAACTGGCAAAAGTTTGTTTGACGCAACTGGCACAAGTTTGTTCAACGCAACTGGCACAAGTTTGTTTGACGCAACTGGCACAAGTTTGTTTGACGCAACTGGCACAAATTTGTTCTATGCAACTGGCACAAGTTTGTTCTACGCAACTGGCACAAGTTTGTTTGATGCAACTGGCACAAATTTGTTCTACGCAACTGGCAGAAGTTTGTTCTACGCAACTGGCACAAGTTTGTTTGACGCAACTGGCACAAGTTTGTTCTACGCAACTGGCACAAGTTTGTTCGCCGCAACTTGCCCAAGTTTGTTTGACGCAGTTGGCATAAGTTTGTTAAACGCAATTGGCACAAGTTTGTTCGACGCAACTGGCACAAGTCTCTTCGACTCAATTGGCACAAGTTTGTTTGACGCAACTTGTACAACTTTGTTTGACGCAACTGTGACAAGTTTGTTTGACTCAACTGGCACAAGTTTGTTTGACGCAACTGGCACAAGTTTATTTGACGCAACTGGCACAACTTTTCTCAATGCAACTGGCACAAGTATGTTCTATACAACTGGCACAAGTTTGTTCTACGCAACTGGCACAAGTTTGTTCTACGCAACTGGCACAAGTTTGTTCTACGCAACTGGCACAAGTTTGTTCTACGCAACTGGCACAAGTTTGTTCTACGCAACTGTCACAAGTTTGTTCTACGCATCTGGCACAAGTTTGTTCTATGCAACTGGCACAAGTTTTTTTGACGCAACTGACACAAGTTTGTTCTACGCAACTGGCACAAGTTTGTTCTGCGCAAATGGCACAAGTTTATTCTACACATCTGGCACAAGTTTGTTCTATCCAACAGGCACTAGTTTGTTCTACGCAACTGGCACAAGTTTGTTTGACGCAACTGGCACAAGTTTGTTTGATGCAACTGGCACAAGTTTGTTCTATGTAACCAGCACAGTTTGTTCTACGCAACTGGCACAAGTGTGTTTGAAGCAACTGGCAGAAGTTTGTTCAACTCAACTGGCACAAGTTTGTTCGATGCAACTGGCACAAGTTTGTTGGATGCAACTGGCTCAAGTTTGTTTGACACAACTGGCACAAGTTTGTTCGATGCAACTGGCACAAGATTGTTCGACGCAACTGGCACAAGTTTGTTCGACGCAACTGGCACAAGTTTCTTCGACGCAACTGGCACAAGTTTGTTCAACGCAACTGGCACAAGTTTGTTCAACACATCTGGCACAAGATTGTTTGACGCAACTGGCATAAGTTTGTTTTCGCAACTTGTACAAGTTTGTTTGACGCAACTAGCACAAGTTTGTTTGATGGAACTGTCACAAGTTTGTTTGGCGCAACTGGCACAAGTTTGTTTGACGCAACTGGCACAAGTTTGTTTGACGCAAGTGGCTCAAGTTTGTTTGACGCAACTGGCAGAAGTTTGTTTGACGCAACTGGCACAAGGTTCTTCTACGCAACTGGCACAATTTTGTTCTACTCAACTGGCACAAGTTTGTTTGATGCAACTGGCACAAGTTTGTTCTACGCAACTGGCGCAAGTTTGTTTGACGCAACTGGCACAAGTTTGTTCGAAGCAACTGGCACAAGTTTGTTTGACGCAACTGGCACAAGTTTGTTAGACGCAACTGGCACAAGTTTGTTCGACGAAACAGGCACAAGTTTTTTCGAGTCAATTGGCAAAAGTTTGTTTGACGCAAGTGGCACAAGTTTGTTTGACGCAAGAGGCACAAGTTTGGGTGACGCAACTGGCACAAGTTTGTTTGACGCAACTGGCACAAGTTTTTATTGACGCAACTGGCACAAGTTTGTTTGATGCAACTGGCACAAGTTTGTTTAACGTAACTGGCACAAGTTTGTTCGACGCAACTGGCACAAGTATGTTCGACGCAACTGGCACAAGTTTGTTTGACGCAACTGGCACAAGTTTCTTTGACGCAACTGGCACAAGTTTGTTCGACGCAACTGGCACAAGTTTGTTCTACGCAACTGGCACAAGTTTGTTCTATGCAACTGGCACTAGTTTGTTCTATGCAACTAGCATAAGTTTGTTTGACGCAACTGGCATAAGTTTGTTCTACGCAACTGGTACAAGTTTGTTCGACGCAACTGTCACAAGTTTGTTTGACGCAACTGGTACAAGTTTGTTGGACACAACTGGCACAAGTTTGTTCGAACCAACTGGCAAAAGTTTGTTTGACACAACTGGCACAAGTTTGTTCGACGCAACTGGCACAAGTTTGTTTGACGCAACTGTCACAAGTTTGTTTGACGCAACTGGCACAAGGTTGTTCTACGCAACTGGGACAAGTTTGTTCTACGCAACTGGCACAAGTTTGTTTGACGCAACTGGCACAACTTTGTTCTACGCAACTGGCACAAGATTGTTCGATGCAACTGGCACAACTTTGTTCGCCGCAACTGGCCCAAGTTTGTTTGACGCAACTGGCACAAGTTTGTTAGACGCAATTGGCACAAGTTTGTTCTATGCAACTGGCACATGTTTGTTCTATGCAACTGGCACAAGTTTGTTCTACGCATCTGGCACAAGTTTGTTCTATGCAACTGGCACAAGTTTCTTCTACGCAACTGGCACAAGTTTGTTCTACGCAACTGGCACAAGTTTGTTCTGCGCAACTGGCACAAGTTTATTCTACGCATCTGGCACAAGTTTGTTCTATCCAACTGGCACTAGTTTGTTCTACGCAACTGGCACTAGTTTGTTTGACGCACCTGGCACAAGTTTGTTCTACCCAACTGACACAAGTTTGTTCGAAGCAACTGGCACAAGTTTGTTCTACGCAACTGGCACAAGTTTCTTTGATGCAACTGGCACAAGTTTGTTTGACGCAACTGGCCCAAGATTGTTTGATGCAACTGGCACAAGTTTGGTTGACGCAATTGGCACAAGTTTGTTCGTCGCAACTGGCCCAAGTTTGTTTGACGCAACTGGCACAAGTTTGTTACACGCAACTGGCACCAGTTTGTTCGACGTAACTGGCATAAGTTTTTTCGACTCAATTGGCACAAGTTTGTTTGACGCAACTGGCACAAGTTTGTTTGATGCAACTGGCACAAGTTTTTTTTGACGCAACTGGCACAAGTTTGTTTGATGCAACTGGCATAAGTTTATTTGACGCAACTGGCACAAGTTTTCTCGACGCAACTGGCACAAGATTGTTCTCCGTAACTGGCACAAGTTTGTTCTATGCAACTGGCACAAGTTTATTTGACACAACTGTCACAAGTTTTCTGGACGCAACTGGCACAAGTTTGTTCGCCGTAACTGGCACAAGTTTGTTCGACGCCACTGGCACAAGTTTGTTCGACGCAACTGGCACAAGTTTGTTTGACGCAACTGGCACAAGTTTGTTTAACGCAATGGCACAAGTTTGTTTTATGCAACTGGCACAAGTTTGTTCTACGCAACTGGCACAAGTTTGTTCTATGCAACTGGAACTAATTTGTTCTACGCAACTGGCATAAGTTTGTTTGACGCAACTGGCACAAGTTTGTTCTACGCAACTGGCATAAGTTTGTTCGACGCAGCTGGCACAAGTTTGTTCTATGCAACTGGCACAAGTTTGTTGGACGCAACTGGCACAAGTTTGTTCGACGCAACTGGCACAAGTTTGTTCGACGCAACTGGCACAAGTTTGTTCGATGCAACTGGCAGAAGTTTGTTCAACGCAACTGGCACAAGTTTGTTCGACGCAACTGGCACAAGTTTGTTCGACGCAACTGGCACAAGTTTGTTCAACACATCTGGCACAAGTTTGTTTGACGCAACTGGCACAAGTTTGTTCTACGCATCTGGCACAAGTTTGTTCTACGCAACTGGCACAAGTTTGTTCTACGCAACTGGCACAAGTTTGTTCGATGCAACTGGCACAAGTTTGTTCGATGCAACTAGCCCAAGTTTGTTTGACGCAACTGGCACAAGTTGGTTTGACGCAACTGGCACAAGGTTCTTCTATGCAACTGGCACAATTTTGTTCTACGCAACTGGCACAAGTTTGTTTGATGCAACTGTCACAAGTTTGTTCTACGCAACTGGCACAAGTTTGTTCGACGCAACTGGCACAAGTTTGTTTGACGCAACTGGCACAAGTTTGTTAGACGCAACTGGCACAAGTTTGTTCGACGTAACAGGCACAATTTTTTTCGAGTCAATTGGCACAAGTTTGTTTGACGCAAGTGGCAGAAGTTTGTTTGACGCAAGAAGCACAAGTTTCTGTGAAGCAACTGGCACAAGTTTGTTTGACGCAACTGGCACAAGTTTTTTTTGACGCAACTGGCACAAGTTTTCTCGATGCAACTGGCACAAGTTTGTTTAATGTAACTGGCACAAGTTTGTTCGACGCAACTGGCACAAGTATGTTCGACGCAACTGGCACAAGTTTGTTTGACGCAACTGGCACAAGTTTCTTGGACGCAACTGGCACAAGTTTGTTCGACGCAACTGGCACAAGTTTGTTTGACGCAACTGGCACAAGTTTGTTCTACGCAACTGGCACAAGTTTGTTCTATACAACTGGCACTAGTTTGTTCTATGGAACTGGCATAAGTTTGTTTGACATAACTGGCACAAGTTTGTTCTGCGCAACTGGTACAAGTTTTTTCGACGCAACTGGCACAAGTTTATTCGACGCAACTGGTACAAGTTTGTTGGACGCAACTGCCACAAGTTTGTTCGAATCAACTGGCAAAAGTTTGTTTGACGCAACTGGCACAAGTTTGTTCAACGCAACTGGCACAAGTTTGTTTGACGCAACTGGCACAAGTTTGTTTGACGCAACTGGCACAAATTTGTTCTACGCAACTGGCACAAGTTTGTTCTACGCAACTGGCACAAGTTTGTTTGACGCAACTGGCACAAGTTTGTTCTACGCAACTGGCACCAGTTTGTTCGATGCAACTGGCACAAGTTTGTTCGCCGCAACTTGCCCAAGTTTGTTTGACGCAGTTGGCATAAGTTTGTTAAACGCAATTGGCACAAGTTTGTTCGACGCAACTGGCACAAGTCTCTTCGACTCAATTGGCACAAGTTTGTTTGACGCAACTTGTACAACTTTGTTTGACGCAACTGTGACAAGTTTGTTTGACTCAACTGGCACAAGTTTGTTTGACGCAACTGGCACAAGTTTATTTGACGCAACTGGCACAACTTTTCTCAATGCAACTGGCACAAGTATGTTCTATACAACTGGCACAAGTTTGTTCTACGCAACTGGCACAAGTTTGTTCTACGCAACTGGCACAAGTTTGTTCTACGCAACTGGCACAAGTTTGTTCTACGCAACTGGCACAAGTTTGTTCTACGCAACTGTCACAAGTTTGTTCTACGCATCTGGCACAAGTTTGTTCTATGCAACTGGCACAAGTTTTTTTGACGCAACTGACACAAGTTTGTTCTACGCAACTGGCACAAGTTTGTTCTGCGCAAATGGCACAAGTTTATTCTACACATCTGGCACAAGTTTGTTCTATCCAACTGGCACTAGTTTGTTCTACGCAACTGGCACAAGTTTGTTTGACGCAACTGGCACAAGTTTGTTCTACCCAACTGACACAAGTTTGTACGACGCAAGTTGCACAAGTTTGTTCTACGCAACTGACACAAGTTTGTTTGATGCAAGAGGCACAAGTTTGTTTGATGCAACTGGCACAAGTTTGTTCTGTGTAACCAGCACAGTTTGTTCTACGCAACTGGCACAAGTGTGTTTGAAGCAACTGGCAGAAGTTTGTTCAACTCAACTGGCACAAGTTTGTTCGATGCAACTGGCACAAGTTTGTTGGATGCAACTGGCTCAAGTTTGTTTGACACAACTGGCACAAGTTTGTTCGATGCAACTGGCACAAGATTGTTCGACGCAACTGGCACAAGTTTGTTCGACGCAACTGGCACAAGTTTCTTCGACGCAACTGGCACAAGTTTGTTCAACGCAACTGGCACAAGTTTGTTCAACACATCTGGCACAAGATTGTTTGACGCAACTGGCATAAGTTTGTTTTCGCAACTTGTACAAGTTTGTTTGACGCAACTGGCACAAGTTTGTTTGATGGAACTGTCACAAGTTTGTTTGGCGCAACTGGCACAAGTTTGTTTGACGCAACTGGCACAAGTTTGTTTGACGCAAGTGGCTCAAGTTTGTTTGACGCAACTGGCAGAAGTTTGTTTGACGCAACTGGCACAAGGTTCTTCTACGCAACTGGCACAATTTTGTTCTACTCAACTGGCACAAGTTTGTTTGATGCAACTGGCACAAGTTTGTTCTACGCAACTGGCGCAAGTTTGTTTGACGCAACTGGCACAAGTTTGTTCGAAGCAACTGGCACAAGTTTGTTTGACGCAAGTGGCACAAGTTTGTTAGACGCAACTGGCACAAGTTTGTTCGACGAAACAGGCACAAGTTTTTTCGAGTCAATTGGCAAAAGTTTGTTTGACGCAAGTGGCACAAGTTTGTTTGACGCAAGAGGCACAAGTTTGGGTGACGCAACTGGCACAAGTTTGTTTGACGCAACTGGCACAAGTTTTTATTGACGCAACTGGCACAAGTTTGTTTGATGCAACTGGCACAAGTTTGTTTAACGTAACTGGCACAAGTTTCTTCGACGCAACTGGCACAAGTATGTTCGACGCAACTGGCACAAGTTTGTTTGACGCAACTGGCACAAGTTTCTTTGACGCAACTGGCACAAGTTTGTTCGACGCAACTGGCACAAGTTTGTTCTACGCAACTGGCACAAGTTTGTTCTATGCAACTGGCACTAGTTTGTTCTATGCAACTAGCATAAGTTTGTTTGACGCAACTGGCATAAGTTTGTTCTACGCAACTGGTATAAGTTTGTTCGACGCAACTGTCACAAGTTTGTTCGACGCAACTGGTACAAGTTTGTTGGACACAACTGGCACAAGTTTGTTCGAACCAACTGGCAAAAGTTTGTTTGACACAACTGGCACAAGTTTGTTCGACGCAACTGGCACAAGTTTGTTTGACGCAACTGTCACAAGTTTGTTTGACGCAACTGGCACAAGGTTGTTCTACGCAACTGGGACAAGTTTGTTCTACGCAACTGGCACAAGTTTGTTTGACGCAACTGGCACAACTTTGTTCTACGCAACTGGCACAAGATTGTTCGATGCAACTGGCACAAGTTTGTTCGCCGCAACTGGCCCAAGTTTGTTTGACGCAACTGGCACAAGTTTGTTAGACGCAATTGGCACAAGTTTGTTCTATGCAACTGGCACATGTTTGTTCTATGCAACTGGCACAAGTTTGTTCTACGCATCTGGCACAAGTTTGTTCTATGCAACTGGCACAAGTTTCTTCTACGCAACTGGCACAAGTTTGTTCTACGCAACTGGCACAAGTTTGTTCTGCGCAACTGGCACAAGTTTATTCTACGCATCTGGCACAAGTTTGTTCTATCCAACTGGCACTAGTTTGTTCTACGCAACTGGCACTAGTTTTTTTTGACGCACCTGGCACAAGTTTGTTCTACCCAACTGACACAAGTTTGTTCTACGCAACTGGCACAAGTTTCTTTGATGCAACTGGCACAAGTTTGTTTGACGCAACTGGCCCAAGATTGTTTGATGCAACTGGCAAAAGTTTGGTTGACGCAATTGGCACAAGTTTGTTCGTCGCAACTGGCCCAAGTTTGTTTGACGCAACTGGCACAAGTTTGTTACACGCAACTGGCACCAGTTTGTTCGACGTAACTGGCATAAGTTTTTTCGACTCAATTGGCACAAGTTTGTTTGACGCAACTGGCACAAGTTTGTATGATGCAACTGGCACAAGTTTTTTTTGACGCAACTGGCACAAGTTTGTTTGATGCAACTGGCATAAGTTTATTTGACGCAACTGGCACAAGTTTTCTCGACGCAACTGGCACAAGATTGTTCTCCGTAACTGGCACAAGTTTGTTCTATGCAACTGGCACAAGTTTATTTGACACAACTGTCACAAGTTTTCTGGACGCAACTGGCACAAGTTTGTTCGCCGTAACTGGCACAAGTTTGTTCGACGCCACTGGCTCAAGTTTGTTCGACGCAACTGGCACAAGTTTGTTCTACGCAACTGGCACAAGTTTGTTTGACGCAATGGCACAAGTTTGTTTTATGCAACTGGCACAAGTTTGTTCTACGCAACTGGCACAAGTTTGTTCTATGCAACTGGAACTAATTTGTTCTACGCAACTGGCATAAGTTTGTTTGACGCAACTGGCACAAGTTTGTTCTACGCAACTGGCATAAGTTTGTTCGACGCAACTGGCACAAGTTTGTTCTATGCAACTGGCACAAGTTTGTTGGACGCAACTGGCACAAGTTTGTTCGACGCAACTGGCACAAGTTTGTTCGACGCAACTGGCACAAGTTTGTTGGATGCAACTGGCACAAGTTTGTTCAACGCAACTGGCACAAGTTTGTTCGACGCAACTGGCACAAGTTTGTTCGACGCAACTGGCACAAGTTTGTTCAACACATCTGGCACAAGTTTGTTTGACGCAACTGGCACAAGTTTGTTCTACGCATCTGGCACAAGTTTGTTCTACGCAACTGGCACAAGTTTGTTCTACGCAACTGGCACAAGTTTGTTCTACGCAACTGGCACAAGTTTGTTCTGCGCAACTGGCACAAGTTTATTCTACGCATCTGGCACAAGTTTGTTGTATCCAACTGGCACTAGTTTTTTCTACGCAACTGGCACAAGTTTGTTCGATGCAACTGGCACAAGTTTGTTCGATGCAACTATCACAAGTTTGTTCGCCGCAACTGGCCCAAGTTTGTTTGACGCAATTGGCACAAGTTTGTTAAACGCAATTGGCACAAGTTTGTTCGTCGCAACTGGCACAAGTTTCTTCGACTCAATTGGCACAAGTTTGTTTGACGCAACTTGTACAAGTTTGTTTGACGCAACTGTCACAAGTTTGTTTGACTCAACTGGCACATGTTTGTTTGACGCAACTGGCACAAGTTTATTTAACGCAACTGGCACAACTTTTCTCAACTCAACTAGCACAAGTATGTTCTATACAACTGGCACAAGTTTGTTCTACGCAACTGGCACAAGTTTGTTCTACGCAACTGGCACAAGTTTGTTCTATGCAACTGGCACAAGTTTGTTCTACGCAACTGGCACAAGTTTGTTCTATGCAACTGGCACAAGTTTGTTCTGCGCAACTGGCACAAGTTTATTCTACACATCTGGCACAAGTTTGTTCTATCCAACTGGCACTAGTTTGTTCTACGCAACTGGCACAAGTTTGTTTGACGCAACTGGCACAAGTTTGTTCTACCCAACTGACACAAGTTTATTCGACGCAACTTGCACAAGTTTGTTCTACGCAACTGACACAAGTTTGTTTGATGCAAGAGGCACAAGTTTGTTTGATGCAACTGGCACAAGTTTGTTCTATGCAACCAGCACAGTTTGTTCTACGCAACTGGCACAAGTTTGTTTGAACCAACTGGTAGAAGTTTGTTCAACGCAACTGGCACAAGTTTGTTCGATGCAACTGGCACAAGTTTGTTTAACACAACTGGCACAAGTTTGTTCGACCCAACTGGCACAGGTTTGTTTGACGCAACTGGCACAAGTTTGTTTGACGCAACTAGCACAAGCTTGTTTGACGCAACTGGCACAAGTTTGTTTGACGCAACTGGCACAATGATGTTCTACGCAACTGGCACATGTTTGTTCTACGCAACTGGCACAAGTTTGTTTGATGCAACTGGCACAAGTTTTTTTGATGCAACTAGCAGAAGTTTGTTTGACGCAACTGGCACAAGTTTGTTTGACGCAACTGGCACAAGTTTGTTTGACGCAACTGGCACAAGTTTGTTAGACACAACTGGCACAAGTTTGTTCGAGGTAACTAGCACAAGTTTTTTCGACTCAATTGGCACAAGTTTGTTTGACGCAACTGGCACAAGTTTGTTTGACGCAACTGGCACAAGTTTGTTTGACGCAATTGGCACAAGTTTGTTTGACGCAACTGGCAAAAGTTTATTTGACGCAACTAGCATAAGTTTTCTCGACGCAACTATCACATGTTTGTTCGCCATAACTGGCACAAGTTTGTTCGACGCAACTAGCACAAGTTTGTTTGACGCCAATGGCACAAGTTTTTTTTATGCAACTGGCACAAGTTTTTTCGATGCAACTGGCACAAGTTTGTTTGCCGTAACTGGCACAAGTTTGTTCGACACCACTGGCACAAGTTTGTTCGAATCAACTGGCACAAGTTTGTTTGACACAACTGGCACAAGTTTGTTCTATGCACCTGGCACAAGTTTGTTCTACACAACTGGCACAAGTTTCTTTGACGCAACTGGCACAAGTTTGTTCTACGCAACTGGCACAATTTTGTTGTTTGCAACTGGCACTAGTTTGTTCTACACAACTGGCATAAGTTTGTTTGACGCAACTGGCACAAGTTTGTTCTACGCAACTGGCACAAGTTTGTTGGACGCAACTGGCACAAGTTTGTTCTACGCAACTGGCACAAGTTTGTTGAACCCAACTGGCGCAAGTTTGTTCGACGCAACTGGCACAAGTTTGTTTGACGCAACTGACACAAGTTTGTTCTACGCAACTGGCACAAGTTTGTTGGACGCAACTGGCACAAGTTTGTTCTACGCAACTGGCACAAGTTTGTTGAACCCAACTGGCGCAAGTTTGTTCGACGCAACTGGCACAAGTTTGTTTGACGCAACTGGCACAAGTTTGTTCGACGCAACTGGCACAAGTTTGTTCGACGCAACTGGCACAAGTTTGTTCGACGCAACTGGCACAAGTTTGTTCGACGCAACTGGCACAAGTTTGTTCAACACATCTGGCACAAGTTTGTTCTACGCAACTGGCACAAGTTTGTTTTCGCAACTTGTACAAGTTTGTTTGACGCAACTGGCACAAGTTTGTTTGACGCAACTGGTACAAGTTTGTTTGATGCAACTGGCACAAGTTTGTTGACGCAGCTGGCACAAGTTTTTTTGACGCAACTAGCACAAGTTTGTTTGACGCAACTGGCACAAATTTGTTTGACGCAGCTGGCACAAGTTTGTTCTACGCAACTGGCACAAGTTTGTTGAACCCAACTGGCGCAAGTTTGTTCGACGCAACTGGCACAAGTTTGTTCTACGCAACTGGCACAAGTTTTTTTGACGCAACTAGCACAAGTTTGTTGACGCAGCTGGCACAAGTTTGTTCTACGCAACTGGCACAAGTTTGTTCTGTGCAACTGGCACAAGTTTGTTTGACGCAACTGGCTTAAGTTTGTTCCGACCAACTGGCACAAGTTTGTTCTACGCAACTGGCACAAGTTTGTTCTACGCAACTGGCACAAGTTTGTTCTACGCAACTCTTACTAGTTTGTTGTACACAACTGGCACAAGTTTGTTTGACACAACTGGCACAAGTTTGTTCTACGCAAATTGCAAAAGATGTTCTACGCAACTGGCACAAGTTTTATCGACGCAACTGGCACAAGTTTGTTATATGCAACTGGCACAAGTTTGTTTGACGCAACTGGCACAAGTTTGTTAGACGCAAGTGGCACAAGTTTGTTCGACGTAATTGGCACAAGTTTTTTCGACGCAACTGGCACAAGTTTGTTTGACGCAAGAGGCACAAGTTTGTTTGACGCAACTGGCACAAGTTTGTTCGATGCAACTGGCACAAGTTTGTTTGACACAACTGGCACAAGTTTGTTCTACGCAACTGGCACAAGTTTGTTCTATGCAACTGGCACTAGTTTGTTGTACTCAACTGGCACAAGTTTGTTCGACGCAACTGGCACAAGTTTGTTCGACGCAACGACACAAGTTTGTTAGACGCAACTGGCACAAGTTTGTTTGACGCAACTGGCACAAGTTTGTTTGACGCAACTGGCACAAGTTTTTTGACTCAACTGGCACAAGTTTGTTCGACGCAACTGGCACAAGTTTGTTCAACGCAACTGGTACAAGTTTGTTCGACGCAACTGGCACAAGTTTGTTCGACGCAACTGGTACAAGTTTGTTGGACGCAACTGGCAGAAGTTTGTTCGAACAAACTGGCACAAGTTTGTTTGACACAACTGGCACAATTTTGTTCGACGCAACTGGCACAAGTTTGTTTGACGCAACTGGCACAAGTTTGTTTGATGCAACTGGCACAAGGTTGTTCTACGCAACTGGCACAAGTTTGTTCTACGCAACTGGCAAAAGTTTGTTTGACGCAACTGGCACAAGTTTGTTCTACGCAACTGGCACAAGTTTGTTCGATGCAACTGGCACAAGATTGTTCGACGCAACTAGCCCAAGTTTGTTTGACGCAACTGGCACAAGTTTATTAGACGCAACTGGCACAAGTTTGTTCGACGCAACTGGCACAAGTTTCTTCGACTCAATTGGCACAAGTTTGTTTGACGCAACTAGCACAAGTTTGTTTCACGCAACTCTCACAAGTTTGTCTGACTCAACTGGCACAAGTTTGTTTGACGCAACTGGCATAAGTTTATTTGACGCAACTGGCACAACTTTTCTCGGCGCAACTGGCACAAGTATGTTCTACACAACTGGCAGAAGTTTGTTCTATGCAAGTTGCACAAGTTTGTTCTACGCAACTGGCACAAGTTTGTTCTAAGCAACTGGCACAATTTTGTTCTACGCAACTGGCACAAGTTTGTTCTATCCAACTGACACTAGTTTGTTTTACGCAACTGGCACAAGTTTGTTTGACGCAACTGGCACAAGTTTGTTCTACCCAACTGACACAAGTTTGTTTGACACAACTGGCAGAAGTTTGTTCAACGCAACTGGCACAAGTTTGTTCGACACAACTGGCACAAGTTTGTTCGATGCAACTGGCACAATTTTGTTTAACGCAACTGGCACAAGTTTGTTCAACCCAACTGGCACAAGTTTGTTTGGCGCAACTGGCACAAGTTTGTTTGACGCAACTGGCACAACTTTGTTTCACACAACTGGCACAAATTTGTTTGACGCAACTGGCACAAGGTTGTTCTACGTAACTGGCACAAGTTTGTTCTACGCAACTGGTACAAGTTTGTTTGATGCAACTGGCACAAGTTTGTTTGATGCAACTGGCAGAAGTTTGTTTGACGCAACTGGCACAAGTTTGTTCGGCGCAACTGGCCCAAGTTTGTTTGACGCAACTGGCACAAGTTTGTTAGACACAACTAGCACAAGTTTGTTCGACGTAACTGGCACAAGTTTTTTCGGCTCAATTGGCACAAGTTTGTTTGACGCAACTGGCACAAGTTTGTTAGACGCAACTGGTACAAGTTTGTTCGACGTAACAGGCACAAGTTTTTTCGACTCAATTGGCACAAGTTTGTTTGACGCAACTGGCACAAGTTTGTTTGATGCAAGAGGCACAAGTTTGTGTGACACAACTGGCACAAGTTTGTTTGACGCAACTAGCCCAAGTTTTTTTTGACGCAACTGACACAAGTTTGTTTAATGTAACTGGCACAAGTTTGTTCGACGCAACTGGCACAAGTTTGTTCGACGCAAGTGGCACAAGTTTGTTTGACGCAACTGGCACAAGTTTGTTCGACGCAACTGGCACAAGTTTGTTCAACGCAACTGGCACAAGTTTGATTGACGCACCTGGCAGAAGGTTGTACTTCGCAACTGGCACAAGTTTGTTCTATGCAACCGGCATAAGTTTGTTTGACGCAACTGGCACAAGTTTCTTCTACGCAACTGGCACAAGTTTGTTCTACGCAACTGGTACAAGTTTGTTCGACACAACTGGCACAAGTTTGTTGGACGCAACTGGTACAAGTTTGTTGTACGCAACTGGCACAAGTTTGTTCGAACAAACTGGCACAATTTTGTTTGACACAACTGGCACAATTTTGTTCGACGCAACTGGCACAAGTTTGTTTGACGCAACTGGCACAAGTTTGTTTGACGCAACTGGCACAAGGTTGTTCTACGCAACTGGCACAAGTTTGTTCTACGCAACTGGCACAAGTTTGTTTGACGCAACTGGCGTAAGTTTGTTCTACGCAAGTGGCACAAGTTTGTTCGATGCAACTGGCACAAGTTTGTTCGACGCAACTAGCCCAAGTTTGTTTGACGCAACTGGCACAAGTTTGTTAGACGCAACTGGCACAAGTTTGTTCGACGCAACTGGCACAATTTTCTTCGACTCAATTGGCACAAGTTTTTTTGACGCAACTGGCACAAGTTTGTTTGACGCAACTGTCACAAGTGTGTTTGACTCAACTGGCACAAGTTTATTTGACCCAACTGGCACAAGTTTATTTGACGCAACTGGCACAACTTTTCTCGGCGCAACTGGCACAAGGTTGTTCTACACAACTGGCACAAGTTTGTTCTATGCAACTTGCACAAGTTTGTTCTACGCAACTGGCACAAGTTTGTTCTACGCAACTGGCACAAGTTTGTTCTACGCAAATGGCACAAGTTTGTTCGATGTAACTGGCACAAGTTTGTTTTACGCAACTGGCACAAGTTTGTTCTACGCATCTGGCACAAGTTTGTTCTATGCAACTGGCACAAGTTTGTTTAACGCAACTGGCACAAGTTTGTTCGACCCAACTGGCACAAGTTTGTTTGACGCAACTGGCACAAGTTTGTTTGACGCAACTGGCACAAGCTTGTTTGACACAACTGGCACAACTTTGTTTGACGCAACTGGCACAAGGTTGTTCTACGAAACTGGGACAAGTTTGTTCTACGCAACTGGCACAAGTTTGTTTGATGCAACTGGCAGAAGTTTGTTTGATGCAACTGGCAGAAGTTTATTCTACGTAACTGGCACAAGTTTGTTCTACGCAACTGGCACAAGTTTGTTCTACGCAACTGGCACAAGTTTATTCTACGCATCTGGCACAAGTTTGTTCTATCCAACTGACACTAGTTTGTTTTAAGCAACTGGCACAAGTTTGTTTAACGCAACTGGCACAAGTTTGTTCTACCCAACTGACACAAGTTTGTTAGACGCAACTGGCACAAGTTTGTTCTACGCAACTGACATAAGTTTGTTTGACACAACAGGCAGAAGTTTGTTCAACGCCACTGGCACAAGTTTGTTTGACGCAACTGGCGCAAGTTTGTTCGACGCAACAGGCACAAGTTTGTTCGACGCAGCTGGCACAAGTTTGTTCGATGCAACTGGCACAAGTTTGTTTAACGCAACTGGCACAAGTTTGTTCGACCCAACTGGCACAAGTTTGTTTGACGCAACTGGCACAAGTTTGTTTGACGCAACTGGCACAAGCTTGTTTGACACAACTGGCACAACTTTGTTTGACGCAACTGGCACAAGGTTGTTCTACGAAACTGGGACAAGTTTGTTCTACGCAACTGGCACAAGTTTGTTTGATGCAACTGGCAGAAGTTTGTTTGATGCAACTGGCAGAAGTTTGTTTGACGCAACTGGCACAAGTTTGTTCGGCGCAACTGGCCCAAGTTTGTTTGACGCAACTGGCACAAGTTTGTTAGACACAACTAGCACAAGTTTGTTCGACGTAACAGGCACAAGTTTTTTCGGCTCAATTGGCACAAGTTTGTTTGACGCAACTGGCACAAGTTTGTTTGATGCAACTTGCACAAGTTTGTTTGACGCAACTGGCACAAGTTTATTTGACGCAACTGGCACAAGTTTTCTCGACGCAACTGGCACAAGTTTGTTTGCCGTAACTGGCACAGGTTTGTTGAACGCAACTGGCACAAGTTTGTTTGACGCAACTGGCACAAGTTTTTTGACGCAACTGGCACAAGTTTTCTCGACGCAACTGGCACAAGTTTGTTCGCCGTAACTGGCACAAGTTTGTTCGACGCCACTGGTACAAGTTTGTTCAAAGCAACTGGCACAAGTTTGTTTGACGCAACTGGCACTAATTTGTTCTATGCAACTGGCACAAGTTTGTTCAACGCAACTGGCACAAGTTTGTTCTACGCAACTGGCACAAGTTTGTTGTATGCAACTGGCACTAGTTTGTTCTACGCAACTGGCATAAGTTTGTTTGACGCAACTGGCGTAAGTTTGTTCTACGCAAGTGGCACAAGTTTGTTCGATGCAACTGGCACAAGTTTGTTCGACGCAACTAGCCCAAGTTTGTTTGACGCAACTGGCACAAGTTTGTTAGACGCAACTGGCACAAGTTTGTTCGACGCAACTGGCACAATTTTCTTCGACTCAATTGGCACAAGTTTGTTTGACGCAACTGGCACAAGTTTGTTTGACGCAACTGTCACAAGTGTGTTTGACTCAACTGGCACAAGTTTATTTGACCCAACTGGCACAAGTTTATTTGACGCAACTGGCACAACTTTTCTCGGCGCAACTGGCACAAGGTTGTTCTACACAACTGGCACAAGTTTGTTCTATGCAACTTGCACAAGTTTGTTCTACGCAACTGGCACAAGTTTGTTCTACGCAACTGGCACAAGTTTGTTCTACGCAAATGGCACAAGTTTGTTCGATGCAACTGGCACAAGTTTGTTTTACGCAACTGGCACAAGTTTGTTCTACGCATCTGGCACAAGTTTGTTCTATGCAACTGGCACAAGTTTGTTTAACGCAACTGGCACAAGTTTGTTCGACCCAACTGGCACAAGTTTGTTTGACGCAACTGGCACAAGTTTGTTTGACGCAACTGGCACAAGCTTGTTTGACACAACTGGCACAACTTTGTTTGACGCAACTGGCACAAGGTTGTTCTACGAAACTGGGACAAGTTTGTTCTACGCAACTGGCACAAGTTTGTTTGATGCAACTGGCAGAAGTTTGTTTGATGCAACTGGCAGAAGTTTATTCTACGTAACTGGCACAAGTTTGTTCTACGCAACTGGCACAAGTTTGTTCTACGCAACTGGCACAAGTTTATTCTACGCATCTGGCACAAGTTTGTTCTATCCAACTGACACTAGTTTGTTTTAAGCAACTGGCACAAGTTTGTTTAACGCAACTGGCACAAGTTTGTTCTACCCAACTGACACAAGTTTGTTAGACGCAACTGGCACAAGTTTGTTCTACGCAACTGACATAAGTTTGTTTGACACAACAGGCAGAAGTTTGTTCAACGCCACTGGCACAAGTTTGTTTGACGCAACTGGCGCAAGTTTGTTCGACGCAACAGGCACAAGTTTGTTCGACGCAGCTGGCACAAGTTTGTTCGATGCAACTGGCACAAGTTTGTTTAACGCAACTGGCACAAGTTTGTTCGACCCAACTGGCACAAGTTTGTTTGACGCAACTGGCACAAGTTTGTTTGACGCAACTGGCACAAGCTTGTTTGACACAACTGGCACAACTTTGTTTGACGCAACTGGCACAAGGTTGTTCTACGAAACTGGGACAAGTTTGTTCTACGCAACTGGCACAAGTTTGTTTGATGCAACTGGCAGAAGTTTGTTTGATGCAACTGGCAGAAGTTTGTTTGACGCAACTGGCACAAGTTTGTTCGGCGCAACTGGCCCAAGTTTGTTTGACGCAACTGGCACAAGTTTGTTAGACACAACTAGCACAAGTTTGTTCGACGTAACAGGCACAAGTTTTTTCGGCTCAATTGGCACAAGTTTGTTTGACGCAACTGGCACAAGTTTGTTTGATGCAACTTGCACAAGTTTGTTTGACGCAACTGGCACAAGTTTATTTGACGCAACTGGCACAAGTTTTCTCGACGCAACTGGCACAAGTTTGTTTGCCGTAACTGGCACAGGTTTGTTGAACGCAACTGGCACAAGTTTGTTTGACGCAACTGGCACAAGTTTTTTGACGCAACTGGCACAAGTTTTCTCGACGCAACTGGCACAAGTTTGTTCGCCGTAACTGGCACAAGTTTGTTCGACGCCACTGGTACAAGTTTGTTCAAAGCAACTGGCACAAGTTTGTTTGACGCAACTGGCACTAATTTGTTCTATGCAACTGGCACAAGTTTGTTCAACGCAACTGGCACAAGTTTGTTCTACGCAACTGGCACAAGTTTGTTGTATGCAACTGGCACTAGTTTGTTCTACGCAACTGGCATAAGTTTGTTTGACGCAACTGGCACAAGTTTGTTCTACGCAACTGGCACAAGTTTGTTTGATGCAACTGGCACAAGTTTGTTCTATGCAACTGGCACAAGTTTGTTGGACGCAACTGGCTCAAGTTTGTTTGACGCAAGTAGCACAAGTTTGTTCGACGCAACTGGCACAAGTTTGTTCGACGTAACTGGCACAAGTTTGTTCGACGCAACTGGCACAAGTTTGTTCGACGCAACTGGCACAAGTTTGTTCGATGCAACTGGCACAAGTTTGTTCAACACATCTGGCACAAGATTGTTTGACGCAACTGGCATAAGTTTGTTTTCGCAACTTGTACAAGTTTGTTTGACGCAACTGGCACAAGTTTGTTTGACGGAACTGTCACAAGTTTGTTTGGCACAACTGGCACAAGTTTGTTTGACGCAACTGGCTCAAGTTTGTTCGACGCAACTGGCACAAGTTTGTTTGACGCAACTGGCACAAGTTTGTTTGACGCAACTGGCACAAGGTTCTTCTACGCAACTGGCACAAGTTTGTTCTACACAACTGGCACAAGTTTGTTTGACGCAACTGGTACAAGTTTGTTCGACGCAACTGGTACAAGTTTGTTGGATGCAACTGGCAGAAGTTTGTTCGAACAAACTGGCACAAGTTTGTTTGACACAACTGGCACAATTTTGTTCGACGCAACTGGCACAAGTTTGTTTGACGCAACTGGCACAAGTTTGTTTGACGCAACTGGCACAAGGTTGTTCTACGCAACTGGCACAAGTTTGTTCTACGCAACTGGCAAAAGTTTGTTTGACGCAACTGGCACAAGTTTGTTCTGCGCAACTGGCACAAGTTTGTTCGATGCAACTGGCACAAGATTGTTCGACGCAACTAGCCCAAGTTTGTTTGACGCAACTGGCACAAGTTTATTAGACGCAACTGGCACAAGTTTGTTCGACGCAACTGGCACAAGTTTCTTCGACTCAATTGGCACAAGTTTGTTTGACGCAACTAGCACAAGTTTGTTTCACGCAACTGTCACAAGTTTGTCTGACTCAACTGGCACAAGTTTGTTTGACGCAACTGGCATAAGTTTATTTGACGCAACTGGCACAACTTTTCTCGGCGCAACTGGCACAAGAATGTTCTACACAACTGGCACAAGTTTGTTCTATGCAAGTTGCACAAGTTTGTTCTACCCAACTGGCACAAGTTTGTTCTAAGCAACTGGCACAATTTTGTTCTACGCAACTGGCACAAGTTTGTTCTACGCATCTATCACAAGTTTGTTCTATGCAACTGGCAGAAGTTTGTTCTACGTAACTGGCACAAGTTTGTTCTACGCAACTGGCACAAGTTTGTTCTACGCAACTGGCACAAGTTTATTCTACGAATCTGGCACAAGTTTGTTCTATCCAACTGACACTAGTTTGTTTTACGCAACTGGCACAAGTTTGTTTGACGCAACTGGCACAAGTTTGTTCTACCCAACTGACACAAGTTTGTTTGACACAACTGGCAGAAGTTTGTTCAACGCAACTGGCACAAGTTTGTTTGACGCAACTGGCGCAAGTTTGTTCAACGCAACTGGCACAAGTTTGTTCGACACAACTGGCACAAGTTTGTTCGATGCAACTGGCACAATTTTGTTTAACGCAACTGGCACAAGTTTGTTCAACCCAACTGGCACAAGTTTGTTTGGCGCAACTGGCACAAGTTTGTTTGACGCAACTGGCACAACTTTGTTTCACACAACTGGCACAAATTTGTTTGACGCAACTGGCACAAGGTTGTTCTACGAAACTGGCACAAGTTTGTTCTACGCAACTGGTACAAGTTTGTTTGATGCAACTGGCACAAGTTTGTTTGATGCAACTGGCAGAAGTTTGTTTGACGCAACTGGCACAAGTTTGTTCGGCGCAACTGGCCCAAGTTTGTTTGACGCAACTGGCACAAGTTTGTTAGACACAACTAGCACAAGTTTGTTCGACGTAACTGGCACAAGTTTTTTCGGCTCAATTGGCACAAGTTTGTTTGACGCAACTGGCACAAGTTTGTTAGACGCAACTGGTACAAGTTTGTTCGACGTAACAGGCACAAGTTTTTTCGACTCAATTGGCACAAGTTTGTTTGACGCAACTGGCACAAGTTTGTTTGATGCAAGAGGCACAAGTTTGTGTGACACAACTGGCACAAGTTTGTTTGACGCAACTAGCCCAAGTTTTTTTTGACGCAACTGACACAAGTTTGTTTAATGTAACTGGCACAAGTTTGTTCGACGCAACTGGCACAAGTTTGTTCGACGCAAGTGGCACAAGTTTGTTTGACGCAACTGGCACAAGTTTGTTCGACGCAACTGGCACAAGTTTGTTCAACGCAACTGGCACAAGTTTGATTGACGCACCTGGCAGAAGGTTGTACTTCGCAACTGGCACAAGTTTGTTCTATGCAACAGGCATAAGTTTGTTTGACGCAACTGGCACAAGTTTCTTCTACGCAACTGGCACAAGTTTGTTCTACGCAACTGGTACAAGTTTGTTCGACACAACTGGCACAAGTTTGTTCGACGCAACTGGTACAAGTTTGTTGGACGCAACTGGCACAAGTTTGTTCGAACAAACTGGCACAATTTTGTTTGACACAACTGGCACAATTTTGTTCGACGCAACTGGCACAAGTTTGTTTGACGCAACTGGCACAAGTTTGTTTGACGCAACTGGCACAAGGTTGTTCTACGCAACTGGCACAAGTTTGTTCTACGCAACTGGCACAAGTTTGTTCGATGCAACTGGCACAAGTTTGTTCGACGCAACTAGCCCAAGTTTGTTTGACGCAACTGGCACAAGTTTGTTAGACGCAACTGGCACAAGTTTGTTCGACGCAACTGGCACAAGTTTCTTCGACTCAATTGGCACAAGTTTGTTTGACGCAACTGGCACAAGTTTGTTTGACGCAACTGTCACAAGTGTGTTTGACTCAACTGGCACAAGTTTATTTGACCCAACTGGCACAAGTTTATTTGACGCAACTGGCACAACTTTTCTCGGCGCAACTGGCACAAGAATGTTCTACACAACTGGCACAAGTTTGTTCTATGCAACTTGCACAAGTTTGTTCTACGCAACTGGCACAAGTTTGTTCTACGCAACTGGCACAAGTTTGTTCTACGCAAATGGCACAAGTTTGTTCGATGCAACTGGCACAAGTTTGTTCTACGCAACTGGCACAAGTTTGTTCTACGCATCTGGCACAAGTTTGTTCTATGCAACTGGCAGAAGTTTATTCTACGTAACTGGCACAAGTTTGTTCTACGCAACTGGCACAAGTTTGTTCTACGCAACTGGCACAAGTTTATTCTACGCATCTGGCACAAGTTTGTTCTATCCAACTGACACTAGTTTGTTTTAAGCAACTGGCACAAGTTTGTTTGACGCAACTGGCACAAGTTTGTTCTACCCAACTGACACAAGTTTGTTAGACGCAACTGGCACAAGTTTGTTCTACGCAACTGACATAAGTTTGTTTGACACAACTGGCAGAAGTTTGTTCAACGCCACTGGCTCAAGTTTGTTCGACGCAACTGGCACAAGTTTGTTCGACACAACTGGCACAAGTTTGTTCGATGCAACTGGCACAAGTTTGTTTAACGCAACTGGCACAAGTTTGTTCGACCCAACTGGCACAAGTTTGTTTGACGCAACTGGCACAAGTTTGTTTGACGCAACTGGCACAAGCTTGTTTGACACAACTGGCACAACTTTGTTTGACGCAACTGGCACAAGGTTGTTCTACGAAACTGGGACAAGTTTGTTCTACGCAACTGGCACAAGTTTGTTTGATGCAACTGGCACAAGTTTGTTTGATGCAACTGGCAGAAGTTTGTTTGACGCAACTGGCACAAGTTTGTTCGGCGCAACTGGCCCAAGTTTGTTTGACGCAACTGGCACAAGTTTGTTAGACACAACTAGCACAAGTTTGTTCGACGTAACAGGCACAAGTTTTTTCGGCTCAATTGGCACAAGTTTGTTTGACGCAACTGGCACAAGTTTGTTTGATGCAACTTGCACAAGTTTGTTTGACGCAACTGGCACAAGTTTATTTGACGCAACTGGCACAAGTTTTCTCGACGCAACTGGCACAAGTTTGTTTGCCGTAACTGGCACAGGTTTGTTGAACGCAACTGGCGCAAGTTTGTTTGACGCAACTGGCACAAGTTTTTTGACGCAACTGGCACAAGTTTTCTCAACGCAACTGGCACAAGTTTATTCGCCGTAACTGGCACAAGTTTGTTCGACGCCACTGGTACAAGTTTGTTCGAAGCAACTGGCACAAGTTTGTTTGACGCAACTGGCACTAATTTGTTCTATGCAACTGGCACAAGTTTGTTCTACGCAACTGGCACAAGTTTGTTCTACGCAACTGGCACAAGTTTGTTGTATGCAACTGGCACTAGTTTGTTCTACGCAACTGGCATAAGTTTGTTTGACGCAACTGGCACAAGTTTGTTTGATGCAACAAACACAAGTTTGTTCTACGCAACTGGCACAAGTTTGTTGGACGCAACTGGCTCAAGTTTGTTTGACGCAAGTAGCACAAGTTTGTTCGACGCAACTGGCACAAGTTTGTTCGACGCAACTGGCTCAAGTTTGTTCGACGCAACTGGCACAAGTTTGTTCGACGCAACTGGCACAAGTTTGTTCAACACATCTGGCACAAGATTGTTTGACGCAACTGGCATAAGTTTGTTTTCGCAACTTGTACAAGTTTGTTTGACGCAACTGGCACAAGTTTGTTTGACGGAACTGTCACAAGTTTGTTTAGCACAACTGGCACAAGTTTGTTTGACGCAACTGGCTCAAGTTTGTTCAACGCAATTGGCACAAGTTTGTTTGACGCAACTGGCACAAGTTTGTTTGACGCAACTGGCACAAGGTTCTTCTACGCAACTGGCACAAGTTTGTTCTACACAACTGGCACAAGTTTGTTTGACGCAACTGGCACAAGTTTGTTAGACGTAACTGGCACAAGTTTGTTCGACGTAACAGGCACAAGTTTTTTCGAGTCAATTGGCACAAGTTTGTTTGACGCAACTGGCACAAGTTTGTTTGACGCAAGAGGCACAAGTTTGTGTGACGCAACTGGCACAAGTTTGTTTGACGCAACTGGCACAAGTTTTTTTTGACGCAACTGACACAAGTTTGTTCTACGCAACTGGCACAAGTTTGTTAAACGTAACTGGCACAAGTTTGTTCGATGCAACAGGCACAAGTATGTTCGACGCAACTGGCACAAGTTTGTTTGACGCAACAGGGTCAAGTATGTTCGACGCAACTGGCACAAGTTTGTTTGACGCAACTGGCACAAGTTTCTTTGACGCAACTGGCACAAGTTTGTTCGATGCAACTGACACAAGTTTGTTTAACGCAACTGGCACAAGTTTGTTCTACGCAACTGGCACAAGTTTGTTCTATGCAACTGGCACTAGTCTGTTCTATGCAACTGGCATAAGTTTGTTTGACGCAACTGGCACTAGTTTGTTCAACGCAACTGGCACAAGTTTGTTCGACACAACTGGTACAAGTTTGTTGGACGCAACTGGCACAAGTTTGTTCGAACCAACTGGCAAAAGTTTGTTTGACACAACTGGCACAAGTTTGTTGGACGCAACTGGCGCAGGTTTGTTTGACGCAACTGGCACAAGTTTGTTTGACGCAACTGGCACAAGGTTGTTCTACGCAACTGGCACAAGTTTGTTTGACGCAAGTGGCACAAGTTTGTTCTACGCAACTGTCACAAGTTTGTTCGATGCAATTGGCACAAGTTTGTTCGCAGCAACTGGCCCAAGTTTGTTTGACGCAACTGGCACAAGTTTGTTCTATGCAACTGGCACAAGGTTGTTCGACGCAACTGGCACAAGTTTCTTTGACTCAATTGGCACAAGTTTGTTTGACGCAACTGGTACAAGTTTTTTTGACGCAACTGTCACAAGTTTGTTTGACTCAACTGGCTCAAGTTTGTTCTACGCAACTGGCACAAGTTTATTTGACGCAACAGGCACAACTTTTCTCGATGCAACTGGCACAAGTATGTTTTATACAACTGGCACAAGTTTTTTCTATGCAACTTGCACAAGTTTTTTCGATGCAACTGGCACAAGTTTGTTCTACGCAACTGGCACAAGTTTGTTCTACGCAAATGGCACAAGTTTGTTCTACGCAACTGGCACAAGTTTGTTCTACGCATCTGGCACAAGTTTGTTCTACGCAACTGGCACAAGTTTGTTCTACGCAACTGGCACAAGTTTGTTCTACGCAACTGGCACAAGTTTGTTCTGCGCAACTGGCACAAGTTTATTCTACGCATCTGGCACAAGTTTGTTGTATCCAACTGGCACTAGTTTTTTTCTACGCAACTGGCACAAGTTTGTTTGACGCAACTGGCACAAGTTTGTTCTACCCAACTGACACAAGTTTGTTCGACGCAACTGGCACAAGTTTGTTGTACGTAACTGACACAAGTTTGTTTGATGCAAGAGGCATAAGTTTGTTTGATGCAAATGGCACAAGTTTGTTCTATGCAACTAGCACAGTTTGTTTGATGCAACTGGCACAAGTTTGTTCTACTCAACTGGCACAAGTTTGTTCAACTCAACTGGCACAAGTTTGTTTGACGCAACTGGCACAAGTTTGTTCTACGCAACTGGCACAAGTTTGTTCTACGCAACTGGCACAAGTTTGTTCTACACAACTGGCACAAGTTTGTTCTATGCATCTGGCACAAGTTTGTTCTATGCAACTGGCACAAGTTTGTTCTACGCAACTGGCACAAGTTTGTTCTACGCAACTGGCACAAGTTTGTTCTGCGCAACTGGCACAAGTTTATTCTACACATCTGGCACAAGTTTGTTCTATCCAACTGGCACTAGTTTGTTCTACGCAACTGGCACAAGTTTGTTTGACGCAACTGGCACAAGTTTGTTCTACCCAACTGACACAAGTTTGTTCGACGCAACTGGCACAAGTTTGTTCTACGCAACTGACACAAGTTTGTTTGATGCAAGAGCCACAAGTTTGTTTGATGCAACTGGCACAAGTTTGTTCTATGCAACCAGCACAGTTTGTTCTATGCAACTGGCACAAGTTTGTTTGAAGCAACTGGCAGAAGTTTGTTCAACGCAACTGGCACAAGTTTGTTCGATGCAACTTGCACAAGTTTGTTCGATGCAACTGGCACAAGTTTGTTTAACACAACTGGCACAAGTTTGTTCGACCCAACTGGCATAAGTTTGTTTGACGCAACTGGCACAAGTTTGTTTGACGCAACTGGCACAAGCTTGTTTGACGGAACTGGCACAAGTTTGTTTGACGCAATTGGCACAATGATGTTCTACGCAACTGGCACATGTTTGTTCTACACAACTGGCACAAGTTTGTTTGATGCAACTGGCACAAGTTTTTTTTATGCAACTAGCAGAAGTTTGTTTGACACAACTGGCACAAGTTTGTTTGACGCAACTGGCACAAGTTTGTTTGACGCAACTGGCACAAGTTTGTTAGACGCAACTGGCACAAGTTTGTTCGAGGTAACTGGCACAAGTTTTTTCGACTCAATTGGCACAAGTTTGTTTGACGCAACTGGCAAAAGTTTGTTTGACGCAACTGACACAAGTTTGTTTGACGCAATTGGCACAAGTTTGTTTGACGCAACTGGCAAAAGTATATTTGACTCAACTAGCACAAGTTTTCTAGACGCAACTATCACAAGTTTGTTCGCCGTAACTGGCACAAGTTTGTTCGACGCAACTGGCACAAGTATGTTTGACGCAAATGGCACAATTTTTTTTGATGCAACTGGCACAAGTTTTTTCGATGCAACTGGCACAAGTTTGTTCGCCGTAACTGGCACAAGTTTGTTCGACACCACTGGCACAAGTTTGTTCGAAGCAACTGGCACTAGTTTGTTTGACGCAACTGGCACAAGTTTGTTCTATGCATTTGGCACAAGTTTGTTCTACACAACTGGCACAAGTTTGTTCTACGCAACTGGCACAAGTTTGTTCTACGCAACTGGCACAATTTTGTTGTTTGCAACTTGCACTAGTTTGTTCTACGCAACTGGCATAAGTTTGTTTGACGCAACTGGCACAAGTTTGTTCTACGCAACTGGCACAAGTTTGTTGGACGCAACTGGCACAAGTTTGTTCTACGCAACTGGCACAAGTTTGTTGAACGCAACTGGCACAAGTTTGTTCGACGCAACTGGCACAAGTTTGTTCGACGCAACTGGCACAAGTTTGTTTGACGCAACTGGCACAAGTTTGTTCGACGCAACTGGCACAAGTTTGTTCGACGCAACTGGCACAAGTTTGTTCAACACATCTGGCACAAGTTTGTTTTACGCAACTGGCACAAGTTTGTTTTCGCAACTTGTACAAGTTTGTTTGACGCAACTGGCACAAGTTTGTTTGACGCAACTGGCACAAGTTTGTTTGGCGCAACTGGCACAAGTTTGTTTGACGCAACTGTCACAAGTGTGTTTGACTCAACTGGCACAAGTTTATTTGACCCAACTGGCACAAGTTTATTTGACGCAACTGGCACAACTTTTCTCGGCGCAACTGGCACAAGAATGTTCTACACAACTGGCACAAGTTTGTTCTATGCAACTTGCACAAGTTTGTTCTACGCAACTGGCACAAGTTTGTTCTACGCAACTGGCACAAGTTTGTTCTACGCAAATGGCACAAGTTTGTTCGATGCAACTGGCACAAGTTTGTTCTACGCAACTGGCACAAGTTTGTTCTACGCATCTGGCACAAGTTTGTTCTATGCAACTGGCAGAAGTTTATTCTACGTAACTGGCACAAGTTTGTTCTACGCAACTGGCACAAGTTTGTTCTACGCAACTGGCACAAGTTTATTCTACGCATCTGGCACAAGTTTGTTCTATCCAACTGACACTAGTTTGTTTTAAGCAACTGGCACAAGTTTGTTTGACGCAACTGGCACAAGTTTGTTCTACCCAACTGACACAAGTTTGTTAGACGCAACTGGCACAAGTTTGTTCTACGCAACTGACATAAGTTTGTTTGACAAAACTGGCAGAGGTTTGTTCAACGCCACTGGCTCAAGTTTGTTCGACGCAACTGGCACAAGTTTGTTCGACGCAACTGGCACAAGTTTGTTCGATGCAACTGGCACAAGTTTGTTTAACGCAACTGGCACAAGTTTGTTCGACCCAATTGGCACAAGTTTGTTTGACGCAACTGGCACAAGTTTGTTTGACGCAACTGGCACAAGCTTGTTTGACACAACTGGCACAACTTTGTTTGACGCAACTGGCACAAGGTTGTTCTACGAAACTGGGACAAGTTTGTTCTACGCAACTGGCACAAGTTTGTTTGATGCAACTGGCACAAGTTTGTTTGATGCAACTGGCAGAAGTTTGTTTGACGCAACTGGCACAAGTTTGTTCGGCGCAACTGGCCCAAGTTTGTTTGACGCAACTGGCACAAGTTTGTTAGACACAACTAGCACAAGTTTGTTTGACGTAACAGGCACAAGTTTTTTCGGCTCAATTGGCACAAGTTTGTTTGACGCAACTGGCACAAGTTTGTTTGATGCAACTTGCACAAGTTTGTTTGACGCAACTGGCACAAGTTTATTTGACGCAACTGGCACAAGTTTTCTCGACGCAACTGGCACAAGTTTGTTTGCCGTAACTGGCACAGGTTTATTGAACGTAACTGGCACAAGTTTGTTTGACGCAACTGGCACAAGTTTTTTGACGCAACTGGCACAAGTTTTCTCAACGCAACTGGCACAAGTTTGTTCGCCGTAACTGGCACAAGTTTGTTCGATGCCACTGGTACAAGTTTGTTCGAAGCAACTGGCACAAGTTTGTTTGACGCAACTGGCACTAATTTGTTCTATGCAACTGGCACAAGTTTGTTCTACGCAACTGGCACAAGTTTGTTCTACGCAACTGGCACAAGTTTGTTGTATGCAACTGGCACTAGTTTGTTCTACGCAACTGGCATAAGTTTGTTTGACGCAACTGGCACAAGTTTGTTCTACGCAACTGGCACAAGTTTGTTTGATGCAACTGGCACAAGTTTGTTCTACGCAACTGGCACAAGTTTGTTGGACGCAACTGGCTCAAGTTTGTTTGACGCAAGTAGCATAAGTTTGTTCGACGCAACTGGCACAAGTTTGTTCGACGCAACTGGCACAAGTTTGTTCGACGCAACTGGCAAAAGTTTGTTCGACGCAACTGGCACAAGTTTGTTCGATGCAACTGGCACAAGTTTGTTCAACACATCTGGCACAAGATTGTTTGACGCAACTGGCATAAGTTTGTTTTCGCAACTTGTACAAGTTTGTTTGACGCAACTGGCACAAGTTTGTTTGACGGAACTGTCACAAGTTTGTTTGGCACAACTGGCACAAGTTTGTTTGACGCAACTGGCTCAAGTTTGTTCGACGCAACTGGCACCAGTTTGTTTGACGCAACTGGCAAAAGTTTGTTTGACGCAACTGGCACAAGGTTCTTCTACGCAACTGGCACAAGTTTGTTCTACACAACTGGCACAAGTTTGTTTGACGCAACTGGCACAAGTTTGTTAGACGTAACTGGCACAAGTTTGTTCGACGTAACAGGCACAAGTTTTTTCGAGTCAATTGGCACAAGTTTGTTTGACGCAACTGGCACAAGTTTGTTTGACGCAAGAGGCACAAGTTTGTGTGACGCAACTGGCACAAGTTTGTTTGACGCAACTGGCACAAGTTTTTTTTGACACAACTGACACAAGTTTGTTCTACGCAACTGGCACAAGTTTGTTAAACGTAACTGGCACAAGTTTGTTCGATGCAACAGGCACAAGTATGTTCGACGCAACTGGCACAAGTTTGTTTGACGCAACTGGCACAAGTTTGTTAGACGTAACTGGCACAAGTTTGTTCGACGTAACAGGCACAAGTTTTTTCGAGTCAATTGGCACAAGTTTGTTTGACGCAACTGGCACAAGTTTGTTTGACGCAAGAGGCACAAGTTTGTGTGACGCAACTGGCACAAGTTTGTTTGACGCAACTGGCACAAGTTTTTTTTGACGCAACTGACACAAGTTTGTTCTACGCAACTGGCACAAGTTTGTTAAACGTAACTGGCACAAGTTTGTTCGATGCAACAGGCACAAGTATGTTCGACGCAACTGGCACAAGTTTGTTTGACGCAACAGGGTCAAGTATGTTCGACGCAACTGGCACAAGTTTGTTTGACGCAACTGGCACAAGTTTCTTTGACGCAACTGGCACAAGTTTGTTCGATGCAACTGACAGAAGTGTGTTTAACGCAACTGGCACAAGTTTGTTCTACACAACTGGCACAAGTTTGTTCTATGCAACTAGCACTAGTCTGTTCTATGCAACTGGCATAAGTTTGTTTGACGCAACTGGCACTAGTTTGTTCAACGCAACTGGCACAAGTTTGTTCGACACAACTGGTACAAGTTTGTTGGACGCAACTGGCACAAGTTTGTTCGAACCAACTGGCAAAAGTTTGTTTGACACAACTGGCACAAGTTTGTTGGACGCAACTGGCGCAGGTTTGTTTGACGCAACCGGCACAAGTTTGTTTGACGCAACTGGCACAAGGTTGTTCTACGCAATTGGCACAAGTTTGTTTGACGCAAGTGGCACAAGTTTGTTCTACGCAACTGTCACAAGTTTGTTCGATGCAATTGGCACAAGTTTGTTCGCAGCAACTGGCCCAAGTTTGTTTGACGCAACTGGCACAAGTTTGTTCTATGCAACTGGCACAAGGTTGTTCGACGCAACTGGCACAAGTTTCTTTGACTCAATTGGCACAAGTTTGTTTGACGCAACTGGTACAAGTTTTTTTGACGCAACTGTCACAAGTTTGTTTGACTCAACTGGCTCAAGTTTGTTCTACGCAACTGGCACAAGTTTATTTGACGCAACAGGCACAACTTTTCTCGATGCAACTGGCACAAGTATGTTTTATACAACTGGCACAAGTTTTTTCTATGCAACTTGCACAAGTTTTTTCGATGCAACTGGCACAAGTTTGTTCTACGCAACTGGCACAAGTTTGTTCTACGCAAATGGCACAAGTTTGTTCTACGCAACTGGCACAAGTTTGTTCTACGCATCTGGCACAAGTTTGTTCTACGCAACTGGCACAAGTTTGTTCTACGCAACTGGCACAAGTTTGTTCTACGCAACTGGCACAAGTTTGTTCTGCGCAACTGGCACAAGTTTATTCTACGCATCTGGCACAAGTTTGTTGTATCCAACTGGCACTAGTTTTTTTCTACGCAACTGGCACAAGTTTGTTTGACGCAACTGGCACAAGTTTGTTCTACCCAACTGACACAAGTTTGTTCGACGCAACTGGCACAAGTTTGTTGTACGTAACTGACACAAGTTTGTTTGATGCAAGAGGCATAAGTTTGTTTGATGCAAATGGCACAAGTTTGTTCTATGCAACTAGCACAGTTTGTTTGATGCAACTGGCACAAGTTTGTTCTACTCAACTGGCACAAGTTTGTTCAACTCAACTGGCACAAGTTTGTTTGACGCAACTGGCACAAGTTTGTTCTACGCAACTGGCACAAGTTTGTTCTACGCAACTGGCACAAGTTTGTTCTACACAACTGGCACAAGTTTGTTCTATGCATCTGGCACAAGTTTGTTCTATGCAACTGGCACAAGTTTGTTCTACGCAACTGGCACAAGTTTGTTCTACGCAACTGGCACAAGTTTGTTCTGCGCAACTGGCACAAGTTTATTCTACACATCTGGCACAAGTTTGTTCTATCCAACTGGCACTAGTTTGTTCTACGCAACTGGCACAAGTTTGTTTGACGCAACTGGCACAAGTTTGTTCTACCCAACTGACACAAGTTTGTTCGACGCAACTGGCACAAGTTTGTTCTACGCAACTGACACAAGTTTGTTTGATGCAAGAGCCACAAGTTTGTTTGATGCAACTGGCACAAGTTTGTTCTATGCAACCAGCACAGTTTGTTCTATGCAACTGGCACAAGTTTGTTTGAAGCAACTGGCAGAAGTTTGTTCAACGCAACTGGCACAAGTTTGTTCGATGCAACTTGCACAAGTTTGTTCGATGCAACTGGCACAAGTTTGTTTAACACAACTGGCACAAGTTTGTTCGACCCAACTGGCATAAGTTTGTTTGACGCAACTGGCACAAGTTTGTTTGACGCAACTGGCACAAGCTTGTTTGACGGAACTGGCACAAGTTTGTTTGACGCAATTGGCACAATGATGTTCTACGCAACTGGCACATGTTTGTTCTACACAACTGGCACAAGTTTGTTTGATGCAACTGGCACAAGTTTTTTTTATGCAACTAGCAGAAGTTTGTTTGACACAACTGGCACAAGTTTGTTTGACGCAACTGGCACAAGTTTGTTTGACGCAACTGGCACAAGTTTGTTAGACGCAACTGGCACAAGTTTGTTCGAGGTAACTGGCACAAGTTTTTTCGACTCAATTGGCACAAGTTTGTTTGACGCAACTGGCAAAAGTTTGTTTGACGCAACTGACACAAGTTTGTTTGACGCAATTGGCACAAGTTTGTTTGACGCAACTGGCAAAAGTATATTTGACTCAACTAGCACAAGTTTTCTAGACGCAACTATCACAAGTTTGTTCGCCGTAACTGGCACAAGTTTGTTCGACGCAACTGGCACAAGTATGTTTGACGCAAATGGCACAATTTTTTTTGATGCAACTGGCACAAGTTTTTTCGATGCAACTGGCACAAGTTTGTTCGCCGTAACTGGCACAAGTTTGTTCGACACCACTGACACAAGTTTGTTCGAAGCAACTGGCACTAGTTTGTTTGACGCAACTGGCACAAGTTTGTTCTATGCATTTGGCACAAGTTTGTTCTACACAACTGGCACAAGTTTGTTCTACGCAACTGGCACAAGTTTGTTCTACGCAACTGGCACAATTTTGTTGTTTGCAACTTGCACTAGTTTGTTCTACGCAACTGGCATAAGTTTGTTTGACGCAACTGGCACAAGTTTGTTCTACGCAACTGGCACAAGTTTGTTGGACGCAACTGGCACAAGTTTGTTCTACGCAACTGGCACAAGTTTGTTGAACGCAACTGGCACAAGTTTGTTCGACGCAACTGGCACAAGTTTGTTCGACGCAACTGGCACAAGTTTGTTTGACGCAACTGGCACAAGTTTGTTCGACGCAACTGGCACAAGTTTGTTCGACGCAACTGGCACAAGTTTGTTCAACACATCTGGCACAAGTTTGTTTTACGCAACTGGCACAAGTTTGTTTTCGCAACTTGTACAAGTTTGTTTGACGCAACTGGCACAAGTTTGTTTGACGCAACTGGCACAAGTTTGTTTGGCGCAACTGGCACAAGTTTGTTTGACGCAACTGTCACAAGTGTGTTTGACTCAACTGGCACAAGTTTATTTGACCCAACTGGCACAAGTTTATTTGACGCAACTGGCACAACTTTTCTCGGCGCAACTGGTACAAGAATGTTCTACACAACTGGCACAAGTTTGTTCTATGCAACTTGCACAAGTTTGTTCTACGCAACTGGCACAAATTTGTTCTACGCAACTGGCACAAGTTTGTTCTACGCAAATGGCACAAGTTTGTTCGATGCAACTGGCACAAGTTTGTTCTACGCAACTGGCACAAGTTTGTTCTACGCATCTGGCACAAGTTTGTTCTATGCAACTGGCAGAAGTTTATTCTACGTAACTGGCACAAGTTTGTTCTACGCAACTGGCACAAGTTTGTTCTACGCAACTGGCACAAGTTTATTCTACGCATCTGGCACAAGTTTGTTCTATCCAACTGACACTAGTTTGTTTTAAGCAACTGGCACAAGTTTGTTTGACGCAACTGGCACAAGTTTGTTCTACCCAACTGACACAAGTTTGTTAGACGCAACTGGCACAAGTTTGTTCTACGCAACTGACATAAGTTTGTTTGACAAAACTGGCAGAGGTTTGTTCAACGCCACTGGCTCAAGTTTGTTCGACGCAACTGGCACAAGTTTGTTCGACGCAACTGGCACAAGTTTGTTCGATGCAACTGGCACAAGTTTGTTTAACGCAACTGGCACAAGTTTGTTCGACCCAATTGGCACAAGTTTGTTTGACACAACTGGCACAAGTTTGTTTGACGCAACTGGCACAAGCTTGTTTGACACAACTGGCACAACTTTGTTTGACGCAACTGGCACAAGGTTGTTCTACGAAACTGGGACAAGTTTGTTCTACGCAACTGGCACAAGTTTGTTTGATGCAACTGGCACAAGTTTGTTTGATGCAACTGGCAGAAGTTTGTTTGACGCAACTGGCACAAGTTTGTTCGGCGCAACTGGCCCAAGTTTGTTTGACGCAACTGGCACAAGTTTGTTAGACACAACTAGCACAAGTTTGTTTGACGTAACAGGCACAAGTTTTTTCGGCTCAATTGGCACAAGTTTGTTTGACGCAACTGGCACAAGTTTGTTTGATGCAACTTGCACAAGTTTGTTTGACGCAACTGGCACAAGTTTATTTGACGCAACTGGCACAAGTTTTCTCGACGCAACTGGCACAAGTTTGTTTGCCGTAACTGGCACAGGTTTATTGAACGCAACTGGCACAAGTTTGTTTGACGCAACTGGCACAAGTTTTTTGACGCAACTGGCACAAGTTTTCTCAACGCAACTGGCACAAGTTTGTTCGCCGTAACTGGCACAAGTTTGTTCGATGCCACTGGTACAAGTTTGTTCGAAGCAACTGGCACAAGTTTGTTTGACGCAACTGGCACTAATTTGTTCTATGCAACTGGCACAAGTTTGTTCTACGCAACTGGCACAAGTTTGTTCTACGCAACTGGCACAAGTTTGTTGTATGCAACTGGCACTAGTTTGTTCTACGCAACTGGCATAAGTTTGTTTGACGCAACTGGCACAAGTTTGTTCTACGCAACTGGCACAAGTTTGTTTGATGCAACTGGCACAAGTTTGTTCTACGCAACTGGCACAAGTTTGTTGGACGCAACTGGCTCAAGTTTGTTTGACGCAAGTAGCATAAGTTTGTTCGACGCAACTGGCACAAGTTTGTTCGACGCAACTGGCACAAGTTTGTTCGACGCAACTGGCACAAGTTTGTTCGACGCAACTGGCACAAGTTTGTTCGACGCAACTGGCACAAGTTTGTTGGACGCAACTGGCTCAAGTTTGTTTGACGCAAGTAGCATAAGTTTGTTCGACGCAACTGGCACAAGTTTGTTCGACGCAACTGGCACAAGTTTGTTCGACGCAACTGGCACAAGTTTGTTCGACGCAACTGGCACAAGTTTGTTCGATGCAACTGGCACAAGTTTGTTCAACACATCTGGCACAAGATTGTTTGACGCAACTGGCATAAGTTTGTTTTCGCAACTTGTACAAGTTTGTTTGACGCAACTGGCACAAGTTTGTTTGACGGAACTGTCACAAGTTTGTTTGGCACAACTGGCACAAGTTTGTTTGACGCAACTGGCTCAAGTTTGTTCGACGCAACTGGCACCAGTTTGTTTGACGCAACTGGCAAAAGTTTGTTTGACGCAACTGGCACAAGGTTCTTCTACGCAACTGGCACAAGTTTGTTCTACACAACTGGCACAAGTTTGTTTGACGCAACTGGCACAAGTTTGTTAGACGTAACTGGCACAAGTTTGTTCGACGTAACAGGCACAAGTTTTTTCGAGTCAATTGGCACAAGTTTGTTTGACGCAACTGGCACAAGTTTGTTTGACGCAAGAGGCACAAGTTTGTGTGACGCAACTGGCACAAGTTTGTTTGACGCAACTGGCACAAGTTTTTTTTGACGCAACTGACACAAGTTTGTTCTACGCAACTGGCACAAGTTTGTTAAACGTAACTGGCACAAGTTTGTTCGATGCAACAGGCACAAGTATGTTCGACGCAACTGGCACAAGTTTGTTTGACGCAACAGGCACAAGTATGTTCGACGCAACTGGCACAAGTTTGTTTGACGCAACTGGCACAAGTTTCTTTGACGCAACTGGCACAAGTTTGTTCGATGCAACTGACACAAGTTTGTTTAACGCAACTGGCACAAGTTTGTTCTACGCAACTGGCACAAGTTTGTTCTATGCAACTGGCACTAGTCTGTTCTATGCAACTGGCATAAGTTTGTTTGACGCAACTGGCACTAGTTTGTTCAACGCAACTGGCATAAGTTTGTTCGACACAACTGGTACAAGTTTGTTGGACGCAACTGGCACAAGTTTGTTCGAACCAACTGGCAAAAGTTTGTTTGACACAACTGGCACAAGTTTGTTGGACGCAACTGGCGCAGGTTTGTTTGACGCAACTGGCACAAGTTTGTTTGACGCAACTGGCACAAGGTTGTTCTACGCAATTGGCACAAGTTTGTTTGACGCAAGTGGCACAATTTTGTTCTACGCAACTGTCACAAGTTTGTTCGATGCAATTGGCACAAGTTTGTTCGCAGCAACTGGCCCAAGTTTGTTTGACGCAACTGGCACAAGTTTGTTCTATGCAACTGGCACAAGGTTGTTCGACGCAACTGGCACAAGTTTCTTTGACTCAATTGGCACAAGTTTGTTTGACGCAACTGGTACAAGTTTTTTTGACGCAACTGTCACAAGTTTGTTTGACTCAACTGGCTCAAGTTTGTTCTACGCAACTGGCACAAGTTTATTTGACGCAACAGGCACAACTTTTCTCGATGCAACTGGCACAAGTATGTTTTATACAACTGGCACAAGTTTTTTCTATGCAACTTGCACAAGTTTTTTCGATGCAACTGGCACAAGTTTGTTCTACGCAACTGGCACAAGTTTGTTCTACGCAAATGGCACAAGTTTGTTCTACGCAACTGGCACAAGTTTGTTCTACGCATCTGGCACAAGTTTGTTCTACGCAACTGGCACAAGTTTGTTCTACGCAACTGGCACAAGTTTGTTCTACGCAACTGGCACAAGTTTGTTCTGCGCAACTGGCACAAGTTTATTCTACGCATCTGGCACAAGTTTGTTGTATCCAACTGGCACTAGTTTTTTTCTACGCAACTGGCACAAGTTTGTTTGACGCAACTGGCACAAGTTTGTTCTACCCAACTGACACAAGTTTGTTCGACGCAACTGGCACAAGTTTGTTGTACGTAACTGACACAAGTTTGTTTGATGCAAGAGGCACAAGTTTGTTTGATGCAAATGGCACAAGTTTGTTCTATGAAACTAGCACAGTTTGTTTGATGCAATTGGCACAAGTTTGTTCTACTCAACTGGCACAAGTTTGTTCAACTCAACTGGCACAAGTTTGTTTGACGCAACTGGCACAAGTTTGTTCTACGCAACTGGCACAAGTTTGTTCTACGCAACTGGCACAAGTTTGTTCTACACAACTGGCACAAGTTTGTTCTACGCATCTGGCACAAGTTTGTTCTATGCAACTGGCACAAGTTTGTTCTACGCAACTGGCACAAGTTTGTTCTACGCAACTGGCACAAGTTTGTTCTGCGCAACTGGCACAAGTTTATTCTACACATCTGGCACAAGTTTGTTCTATCCAACTGGCACTAGTTTGTTCTACGCAACTGGCACAAGTTTGTTTGATGCAACTGGCACAAGTTTGTTCTACCCAACTGACACAAGTTTGTTCGACGCAACTGGCACAAGTTTGTTCTACGCAACTGACACAAGTTTGTTTGATGCAAGAGCCACAAGTTTGTTTGTTGCAACTGGCACAAGTTTGTTCTATGCAACCAGCACAGTTTGTTCTATGCAACTGGCACAAGTTTGTTTGAAGCAACTGGCAGAAGTTTGTTCAACGCAACTGGCACAAGTTTGTTCGATGCAACTTGCACAAGTTTGTTCGATGCAACTGGCACAAGTTTGTTTAACACAACTGGCACAAGTTTGATCGACCCAACTGGCATAAGTTTGTTTGACGCAACTGGCACAAGTTTGTTTGACGGAACTGGCACAAGTTTGTTTGATGCAACTGGCACAAGTTTGTTCTATGCAACCAGCACAGTTTGTTCTATGCAACTGGCACAAGTTTGTTTGAAGCAACTGGCAGAAGTTTGTTCAACGCAACTGGCACAAGTTTGTTCGATGCAACTTGCACAATTTTGTTCGATGCAACTGGCACAAGTTTGTTTAACACAACTGGCACAAGTTTGATCGACCCAACTGGCATAAGTTTGTTTGACGCAACTGGCACAAGCTTGTTTGACAGAACTGGCACAAGTTTGTTTGACGCAATTGGCACAGTGATGTTCTACGCAACTGGCACATGTTTGTTCTACACAACTGGCACAAGTTTGTTTGATGCAACTGGCACAAGTTTTTTTGATGCAACTAGCAGAAGTTTGTTTGACACAACTGGCACAAGTTTGTTTGACGCAACTGGCACAAGTTTGTTTGACGCAACTGGCACAAGTTTGTTAGACGCAACTGGCACAAGTTTGTTCGAGGTAACTGGCACAAGTTTTTTCGACTCAATTGGCACAAGTTTGTTTGACGCAACTGGCACAAGTTTGTTTGACGCAACTGACACAAGTTTGTTTGACGCAATTGGCACAAGTTTGTTTGACGCAACTGGCAAAAGTTTATTTGACTCAACTAGCACAAGTTTTCTAGACGCAACTATCACAAGTTTGTTCGCCGTAACTGGCACAAGTTTGTTCGACGCAACTGGCACAAGTATGTTTGACGCAAATGGCACAAGTTTTTTTGATGCAACTGGCACAAGTTTTTTCGATGCAACTGGCACAAGTTTGTTCGCCGTAACTGGCACAAGTTTGTTCGACACCACTGGCACAAGTTTGTTCGAAGCAACTGGCACTAGTTTGTTTGACGCAACTGGCACAAGTTTGTTCTATGCAACTGGCACAAGTTTGTGCTACACAACTGGCACAAGTTTGTTCTACGCAACTGGCACAAGTTTGTTCTACGCAACTGGCACAATTCTGTTGTTTGCAACTTGCACTAGTTTGTTCTACGCAACTGGCATAAGTTTGTTTGACGCAACTGGCACAAGTTTGTTCTACGCAACTGGCACAAGTTTGTTGGACGCAACTGGCACAAGTTTGTTCTACGCAACTGGCACAAGTTTGTTGAACGCAACTGGCACAAGTTTGTTCGACGCAACTGGCACAAGTTTGTTCGACGCAACTGGCACAAGTTTGTTTGACGCAACTGGCACAAGTTTGTTCGACGCAACTGGCACAAGGTTGTTCGACGCAACTGGCACAAGTTTGTTCAACACATCTGGCACAAGTTTGTTTTACGCAACTGGCACAAGTTTGTTTTCGCAACTTGTACAAGTTTGTTTGACGCAACTGGCACAAGTTTGTTTGACGCAACTGGCACAAGTTTGTTTGGCGCAACTGGCACAAGTTTGTTTGACGCAACTGGCACAAGTTTGTTTGACGCAGCTGGCCCAAGTTTTTTTGACGCAACTACCACAAGTTTGTTTGACGCAACTGGCACAAGTTTGTTTGACGAAACTGGCACAAGTTTGTTCTACGCAACTGGCACAAGTTTGTTCTATGCAACTGGCACAAGTTTGTTTGACGCAACTGGCTCAAGTTTGTTCTGAGCAACTGGCACAAGTTTGTTCTACGCAACTCTTACTAGTTTGTTGTACACAACTGGCACAAGTTTGTTTGACACAACTGGCACAAGTTTGTTCTACGCAAATTGCAATAGTTTGTTCTACGCAACTATCACAAGTTTGTTCGACGCAACTGGCACAAGTTTGTTTGACGCAACTGGCACAAGTTTGTTTGACGCAACTGGCACAAGTTTGTTTGCCGCAAGAGGCACAAGTTTGTTTGACGCAACTGGCACAAGTTTGTTCGATGCAACTGGCACAAGTTTGTTTGACACAACTGGCACAAGTTTGTTCTACGCAACTGGCACAAGTTTGTTCTATGTAACTGGCACTAGTTTGTTCTACTCAACTGGCACAAGTTTGTTAGACGCAACTGGCACAAGTTTGTTTGACGCAACGACACAAGTTTGTTAGACGCAACTGGCACAAGTTTGTTTGACGCAACTGGCACAAGTTTGTTTGACTCAACTGGCACAAGTTTGTTCGACGCAACTGGCACAAGTTTGTTCGACGCAACTGATACAAGTTTGTTTAACGCAACTGGCACAAGTTTGTTCGACCCAACTGGCACAAGTTTGTTCGACGCAACTGGCACAAGTTTGTTCTACATAACTGGCACAAGTTTGTTCTACTAAACTGGCACAAGTTTGTTAGACGCAACTGGCACAAGTTTGTTCGACGCAACGACACAAGTTTGTTTGACGCAACTGGCACAAGTTTGTTTGACGCAACTGGCACAAGTTTGTTTGACTCAACTGGCACAAGTTTGTTCGACGCAAGTGGCACAAGTTTGTTCGACGCTACTGATACAAGTTTGTTTAACGTAACTGGCACAAGTTTGTTCGACCCAACTGGCACAAGTTTGTTAGACACAACTGGCATAAGTTTGTTCGACGCAACTGGCACAAGTTTGTTTGACGCAACTGGCACAAGTTTGTTTGATGCAACTGGCACAAGGTTGTTCGATGCAACTGGCACAAGTTTGTTCTATTTAACTGGCACAAGTTTGTTTGATGCAACTGGCACAAGTTTGTTCTACGCAACTGGCAAAAGTTTGTTCGATGCCACTGGCACAAGTTTGTTCGACGCAACTGGCTCAAGTTTGTTTGACACAACTGGCACAAGTTTGTTAGACGCAACTGGCACAAGTTTGTTTGACGCAACTGGCACAAGTTTGTTCAACTCAATTGGCACAAGTTTGTTTGACGCAACTGGAACAAGTTTATTCGACGCAACTGGCACAAGTTTGTTTGATGCAACAGGCACAAGTTTATTTGACGCAAGTGGCACAATTTTTCTCGACGAAACTGGCACAAGTTTGTTCGCCGTCACTGGCACAAGTTTGTTCGACGCAACTGGCACAAGTTTGTTCGACGCAACTGGCACAAGTTTGTTCTAAACAACTGGCACAAGTTTGTTCTATGCAATTGGCACCAGTTTGTTCTACGAACTGGCACAAGTTTGTTCTATGCAACTGGCACAAGTTTGTTTATGCAACTGGCACTAGTTTGTTCTACGCAACTGGCTCAAGTTTGTTCTATCAAACTGGCACTAGTTTGTTCTACGTAACTGGCACAAGTTTTTTTGACGCAAGTAGCACAAGTTTATTCTACCCAACTGACACAAGTTTGTTCGACGCAACTGGCACAAGTTTGTTCTACGCAACTGACACTAGTTTGTTTGAAACAACTGGCAGAAGTTTGTTCAACGCAAGTGGTAGAAGTTTGTTCGAAGCAACTGGCACAAGTTTGTTCGAAGCAACTGGCACAAGTTTGTTTGATGCAACTGGCCCAAGTTTGTTTGATGCAACTGGCACAAGTTTGTTTGACGCAATTGGCACAAGTTTGTTCGTCGCAACTGGCCCAAGTTTGTTTGATGCAACTGGCACAAGTTTGTTACACGCAACTGGCACAAGTTTGTTCGACGTAACTGGCATAAGTTTTTTCGACTCAATTTCCACAAGTTTGTTTGACGCAACTGGCACAAGTTTGTTTGACGCAACTGGCACAAGTTTTTTTGACGCAACTGGCACAAGTTTGTTTGATGCAACTGGCATAAGTTTATTTGATGCAACTGGCACAAGTTTTCTCGACGCAACTGTCACAAGTTTGTTCTCCGTAACTGGCACAAGTTTGTTCTATGCAACTGGAACTAGTTTGTTCGACGCAACTGGCATAAGTTTGTTTGACGCAACTGGCACAAGTTTGTTCTACGCAACTGGCACAAGTTTGTTCGACGCAACTGGCACAAGTTTATTTGACGCAACTGGCACAAGTTTTCTGGACGCAACTGGCACAAGTGTGTTCGCCGTAACTGGCACAAGTTTGTTCGACGCCACTGGCACAAGTTTGTTCGACGCAACTGGCACAAGTTTGTTTGACGCAACTGGCACAAGTTTGTTTGACGCAACTGGCACAAGTTTGTTTTATGCAACTGGCACAAGTTTGTTCTACGCAACTGGCACAAGTTTGTTCTATGCAACTGGAACTAGTTTGTTCTACGCAACTGGCATAAGTTTGTTTGACGCAACTGGCACAAGTTTGTTCTACGCAACTGGCACAAGTTTGTTCGACGCAACTGGCACAAGTTTGTTCTACGCAACTGGCACAAGTTTGTTCGACGCAACTGGCACAAGTTTGTTCGACGCAACTGGCACAAGTTTGTTCTGCGCAACTGGCACAAGTTTGTTGTATGCAACTTGCACTAGTTTGTTCTACGCAACTGGCACAAGTTTGTTTGACGCAACTGGCACATGTTTGTTCTACGCAACTGGCACAAGTTTGTTGGACGCAACTGGCTCAAGTTTGTTTGACGCAACTGGCACAAGTTTATTTGACGCAACTGGCACAAGTTTGTTCTACGCAACTGGCACAAGTTTGTTCGGTGCAACTGGCACAAGTTTGTTCGAAGCAACTGGCACAAGTTTGTTCGATGCAACTGGCACAAGTTTGTTCAACACATCTAGCACAAGATTGTTTGACGCAACTGGCATAAGTTTGTTTTCGCAACTTGTACAAGTTTGTTTGACGCAACTGGCACAAGTTTGTTTGACGGAACTGTCACAAGTTTGTTTGGCGCAACTGGCACAAGTTTGTTTGACGCAACTGGCACAAGTTTGTTCGACGCAACTGGCACAAGTTTGTTTGACGCAACTGGCGTAAGTTTGTTTGACGCAACTGGCACAAGGTTCTTCTACGCAACTGGCACAATTTTGTTCTACGCAACTGGCACAAGTTTGTTTGATGCAACTGTCACAAGTTTGTTCTACGCAACTGGCACAAGTTTGTTCGACTCAACTGGCACAAGTTTGTTTGACGCAACTGGCACAAGTTTGTTAGACGCAACTGGCACAAGTTTGTTCGACGTAACAGGCACAATTTTTTTCGAGTCAATTGGCACAAGTTTGTGTGACGCAACTGGCACAAGTTTGTTTGAGGCAACTGGCAGAAGTTTTTTTGACGCAACTGGCACAAGTTTTCACGACGCAACTAGCACAAGTTTGTTTTATGTAACTGGCACAAGTTTGTTCGACGAAACTGGCACAAGTATGTTCGACGCAACTGGCACAAGTTTGTTTTAAGCAACTGGCACAAGTTTCTTTGACGCAACTGGCACAAGTTTGTTCGACGCAACTGGCACAAGTTTGTTTGACGCAACTGGCACAAGTTTGTTCTACGCAACTGGCACAAGTTTGTTCTATACAACTGGCACTAGTTTGTTCTATGCAACTGGCATAAGTTTGTTTGACACAACTGGCACAAATTTGTTCTACGCAACTGGTACAAGTTTGTTTGACGCAACTGGCACAAGTTTGTTTGACGCAACTGGTACAATTTTGTTGGACACAACTGCCACAAGTTTGTTCGAACCAACTGGCAAAAGTTTGTTTGACACAACTGGCACAAGTTTGTTCAACGCAACTGGCACAAGTTTGTTTGACGCGACTGGCACAAGTTTGTTTGACGCAACTGGCACAAGGTCGTTCTACGCAACTGGCACAAGTTTGTTCTACGCAACTGGCACAAGTTTGTTTGACGCAACTGGCACAAGTTTGTTCTACGCAACTGGCACAAGTTTGTTCGATGCAACTGGCACAAGTTTGTTCGCCGCAACTGGCCCAAGTTTGTTTGATGCAATTGGCACAAGTTTGTTAAACGCAATTGGAACAAGTTTGTTCGACGCAACTGGCACAAGTTTCTTCGACTCAATTGGCACAAGTTTGTTTGACGCAACTTGTACAAGTTTGTTTGACGCAACTGTCACAAGTTTGTTTGACTCAACTGGCACAAGTTTGTTTGACGCAACTGGCACAAGTTTATTTGACGCAACTGGCACAACTTTTCTTAACGCAACTGGCACAAGTATGTTCTATACAACTGGCACAAGTTTGTTCAACGCAACGTGCACAAGTTTGTTCTACGCAACTGGCACAAGTTTGTTCTACGCAACTGGCACAAGTTTGTTCTACGCAACTGGCACAAGTTTGTTCTACGCAACTGGCACAAGTTTGTTCTACGCAACTTTCACAAGTTTGTTCTATGCATCTGGCACAAGTTTGTTCTATGAAACTGGCACAAGTTTGTTTGACGCAACTGACACAAGTTTGTTCTACGCAACTGGCACAAGTTTGTTCTGCACAACTGGCACAAGTTTATTCTACACATCTGGCACAAGTTTGTTCTATCCAACTGGCACTAGTTTGTTCTACGCAACTGGCACAAGTTTGTTTGACGCAACTGGCACAAGTTTGTTCTACCCAACTGACACAAGTTTGTTCGACGCAACTGGCAGAAGTTTGTTCTACGCAACTGACACAAGTTTGTTTGATGCAAGAGGCACAAGTTTGTTTGATGCAACTGGCACAAGTTTGTTCTATGCAACCAGCACAGTTTGTTCTACGCGACTGGCACAAGTTTGTTTGAAGCAACTGGCAGAAGTTTGTTCAACGCAACTGGCACAAGTTTGTTCGATGCAACTGGCACAAGTTTGTTCGATGCAACTGGCACAAGTTTGTTTAACACAACTGGCACAAGTTTGTTCGACCCAACTGGCACAAGTTTGTTTGACGCAACTGGCACAAGTTTGTTTGACGCAACTGGCACAAGCTTGTTTGACGCAACTGGCACAAGTTTGTTTGACGCAGCTGGCACAATGATGTTCTCCGCAACTGGCACATGTTTGTTCTACGCAACTGGCACAAGTTTGTTTGATGCAACTGGCACAAGTTTTTTTGATGCAACTAGCATAAGTTTGTTTGACGCAACTGGCACAAGTTTGTTTGACGCAACTGGCACAAGTTTGTTTGACGCAACTGGCACAAGTTTGTTAGACGCAACTGGCACAAGTTTGTTCGAGGTAACTGGCACAAGATTTTTCGACTCAATTGGCACAAGTTTGTTTGACGCAACTGGCACAAGTTTGTTTGACGCAACTGGCACAAGTTTGTTTGACGCAACTGGCACAAGTTTGTTTGACGCAACTGGCAAAAGTTTATTTGACGCAACTAGCACAAGTTTTCTCGACGCAACTATCACAAGTTTGTTCGCCGTAACTAGCACAAGTTTGTTCGACGCAACTGGCACAAGTTTGTTTGACGCAAATGTCACAAGTTTTTTTGATGCAACTGGCACAAGTTTTTTCGATGCAACTGGCACAAGTTTGTTCGCCGTAACTGGCAAAAGTTTGTTCGACACCACTGGCACAAGTTTGTTCGCAGCAACTGGCTCAAGTTTGTTTGACGCAACTGGCACAAGTTTGTTCTATGCAACTGGCACAAGTTTGTTCTACGCAACTGGCACAAGTTTGTTCTACGCAACTGGCACAAGTTTGTTCTACGCAACTGGCACAAGTTTGTTGTATGCAACTGGCACAACTTTGTTCTACGCAACTGGCATAAGTTTGTTTGACGCAACCGGCACAAGTTTGTTCTACGCAACTGGCACAAGTTTGTTGGACGCAACTGGCACAAGTTTGTTCTACGCAACTGGCACAAGTTTGTTGAACGGAACTGGCACAAGTTTGTTCGACGCAACTGGCACAAGTTTGTTCGACGCAACTGGCACAAGTTTGTTTGACGCAACTGGCACAAGTTTGTTCGACGCAACTGGCACAAGTTTGTTCGACGCAACTGGCACAAGTTTGTTCAACACATCTGGCACAAGTTTGTTTTACGCAACTGTCACAAGTTTGTTTTCGCAACTTGTACAAGTTTGTTTGACGCAACTGGCACAAGTTTGTTTGACGCAACTGGCACAAGTTTGTTTGACGCAACTGGCACAAGTTTGTTTGACGCAACTGGCACAAGTTTGTTTGACGCAGCTGGCACAAGTTTTTTTGACGCAACTGGCACAAGTTTGTTTGACGCAACTGGCACAAGTTTGTTTGAAGAAACTGGCACAAGTTTGTTCTACGCAACTGGCACAAGTTTGTTCTATGCAACTGGCACAAGATTGTTTGACGCAACTGGCTCAAGTTTGTTCCGAGCAACTGGCACAAGTTTGTTCTACGCAACTGGCACAAGTTTGTTCTAAGCAACTCTTACTAGTTTGTTGTACACAACTGGCACAAGTTTGTTTGACACAACTGGCACAAGTTTGTTCTACGCAAATTGCAAAAGTTTGTTCTACGCAACTGGCACAAGTTTGTTCGACGCAACTGGCACAAGTTTGTTCTATGCAACTGGCACAAGTTTGTTTGACGCAACTGGCACAAGTTTGTTAGACGCAACTGGCACAAGTTTGTTCGACGTAATTGGCACAAGTTTTTTCGACGCAACTGGCACAAGTTTGTTTGACGCAAGAGGCACAAGTTTGTTTGACGCAACTGGCACAAGTTTATTCGATGCAACTGGCACAAGTTTGTTTGACACAACTGGCACAAGTTTGTTTGACGCAAGTGGCACAAGATTGTTCTATGCAACTGGCACTAGTTTGTTCTACTCAACTGGCACAAGTTTGTTCGACGCAACTGGCACAAGTTTGTTCGATGCAACGGCACAAGTTTGTTTGACGCAACTGGCACAAGTTTGTTTGACGCAACTGGCACAAGTTCGTTTGACTCAACTGGCACAAGTTTGTTCGACGCAACTGGCACAAGTTTGTTCGACGCAACTGATACAAGTTTGTTTAACGCAACTGGCACAAGTTTGTTCGACCCAACTGGCACAAGTTTGTTAGACACAACTGGCACAAGTTTGTTTGACGCAACTGGCACAAGTTTGTTTGATGCAACTGGCACAAGTTTGTTTGACGCAACTGGCACAAGGTTGTTCGATGCAACTGGCACAAGTTTGTTCTTTTTAACTGGCACAATTTTGTTCGATGCAACTGGCACAAGTTTGTTCTACGCAACTGGCACAAGTTTGTTCTACTCAACTGGCACAAGTTTGTTCGACGCAACTGGCCCAAGTTTGTTTGACACAACTGACACAAGTTTGTTCAACTCAATTGGCACAAGTTTGTTTGACGCAACTGGAACAAGTTTATTTGACGCAACTGGCACAAGTTTGTTTGACGCAACAGACACAAGTTCATTTGACGCAAGTGGCACAATTTTTCTCGACGAAACTGGCACAAGTTTGTTCGCCGTCACTGGCACAAGTTTGTTCGACGCAACTGGCACAAGTTTATTCGACGCAACTGGCACAAGTTTGTTCGACGCAACTGGCACAAGTTTGTTCTATGCAACTGGCACAAGTTTGTTCTACGCAACTGGCACAAGTTTGTTCTATGCAACTGGCACAAGTTTGTTCTACGCAACTGGCACAAGTTTGTTTATGCAACTGGCACAAGTTTGTTCTACGCATCTGGCACAAGTTTGTTCTATCAAACTGGCACTAGTTTGTTCTACGCAACTGGCACAAGTTTGTATGACGCAAGTAGCACAAGTTTATTCTACCCAACTGACACAAGTTTGTTCGACGCAACTGGCACAAGTTTGTTCTACGCAACTGACACAAGTTTGTTTGAAACAACTGGCAGAAGTTTGTTCAACCCCACTGGCAGAATTTTGTTCGAAGCAACTGGCACAAGTTTGTTCGAAGCAACTGGCACAAGTTTGTTTGATGCAAGTGGCCCAATTTTGTTTGATGCAACTGGCACAAGTTTGTTTGACGCAATTGGCACAAGTTTGTTCGTCACAACTGGCCCAAGTTTGTTTGACGCAACTGGCACAAGTTTGTTACACGCAACTGGCACAAGTTTGTTCGACGTAACTGGCATAAGTTTTTTCGACCTAATTGGCACAAGTTTGTTTGACGCAACTGGCACAAGTTTGTTTGACGCAACTGGCATAAGTTTTTTTGACGCAACTGGCACAAGTTTGTTTGATACAACTGGCATAAGTTTATTTGACGCAACTGGCACAAGTTTTCTCGACGCAACTGGCACAAGTTTGTTCTCCGTAACTGGCACAAGTTTGTTCAATGCAACTGGCACAAGTTTATTTGACGCAACTGGCACAAGTTTTCTGGACGCAACTGGCACAAGTTTGTTCGCCGTAACTGGCACAAGTTTGTTCGACGCCACTGGCACAAGTTTGTTCGACGCAACTGGCACAAGTTTGTTTGACGCAACTGGCACAAGTTTGTTTGACGCAACTGGCACAAGTTTGTTTTATGCAACTGGCACAAGTTTGTTCTACGCAACTGGCACAAGTTTTTTCTATGCAACTGGAACTAGTTTGTTCTACGCAACTGGCATAAGTTTGTTTGACGCAACTGGCACAAGTTTGTTCTACGCAACTGGCACAAGTTTGTTCGACGCAACTGGCACAAGTTTGTTCTACGCAACTGGCACAAGTTTGTTGGACGCAACTGGCACAAGTTTGTTCGACGCAACTGGCACAAGTTTGTTCGACGCAACTGGCACAAGTTTGTTGGACGCAACTGGCACAAGTTTGTTTGACGCAACTGGCACAAGTTTGTTTGACGCACCTGGCACAAGGTTGTTCTACGAAACTGGCAAAAGTTTATCCTATGCAACCGACACAAGTTTGTTTGACGCAACTGGCACAAGTTTGTTCTACGCAATTGGCACAAGTTTGTTCTACACAACTGGTACAAGTTTGTTCGACGCAACTGGCACAAGTTTGTTCGACGCAACTGGTACAAGTTTGTTCGACGCAACTGGCACAAGTTTGTTCGAACAAACTGGCACAAGTTTGTTTGACACAACTGGCACAATTTTGTTTGACGCAACTGGCACAAGTTTGTTTGACGCAACTGGCACAAGGTTGTTCTACGCAACTGGCACAAGTATGTTCTACGCAACTGGCACAAGTTTGTTTGACGCAACTGGCACAAGTTTGTTCTATGCAACTGGCACAAGTTTGTTCGATGCAACTGGCACAAGTTCGTTCGACGCAACTAGCCCAAGTTTGTTTGACGCAACTGGCACAAGTTTGTTATACGCAACTGGCACAAGTTTGTTCGACGCAACTGGCACAAGTTTCTTCGACTCAATTGGCACAAATTTGTTTGACGCAACTGGCAGAAGTTTGTTTGACACAACTGTCACAAGTTTGTTTGACTCAACTGGCACAAGTATGTTCTACACAAATGGCACAAGTTTGTTCTATGCAACTTGCACAAGTTTGTTCTACGCAACTGGCACAAGTTTGTTCTACCCAATTGGCACAAGTTTGTTCTACGCAACTGGCAGAAGTTTGTTCTACGTAAATGGCACAAGTTTGTTCTACGCAACTGGCACAAGTTTGTTCTACGCAACTGGCACAAGTTTATTCTACGCATCTGGCACAAGTTTGTTCTATCCATCTGACACTAGTTTGTTTTACGCAACTGGCACAAGGTTGTTTGACGCAATTGGCACAAGTTTGTTCTACCCAACTGACACTAGTTTGTTTTACGCAACTGGCACAAGGTTGTTTGACGCAATTGGCACAAGTTTGTTCTACCCAACTGACACAAGTTTGTTCGACGCAACTGGCACAAGTTTGTTCTACGCAACTGACACAAGTTTGTTTGACACAACTGGCAGAAGTTTGTTCAACGCAACTGGCACAAGTTTGTTTGACGCAACTGGCGCAAGTTTGTTTGATGCAACTGGCACAAGTTTGTTCGACGCAACTGGCACAAGTTTGTTCGATGCAACTGGCACAAGTTTGTTTAACGCAACTGGCACAAGTTTGTTCAACCCAACTGGCACAAGTTAGTTTGACGCAACTGGCACAAGTTTGTTTGACGCAACTGGCACAAGTTTGTTTGACACAACTGGCACAACTTTCTTTGACGCAACTGGCACAAGGTTGTTCTACGAAACTGGCACAAGTTTGTTCTATGCAACTAGTACAAGTTTGTTTGATGCAACTGGCACAAGTTTGTTTGATGCAACTGGCACAATTTTGTTCGGCGCAACTGGCCCAAGTTTGTTTGACGCAACTGGCACAAGTTTGTTAGACACAACTAGCACAAGTTTGTTCGACGTAACTGGCACAAGTTTTTTCGGCTCAATTGGCACAAGTTTGTTTGATGCAACTGGCACAAGTTTGTTTGACGCAACTTGCACAAGTTTGTTTGACGCAACTGGCACAAGTTTATTTGACGCAACTGGCACAAGTTTTCTCGACGCAACTGGCACAAGTTTGTTTGCCGTAACTGACACAGGTTTGTTCGATGCAACTGGCATAAGTTTGTTTGACGCAACTGGCACAAGTTTTTTGACGCAACTGGCACAAGTTTTCTCGACGCAACTGGCATAAGTTTGTTTGACGTAACTGGCACAAGTTTGTTCGACGCCACTGGCACTAGTTTGTTCGAAGCAACTTTCACAAGTTTGTTTGACGTAACTGGAACTAATTTGTTCTATGCAACTGGTACAAGTTTGTTCTACGCAACTGGCACAAGTTTGTTCTACGCAACTGGCACAAGTTTGTTGTATGCAACTGGCATTAGTTTGTTCTACGCAACTGGCATAAGTTTGTTCGACGCAACTGGCACAAGTTTGTTCTACGCAACTGACACAAGTTTGTTTGACACAACTGGCAGAAGTTTGTTCAACGCAACTGGCACAAGTTTGTTTGATGCAACTGGCGCAAGTTTGTTCGATGCAACTGGCAAAAGTTTGTTCGACGCAACTGGCACAAGTTTGTTCGATGCAACTGGCACAAGTTTGTTTAACGCAACTGGCACAAGTTTGTTCGACCCAACTGGCACAAGTTTGTTTGACACAACTGGCACAAGTTTGTTTGACGCAACTGGCACAAGTTTGTTTGACACAACTGTCACAACTTTGTTTGACGCAACTGGCACAAGGTTGTTCTACTAAACTGGCACAAGTTTGTTTTACGCAACTGGCACAAGTTTCTTTGATGCAACTGGCACAAGTTTGTTTGATGCAACTGGCAAAAGTTTGTTTGACGCAACTGGCACAAGTTTGTTCGGCGCAACTGGCCCAAGTTTGTTTGACGCAACTGGCACAAGTTTGTTAGACACAACTAGCACAAGTTTGTTCGACGTAACGGGCACAGGTTTTTTCGGCTCAATTGGCACAAGTTTGTTTGACGAAACTAGCACAAGTTTGTTTGACGCAACTTGCACAAGTTTGTTTGATGCAACTGGCACAAGTTTATTTGATGCAACTGGCACAAGTTTTCTCGACGCAACGGGCACAAGTTTGTTCGCCGTAACTGGCACAGGTTTGTTCGACGCAACTGGCACAAGTTTGTTTGACGCAACTGGCACAAGTTTTTTTGACGCAACTGGCACAAGTTTTCTCGACGCAACTGGCACAAGTTTGTTCGCCGTAACTGGCACAAGTTTGTTCGACGCCACTGGCACAAGTTTGTTCGAAGCAACTGGCACAAGTTTGTTTGACTCAACTGGCACTAATTTGTTCTATACAACTGGCACAAGTTTGTTCTACGCAACTGGCACAAGTTTGTTCTACGAAACTGGCACAAGTTTGTTGGACTCAACTGGCTCAAGTTTGTTTGACGCAACTGGCACAAGTTTGTTTGATGCAACTGGCACAAGTTTGTTCGACGCAACTGGCACAAGTTTGTTCGATGCAACTGGCACAAGTTTCTTCGACGCAACTGGCACAAGTTTGTTCGATGCAACTGGCACAAGTTTTTTCAACACATCTGGCACAAGATTGTTTGACGCAACTGGCATAAGTTTGTTTTCGCAACTTGTACAAGTTTGTTTGACGCAACTGGCACAAGTTTGTTTGATGGAACTGTCACAAGTTTGTTTGGCGCAACTGGCACAAGTTTGTTTGACGCAAGTGGCACAAGTTTGTTTGACGCAACTGGCTCAAGTTTGTTTGATGCAACTGGCATAAGTTTGTTTGACGCAACTGGCACAAGGTTCTTCTACGCAACTGGCACAATTTTGTTCTACTCAACTGGCACGAGTTTGTTTGATGCAACTGGCACAAGTTTGTTCTATGCAACTGGCACAAGTTTGTTTGACGCAACTGGAACAAGTTTGTTCGAAGCAACTGGCACAAGTTTGTTTGACGCAACTGGCACAGGTTTGTTAGACGCAACTGGCACATGTTTGTTCGACGTAACAGGCACAAGTTTTTTTGAGTCAATTGGCAAAAGTTTGTTTGACGCAAGTGGCACAAGTTTGTTTGACGCAAGAGGCACAAGTTTGGGTGACGCAACTGGCACAAGTTTGTTTGACGCAACTGGCACAAGTTTTTATTGACGCAACTGGCACAAGTTTGTTTGTTGTAACTGGCACAAGTTTGTTTAACGTAACTGGCACAAGTTTGTTCGACGCAACTGGCACAAGTATGTTCGACGCAACTGGCACAAGTTTGTTTGACGCAACTGGCACAAGTTTCTTTGACGCAACTGGCACAAGTTTGTTCGACGCAACTGGCATAAGTTTGTTCTACGCAACTGGCACAAGTTTTTTTTATGCAACTGGCACTAGTTTGTTCTATGCAACTGGCATAAGTTTGTTTGACGCAACTGGCACAAGTTTGTTCTACGCAACTGGTACAAGTTTGTTCGACGCAACTGGCACAAGTTTGTTGGACGCAACTGGCACAAGTTTGTTCGCACCAACTGGCAAAAGTTTGTTTGACACAACTTGCACAAGTTTGTTCGACGCAACTGGCACAAGTTTGTTTGACGCAACTGTCACAAGTTTGTTTGACGCAACTGGCACAAGGTTGTTCTACGCACTTGGGACAAGTTTGTTCTACGCAACTGGCACAAGTTTGTTTGACGCAACTGGCACAACTTTGTTCTACGCAACTGGCACAAGTTTGTTCGATGCAACTGGCACAAGTTTGTTCGCCGCAACTGGCCCAAGTTTGTTTGACACAACTGGCACAAGTTTGTTAGACGCAATTGGAACAAGTTTGTTCGACGCAACTGGCACAAGTTTCTTCTACGCAACTGGCACAAGTTTCTTCTATGCAACTGGCACAAGTTTGTTCTATGAAACTGGCACAAGTTTGTTCTACGCATCTGGCACAAGTTTGTTCTATGCAACTGGCACAAGTTTCTTCTACGCAACTGGCACAAGTTTGTTCTACGCAACTGGCACAAGTTTGTTCTGCGCAACTGGCACAAGTTTATTCTACGCATCTGGCACAATTTTGTTCTATCCAACTGGCACTAGTTTGTTCTACGCAACTGGCACAAGTTTGTTTGACGCAACTGGCCCAAGTTTGTTCTACCCAACTGACACAAGTTTGTTCGACGCAACTGGCACAAGTTTGTTCTACGCAACTGACACAAGTTTGTTCTACGCATCTGGCACAAGTTTGTTCTATGCAACTGGCACTAGTTTGTTCTACGAAACTGGCACAAGTTTGTTCTATCCAACTGGCACTAGTTTGTTCTGCGCAACTGGCACAAGTTTGTTCTACCCAACTGACACAAGTTTGTTCGACGCAACTGGCACAAGTTTGTTCTATGCAACTGACACAAGTTTGTTCTACGCATCTGGCACAAGTTTGTTCTACGCAACTGGCACTAGTTTGTTCGACGCAACTGGCACAAGTTTGTTCTACGCAACTGGCACAAGTTTGTTCTATGCAACTGGCACTAGTTTGTTCTATGCAACTGGCACAAGTTTCTTCTACGCAACTGGCACAAGTTTTTTCTATGCAACTGGCACAAGTTTGTTCTATGCAACTGGCACAAGTTTGTTCTACGCATCTGGCACAAGTTTCTTCTATGCAACTGGCACAAAATTCTTCTACGCAACTGGCACAAGTTTGTTCTACGCAACTAGCACAAGTTTGTTCTGCGCAACTGGCACAAGTTTATTCTACGCATCTGGCACAAGTTTGTTCTATCCAACTGGCACTAGTTTGTTCTACGCAACTGGCACAAGTTTGTTTGACGCACCTGGCACAAGTTTGTTCTACCCAACTGACACAAGTTTGTTTGACGCAACTGGCACAAGTTTGTTCTACCCAACTGACACAAGTTTGTTCGACGCAACTGGCACAAGTTTGTTCTACGCAACTGACATAAGTTTGTTTGATGCAAGAGGCACAAGTTTGTTTGATGCAACTGGCACAAGTTTGTTCTAAGCAACCAGCGCAGTTTCTTTGACGCAACTGGCACAAGTTTTTTTGAAGCAACTGGCAGAAGTTTGTTCAATGCAACTGGCACAATTTTGTTTGATGCAACTGGCGCAACTTTTGTCGACGCAACTGGCAGAAGTTTGTTCGATGCAACTGGCACAAGTTTGTTCGATGCAACTGGCACAAGTTTGTTTAACACAACTGGCACAAGTTTGTTCGACACAACTGGCACAAGTTTGTTTGACGCAACTGGCACAAGTTTGTTTGACGCAACTGGCACAAGATTGTTCGACGCAACTGGCACAAGTTTGTTTGACGCAACTGGCACAATAATGTTCTACGCAACTGGCACATGTTTGTTATACGCAACTGGCACAAGTTTGTTTGATGCAACTGGCACAAGTTTTTTTGATGCAACTAGCAGAAGTTTGTTTGACGCAACTGGCACAAGTTTGTTCGACGCAACTGGCCCAAGTTTGTTTGACGCAACTGACACAAGTTTGTTAGACGCAACTGGCAGAAGTTTGTTCGAGGTAACTGGCACAAGTTTTTTCGACTCAATTGGCACAAGTTTGTTTGACATAACTGGCACAAGTTTGTTTGACGCAACTGGCACAAGTTTGTTTGACGCAACTGGCACAAGTTTGTTTGACGCAACTGGCAAAAGTTTATTTGACGCAACTGGCACAAGTTTTCTCGACGCAACTGGCACAAGTTTGTTCGCCGTAACTGGCACAAGTTTGTTCGACGCAACTGGCACAAGTTTGATTGACGCAAATGGCAAAAGTTTTTTTTATGCAACTGGCACAAGTTTTTTCGACGCAACTGGCACAAGTTTGTTCGCCGTAACTGGCACAAGTTTGTTCGACACCACTGGCACAAGTTTGTTCGAAACAACTGGCACAAGTTTGTTTGACACAACTGGCACAAGTTTGTTCTATGCAACTGGCACAAGGTTGTTCTACGCAACTGGCACAAGTTTGTTCTACGCAACTGGCACAAGTTTGTTCGAAACAACTGGCATAAAGTTTGTTTGACACAACTGGCACAAGTTTGTTCTACGCAACTGGCACAAGTTTGTTATACGCAACTGACACAAGTTTGTTGTACGCAACTGGCACAAGTTTGTTGTATGCAACTGGCACTAGTTTGTTCTACGCAACTGGCATAAGTTTGTTTGACGCAACTGGCACAAGTTTGTTCTACGCAACTGGCACAAGTTTGTTCGACGCAACTGGCACAAGTTTGTTCTATGCAACTGGCACAAGTTTGTTGGACGCAAATGGCACAAGTTTGTTCGACGCAACTGGCACAAGTTTGTTTGACGCAACTGGCAGAAGTTTTTTCGACGCAACTGGCACAAGTTTGTTTGACGCAACAGGCACAAGTTTGATTGACGCAACTGGCACAAGTTTGTTCGACGCAACTGGCACAAGTTTGTTCGGCGCAACTGGCACAAGTTTGTTCAACACATCTGGCACAAGTTTGTTTGACGCAACTGGCACAAGTTTGTTTTCGCATCTTTTACAAGTTTGTTTGAAGCAACTGGCACAAGTTTGTTTGACGCAATTGGCACAAGTTTGTTTGGCGCAACTGGCACAAGTTTGTTTGGCGCAACTGGCACAAGTTTGTTTGACGCAACTGGCACAAGGTTATTTGACGCAACTGGCACAATTTGTTTGATGCAACTGGCACAAGTTTGACGCAACTGGCACAAGTTTGTTCTATGCAACTGGCACAAGTTTGTTTGACGCAACTGGCACAAGTTTGTTCCGAGCAACTGGCACAAGTTTGTTCTACGCAACTGGCACAAGTTTTTTCTACCCAACTCTTACTAGTTTGTTGTACACAACTGGCACAAGTTTCTTTGATACAACTGGCACAAGTTTGTTCTACGCAAATTGCAAAAGTTTGTTTGACGCAACTGGCACAAGGCTGTTCGACGCAACTGGCACAAGTTTGTTCGACGGAACTGGCACAAGTTTGTTTGACGCAACTGGCACAAGTTTGTTAGACGCAACTGGCACAAGTTTGTTCGACGTAATTGGCACAAGTTTTTTCGACGCAACTGGCACAAGTTTGTTTGACGCAACTGACACAAGTTTCTTCTACGCAACTGGCACAAGTTTGTTCGATGCAACTGGCACAAGTTTGTTTGATGCAACTGGCACAAGTTTGTTCTACGCAACTGGCACAAGTTTGTTCTATGCAACTGGCACTAGTTTGTTCTACGCAACTGGCATAAGTTTGTTCGCCGCAACTGGCACAAGTTTTTTCGACGCAACCGTACACAAGTTTGTTCGACGCAACTGGCAAAAGTTTATTCGACGCAACGGCACAAGTTTGTTAGACGCAACTGGCACAAGTTTGTTTGACGCAACTGGCACAAGTTTGTTTGACGCAACTGGCACAAGTTTGTTTGACGCAACTGGCGCAAGTTTGTTCGACGCAACTGGCACAAGTTTTTTTAACGCAACTGGCACAAGTTTGTTCTATGCAACTGGCACAAGTTTGTTAGACACAACTGGCACAAGTTTGTTCGACGCAACTGGCACAAGTTTGTTTGATGCAACTGGCACAAGTTTGTTTGACGCAACTGGCACAAGGTTGCTCTACGCAACTGTCACAAGTTTGTTCTAGTCAACCGGCACAAGTTTGTTTGATGCAACTGGTACAAGTTTGTTAGAAGCAACTGGCACAAGTTTGTTCGATGCCACTGGCACAAGTTTGTTTGATGCAACTGGCCCAAGTTTGTTTGACACAACTGGCACAAGTTTGTTAGATGCAACTGGCTCAAGTTTGTTCGACACAACTGGCACAAGTTTGTTCAACTCAATTGGCACAAGTTTGTTTGACGCAACTGGAACAAGTTTATTTGACGCAACTGGCACAAGTTTGTTTGACGCAACAGGCACAAGTTTATTTGACGTAAGTGGCACAATTTTTCTCGACGAAACTGGCACAAGTTTGTTCGCCGTAACTGGCACAAGTTTGTTCGATGCAACTGGCACAAGTTTGTTCTATGCAACTGGCACAAGTTTGTTCTAAACAACTGGCACAAGTTTGTTCTATGCAACTGGCACAAGTTTGTTCGATGCAACTGGCACAAGTTTGTTCTAAACAACTGGCACAAGTTTGTTCGATGCAACTGGCACAAGTTTGTTCGACGCAACTGGCACAAGTTTGTTCTAAACAACTGGCACAAGTTTGCTCTACGCAACTGGAACAAGTTTGTTCTACGCAATTGGCACAAGTTTGTTTATGCAACTGGCACAAGTTTGTTCTATGCATCTGGCACAAGTTTGTTCTATCAAACTGGCACTAGTTTGTTCTAGGTAACTGGCACAAGTTTGTTTGACGTAAGTAGCACAAGTTTATTCTACCCAACTGACACAAGTTTGTTCGACGCAACTGGCACAAGTTTGTTCTACGCAACTAACACAAGTTTGTTTGAAACAACTGGCAGAAGTTTGTTCAATGCAACTGGCAGAAGTTTGTTCGAAGCAAATGGCACAAGTTTGTTTGATGCAACTGGCCCAAGTTTGTTTGATGCCACTGGCACAAGTTTGTTCGTCGCAACTGGCCCAAGTTTGTTTGACGCAACTGCCACAAGTTTGTTAGACACAACTGGCACAAGTTTGTTCGACGTAACTGGCATAAGTTTTCAACTCAATTGGCACAAGTTTGTTTGACGCAACTGGCACAAGTTTGTTTGACGCAACTGGCAAAAGTTTTTTTGACGAAACTGGCACAAGTTTGTTTGATGCAACTGGCACAAGTTTATTTGACGCAACTGGCACAAGTTTTCTCGACGCAACTGGCACAAGTTTGTTCACCGTAACTGGCACAAGTTTGTTCTATGCAACTGGCACAAGTTTATTTGACGCAATTGGCACAAGTTTTCTCGATGCAACTGGCACAAATTTGTTCGAAGTAACTGGCACAAGTTTCTTCGACGCCACTGGCACAAGTTTGTTCGACGCAACTGGCACAAGTTTGTTTAACGCAACTGGCACAAGTTTGTTTGATGCAACTGGCACAAGTTTGTTTTATGCAACTGGCACAAGTTTGTTCTACGCAATTGGCACAAGTTTGTTCTATGCAACTGGAACTAGTTTGTTCTACGCAACTGGCATAAGTTTGTTTGACGCAACTGGCACAACTTTGTTCTACGCAACTGGCACAAGTTTGTTCGACGCAACTGGCACAACTTTGTTCTACGCAACTGGCACAAGTTTGTTGGACGCAACTGGCACAAGTTTGTTCGACGCAACTGGCACAAGTTTGTTCGACGCAACTGGCACAAGTTTGTTCGATGCAACTGGCACAAGTTTGTTCGACGCAACTGGCACAAGTTTGTTCAACACATCTGGCACAAGTTTGTTTGACGCAACTGGCACAAGTTTGTTTTCGCAACTTGTACAAGTTTGTTTGACGCAACTGGCACAAGTTTGTTTGACGCAACTGGCACAAGTTTGTTTGACGCAACTGGCACAAGTTTGTTCTACCCAACTGGCACAAGTTTGTTCCACGCAACTGGCACAAGTTTGTTTGACGCAACTGGCACAAGTTTGTTTGATGCAACTGGTACAAGTTTGTTTGATGCACCTGGCACGAGGTTGTTCTACGCAACTGGCACAAGTTTGTTCTATGCAACCGGCACAAGTTTGTTTGACGCAACTGGCACAAGTTTGTTCTACGCAACTGGCACAAGTTTGTTCTACGCAACTGGTACAAGTTTGTTCGACGCAACTGGCACAAGTTTGTTCAACGCAACTGGTACAAGTTTGTTGGACGCAACTGGCACAAGTTTGTTCGAACAAACTGGCACAAGTTTGTTTGACACAACTGGCACAATTTTGTTCGACGCAACTGGCACAAGTTTGTTTGACGCAACTGGCACAAGTTTGTTTGACGCAACTGGCACAAGGTTGTTCTACGCAACTGGCACAAGTTTGTTCTATGCAACTGGCAAAAGTTTGTTTGAGGCAACTGGCACAAGTTTGTTCTACGCAACTGGCACAAGTTTGTTCGATGCAAATGGCACAAGTTTGTTCGACGCAACTAGCTCAAGTTTGTTTGACGCAACTGTCACAAGTTTGTCTGACTCAACTGGCACAAGTTTGTTTGACGCAACTAGCACAAGTTTATTTGACGCAACTGGCACAACTTTTCTCAGCGCAACTGGCAAAAAGTATGTTCTACACAACTGGCACAAGTTTGTTCTATGCAAGTTGCACAAGTTTGTTCTACGCAACTGGCACAAGTTTGTTCTACGCAACTGGCACAATTTTGTTCTACGCAACTGGCACAAGTTTGTTCTACGCATCTGGCACAAGTTTGTTCTATGCAACTGGCACAAGTTTGTTCTACGTAAATGGCACAAGTTTGTTCTACGCAACTGGCACAAGTTTGTTCTACGCAACTGGCACAAGTTTATTCTATGCATCTGGCACAAGTTTGTTCTATCCAACTGACACTAGTTTGTTTTACGCAACTGGCACAAGTTTGTTTGACGCAACTGGCACAAGTTTGTTCTACCCAACTGACACAAGTTTGTTCGACGCAACTGGCACAAGTTTGTTCTACGCAACTGACACAAGTTTGTTTGACACAACTGGCAGAAGTTTGTTCAACGCAACTGGCACAAGTTTGTTTGACGCAACTGGCGCAAGTTTGTTCAACACAACTGGCACAAGTTTGTTCGACGCAACTGGCACAAGTTTGTTCAATGCAACTGGCACAATTTTATTTAACGCAACTGGCACAAGTTTGTTCAACCCAACTGGCACAAGTTTGTTTGACGCAACTGGCACAAGTTTGTTTGACGCAACTGGCACAACTTTGTTTGACACAACTGGCACAAATTTGTTTGACGCAACTGGCACAAGGTTGTTCTACTAAACTGGCACAAGTTTGTTCTACGCAACTGGTACAAGTTTGTTTGATGCAACTGGCACAAGTTTGTTTGATGCAACTGGTAGAAGTTTGTTTGACGCAACTGGCACAAGTTTGTTCGGCGCAACTGGCCCAAGTTTGTTTGACGCAACTGGCACAAGTTTGTTAGACACAACTAGCACAAGTTTGTTCGACGTATCTGGCACAATTTTTTTTCGGCTCAATTGGCACAAGTTTGTTTGACGCAACTGGCACAAGTTTGTTAGACGCAACTGGTACAAGTTTGTTCGACGTAAGAGGCACAAGTTTTTTCGACTTAATTAGCACAAGTTTGTTTGACGCAACTGGCACAAGTTTGTTTGATGCAAGAGGCACAAGTTTGTGTGACACAACTGGCACAAGTTTGTTTGACACAACTAGCCCAAGTTTTTTTTTACGCAACTGGCAAAAGTTTGTTTAATGTAACTGGCACAAGTTTGTTCGACGCAACTGGCACAAGTTTGTTCAACGCAACTGGCACAAGCTTGTTTGACGCACCTGGCAGAAGGTTGTTCTTCCCAACTGGCACAAGTTTGTTCTATGCAACCGGCACAAGTTTGTTTGACGCAACTGGCACAAGTTTGTTCTAAGCAACTGGCACAAGTTTGTTCTATGCAACTGGCACAAGTTTGTTCGACACAACTGGCACAAGTTTGTTCGACGCAACTGGTACAAGTTTGTTGGACGCAACTGGCACAAGGTTGTTCGAACAAACTGGCACAAGTTTGTTTGACACAACTGGCACAATTTTGTTCGACGCAACTGGCACAAGTTTGTTTGACGCAACTGGCACAAGGTTGTTCTACGCAACTGGCACAAGTTTGTTCGACGCAACTGGCACAAGTTTGTTTGACGCAACTGGCACAAGTTTGTTCTACGCAACTGGCAAAAGTTTGTTCGATGCAACTGGCACAAGTTTGTTCGATGCAACTAGCCCAAGTTTGTTTGACGCAACTTGCACAAGTTGGTTTGGCGCAACTGGCACAAGGTTCTTCTATGCAACTGGCACAATTTTGTTCTACGCAACTGGCACAAGTTTGTTTGATGCAACTGGCACAAGTTTGTTCTACGCAACTGGCACAAGTTTGTTTGACGCAACTAGCACAAGTTTGTTTGACGCAAGTGGCACAAGTTTGTTTGACGCAAGAAGCACAAGTTTCTGTGAAGCAACTGGCACAAGTTTGTTTGACGCAACTGGCACAAGTTTTTTTTGACGCAACTGGCACAAGTTTTCTCGATGCAACTGGCACAAGTTTGTTTAATGTAACTGGCACAAGTTTGTTCGACGCAACTAGCACAAGTATGTTCGACGCAACTGGTACAAGTTTGTTTGACGCAACTGGCACAAGTTTCTTTGACGCAACTGGCACAAGTTTGTTCGACGCAACTGGCACAAGTTTGTTTGACGCAACTGGCACAAGTTTGTTCTACGCAACTGGCACAAGTTTGTTCTATACAACTGCCACTAGTTTGTTCTATGCAACTGGCATAAGTTTGTTTGACATAACTGGCACAAGTTTGTTCTGCGGAACTGGTACAAGTTTGTTCGACGCAACTGGCACAAGTTTGTTCGACGCAACTGGTACAAGTTTGTTGGACGCAACTGCCACAAGTTTGTTCGAATCAACTGGCAAAAGTTTGTTTGACGCAACTGGCACAAGTTTGTTCAACGCAACTGGCACAAGTTTGTTTGACGCAACTGGCACAAATTTGTTCTACGCAACTGGCACAAGTTTGTTCTACGCAACTGGCACAAGTTTGTTTGACGCAACTGGCACAAGTTTGTTCTACGCAACTGGCACCAGTTTGTTCGATGCAACTGGCACAAGTTTGTTCGCCGCATCTTGCCCAAGTTTGTTTGACGCAGTTGGCATAAGTTTGTTAAACGCAATTGGCACAAGTTTGTTCGACGCAACTGGCACAAGTCTCTTTGACTCAATTGGCACAAGTTTGTTTGACGCAACTTGTACAACTTTGTTTGACGCAACTGTGACAAGTTTGTTTGACTCAACTGGCACAAGTTTGTTTGACGCAACTGGCACAAGTTTATTTGACGCAACTGGCACAAGTTTTCTCATTGCAACTGGCACAAGTACGTTCTATACAACTGGCACACGTTTGTTCTACGCAACTTGCACAAGTTTGTTCTACGCAACTGGCACAAGTTTCTTCTACGCAACTGGCACAAGTTTGTTCTACGCAACTGGCACAAGTTTGTTCTACGCAACTGGCACAAGTTTGTTTTACGCAACTGGCACAAGTTTGTTCTACGTATCTGGCACAAGTTTGTTCTATGCAACTGGCACAAGTTTTTTTGACGCAACTGACACAAGTTTGTTCTACGCAACTGGCACAAGTTTGTTCTGCGCAAATGGCACAAGTTTATTCTACACATCTGGCACAAGTTTGTTCTATCCAACTGGCACTAGTTTGTTCTACGCAACTGGCACAAGTTTGTTTGACGCAACTGGCACAAGTTTGTTCTACCCAACTGACACAAGTTTGTACGACACAACTTGCACAAGTTTGTTCTACGCAACTGACACAAGTTTGTTTGATGCAAGAGGCACAAGTTTGTTTGATGCAACTGGCACAAGTTTGTTCTATGTAACCAGCACAGTTTGTTCTACGCAACTGGCACAAGTGTGTTTGAAGCAACTGGCAGAAGTTTGTTCAACTCAACTGGCACAAGTTTGTTCGATGCAACTGGCACAAGTTTGTTCGATGCAACTGGCACAAGTTTGTTTAACACAACTGGCACAAGTTTGTTCGACCCAACTGGCACAAGTTTGTTTGACGCAACTGGCACAAGTTTGTTTGAAGCAACTGGCACAAGCTTGTTTGACGCAACTGGCACAAGTTTGTTTTATGCAACTGGCACAATGATGTTCTACGCAACTGGCACATGTTTGTTCTACGCAACTGGCACAAGTTTGTTTGATGCAACTGGCACAAGTTTTTTTAATGCAACTAGCAGAAGTTTGTTTGACGCAACTGGCACAAGTTTGTTTGACGCAACTGGCACAAGTTTGTTTGACGCAACTGGCACAAGTTTTCTCGACGCAACTGGCAAAAGTTTGTTCGAGGTAACTGGCACAAGTTTTTTCGACTCAATTGGCACAAGTTTGTTTGACGCAACTGGCACAAGTTTGTTTGACGCAACCGGCACAAGTTTGTTTGACGCAACTGGCACAAGTTTGTTTGACGCAACTGGCAAAAGTTTATTTGACGCAACTAGCACAAGTTTTCTCGACGCAACTATCACAAGTTTGTTCGCCGTAACTGGCACAAGTTTGTTCGACGCAACTGGCACAAGTTTGTTTGACGCAAATGGCAGAAGTTTTTTTGATGCAACTGGCACAAGTTTTTTCGATGCAACTGGCACAAGTTTGTTCGCCGTAACTGGCACAAGTTTGTTCGACACCACTGGCACAAGTTTGTTCGAAGCAACTGGCACAAGTTTGTTTGACGCAACTGGCACAAGTTTGTTCTATGCAACTGGCACAAGTTTGTTCTACGCAACTCGCACAAGTTTCTTCTACGCAACTGGCTCAAGTTTGTTCTACGCAACTGGCACAAGTTTGTTGTATGCAACTGGCACTAGTTTGTTCTACGCAACTGGCATAAGTTTGTTTGACGCAACTGGCAAAAGTTTGTTCTACGCAACTGGCACAAGTTTGTTAGACGCAACTGGCACAAGTTTGTTCTATGCAACTGGCACAAGTTTGTTGAACGCAACTGGCACAAGTTTGTTCGACGCAACTGGCACAAGTTTGTTCGACGCAACTGGCACAAGTTTGTTTGACGCAACTGGCACAAGTTTGTTCGACGCAACTGGCACAGGTTTGTTCGACGCAACTGGCACAAGTTTGTTCAACACATCTGGCACAAGTTTGTTTTACGCAACTGGCACAAGTTTGTTTTCGCAACTTGTACAAGTTTGTTTGACGCAACTGGCACAAGTTTGTTTGACGCAACTGGCACAAGTTTGTTTGGCGCAACTGGCACAAGTTTGTTTGACGCAACTGGCACAAGTTTGTTTGTCGTAGCTGGCACAAGTTTTTTTGACGCAAATGGCACAAGTTTGTTTGACGCAACTGGCACAAGTTTGTTTGACGAAACTGGCACAAGTTTGTTCTACGCAACTGGCACAAGTTTGTTCTATGCAACTGGCACAAGTTTGTTTGACGCAACTGGCTCAAGTTTGTTCCGAGCAACTGGCACAAGTTTGTTCTACGCAACTGGCATAAGTTTGTTCTACGCAACTCTTACTAGTTTTTTGTACACAACTGGCACAAGTTTGTTTGACACAACTGGCACAAGTTTGTTCTACGCAAATTGCAAAAGTTTGTTCTACGCAACTGGCACAAGTTTGTTCTATGCAACTGGCACAAGTTTGTTCTATGCAACTGGCAAGAGTTTGTTTGACGCAACTTGCACAAGTTTGTTAGACGCAACTGGCACAAGTTTGTTCGACGCAATTGGCACAAGTTTTTTCGACGCAACTGGCACAAGTTTGTTTGACGCAAGAGGCACAAGTTTGTTTGACGCAACTGGCAAAAGTTTGTTCGATGCAACTGGCACAAGTTTGTTTGACACAACTGGCACAAGTTTGTTCTACGCAACTTGCACAAGTTTGTTCTATGCAACTGGCACTAGTTTGTTCTACTCAACTGACACAAGTTTGTTCGACGCCACTGGCACAAGTTTGTTCGACGCAACGGCACAAGTTTGTTAGACGCAACTGGCACAAGTTTGTTTGACGCAACTGGCACAAGTTTGTTTGACGCAACTGGCACAAGTTTGTTTGACTCAACTGGCACAAGTTTGTTCGACGCAACTGGCACAAGTTTGTTCTATTTAACTGGCACAAGTTTGTTTGATGCAACTGGCACAAGTTTGTTCTACGCAACTGGCACAAGTTTGATCGATGCCACTGGCACAAGTTTGTTCGACGCAACTGGACCAAGTTTGTTTGACACAACTGGCACAAGTTTGTTAGACGCAACTGGCACAAGTTTGTTTGACGCAATAGGCACAAGTTTGTTCAAGTCAATTGGCACAAGTTTGTTTGACGCAACTGGAACAAGTTTATTTGACGCAACTGGCACAAGTTTGTTCGCCATCACTGGCACAAGTTTGTTCGACGCAACTGGCACAAATTTGTTCGCCATCACTGGCACAAGTTTGTTCGACGCAACTGGCACAAGTTTATTCGAGGCAACTGGCACAAGTTTGTTCTAAACAACGGGCACAAGTTTGTTCTACGCAACTGGCACAAGTTTGTTCTATGCAACTGGCACAAGTTTGTTTATGCAACTGGCACAAGTTTGTTCTAAGCATCTGGCACAAGTTTGTTCTACGCAACTGGCACTAGTTTGTTCTACGCAACTGGCACAAGTTTGTTTGACGCAAGTAGCACAAGTTTATTCTACCCAACTGACACAAGTTTGTTCGACGCAACTGGCACAAGTTTGTTCTACGCAACTGAGACAAGTTTGTTTGAAACAACTGGCAGAAGTTTGTTCAACGCAACTGGCAGAAGTTTGTTCGAAGCAAATGGCACAAGTTTGTTCGAAGAAACTGGCACAAGTTTGTTTGATGCAACTGGCCCAAGTTTGTTTGAAGCAATTGGCACAAGTTTGTTCGTCGCAACTGGCCCAAGTTTGTTTGACGCAACTGGCACAAGTTTGTTACACGCAACTGGCACAAGTTTGTTCGACGTAACTGGCATAAGTTTTTTCGACTCAATTGGCACAAGTTTGTTTGACGCAACTGGCACAAGTTTGTTCGACGTAACTGGCATAAGTTTTTTCGACTCAATTGGCACAAGTTTGTTTGATGCAACTGGCACAAGTTTGTTTGATGCAACTGGCACAAGTTTGTTTGATGCAACTGGCCCTAGTTTGTTTGATGCAACTGGCACAAGTTTGTTTGACGCAATTGGCACAAGTGTGTTCGTCGCAACTGGCCCAAGTTTGTTTGACGCAACTGGCACAAGTTTGTTACACGCAACTGGCACAAGTTTGTTCGACGTAACTGGCATAAGTTTTTTCGACTCAATTGGCACAAGTTTGTTTGACGCAACTGGCACAAGTTTGTTTGATGCAACTGGCACAAGTTTTTTTGATGCAACTGGCACAAGTTTGTTTGATGCAACTGGCATAAGTTTATTTGACGCAACTGGCAAAAGTTTTCTCGACGCAACTGGCACAAGATTGTTCTCCATAACTGGCACAAGTTTGTTCTATGCAACTGGCACAAGTTTATTTGACACAACTGTCACAAGTTTTCTGGATGCAACTGGCACAAGTTTGTTCGCCGTAACTGGCACAAGTTTGTTCGACGCCACTGGCACAAGTTTGTTCGACGCAACTGGCACAAGTTTGTTTGACGCAACTGGCACAAGTTTGTTTGATGCAATGGCACAAGTTTGTTTTATGCAACTGGCACAAGTTTGTTGTACGCAACTGGCACAAGTTTGTTCTATGCAACTGGAACTAGTTTGTTCTACGCAACTGGCATAAGTTTGTTTGACGCAACTGGCACAAGTTTGTTCTACGCAACTGGCACAAGTTTGTTCGACGCAACTGGCACAAGTTTGTTCTATGCAACTGGCACAAGTTTGTTGGACGCAACTGGCACAAGTTTGTTCGACGCAACTGGCACAAGTTTGTTCGACGCAACTGGCACAAGTTTGTTGGATGCAACTGGCACAAGTTTGTTGGATGCAACTGGCACAAGTTTGTTCGACGCAACTGGCACAAGTTTGTTCGACGCAACTGGCACAAGTTTGTTCAACACATCTGGCACAAGTTTGTTTGACGCAACTGGCACAAGTTTGTTTGGCGCAACTGGCACAAGTTTGTTTGACGCAACTGGCACAAGTTTGTTCTACCCAACTGGCACAAGTTTGTTCAACGCAACTGGCACAAGTTTGTTTGACGCAACTGGCACAAGTTTGTTTGACGCAACTGGCACAAGTTTGTTTGACGCACCTGGCACAAGGTTGTTCTACGCAACTGGCACAAGTATATTCTATGCAACCGACACAAGTTTGTTTGACGCAACTGGCACAAGTTTGTTCTACATAACTGGCACAAGTTTGTTCTACACAACTGGCACAAGTTTCTTCGACGCAACTGGCACAAGTTTGTTCTACGCAACTGACACAAGTTTGTTTGACACAACTGGCAGAAGTTTGTTCAACGCAACTGGCACAAGTTTGTTTGACGCAACTGGCGCAAGTTTGTTTGGCGCAACTGGCACAAGTTTGTTCGACGCAACTGGCAGAAGTTTGTTCGATGTAACTGGCACAAGTTTGTTTAACGCATCTGGCACAAGTTTGTTCAACCCTACTGGCACAAGTTTGTTTGACGCAACGGGCACAAGTTTGTTTGACGCAACTGGCACAAGTTTGTTTGACACAACTGGCACAACTATGTTTGACGCAACTGGCACAAGGTTTTTCTACGAAACTGGCACAAGTTTGTTCTACGCAACTAGTACAAGTTTGTTTGATGCAACTGGCACAAGTTTGTTTGATGCAACTGTCAGAAGTTTGTTTGACACAACTGGCACAAGTTTGTTCGGCGCAACTGGCCCAAGTTTGTTTGACGCAACTGGCACAAGTTTGTTAGACACAACTAGCACAAGTTTGTTCGACGTAACTGGCACAAGTTTTTTCGGCTTAATTGGCACAAGTTTCTTTGACGCAACTTGCACAAGTTTGTTAGACGCAACTGGCACAAGTTTGTTCGACGTAACAGGCACAAGTTTTTTCGACTCAATTGGCACAAGTTTGTTTGGCGCAACTGGCACAAGTTTGTTTTATGCAAGAGGCACAAGTTTGTGTGACGCAAATGGCACAAGTTTGTTTGACGCAACTAGCCCAAGTTTTTTTTGACGCAACTGGCACAAGTTTGTTTAACGTAACTGGCACAAGTTTGTTCGACGCAACTGGCACAAGTTTGTTCGACGCAACTGGCACAAGTTTGTTTGACGCAACTGGCACAAGGTTGTTCTATGCAACTGGCACAAGTTTGTTCTATGCAACCGGCACAAGTTTGCTTGACGCAACTGGCACAAGTTTGTTCTACGCAACTGGCACAAGTTTGTTCTACGCAACTGGCACAAGTTTGTTCGACACAACTGGCACAAGTTTGTTCGACGCAACTAGCCCAAGTTTGTTGGACACAACTGGCACAAGATTGTTCGAACAAACTGGCACAAGTTTTTCTGACACAACTGGCACAAGTTTGTTCGACGCAACTGGTGCAAGTTTGTTCGACGCAACTGGCACAAGTTTGTTTGACGCAACTGGCACAAGTTTGTTTGACGCAACTGGCACAAGGTTGTTCTACGCAACTGGCACAAGTTTGTTCTACGCAACTGGCACAAGTTTGTTTAACGCAACTGGCACAAGTTTGTTCTACGCAACTGGCACAAGTTTGTTCGATGCAACTGGCACAAGTTTGTTCGACGCAACTAGCCCAAGTTTGTTTGACGCAACTGGCACAAGTTTGTTAGACGCAACTGGCACATGTTTGTTCGACGCAAGTGGCACAAGTTTCTTCGACTCAATTGGCACAAGTTTGTTTGACCCAACTGGCACAAGTTTGTTTGACGCAACTGTCACAAGTTTGTTTGACTCAACTGGCACAAGTTTGTTTGACGCAACTTTCACAAGTTTATTTGACGCAACTGGCACAACTTTTCTCGGCGCAACTGGCACAAGTATGTTCTACACAACTGGCACAAGTTTGTTCTATGCAACTTGCACAAGTTTGTTCTACGCAACTGGCACAAGTTTGTTCTATGCAACTGGCACAAGTTTGTTCTATGCAACTGGCACAAGTTTGTTCTATGCAACTGGCACAAGTTTGTTCTATGCAACTGGCACAAGTTTGTTCTATGCAACTGGCACAAGTTTGTTCTATGCAACTGGCACAAGTTTGTTCTATGCAACTGGCACAAGTTTGTTCTATGCAACTGGCACAAGTTTGTTCTACGTAACTGGCACAAGTTTGTTCTACGCAACTGGCACAAGTTTGTTCTACGCAACTGGCACAAGTTTGTTCTATGCAACTGGCACAAGTTTGTTCTACGCATCTGGCACAAGTTTGTTCTATGCAACTGGCAGAAGTTTGTTCTATGTAACTAGCACAAGTTTGTTCTACGCAACTGGCACAAGTTTGTTCTTCGCAACTGGAACAAGTTTATTCTACGCATCTGGCGCAAGTTTGTTCTATCAAACTGACACAAGTTTGTTTGACGCAACTGGCACAAATTTGTTCTACCCAACTGACACAAGTTTGTTCGACGCAACTAACACAAGTTTGTTCTAAGCAACTGACATAAGTTTGTTCGACACAACTGGCAGAAGTTTGTTCAACGCAACTGGCACAACTTTGTTTGACGCAACTGGCGCAAGTTAGTTCGACACAACTGGCACAAGTTTGTTCGACGCAACTGGCACAAGTTTGTTCGATGCAACTGGCACAAGTTTGTTTAACGCAGCTGGCACAAGTTTGTTCGACCCAACTGGCACAAGTTTGTTTGCCGCAACTGTCACAAGTTTGTTTGACACAACTGGCACAAGTTTGTTTGACACAACTGGCACAACTTTGTTTGACGCAACTGGCACAAGGTTGTTCTACGAAACTGGCACAAGTTTGTTCTACACAACAGGCACAAGTTGATTTGATGCAACTGGCACAAGTTTGTTTGATGCAACTGGCAGAAGTTTCTTTGACGCAACTGGCATAAGTTTGTTCGGCGCAACTGGCCCAAGTTTGTTTGACGCAACTGGCACAAGTTTGTTAGACACAACTAGCACAAGTTTGTTCGACGTAACTGGCATAAGTTTTTTCGGCTCAATTGGCACAAGTTTGTTTGATGCAACTGGCACAAGTTTGTTTGACGCAACTTGCACAAGTTTGTTTGACGCAACTGGCACAAGTTTATTTGACGCAGCTGGCACAAGTTTTCTCGACGCAACTGGCACATGTTTGTTTGCCGTAACTGGCACAGGTTTGTTCGATGCAACTGGCATAAGTTTGTTTGACGCAACTGGCACAAGTTTTTTGACGCAACTGGCACAAGTTTTCTCGACGCAACTGGCATAAGTTTGTTTGCCGTAACTGGCACAAGTTTGTTCGACGCCACTGGCACAAGTTTGTTCGAAGCAACTGGCACAAGTTTGTTTGACGCAACTGGCACTAATTTGTTCTATGCAACTGGTATAAGTTTGTTCTACGCAACTGGCACAAGTTTGTTCTACGCAACTGGCACAAGTTTGTTGAATGCAACTGGCACTAGTTTGTTCTACGCAACTGGAATAAGTTTGTTCGACGCAACTGGCACAAGTTTGTTCTACGCAACTGACACAAGTTTGTTTGACACAACTGGCAGAAGTTTGTTCAACGCAACTGGCACAAGTTTGTTTGACGCAACTGGCGCAAGTTTGTTCGACGCAACTGGCAAAAGTTTGTTCGACGCAACTGGCACAAGTTTGTTCGATGCAACTGGCACAAGTTTGTTTAACGCAACTGGCACAAGTTTGTTCGACCCAACTGGCACAAGTTTGTTTGACGCAACTGGCACAAGTTTGTTTGATGCAACTGGCACAAGTTTGTTTGACACAACTGGCACAACTTTGTTTGACGCAACTGGCACAAGGTTGTTCTACTGAACTGGCACAAGTTTGTTCTACGCAACTGGCACAAGTTTGTTTGATGCAACTGGCACAAGTTTGTTTGATGCAACTGGCAAAAGTTTGTTTGACGCAACTGGCACAAGTTTGTTCGGCGCAACTGGCCCAAGTTTGTTTGAAGCAACTGGCACAAGTTTGTTAGACACAACTAGCCCACGTTTGTTCGACGTAACGGGCACAGGTTTTTTCGGCTCAATTGGCACAAGTTTGTTTGACGCAACTAGCACAAGTTTGTTTGACGCAACTTGCACAAGTTTGTTTGACGCAACTGGCACAAGTTTATTTGACGCAACTGGCACAAGTTTTCTCAACGCAACTGGCACAAGTTTGTTCGCCGTAACTGGCACAGGTTTGTTCGACGCAACTGGCACAAGTTTGTTTGACGCAACTGGCACAAGTTTTTTTGACGCAACTGGCACAAGTTTTCTCGACGCAACTGGCACAAGTTTGTTCGCCGTAACTGGCACAAGTTTGTTCGACGCCACTGGCACAAGTTTGTTCGAAGCAACTGGCACAAGTTTGTTTGACTCAACTGGCACTAATTTGTTCTATGCAACTGGCACAAGTTTGTTCTACGCAACTGGCACAAGTTTGTTCTACGCACTGGCACAAGTTTGTTGGATGCAACTGGCTCAAGTTTGTTTGACACAACTGGCACAAGTTTGTTCGATGCAACTGGCACAAGATTGTTCGACGCAACTGGCACAAGTTTGTTCGACGCAACTGGCACTAGTTTCTTCGATGCAACTGGCACAAGTTTGTTCAACGCAACTGGCACAAGTTTGTTCAACACATCTGGCACAAGATTGTTTGACGCAACTGGCATAAGTTTGTTTTCGCAACTTGTACAAGTTTTTTTGACGCAACTGGCACAAGTTTGTTTGATGGCACTGTCACAAGTTTGTTTGGCGCAACTGGCACAAGTTTGTTTGACGCAACTGGCACAAGTTTGTTTGACGCAAGTGGCTCAAGTTTGTTTGACGCAACTGGCATAAGTTTGTTTGACGCAAATGGCACAAGGTTCTTCTACGCAACTGGCACAATTTTGTTCTACTCAACTGGCACAAGTTTGTTTGATGCAACTGGCACAAGTTTGTTCTACGCAACTGGCGCAAGTTTGTTTGACGCAACTGGCACAAGTTTGTTCGAAGCAACTGGCACAAGTTTGTTTGACGCAACTGGCACAAGTTTGTTAGACGCAACTGGCACAAGTTTGTTCGACGAAACATGCACAAGTTTTTTCGAGTCAATTGGCAAAAGTTTGTTTGACGCAAGTGGCACAAGTTTGTTTGACGCAAGAGGCACAAGTTTGGGTGACGCAACTGGCACAAGTTTGTTTGACGCAACTGGCACAAGTTTTTATTGACGCAACTGGCACAAGTTTGTTTGATGCAACTGGCACAAGTTTGTTTAACGTAACTGGCACAAGTTTGTTCGACGCAACTGGCACAAGTATGTTCGACGCAACTGGCACAAGTTTGTTTGACGCAACTGGCACAAGTTTCTTTGACGCAACTGGCACAAGTTTGTTCGACGCAACTGGCACAAGTTTGTTCTACGCAACTGGCACAAGTTTGTTCTATGCAACTGGCACTAGTTTGTTCTATGCAACTAGCATAAGTTTGTTTGACGCAACTGGCATAAGTTTGTTCTACGCAACTGGTACAAGTTTGTTCGACGCAACTGTCACAAGTTTGTTCGACGCAACTGGTACAAGTTTGTTGGACACAACTGGCACAAGTTTGTTCGAACCAACTGGCAAAAGTTTGTTTGACACAACTGGCACAAGTTTGTTCTATGCAACTGGCACATGTTTGTTCTATGCAACTGGCAGAAGTTTGTTCTACGCATCTGGCACAAGTTTGTTCTATGCAACTGGCACAAGTTTCTTCTACGCAACTGGCACAAGTTTGTTCGAAGCAACTGGCACAAGTTTGTTCTGCGCAACAGGCACAAGTTTATTCTACGCATCTGGCACAAGTTTGTTCTATCCAACTGGCACTAGTTTGTTCTACGCAACTGGCACAAGTTTGTTTGACGCACCTGGCACAAGTTTGTTCTATCCAACTGACACAAGTTTGTTCGACGCAACTGGCACAAGTTTGTTCTACACAACTGGCACAAGTTTCTTTGATGCAACTGGCACAAGTTTGTTTGATGCAACTGGCCCAAGTTTGTTTGATGCAACTGGCACAAGTTTGTCTGACGCAATTGGCACAAGTTTGTTCGTCGCAACTGGCCCAAGTTTGTTTGACGCAACTGGCACAAGTTTGTTACACGCAACTGGCACCAGTTTGTTCGACGTAACTGGCATAAGTTTTTTCGACTCAATTGGCACAAGTTTGTTTGACGCAACTGGCACAAGTTTGTTTGATGCAACTGGCACAAGTTTTTTTGACGCAACTGGCACAAGTTTGTTTGATGCAACTGGCATAAGTTTATTTGACGCAACTGGCACAAGTTTTCTCGACGCAACTGGCACAAGATTGTTCTCCGTAACTGGCACAAGTTTGTTCTATGCAACTGGCACAAGTTTATTTGACACAACTGTCACAAGTTTTCTGGACGCAACTGGCACAAGTTTGTTCGCCGTAACTGGCACAAGTTTGTTCGACTCCACTGGCACAAGTTTGTTCGACGCAACTGGCACAAGTTTGTTTGACGCAACTGGCACAAGTTTGTTTGACGCAATGGCACAAGTTTGTTTTATGCAACTGGCACAAGTTTGTTCTACGCAACTGGCACAAGTTTGTTCTATGTAACTGGAACTAGTTTGTTCTACGCAACTGGCATAAGTTTGTTTGACGCAACTGGCACAAGTTTGTTCTACGCAACTGGCACAAGTTTGTTCGACGCAACTGGCACAAGTTTGTTCTACGCAACTGGCACAAGTTTGTTCGACGCAACTGGCACAAGTTTGTTGGATGCAACTGGCACAAGTTTGTTCAACGCAACTGGCACAAGTTTGTTCGACGCAACTGGCACAAGTTTGTTCGACGCAACTGGCACAAGTTTGTTCACCACATCTGGCACAAGTTTGTTTGACGCAACTGGCACAAGTTTGTTTGACGCAACTGGCACACGTTTGTTCTACCCAACTGGCACAAGTTTGTTCGACGCAACTGGGACAAGTTTGTTTGACGCAACTGGCACAAGTTTGTTTGACGCAACTGGCACAAGTTTGTTTGACGCACCTGGCACAAGTTTGTTTGACGCAACTGGCACAAGTTTATTCTATGCAACCGACACAAGTTTGTTTGACGCAACTGGCACAAGTTTGTTCTACGCAACTGGCACAAGTTTGTTCTACACAACTGGCACAAGTTTCTTCGACGCAACTGGCACAAGTTTGTTCTACGCAACTGACACAAGTTTGTTTGACACAACTGGCAGAAGTTTGTTCAACGCAACTGGCACAAGTTTGTTTGACGCAACTGGTGCAAGTTTGTTTGACGCAACTGGCACAAGTTTGTTCGACGCAACTGGCACAAGTTTGTTCGATGCAACTGCCACAAGTTTGTTTAACGCAACTGGCACAAGTTTGTTCAACCCAACTGGCACAAGTTTGTTTGACGCAACTGGCACAAGTTTGTTTGACGCAACTGGCACAAGTTTGTTTGACACAACTGGCACAACTTTGTTTGACGCAACTGGCACAAGGTTGTTCTACGAAACTGGCACAAGTTTGTTATACGCAACTAGTACAAGTTTGTTTGATGCAACTGGCACAAGTTTGTTTGATGCAACTGGCAGAAGTTTGTTTGACACAACTGGCACAAGTTTGTTCGGAGCAACTGGCCCAAGTTTGTTTGACGCAACTGGCACAAGTTTGTTAGACACAACTAGCACAAGTTTGTTCGACATAACTGGCACAAGTTTTTTCGGCTTAATTGGCACAAGTTTGTTTGACGCAACTGGCACAAGTTTGTTAGACGCAACTGGCACAAATTTGTTCGACATAACAGGCACAAGTTTTTTCGACTCAATTGGCACAAGTTTGTTTGGCGCAACTGGCACAAGTTTGTTTGATGCAAGAGGCACAAGTTTGTGTGACGCAACTGGCACAAGTTTGTTTGACGCAACTAGCCCAATTTTTTTTTTACGCAACTGGCACAAGTTTGTTTAACGTAACTGGCACAAGTTTGTTCGACGCAACTGGCACAAGTTTGTTCGACGCAACTGGCACAAGTTTGTTTGACGCAACTGGCACAAGGTTGTTCTATGCAACTGGCACAAGTTTGCTTGACGCAACTGGCACAAGTTTGTTCTACGCAACTGGCAAAAGTTTGTTCTACGCAACTGGTACAAGTTTCTTCGACACAACTGGCACAAGTTTGTTCGACGCAACTGGTACAAGTTTGTTGGACACAACTGGCACAAGTTTGTACGAACAAACTGGCACAAGTTTTTCTGACACAACTGGCACAATTTTGTCCGACGCAATTGGCACAAGTTTGTTTGACGCAACTGGCACAAGTTTGTTTGACGCAACTGGTACAAGGTTGTTCTACGCAACTGGCACAAGTTTGTTCTACGCAACTGGCACAAGTTTGTTTGACGCAACTGGCACAAGTTTGTTCTACGCAACTGGCACAAGTTTGTTCGATGCAACTGGCACAAGTTTGTTCGACGCAACTAGCCCAAGTTTGTTTGACGCAACTGGCAAAAGTTTGTTAGACGCAACTGGCACATGTTTGTTCGACGCAAGTGGCACAAGTTTCTTCGACTCATTTGGCACAAGTTTGTTTGACCCAACTGGCACAAGTTTGTTTGACGCAACTGTCAAAAGTTTGTTTGACTCAACTGGCACAAGTTTGTTTGACGCAACTTTCACAAGTTTATTTGACGCAACTGGCACAACGTTTCTCGGCGCAACTGGCACAAGTATGTTCTACACAACTGGCACAAGTTTGTTCTATGCAACTTGCACAAGTTTGTTCTACGCAACTGGCACAAGTTTGTTCTATGCAACTGGCACAAGTTTGTTCTACGCAACTGGCACAAGTTTGTTCCACGCAACTGACACAAGTTTGTTCTACGCAACTGGCACAAGTTTGTTCTACGCAACTGGCGCAAGTTTGTTCTATGCAACTGGCACAAGTTTGTTCTACGCATCTGGCACAAGTTTGTTCTATGCAACTGGCAGAAGTTTGTTCTGAGTAACTGGCACAAGTTTGTTCTACGCAACTGGCACAAGTTTGTTCTTCGCAACTGGCACAAGTTTATTCTACGCATCTGGCACAAGTTTGTTCTATCAAACTGACACTAGTTTGTTTTACGCAACTGGCACAAGTTTGTTTGACGCAACTGGCACAAATTTGTTCTACCCAACTGACACAAGTTTGTTCGACGCAACTGACACAAGTTTGTTCTAAGCAAATGACATAAGTTTGTTCGACACAACTGGCAGAAGTTTGTTCAACGCAACTGGCACAACTTTGTTTGACGCAACTGGCGCAAGTTTGTTCGACACAACTGGCACAAGTTTGTTCGACGCAACTGGCACAAGTTTGTTCGAGGCAATTGGCACAAGTTTGTTTAACGCAGCTGGCACAAGTTTGTTTGACCCAACTGGCACAAGTTTGTTTGCCGCAACTGGCACAAGTTTGACACAACTGGCACAAGTTTGTTTGACACAACTGGCACAACTTTGTTTGACGCAACTGGCACAAGGTTGTTCTAAGAAACTGGCGCAAGTTTGTTCTACGCAACTGGCACAAGTTTGTTTGATGCAACTGGCACAAGTTTGTTTGATGCAACTGGCAGAAGTTTCTTTGACGCAACTGGCACAAGTTTGTTCGGCGCAAAAAGCCCAAGTTTGTTTGATGCAACTGGCACAAGTTTGTTAGACACAACAAGCACAAGTTTGTTCGACTTAACTGGCACAAGTTTTTCGGCTCAATTGGCACAAGTTTGTTTGATGCAACTGGCACAAGTTTGTTTGACGCAACTTGCACAAGTTTGTTTGACGCAACTGGCACAAGTTTATTTGACGCAACTGGCACAAGATTTCTCGACGCAACTGGCACAAGTTTGTTTGCTGTAACTGGCACAGGTTTGTTCGATGCAACTGGGATAAGTTTGTTTGACGCAACTGGCACAAGTTTTTTGACGCAACTGGCACAAGTTTTCTCGACGCAACTGGCATAAGTTTGTTTGCCGTAACTGGCACAAGTTTGTTCGACGCCACTGGCACAAGTTTGTTCGAAACAACTGGCACAAGTTTGTTTGACGCAACTGGCACTAATTTGTTCTATGCAACTGGTACAAGTTTGTTCTACGCAACTGGCACAAGTTTGTTCTACGCAACTGCCACAAGTTTGTTGAATGCAACTGGCACTAGTTTGTTCTACGCAACTGGCATAAGTTTGTTCGACGCAACTGGCACAAGTTTGTTCTACGCAACTGACACAAGTTTGTTTGACACAACTGGCAGAAGTTTGTTCAACGCAACTGGCACAAGTTTGTTTGACGCAACTGGCGCAAGTTTGTTCGACGCAACTGGCAAAAGTTTGTTCGACGCAACTGGCACAAGTTTGTTCGATGCAACTGGTACAAGTTTGTTTAACGCAACTGGCACAAGTTTGTTCGACCCAACTGGCACAGGTTTGTTTGACGCAACTGGCACAAGTTTGTTTGATGCAACTGGCACAAGTTTGTTTGACACAACTGGCACAACTTTGTTTGACGCAACTGGCACAAGGTTGTTCTAAAAAACTGGCACAAGTTTGTTCTACGCAACTGGCACAAGTTTGTTTGATGTAACTGGCACAAGTTTGTTTGATGCAACTGGCAAAAGTTTGTTTGACGCAACTGGCACAAGTTTGTTCGGCGCAACTGGCCCAAGTTTGTTTGACGCAACTGGCACAAGTTTGTTAGACACAACTAGCACAATTTTGTTCGACGTAACGGGCACAGGTTTTTTCGGCTCAATTGGCACAAGTTTGTTTGACGCAACTAGCACAAGTTTGTTTGACGCAACTTGCACAAGTTTGTTTGACGCAACTGGCACAAGTTTATTTGACGCAACTGGCACAAGTTTTCTCAACGCAACTGGCACAAGTTTGTTCGCCGTAACTGGCACAGGTTTGTTCGACGCAACTGGCACAAGTTTATTTGACGCAACTGGCACAAGTTTTTTTGACACAACTGGCACAAGTTTTCTCGACGCAACTGGCACAAGTTTGTTCGCCGTAACTGGCACAAGTTTGTTCGACGCCACTGGCACAAGTTTGTTTGAAGCAACTGGCACAAGTTTGTTTGACTCAACTGGCACTAATTTGTTCTATGCAACTGGCACAAGTTTGTTCTACGCAACTGGCACAAGTTTGTTCTACGCAACTGGCACAAGTTTGTTCGACGCAACTGGCTCAAGTTTGTTTGACACAACTGGCACAAGTTTGTTCGACGCAACTGGCACAAGTTTGTTCGACGCAACTGGCACAAGTTTGTTTGACGTAACTGGCACAAGTTTGTTCGACGCAACTGGCACAAGTATGTTCGACGCAACTGGCACAAGTTTGTTTGTCGCAACTGGCACAAGTTTCTTTGACGCAACTGGCACAGGTTTGTTCGACGCAACTGGCACAAGTTTGTTCTACGCAACTGGCACAAGTTTGTTCTATGCAACTGGCACTAGTTTTTTCAATGCAACTAGCATAAGTTTGTTTGACGCAACTGGCACAAGTTTGTTCTACGCAACTGGTACAAGTTTGTTCGACGCAACTGTCACAAGTTTGTTCGACGCAACTGGTACAAGTTTGTTGGACGCAACTGGCACAAGTTTGTTCGAACCAACAGGCAAAAGTTTGTTTGACACAACTGGCACAAGTTTGTTCGACCCAACTGGCACAAGTTTGTTTGACGCAACTGTCACAAGTTTGTTTGACGCAACTGGCACAAGGTTGTTCTACGCAACTGGGACAAGTTTGTTCTACGCAACTGGCACAAGTTTGTTTGATGCAACTGGCACAACTTTGTTCTACGCAACTGGCCCAAGTTTGTTCGATGCAACTGGCACAAGTTTTTTCGTCGCAACTAGCCCAAGTTTGTTTGACGCAACTGGCACAAGTTTGTTAGACGCAATTGGCACAAGTTTGTTCTATGCAACTGGCAAAAGTTTGTTCTATGCAACTGGCACAAGTTTATTCTACGCATCTGGCACAAGTTTGTTCTATGCAACTGGCACAAGTTTCTTCTACGCAACTGGCACAAGTTTGTTTGATGCAACTGGCGCAAGTTTGGTCGACGCAACTGGCAGAAGTTTCTTCGATGCAACTGGCACAAGTTTGTTCGATGCAACTGGCACAAGTTTGTTTAACACAACTGGCACAAGTTTGTTCGACGCAACTGGCACAAGTTTGTTTGACGCAACTGGCACAAGTTTGTTTGACGCAACTGGAACAAGTTTATTTGACGCAACTGGCACAAGTTTGTTTGATGCAAGTGGCACAATTTTTCTCGACGAAACTGGCACATATTTGTTCGCCGTCACTGGCACAAGTTTGTTCGACGCAACTGGCACAAGTTTGTTCGAGGCAACTGGCACAAGTTTGTTCTAAACAACGGGCACAAGTTTGTTCTATGCAACTGGCACAAGTTTGTTCTACGCAACTGGCACAAGTTTGTTCTATGCAACTGGCACAAGTTTGTTTATGCAACTGGCACAAGTTTCTTCTAAGCATCTGGCACAAGTTTGTTCTAACAAACTGGCACTAGTTTGTTCTATGCAACTGGCACAAGTTTGTTTGACGCAAGTAGCACAAGTTTATTCTACCCAACTGACACAAGTTTGTTCGACGCAACTGGCACAAGTTTGTTCTACGCAACTGACACAAGTTTGTTTGAAACAACTGGCAGAAGTTTGTTCAACGCAACTGGCAGAAGTTTGTTCGAAGCAACTGGCACAAGTTTGTTCGAAGAACCTGCACAAGTTTGTTTGATGCAACTGGCCCAAGTTTGTTTGACGCAATTGGCATAAGTTTGTTCGTCGCAACTGGCCCAAGTTTGTTTGACGCAACTGGCACAAGTTTGTTACACGCAACTGGCACAAGTTTGTTCGACGTAACTGGCATAAGTTTTTTCGACTCAATTGGCACAAGTTTGTTTGACACAACTGGCACAAGTTTGTTCGACGTAACTGGCATAAGTTTTTTCGACTCAATTGGCACAAGTTTGTTTGACGCAACTGGCACAAGTTTGTTTGATGCAACTGGCACAAGTTTGTTTGATGCAACTGGCCCAAGTTTGTTTAATGCAACTGGCACAAGTTTGTTTGACGCAATTGGCACAAGTTTGTTCGTCGCAACTGGCCCAAGTTTGTTTGACGCAACTGGCACAAGTTTGTTACACGCAACTGGCACAAGTTTGTTCGACGTAACTGGCATAAGTTTTTTCGACTCAATTGGCACAAGTTTGTTTGACGCAACTGGCACAAGTTTGTTTGATGCAACTGGCACAAGTTTTTTTGACGCAACTGACACAAGTTTGTTTGATGCAACTGGCATAAGGTTATTTGACGCAACTGGCACAAGTTTTCTCGACGCAACTGGCACAAGATTGTTCTCCGTAACTGGTACAAGTTTGTTCTATGCAACTGGCACAAGTTTATTTGACACAACTGTCACAAGTTTTCTGGACGCAACTGGCACAAGTTTGTTCGCCATAACTGGCACAAGTTTGTTCGACGCCACTGGCACAAGTTTGTTCGACGCAACTGGCACAAGTTTGTTTGACGCAACTGGCACAAGTTTGTTTGACGCAATGGCACTAGTTTGTTTTATGCAACTGGCACAAGTTTGTTCTACGCAACTGGCACAAGTTTGTTCTATGCAACTGGAACTATTTTGTTCTACGCAACTGGCATAAGTTTGTTTGACGCAACTGGCACAAGTTTGTTCTACGCAATTGGCACAAGTTTGTTCGACGCAACTGGCACAAGTTTGTTCTATGCAACTGGCACAAGTTTGTTGGACGCAACTGGCACAAGTTTGTTCGACGCAACTGGCACAAGTTTGTTCGACGCAACTGGCACAAGTTTGTTTGATGCAACTGGCACAAGTTTGTTCAACGCAACTGGCACAAGTTTGTTCGATGCAACTGGCACAAGTTTGTTCGACGCAACTGGCACAAGTTTGTTCAACACATCTGGCACAAGTTTGTTTGACGCAACTGGCACAAGTTTGTTTGACGCAACTGGCACAAGTTTGTTCTACCCAACTGGCACAAGTTTGTTCGACGCAACTGGCACAAGTTTGTTTGACGCAACTGGCACAAGTTTGTTTGACGCATCTGGCACAAGTTTGTTTGACGCACCTGGCACAAGGTTGTTCTACGCAACTGGCACATATTTATTCTATGCAACCGACACAAGTTTGTTTGACGCAACTGGCACAAGTTTGTTCTACGCAACTGGCACAACTTTGTTCTACACAACTGGCACAAGTTTCTTCGACGCAACTGGCACAAGTTTGTTCTACGCAACTGACACAAGTTTGTTTGACACAACTGACTGAAGTTTGTTCAACGCAACTGGCACAAGTTTGTTTGACGCAACTGGCGCAAGTTTGTTTGACGCAACTGGCACAAGTTTGTTCGACGAAACTGGCAGAAGTTTGTTCGATGCAACTGGCAAGAGTTTGTTTCACGCAACTGGCACAAGTTTGTTCAACCCAACTGGCACAAGTTTGTTTGACGCAACTGGCACAAGTTTGTTTGACGCAACTGGCACAAGTTTGTTTGACACAACTGGCACAACTTTGTTTGACGCAACTGGCACAATTTTGTTCTACGAAACTGGCACAAGTTTGTTCTACGCAACTAGTACAAGTTTGTTTGATGCAACTGGCACAAATTTGTTTGATGCAACTGGCAGAAGTTTGTTTGACACAACTGGCACAAGTTTGTTCGGCGCAACTGGCCCAAGTTTGTTTGACGCAACTGGCACAAGTTTTTTAGACACAACTAGCACAAGTTTGTTCGACGTAACTGGCACAAGTTTTTTCGGCTTAATTGGCACAAGTTTGTTTGACGCAACTGGCACAAATTTGTTAGACGCAACTGGCACAAGTTTGTTCGACGTAACAGGCACAAGTTTTTTCGACTCAATTGGCACAAGTTTGTTTGGCGCAACTGGCACAAGTTTGTTTGATGCAAGAGGCACAAGTTTGTGTGACGCAACTGGCACAAGTTTGTTTGACGCAAGTAGCCCAAGTTTTTTTTGACGCAACTGGCACAAGTTTGATTAACGTAACTGGCACAAGTTTGTTCGACGCAACTGGCACAAGTTTGTTCGACGCAACTGGCACAAGTTTGTTTGACGCAACTGGCACAAGATTGTTCTATGCAACTGACACAAGTTTGTTCTATGCAACCGGCACAAGTTTGCTTGACGCAACTGGCACAAGTTTGTTCTACGCAACTGGCACAAGTTTGTTCTACGCAACTGGTACAAGTTTGTTCGACACAACTGGCACAAGTTTGTTCGACGCAACTGGTACAAGTTTGTTGGACACAAGTGGCACAAGTTTGTTCGAACAAACTGGCACAAGTTTTTCTGACACAACTGGCACAATTTTGTCCGACGCAACTGGCACAAGTTTGTTTGACGCAACTGGCACAAGTTTGTTTGACGCAACTGGCACAAGTTTGTTCGACGCAACTAGCCCAAGTTTGTTTGACGCAACTGGCACAAGTTTGTTAGACGCAACTGGCACATGTTTGTTCGACGCAAGTGGCACAAGTTTCTTCGACTCAATTGGCACAAGTTTGTTTGACCCAACTGGCACAAGTTTGTTTGACGCAACTGTCACAAGTTTGTTTGACTCAACTGGCACAAGTTTGTTTGACGCAACTTTCACAAGTTTATTTGACGCAACTGGCACAACTTTTCTCGGCGCAACTGGCACAAGTATGTTCTACACAACTGGCACAAGTTTGTTCTATGCAACTTGCACAAGTTTGTTCTACGCAACGGGCACAAGTTTGTTCTATGCAACTGGCACAAGTTTGTTCTACGCAACTGGCACAAGTTTGTTCTACGCAACTGGCACAAGTTTGTTCTACGCAACTGGCACAAGTTTGTTCTACGCAACTGGCACAAGTTTGTTCTCTGCAACGGCACAAGTTTGTTCTACGCATCTGGCACAAGTTTGTTCTATCAAACTGACACTAGTTTGTTTTACGCAACTGACACAAGTTTGTTCTATGCAACTGGCAGAAGTTTGTTCTACGTAACTGGCACAAGTTTGTTCTACGCAACTGGCACAAGTTTGTTCTTCGCAACTGGCACAAGTTTATTCTACGCATCTGGCACAAGTTTGTTCTATCAAACTGACACTAGTTTGTTTTACGCAACTGACAAAAGTTTGTTCGACGCAACTGACACAAGTTTGTTCTAAGCAACTGACATAAGTTTGTTCGACACAACTGGCAGAAGTTTGTTCAACGCAACTGGCACAACTTTGTTTGACGCAACTGGTGCAAGTTTGTTCGACACAACTGGCACAAGTTTGTTCGACGCAACTGGCACAAGTTTGTTCAACCCAACTGGCACAAGTTTGTTTGCCGCAACTGGCACAAGTTTGTTTGACACAACTGGCACAAGTTTGTTTGACACAACTGGCACAACTTTGTTTGACGCAACAGGCACAAGGTTGTTCTACGAAACTGGCACAAGTTTGTTCTACGCAACTGGCACAAGTTTGTTTGATGCAACTGGCACAAGTTTGTTTGATGCAACTGGCAGAAGTTTCTTTGACGCAACTGGCACAAGTTTGTTCGGCGCAACAGGCCCAAGTTTGTTTGACGCAACTGGCACAAGTTTGTTAGACATAACAAGCACAAGTTTGTTCGACGTAACTGGCACAAGTTTTTTCGGCTCAATTGGCACAAGTTTGTTTGATGCAACTGGCACAAGTTTGTTTGACGCAACTTGCACAAGTTTGTTTGATGCAACTGGCACAAGTTTATTTGACGCAACTGGCACAAGTTTTCTCGACGCAACTGGCACAAGTTTGTTTGCCGTAACTGGCACAGGTTTGTTCGATGCAACTGGCATAAGTTTGTTTGACGCAACTGGCACAAGTTTTTTGACGCAACTGGCACAAGTTTTCTCGACGCAACTGGCATAAGTTTGTTTGCCGTAGCTGGCACAAGTTTGTTCGACGCCACTGGCATAAGTTTGTTCGAAGCAACTGGCACAAGTTTGTTTGACGCAACTGGCACTAATTTGTTCTATGCAACTGGTACAAGTTTGTTCTGCGCAACTGGCACAAGTTTGTTTTACGCAACTGGCACAAGTTTGTTGAATGCAACTGGCACTAGTTTGTTCTACGCAACTGGCATAAGTTTGTTCGACGCAACTGGCACAAGTTTGTTCTACGCAACTGACACAAGTTTGTTTGACACAACTGGCAGAAGTTTGTTCAACGCAACTGGCACAAGTTTGTTTGACGCAACTGGCGCAAGTTTGTTCGACGCAACTGGCAAAAGTTTGTTCGATGCAACTGGCACAAGTTTGTTCGATGCAACTGGCACAAGTTTGTTTAACACAACTGGCACAAGTTTGTTCGACCCAACTGGCACAAGTTTGTTTGACGCAACTGGCACAAGTTTGTTTGATGCAACTGGCACAAGTTTGTTTGAAACAACTGGCACAACTTTGTTTGACGCAACTGGCACAAGGTTGTTCTACTAAACTGGCACAAGTTTGTTCTACACAACTGGCACAAGTTTGTTAGACACAACTAGCACAATTTTGTTCGACGTAACGGGCACAGGTTTTTTCGGCTCAATTGGCACAAGTTTGTTTGACGCAACTAGCACAAGTTTGTTTGACGCAACTTGCACAAGTTTGTTTGACGCAACTGGCACAAGTTTATTTGACGCAACTGGCACAAGTTTTCTCAACGCAACTGGCACAAGTTTGTTCGCCGTAACTGGCACAGGTTTGTTCGACGCAACTGGCACAAGTTTGTTTGATGCAACTGGCACAAGTTTTTTTGACGCAACTAGCACAAATTTTCTTGACGCAACTGGCACAAGTTTGTTCGCCGTAACTGGCACAAGTTTGTTCGACGCCACTGGCACAAGTTTGTTCGAAGCAACTGGCACAAGTTTGTTTCACTCAACTGGCACTAATTTGTTCTATGCAACTGGCACAAGTTTGTTGGACGCAACTGGCTCAAGTTTGTTTGACACAACTGGCACAAGTTTGTTCGACGCAACTGGCACATTTTTGTTCAACGCAACTGGCACAAGTTTGTTCGACGCAACTGGCACAAGTTTCTTCGACGCAACTGGCACAAGTTTGTTCAATGCAACTGGCACAAGTTTGTTCAACACATCTGGCACAAGATTGTTTGACGCAACTGGCATAAGTTTGTTTTCGCAACTTGTACAAGTTTGTTTGACGCAACTGGCACAAGTTTGTTTGATGGAACTGTCACAAGTTTGTTTGGCGCAACTGGCACAAGTTTGTTTGACGCAACTGGCACAAGTTTGTTTGACGCAAGTGGCTCAAGTTTGTTTGACGCAACTGGCATAAGTTTGTTTGACGCAACTGGCACAAGGTTCTTCTACGCAACTGGCACAATTTTGTTCTACTCAACTGGCAAAAGTTTGTTTGATGCAACTGGCACAAGTTTGTTCTACGCAACTGGCACAAGTTTGTTTGACGCAACTGGCACAAGTTTGTTCGAAGCAACTGGCACAAGTTTGTTTGATGCAACTGGCACAAGTTTGTTAGACGCAACTGGCACAAGTTTGTTTGACGCAACTGGCACAAGTTTGTTCGAAGCAACTGACACAAGTTTGTTTGACGCAACTGGCACAAGTTTGTTAGACGCAACTGGCACAAGTTTGTTCGACGCAACTGGCACAAGTTTGTTCGACGCAACTGGCACAAGTTTCTTCGATGCAACTGGCACAAGTTTGTTCGACGCAACTGGCACAAGTTTGTTCAACACATCTGGCACAAGATTGTTTGACGCAACTGTCATAAGTTTGTTTTCGCAACTTGTACAAGTTTGTTTGACGCAACTGGCACAAGTTTGTTTGATGGAACTGTCAGAAGTTTATTTGGCGCAACTGGCACAAGTTTGTTTGACGCAACTGGCACAAGTTTGTTTGACGCAAGTGGCTCAAGTTTGTTTGACGCAACTGGCATAAGTTTATTTGACGCAACTGGCACAAGTTTGCTCAACGCAACAGGCACAAGTTTGTTAGACGCAACTGGCACAAGTTTGTTTTACTCAACTGGCACAAGTTTGTTTGATGCAACTGGCACAAGTTTGTTCTACGCAACTGGCACAAGTTTGTTTGACGCAACTGGCACAAGTTTGTTCGAAGCAACTGGCACAAGTTTGTTTAAAGCAACTGGCACAAGTTTGTTAGACGCAACTGGCACAAGTTTGCTCAACGCAACAGGCACAAGTTTGTTAGACGCAACTGGCACAAGTTTGTTCGAAGCAACTGGCACAAGTTTGTTTGAAGCAACTGGCACAAGTTTGTTCGAAGCAACTGGCACAAATTTGTTTGAAGCAACTGGCACAAGTTTGTTAGACGCAACTGGCACAAGTTTGTTCAACGCAACAGGCACAAGTTTTTTCGAGTCAATTGGCAAAAGTTTGTTTGACGCAAGTGGCACAAGTTTGTTTGACGCAAGAGGCACAAGTTTGGGTGACGCAACTGGCACAAGTTTGTTTGAAGCAACTGGCACAAGTTTTTATTGACGCAACTGGCACAAGTTTGTTTGATGCAACTGGCACAAGTTTGTTTAACGTAACTGGCACAAGTTTGTTCGACGCAACTGGCACAAGTATTTTCGACGCAACTGGCACAAGTTTGTTTGACGCAACTGGCACAAGTTTCTTTGACGCAACTGGCACAAGTTTGTTCGACGCAACTGGCACAAGTATGTTCTACGCAACTGGCACAAGTTTGTTCTATGCAACTGGCACTAGTTTGTTCTATGCAACTAGCATAAGTTTGTTTGACGCAACTGGCACAAGTTTGTTCTACGCAACTGGTACAAGTTTGTTCGACGCAACTGTCACAAGTTTGTTCGACGCAACTGGTACAAGTTTGTTGGACGCAACTGGCACAAGTTTGTTCGAACCAACTGGCAAAAGTTTGTTTGACACAACTGGCACAAGTTTGTTCGACGCAACTGGCACAAGTTTGTTTGACGCAACTGTCACAAGTTTGTTTGACGCAACTGGCACAAGGTTGTTCTACGCAACTGGGACAAGTTTGTTCTACGCAACTGGCACAAGTTTGTTTGACGCAACTGGCACAACTTTGTTCTACGCAACTGGCACAAGTTTGTTTGATGCAACTGGCACAAGTTTGTTCGCGGCAACTGGCCCAAGTTTGTTTGACGCAACTGGCACAAGTTTGTTAGACGCAATTGGCACAAGTTTATTCTACGCAACTGGCACAAGTTTCTTCTATGCAACTGGCACAAGTTTGTTCTACGCATCTGGCACAAGTTTGTTCTATGCAACTGGCACAAGTTTCTTCTACGCAACTGGCACAAGTTTGTTCTACGCAACTGGCACAAGTTTGTTCTGCGCAACTGGCACAAGTTTATTCTACGCATCTGGCACAAGTTTGTTCTATCCAACTGGCACTAGTTTGTTCTACGCAACTGGCACAAGTTTGTTTGACGCACCTGGCACAAGTTTGTTCTACCCAACTGACTCAAGTCTGTTCGACGCAACTGGCACAAGTTTGTTCTACGCAACTGACAGAAGTTTGTTTGATGCAAGAGGCACAAGTTTTTTTGATGCAACTGGCACAAGTTTGTTCTAAGCAACCAGCGCAGTTTCTTTGACGCAACTGGCACAAGTTTGTTTGAAGCAACTGGCAGAAGTTTGTTCAACGCAACTGACACAATTTTGTTTGATGCAACTGGCGCAAGTTTGGTCGACGCAACTGGCAGAAGTTTGTTCGATGCAACTGGCACAAGTTTGTTCGATGCAACTGGCACAAGTTTGTTTAACACAACTGGCACAAGTTTGTTCGACGCAACTGGCACAAGTTTGTTTGACGCAACTGGCACAAGTTTGTTTGACGCAACTGGAACAAGTTTATTTGACGCAACTGGCACAAGTTTGTTTGATGCAAGTGGCACAATTTTTCTCGACGAAACTGGCACAAATTTGTTCGCCGTCACTAGCACAAGTTTGTTCGACGCAACTGGCACAAGTTTGTTCGAGGCAACTGGCACAAGTTTGTTCTAAACAACGGGCACAAGTTTGTTCTATGCAACTGGCACAAGTTTGTTCTACGCAACTGGCACAAGTTTGTTCTATGCAACTGGCACAAGTTTGTTTATGCAACTGGCACAAGTTTATTCTACCCAACTGACACAAGTTTGTTCGACGCAACTGGCACAAGTTTGTTCTACGCAACTGACACAAGTTTGTTTGAAACAACTGGCAGAAGTTTCTTCAACGCAACTGGTAGAAGTTTGTTCGAAGCAACTGGCACAAGTTTGTTCGAAGAAACTGGCACAAGTTTGTTTGATGCAACTGGCCCAAGTTTGTTTGACGCAATTGGCATAAGTTTGTTCGTCGCAACTGGCCCAAGTTTGTTTGACGCAACTGGCACAAGTTTGTTACACGCAACTGGCACAAGTTTGTTCGACGTAACTGGCATAAGTTTTTTCGACTCAATTGGCACAAGTTTGTTTGACACAACTGTCACAAGTTTGTTCGACGTAACTGGCATAAGTTTTTTCGACTCAATTGGCACAAGTTTGTTTGACGCAACTGGCACAAGTTTGTTTGATGCAACTGGCCCAAGTTTGTTTGATGCAACTGGCACAAGTTTGTTTGATGCAACTGGCCCAAGTTTGTTTGATGCAACTGGCACAAGTTTGTTTGACGCAATTGGCACAAGTTTGTTCGTCGCAACTGGCCCAAGTTTGTTTGACGCAACTGGCACAAGTTTGTTACACGCAACTGGCACAAGTTTGTTCGACGTAACTGGCATAAGTTTTTTCGACTCAATTGGCACAAGTTTGTTTGACGCAACTGGCACAAGTTTGTTTGATGCAACTGGCACTAGTTTTTTTGTCGCAACTGGCACAAGTTTGTTTGATGCAACTGGCATAAGTTTATTTGACGCAACTGGCGCAAGTTTTCTCGACGCAACTGGCACAAGATTGTTCTCCGTAACTGGCACAAGTTTGTTCTATGCAACTGGCACAAGTTTATTTGACACAACTGTCACAAGTTTTCTGGACGCAACTGGCACAAGTTTGTTCGCCGTAACTGGCACAAGTTTGTTCGTCGCCACTGGCACAAGTTTGTTCGACGCAACTGGCACAAGTTTGTTTGACGCAACTGACACAAGTTTGTTTGACGCAATGGCACAAGTTTGTTTTATGCAACTGGCACAAGTTTGTTCTACGCAACTGGCACAAGTTTGTTCTATGCAACTGGAACTATTTTGTTCTACGCAACTGGCATAAGTTTGTTTGACGCAATTGGCACAAGTTTGTTCTACGCAATTGGCACAAGTTTGTTCGACGCAACTGGCACAAGTTTGTTCTATGCAACTGGCACAAGTTTGTTGGACGCAACTGGCACAAGTTTGTTCGACGCAACTGGCACAAGTTTGTTCGACGCAACTGGCACAAGTTTGTTGTCTGCAACTGGCACAAGTTTGTTCAACGCAACTGGCACAAGTTTGTTCGACGCAACTGGCACAAGTTTGTTCGACGCAACTGGCACAAGTTTGTTCAACACATCTGGCAGAAGTTTGTTTGACGCAACTGGCACAAGTTTGTTTGACGCAACTGGCACAAGTTTGTTTGACGCAACTGGCACACGTTTGTTCTACCCAACTGGCACAAGTTTGTTCGACGCAACTGGCACAAGTTTGTTTGACGCAACTGGCACAAGTTTGTTTGACGCAACTGGCACAAGTTTGTTTGACGCACCTGGCACAAGGTTGTTCTATGCAACTGGCACAATTTTGTTCTACTCAACTGGCAAGAGTTTGTTTGATGCAACTGGCACAAGTTTGTTCTACGCAACTGGCACAAGTTTGTTTGACGCAACTGGCACAAGTTTGTTCGAAGCAACTGGCACAAGTTTGTTTGACGCAACTGGCACAAGTTTGTTAGACGCAACTGGCACAAGTTTGTTCGACGCAACAGGCACAAGTTTTTTCGAGTCAATTGGCAAAAGTTTGTTTGACGCAAGTGGCACAAGTTTGTTTGACGCAAGAGGCACAATTTTGGGTGACGCAACTGGCACAAGTTTGTTTGACGCAACTGGCACAAATTTTTTCGAATCAGTTGGCACAAGTTTGTTTGACTCAACTGGCACAAGTTTGTTTAACGTAACTGGCACAAGTTTGTTCGACGCAACTGGCACAAGTATGTTCGACGCAACTGGCACAAGCTTGTTTGACGCAACTGGCACAAGTTTCTTTGACGCAACTGGCACAAGTTTGTTCGACGCAACTGGCACAAGTTTGTTCTACGCAACTGGCACAAGTTTGTTCTATGCAACAGGCACTAGTTTGTTCTATGCAACTAGCATAAGTTTGTTTGACGTAACTGGCACAAGTTTGTTCTACGCAACTGGTACAAATTTGTTCGACGCAACTGTCACAAGTTTGTTCGACGCAACTGGTACAAGTTTGTTGGACGCAACTGGCACAAGTTTGTTCGAACCAACTGGAAAAAGTTTGTTTGAAACAACTGGCACAAGTTTGTTCGGCGCAACTGGCACAAGTTTGTTTGAAGCAACTGTCACAAGTTTGTTTGACGCAACTGGCACAAGGTTGTTCTACGCAACTGGGACAAGTTTGTTCTACGCAACTGGCACAAGTTTGTTTGACGCAACAGGCACAACTTTGTTCTACGCAACTGGCACAAGTTTGTTCGATGCAACTGGCACAAGTTTGTTTGCCCCAACTGGCCCAAGTTTGTTTGACGCAACTGGCACAAGTTTGTTAGACGCAATTGGCACAAGTTTGTTCTATGCAACTGGCACAAGTTTGTTCTATGCAACTGGCACAAGTTTGTTCTACGCATCTGGCACAAGTTTGTTCTATGCAACTGGCACAAGTTTCTTCTACGCAACTGGCACAAGTTTGTTCTACGCAACTGGCACAAGTTTGTTCTGCGCAACTGGCACAAGTTTATTCTACGCACCTGGCACAAGTTTGTTCTATCCAACTGGCACTAGTTTGTTCTACGCAACTGGCACAAGTTTGTTTGACGCACCTGGCACAAGTTTGTTCTACCCAACTGACACAAGTTTGTTTGACGCAACTGGCACAAGTTTGTTCTACGCAACTGACAGAAGTTTGTTTGATGCAAGGGGCAAAAGTTTGTTTGATGCAACTGGCACAAGTTTGTTCTAAGCAACCAGCGCAGTTTCTTTGACGCAACTGGCACAAGTTTGTTTGAAGCAACTGGCAGAAGTTTGTTCAATGCTACTGGCACAAGTTTCTTTGATGCAACTGGCGCAAGTTTGGTCGACGCAACGGGCAGAAGTTTGTTCGATGCAACTGGCACAAGTTTGTTCGATGCAACTGGAACAAGTTTGTTTAACACAACTGGCACAAGTTTGTTCGACGCAACTGGCACAAGTTTGTTTGACGCAACTGGCACAAGTTTGTTTGACGCAACTGTCACAAGCTTGTTTGACGCAACTGGCACAAGTTTGTTTGACGCAACTGGAACAATGATGTTATACGCAACTGGCACATGTTTGTTATACGCTACTGGAACAAGTTTGTTTGATGCAACTGGCGCAAGTTTTTTTGATGCAACTAGCAGAAGTTTCTTTGATGCAACTGGCACAAGTTTGTTCGACGCAACTGGCCCAAGTTTGTTTGACGCAACTGGCTCAAGTTTGTTAGACGCAACTGGAACAAGTTTGTTCGAGGTAACTGGCACAAGTTTTTTCGACTCAATTGGCACAAGTTTATTTGACGCAACTGGCACAAGTTTGTTTGATGCAACTGGCACAAGTTTGTTTGACGCAACTGGCACAAGTTTGTTTGACGAACCTGGCACAAGTTTGTTTGACGCAACTGGCACAAGTTTTCTCGACGCAACTGGCACAAGTTTTCTCGACGCAACTGGCACAAGTTTGTTCGCCGTAACTGGCACAAGTTTGTTCGATGCAACTGGCACAAGTTTGATTGACGCAAATGGCAAAAGTTTTTTTTATGCAACTGGCACAAGTTTTTTCGACGCAACTGGCACAAGTTTGTTCGCCGTAACTGGCACAAGTTTGTTCGACACCACTGGCACAAGTTTGTTCGAAACAACTGGCACAAGTTTGTTTGACACAACTGGCACAAGTTTGTTCTATGCAACTGGCACAAGTTTGTTCTACGGAACTGGCACAAGTTTGTTCTATGCAACTGACACAAGTTTGTTCTACGCAACTGGCACAAGTTTGTTGTATACAACTGGCACTAGTTTGTTCTACACAACTGGCAAAAGTTTGTTTGACGCAACTGGCACAAGGTTGTTCTACGCAACTGGCACAAGTTTGTTGGACGCAACTGGCACAAGTTTGTTCTACGCAACTGGCACAAGTTTGTTGGACGCAACTGGCACAAGTTTGTTCGACGCAACTGGCACAAGTTTGTTTGACGCAAATGGCAGAAAATTGTTCGACGCAACTGGCACAAGTTTGTTTGACGCAACTGGCACAAGTTTGTTTGACGCAACTGGCACAAGTTTCTTCGACGCAACTGGCACAAGTTTGTTCGACGCAACTGGCAAAAGTTTGTTCAACACATCTGGCACAAGTTTGTTTGACGCAACTGGCACAAGTTTGTTTGACGCAACTGGCACAAGTTTGTTTTCGCATATTTTACAAGTTTGTTTGCCGCAACTGGCACAAGATTGTTTGACGCAATTGGCACAAGTTTGTTTGGCGCAACTGGCACAAGTTTGTTTGGCGTAACTGGCACAAGTTTGTTTGACGCAACTGGCACAAGTTTGTTCTATGCAACTGGCACAAGTTTGTTCTATGCAACTGGCACAAGTTTGTTTGAAGCAACTGGCACAAGTTTGTTCCGAGCAACTGGCACAAGTTTGTTCTACGCAACTGGCACATATTTTTTCTACGCAACTCTTACTAGTTTGTTGTACACAACTGGCACAAGTTTGTTTGATACAACTGGCACAAGTTTGTTCTACGCAAATTGCAAAAGTTTTTTTGACGCAACTGGCACAAGTTTGTTCGACGCAACTGGCACAAGTTTGTTCGACGGAACTGACACAAGTTAGTTTGACGCAACTGGCACAAGTTTGTTAGACGCAACTGGCACAAGTTTGTTCGACGTAATTGGCACAAGTTTTTTCGACGCAACTGGCACAAGTTTGTTTGACGCAAGAGGCACAAGTATGTTTGACGCAACTGGCACAAGTTTGTTCGATGCAACTAGCACAAGTTTGTTTGACGCAACTGACACAAGTTTCTTCTACGCAACTGGCACAAGTTTGTTCGACGCAACTGGCAGAAGTTTGTTCTACGCAACTGGCACAAGTTTGTTCTATGTAACTGGCACAAGTTTGTTCTATGCAACTGGCACTAGATTGTTCTACGCAACTGGCATAAGTTTGTTCGACGCAACTGGCACAAGTTTTTTCGACGCAACCGTACACAAGTTTGTTCGACGCAACTGGCACAAGTTTATTTGACGCAACGGCACAAGTTTGTTAGACGCAACTGGCACAAGTTTGTTTGACGCAACTGGCACAAGTTTGTTTGATGCAACTGGCACAAGTTTGTTTGACGCAACTGGCGCAAGTTTGTTCGACGCAACTGGCACAAGTTTGTTCGACGCAACTGGTACAAGTTTGTTTAACGCAACTGGCACAAGTTTGTTCGACCCAACTGGCACAAGTTTGTTAGACACAACTGGCACAAGTTTGTTCGACGCAACTGGCACAAGTTTGTTTGATGCAACTGGCACAAGTTTGTTTGATGCAACTGGCACAAGGTTGCTCTACGCAACTGTCACAAGTTTTTTCTACTCAACTGGCACAAGTTTGTTTGATGCAACTGGCACAAGTTTGTTAGAAGCAACTGGCACAAGTTTGTTCGATGCCACTGGCACAAGTTTGTTTGACGCAACTGGCCCAAGTTCCTTTGACACAACTGGCACAATTTTGTTCAACTCAATTGGCACAAGTTTGTTTGACGCAACTGGAACAAGTTTATTTGATGCAACTGGCACAAGTTTGTTTGACGCAACAGGCACAAGTTTATTTGACGCAAGTGGCACAATTTTTCTCGACGAAACTGGCACAAGTTTGTTCGCCGTAACTGGCTCAAGTTTGTTCGATGCAACTGGCACAAGTTTGTTCGACGCAACTGGCACTAGTTTGTTCTAAACAACTGGCACAAGTTTGTTCTATGCAACTGGCACAAGTTTGTTCTACGCAACTGACACAAGTTTGTTCTATGCAATTGACACAAGTTTGTTTATGCAACTGGCACAAGTTTGTTCTATGTATCTGGCACTAGTTTGTTCTATCAAACTGGCACTAGTTTGTTCTAGGTAACTGGCACAAGTTTGTTTGACGTAAGTAGCACAAGTTTATTCTACCCAACTGACACAAGTTTGTTCGACGCAACTGGCACAAGTTTGTTCTATGCAACTAACACAAGTTTGTTTGAAACAACTGGCAGAAGTTTGTTCAATGCAACTGGCAGAAGTTTGTTCGAAGCAACTGGCACAAGTTTGTTTGATGCAACTGGCCCAAGTTTGTTTGATGCAACTGGCACAAGTTTGTTTGACGCAATTGGCACAAGTTTGTTCGTCGCAACTGGCCCAAGTTTGTTTGACGCAACTGGCACAAGTTTGTTAGACACAACTGGCACAAGTTTGTTCGACGTAACTGGCATAAGTTTTCAACTCAATTGGCACAAGTTTGTTTGACGCAACTGGCACAAGTTTGTTTGACGCAACTGGCACAAGTTTTTTTGACGAAACTGGCACTAGTTTATTTGATGCAACTGGCACAAGTTTATTTGACGCAACTGGCACAAGTTTTCTCGACGCAACTGGCGCAAGTTTGTTCACCGTAACTGGCACAAGTTTGTTCTATGCAACTGGCACAAGTTTATTTGACGCAACTGGCACACGTTTTCTCGACGCAACTGGCACAAGTTTGTTCGCCGTAACTGGCACAAATTTCTTCGACGCCACTGGAACAAGTTTGTTCGACGCAACTGGCACAAGTTTGTTTAACGCAACTGGCACAAGTTTGTTTGATGCAACTGGCACAAGTTTGTTTTATGCAACTGGCACAAGTTTGTTCTACGCAACTGGCACAAGTTTGTTCTATGCAACTGGAACTAGTTTGTTCTACGCAACTGGCATAAGTTTGTTTGACGCAACTGGCACAACTTTGTTCTACGCAACTGGCACAAGTTTGTTCGACGCAACTGGCACAAGTTTGTTCTACGCAACTGGCACAAGTTTGTTGGACGCAACTGGCACAAGTTTGTTCGACGCAACTGGCACAAGTTTGTTCGACGCAACTGGCACAAGTTTGTTGGACGCAACTGGCACAAGTTTGTTGGACGCAGCTGGCACAAGTTTGTTCGACGCAACTGGCACAAGTTTGTTCGACGCAACTGGCACAAGTTTGTTCTACGCAACTGACACAAGTTTGTTCTACGCAACTGGCAGAAGTTTGTTCAACGCAACTGGCAGAAGTTTGTTCGAAGCAACTGGCACAAGTTTGTTCGAAGAAACTGGCACAAGTTTGTTTGATGCAACTGGCCCAAGTTTGTTTGACGCAATTGGCACAAGTTTGTTCGTCGCAACTGGCCCAAGTTTGTTTGACGCAACTGGCAAAAGTTTGTTACACGCAACTGGCACAAGTTTGTTCGACGTAACTGGCATAAGTTTTTTCGACTCAATTGGCACAAGTTTGTTTGACGCAACTGGCACAAGTTTGTTCGACGTAACTGGCATAAGTTTTTTCGACTCAATTGGCACAAGTTTGTTTGACGCAACTGGCACAAGTTTGTTTGATGCAACTGGCACAAGTTTGTTTGATGCAACTGGCCCAAGTTTGTTTGATGCAACTGGCACAAGTTTGTTTGACGCAATTGGCACAGGTTTGTTCTTCGCAACTGGCCCAAGTTTGTTTGACGCAACTGGCACAAGTTTGTTACACGCAACTGGCACAAGTTTGTTCGACGTAACTGGCATAAGTTTTTTCGACTCAATTGGCACAAGTTTGTTTGACGTAACTGGCACAAGTTTGTTTGATGCAACTGGCACAAGTTTTTTTGACGCAACTGGCACAAGTTTGTTTGATGCAACTGGCATAAGTTTATTTGACGCAACTGGCACAAGTTTTCTCGACGCAACTGGCACAAGATTGTTCTCCGTAACTGGCACAAGTTTGTTTTATGCAACTGGTACAAGTTTATTTGACACAACTGTCACAAGTTTTCTGGACGCAACTGGCACAAGTTTGTTCGACGTAACTGGCACAAGTTTGTTCGACGCCACTGGCACAAGTTTGTTCGACGCAACTGGCACAAGTTTGTTTGACGCAACTGGCACAACTTTGTTTGACGCAATGGCACAAGTTTGTTTTATGCAACTGGCACAAGTTTCTTCTACGCAACTGGCACAAGTTTGTTCTATGCAACTGGAACTATTTTGTTCTACGCAACTGGCATAAGTTTGTTTGACGCAACTGGCACAAGTTTGTTCGACGCAACTGGCACAAGTTTGTTCGACGCAACTGGCACAAGTTTGTTGGACGCAACTGGCACAAGTTTGTTCGACGCAACTGGCACAAGTTTCTTCGACGCAACTGGCACAAGTTTGTTGGATGCAACTGGCACAAGTTTGTTCAACGCAACTGGCACAGGTTTGTTCGACGCAACTGGCACAAGTTTGTTCGACGCAACTGGCACAAGTTTGTTCAACACATCTGGCACAAGTTTGTTTGACGCAAAAGGCACAAGTTTGTTTGACGCAACTGGCACAAGTTTGTTTGACGCAACTGGCACAAGTTTGTTCTACCCAACTGGCACAAGTTTGTTCGACGCAACTGGCACAAGTTTGTTTGACGCAACTGGCACAAGTTTGTTTGACGCAACTGGCACAAGTTTGTTTGACGCACCTGGCACAAGGTTGTTCTACGCAACTGGCACAAATTTATTCTATGCAACCGACACAAGTTTGTTTGACGCAACTGGCACAAGTTTGTTCTACGCAACTGGTACAAGTTTGTTCTACACAACTGGCACAAGTTTCTTCGACGCAACTGGCACAAGTTTGTTCTACGCAACTGACACAAGTTTGTTTGACACAACTGGCAGAAGTTTGTTCAACGCAACTGGCACAAGTTTGTTTGACGCAACTGGAGCAAGTTTGTTTGACGCAACTGGCACAAGTTTGTTCGACGCAACTGGCACAAGTTTGTTCGATGCAACTGGCACAAGTTTGTTTAACGCAACTGGCACAAGTTTGTTCAACCCAACTGGCACAAGTTTGTTTGACGCAACTGGCACAAGTTTGTTTGACGCAACTGGCACAAGTTTGTTTGACACAACTGGCACAACTTTGTTTGACGCAACTGGCACAAGGTTGTTCTACAAAACTGGCACAAGTTTGTTCTACGCAACTAGTACAAGTTTGTTTGATGCAACTGGCACAAGTTTGTTTGATGCAACTGGCAGAAGTTTGTTTGACACAACTGGCACAAGTTTGTTCGGCGCAACTGGCCCAAGTTTGTTTGACGCAACTGGCACAAGTTTGTTAGACACAACTAGCACAAGTTTGTTCGACGTAACTGGCACAAGTTTTTTCGGCTTAATTGGCAAAAGTTTGTTTGACGCAACTGGCACAAGTTTGTTAGACGCAACTGGCACAAGTTTGTTCGACGTAACAGGCACAAGTTTTTTCGACTCAACTGGCACAAGTTTGTTTGGCGCAACTGGCACAAGTTTGTTTGATGCAAGAGGCACAAGTTTGTGTGACGCAACTGGCACAAGTTTGTTTGACGCAACTAGCCCAAGTTTTTTTCGACGCAACTGGCACAAGTTTGTTTAACGTAACTGGCACAAGTTTGTTCGACGCTACTGGCACAAGTTTGTTCGACGCAACTGGCACAAGTTTGTTTGACGCAACTGGCACAAGGTTGTTCTATGCAACTGGCACAAGTTTGTTCTATGCAACCGGCACAAGTTTGCTTGACGCAACTGGCACAAGTTTGTTCTACGCAACTGGTACAAGTTTGTTCGACACAACTGGCACAAGTTTGTTCGACGCAACTGGTACAAGTTTGTTGGACACAACGGGCACAAGTTTGTTCGAACAAACTGGCACAAGTTTTTCTGACACAACTGGCACAATTTTGTCCGACGCAACTGGCACAAGTTTGTTTGACGCAACTGGCACAAGTTTGTTTGACGCAACTGGCACAAGTTTGTTCGACGCAACTAGCCCAAGTTTGTTTGACGCAACTGGCACAAGTTTGTTAAACGCAACTGGCACATGTTTGTTCGACGCAAGTGGCACAAGTTTCTTCGACTCAATTGGCACAAGTTTGTTTGACCCAACTGGCACAAGTTTGTTTGACGCAACTGTCACAAGTTTGTTTGACTCAACTGGCGCAAGTTTGTTTGACGCAACTTTCACAAGTTTATTTGACGCAACTGGCACAACTTTTCTCGGCGCAACTGGCACAAGTATGTTCTACACAACTGGCACAAGTCTGTTCTATGCAACTTGCACAAGTTTGTTCTACGCAACGGGCACAAGTTTGTTCTATGCAACTGGCACAAGTTTGTTCTACGCAACTGTCACAAGTTTGTTCTACGCAACTGGCACAAGTTTGTTCTACGCAACTGGCACAAGTTTGTTCTACGCAACTGGCACAAGTTTGTTCCCTGCAACTGGCACAAGTTTGTTCTACGCATCTGGCAAAAGTTTGTTCTATACAACTGGCAGAAGTTTGTTCTATGTAACTGGCACAAGTTTGTTCTACGCAACTGGCACAAGTTTGTTCTTCGCAACTGGCACAAGTTTATTCTACGCATCTGGCACAAGTTTGTTCTATCAAACTGACACTAGTTTGTTTTACGCAACTGGCACAAGTTTGTTTGACGCAACTGGCACAAATTTGTTCTACCCAACTGACACAAGTTTGTTCGACGCAACTGACATAAGTTTGTTCTAAGCAACTGACATAAGTTTGTTCGATACAACTGGCAGAAGTTTGTTCAACGCAACTGGCACAACTTTGTTTGACGCAACTGGTGCAAGTTTGTTCGACACAACTGGCACAAGTTTGTTCGACGCAACTGTCACAAGTTTGTTCGATGCAACTGGCACAAGTTTGTTTAACGCAGCTGGCACAAGTTTGTTCGACCCAACTGGCACAAGTTTGTTTGCCGCAACTGGCACAAGTTTGTTTGACACAACTGGCACAAGTTTGTTTGACACAACTGGCACAACTTTGTTTGACGCAACTGGCACAAGGTTGTTCTACGAAACTGGCACAAGTTTGTTCTACGCAACTGGCACAAGTTTGTTTGATGCAACTGGCACAAGTTTGTTTGATGCAACTGGCAGAAGTTTCTTTGACGCAACTGGCACAAGTTTGTTCGGCGCAACAGACCCAAGTTTGTTTGATGCAACTGGCACAAATTTGTTAGACACAACAAGCACAAGTTTGTTCGACGTAACTGGCACAAGTTTTTTTGGCTCAATTGGCACAAGTTTGTTTGATGCAACTGGCACAAGTTTGTTTGACGCAACTTGCACAAGTTTGTTTGACGCAACTGGCACAAGTTTATTTGATGCAACTGGCACAAGTTTTCTCGACGCAACTGGCACAAGTTTGTTTGCCGTAACTGGCACAGGTTTGTTCGATGCAACTGGCATAAGTTTGTTTGACGCAACTGGCACAAGTTTTTTGACGCAACTGGCACAAGTTTTCTCGACGCAACTGGCATAAGTTTGTTTGCCGTAGGTGGCACAAGTTTGTTCGACGCCACTGGCACAAGTTTGTTCGAAGCAACTGGCACAAGTTTGTTTGACGCAACTGGCACTAATTTGTTCTATGCAACTGGTACAAGTTTGTTCTACGGAACTGGCACAAGTTTGTTCTACGCAACTGGCACAAGTTTGTTGAATGCAACTGGCACTAGTTTGTTCTACGCAACTGGCATAAGTTTGTTCGACGCAACTGGCACAAGTTTGTTCTACGCAACTGACACAAGTTTGTTTGACACAACTGGCAGAAGTTTGTTCAATGCAACTGGCACAAGTTTGTTTGACGCAACTGGCGCAAGTTTGTTCGACGCAACTGGCAAAAGTTTGTTCGACGCAACTGGCACAAGTTTGTTCGACCCAACTGGCACAAGTTTGTTTGACGCAACTGGCACAAGTTTGTTTGATGCAACTGGCACAAGTTTGTTTGACACAACTGGCACAACTTTGTTTGACGCAACTGGCACAAGGTTGTTCTACTAAACTGGCACAAGTTTGTTCTACACAACTGGCACAAGTTTGTTTGATGCAACTGGCACAAGTTTGTTTGATGCAACTGGCAAAAGTTTGTTTGACGCAACTGGCACAAGTTTGTCCGGCGCAACTGGCTAAAGTTTGTTTGACGCAACTAGCACAAGTTTGTTTGACGCAACTTGCACAAGTTTGTTTGACGCAACTGGCACAAGTTTATTTGACGCAACTGGCACAAGTTTTCTCAACACTACTGGCACAAGTTTGTTCGCCGTAACTGGCACAAGTTTGTTCAACGCAACTGGCACACGTTTGTTTGACGCAACTGGCACAAGTTTTTTTGACGCAACTTGCACAAGTTTTCTCGACGCAACTGGCACAAGTTTGTTCGCCGTAACTGGCACAAGTTTTTTTGACGCCACTGGCACAAGTTTGTTCGAAGCAACTGGCACAAGTTTGTTTGACTCAACTGGCACTAATTTGTTCTATGCAACTGGCACAAGTTTGTTCTACGCAACTGGCACAAGTTTGTTCTACGCAACTGGCACAAGTTTGTTGGACGCAACTGGCTCAAGTTTCTTTGACACAACTGGCACAAGTTTGTTCGACGCAACTGGCACATTTTTGTTCGACGCAACTGGCACAAGTTTGTTCGACGCAACTGGCACAAGTTTCTTCGACGCAACTGGCACAAGTTTGTTCAATGCAACTGGCACAAGTTTGTTCAACACATCTGGCACAAGATTGTTTGACGCAACTGGCATAAGTTTGTTTTCGCAACTTGTACAAGTTTGTTTGACACAACTGGCACAAGTTTGTTTGACGCAACTGGCACAAGTTTGTTTGACGCAAATGGCTCAAGTTTGTTTGACGCAACTGGCATAAGTTTGTTTGACGCAACTGGCACAAGGTTCTTCTACGCAACTGGCACAATTTTGTTCTATGCAACTGGCACAAGTTTGTTTGATGCAACTGGCACAAGTTTGTTCTACGCAACTGGCACAAGTTTGTTTGACGCAACTGACACAAGTTTGTTCGAAGCAACTGGCACAAGTTTGTTTGACGCAACTGGCACAAGTTTGTTAGACGCAACTGGCACAAGTTTGTTCGACGCAACAGGCACAAGTTTTTTCGAGTCAATTGGCAAAAGTTTGTTTGACGCAAGTGGCACAAGTTTGTTTGACGCAAGAGGCACAAGTTTTGGTGACGCAACTGGCACAAGTTTGTTTGACGCAACTGGCACAAGTTTTCTCGAATCAGTTGGCACAAGTTTGTTTGACGCAACTGGCACAAGTTTGTTTAACGTAACTGGCACAAGTTTGTTCGACGCAACTGGCACAAGTATGTTCGACGCAACTGGCACAAGTTTGTTTGACGCAACTGGCACAAGTTTCTTTGACGCAACTGGCACAAGTTTGTTCGACGCAACTGGCACAAGTTTGTTCTACGCAACTTGCACAAGTTTGTTCTATGCAACAGGCACTAGTTTGTTCTATGCAACTAGCATAAGTTTGTTTGACGTAACTGGCACAAGTTTGTTCTACGCAACTGGTACAAGTTTGTTTGACGCAACTGTCACAAGTTTGTTCGACGCAACTGGTACAAGTTTGTTGGACGCAACTGGCACAAGTTTGTTCGAACCAACTGGCAAAAGTTTGTTTGACACAACTGGCACAAGTTTGTTCGACGCAACTGGCACAAGTTTGTTTGACGCAACTGTCACAAGTTTGTTTGACGCAACTGGCACAAGGTTGTTCTACGCAACTGGGACAAGTTTGTTCTACGCAACTGGCACAAGTTTGTTTGACGCAACTGGCACAACTTTGTTCTACGCAACTGGCACAAGTTTGTTCGATGCAACTGGCACAAGTTTGTTCGCCGCAACTGGCCCAAGTTTGTTTGACGCAACTGGCACAAGTTTGTTAGACGCAATTTGCACAAGTTTGTTCTATGCAACTGGCACAAGTTTGTTCTATGCACCTGGCACAAGTTTGTTCTACGCATCTGGCACAAGTTTGTTCTATGCAACTGGCACAAGTTTCTTCTACGCAACTGGCACAAGTTTGTTCTACGCAACTGGCACAAGTTTGTTCTGCGCAACTGGCACAAGTTTATTCTACGCATCTGGCACAAGTTTGTTCTATCCAACTGGCACTAGTTTGTTCTACGCAACTGGCACAAGTTTGTTTGACGCACCTGGCACAAGTTTGTTCTACCCAACTGACACAAGTTTGTTTGACGCAACTGGCACAAGTTTGTTCTACGCAACTGACAGAAGTTTGTTTGATGCAAGAGGCACAAGTTTGTTTGATGCAACTGGCACAAGTTTGTTCTAAGCAACCAGCGCAGTTTCTTTGACGCAACTGGCACAAGTTTGTTTGAAGCAACTGGCAGAAGTTTGTTCAACGCAACTGGCACAATTTTGTTTGATGCAACTGGCGCAAGTTTGGTTGACGCAACGGGCAGAAGTTTGTTCGATGCAACTGGCACAAGTTTGTTCGATGCAACTGGCACAAGTTTGTTTAACACAACTGGCACAAGTTTGTTCGACGCAACTGGCACAAGTTTGTTTGACGCAACTGGCACAAGTTTGTTTGACGCAACTGTCACAAGCTTGTTTGACGCAACTGGCACAAGTTTGTTTGACGCAACTGGTACAATGATGTTATACGCAACTGGCACATGTTTGTTATACGCAACTGGCACAAGTTTGTTTGATGCAACTGGCACAAGTTTTTTTGATGCAACTAGCAGAAGTTTGTTTGATGCAACTGGCACAAGTTTGTTCGACGCAACTGGCCCAAGTTTGTTTGACGCAACTGGCACAAGTTTGTTAGACGCAACTGGCACAAGTTTGTTCTAGGTAACTGGCACAAGTTTTTTCGACTCAATTGGCACAAGTTTGTTTGACGCAACTGGCACAAGTTTGTTTGACGCAACTGGCACAAGTTTGTTTGACGAAACTGGCACAAGTTTGTTTGACGCAACTGGCAAAAGTTTATTTGACGCAACTGGCACAAGTTTTCTCGACGCAACTGGCACAAGTTTGTTCGCCGTAACTGGCACAAGTTTGTTCGACGCAACTGGCACAAGTTTGATTGACGCAAATGGCAAAAGTTTTTTTTATGCAACTGGCACAAGTTTTTTCGACCCAACTGGCACAAGTTTGTTCGCCGTAACTGGCACAAGTTTGTTCGACACCACTGGCACAAGTTTGTTCGAAACAACTGGCACAAGTTTGTTCTACGCAACTGGCACAAGTTTGTTGTATGCAACTGGCACTAGTTTGTTCTACGCAACTGCAAAAGTTTGTTTGACGCAACTGGCACAAGTTTGTTCTACGCAACTGGCACAAGTTTGTTGGACGCAACTGGCACAAGTTTGTTCTACGCAACTGGCACAAGTTTGTTGGACGCAACTGGCAGAAGTTTGTTCGACGCAACTGGCACAAGTTTGTTTGACGCAACTGGCAGAAGTTTGTTCGACGCAACTGGCACAAGTTTGTTTGACGCAACTGGCTCAAGTTTGTTTGACGTAACTGGCACAAGTTTGTTCGACGCAACTGGCACAAGTTTGTTCGACGCAACTGGCAAAAGTTTGTTCAACACATCTGGCACAAGTTTGTTTGACGCAACTGGCACAAGTTCGTTTTCGCATCTTTTACAAGTTTGTTTGACGCAACTGGCACAAGATTGTTTGACGCAATTGGCACAAGTTTGTTTGGCGCAACTGGCACAAGTTTGTTTGGCGCAACTGGCACAAGTTTGTTTGACGCAACTGGCACAAGTTTGTTTGACGCAACTGGCACAAGTTTGTTCTACGCAACTGGCACAAGTTTGTTCTATGCAACTGGCACAAGTTTGTTTGACGCAACAGGCACAAGTTTGTTCCGAGCAACTGGCACAAGTTTGTTCTACGCAACTGGCACAAATTTTTTCTACGCAACTCTTACTAGTTTGTTGTACACAACTGGCACAAGTTTGTTTGATACAACTGGCACAAGTTTGTTCTACGCAAATTGTAAAAGTTTGTTTGACGCAACTGGCACAAATTTGTTCGACGCAACTGGCACAAGTTTGTTCGACGGAACTGGCACAAGTTTGTTTGACGCAACTGGCACAAGTTTGTTAGACGCAACTGGCACAAGTTTGTTCGACGTAATTGGCACAAGTTTTTTCGACGCAACTGGCACAAGTTTGTTTGACGCAAGAGGCACAAGTATGTTTGACGCAACTGGCACAAGTTTGTTCGATGCAACTGGCACAAGTTTGTTTGACGCAACTGACACAAGTTTCTTCTACGCAACTGGCACAAGTTTGTTCGACGCAACTGGCACAAGTTTGTTCTACGCAACTGGCACAAGTTTGTTCTATGCAACTGGCACAAGTTTGTTCTATGCAACTGGCACTAGTTTGTTCTACGCAACTGGCATAAGTTTGTTCGACGCAACTGGCACAAGTTTTTTCGACGCAACCGTACACAAGTTTGTTCGACGCAACTGGCACAAGTTTATTCGACGCAACGGCACAAGTTTGTTAGACGCATACTGGCACAAGTTTGTTTGACGCAACTGGCACAAGTTTGTTTGATGCAACTGGCACAAGTTTGTTTGACGCAACTGGCGCAAGTTTGTTCGACGCAACTGGCACAAGTTTGTTCGACGCAACTGGTACAAGTTTGTTTAACGCAACTGGCACAAGTTTGTTCGACCCAACTGGCACAAGTTTGTTAGACACAACTGGCACAAGTTTGTTCGACGCAACTGGCACAAGTTTGTTTGATGCAACTGGCACAAGTTTGTTTGACGCAACTGGCACAAGGTTGCTCTACGCAACTGTCACAAGTTTGTTCTACTCAACTGGCTCAAGTTTGTTTGATGCAACTGGCACAAGTTTGTTAGAAGCAACTGGCACAAGTTTGTTCGATGCCACTGGCACAAGTTTGTTTGACGCAACTGGCCCAAGTTTCTTTGACACAACTGGCACAAGTTTGTTAGATGCAACTGGCTCAAGTTTGTTCGACACAACTGGCACAAGTTTGTTCAACTCAATTGGCACAAGTTTGTTTGACGCAACTGGAACAAGTTTATTTGATGCAACTGGCACAAGTTTGTTTGACGCAACAGGCACAAGTTTATTTGACGCAAGTGGCACAATTTTTCTCGACGAAACTGGCACAAGTTTGTTCGCCGTAACTGGCACAAGTTTGTTCGATGCAACTGGCACAAGTTTGTTCTAAACAACTGGCACAAGTTTGTTCTATGCAACTGGCACAAGTTTGTTCTACGCAACTGGCACAAGTTTGTTCTACGCAATTGGCACAAGTTTGTTTATGCAACTGGCACAAGTTTGTTCTATGTATCTGGCACTAGTTTGTTCTATCAAACTGGCACTAGTTTGTTCTAGGTAACTGGCACAAGTTTGTTTGACGTAAGTAGCACAAGTTTATTCTACCCAACTGAAACAAGTTTGTTCGACGCAACTGGCACAAGTTTGTTCTATGCAACTAACACAAGTTTGTTTGAAACAACTGGCAGAAGTTTGTTCAATGCAACTGGCAGAAGTTTGTTCGAAGCAACTGGCACAAGTTTGTTTGATGCAACTGGCCCAAGTTTGTTTGATGCAACTGGCACAAGTTTGTTTGACGCAATTGGCACAAGTTTGTTCGTCGCAACTGGCCCAAGTTTGTTTGACGCAACTGGCACAAGTTTGTTAGACACAACTGGCACAAGTTTGTTCGACGTAACTGGCATAAGTTTTCAACTCAATTGGCACAAGTTTGTTTGACGCAACTGGCACAAGTTTGTTTGACGCAACTGGCACAAGTTTTTTTGACGAAACTGGCACAAGTTTATTTGATGCAACTGGCACAAGTTTATTTGACGCAACTGGCACAAGTTTTCTCGACGCAACTGGCACAAGTTTGTTCACCGTAACTGGCACAAGTTTGTTCTATGCAACTGGCACAAGTTTATTTGACGCAACTGGCACATGTTTTCTCGACGCAACTGGCACAAGTTTGTTCGCCGTAACTGGCACAAGTTTCTTCGACGCCACTGGAACAAGTTTGTTCTATGCAACTGGCACAAGTTTGTTTAACGCAACTGGCACAAGTTTGTTTGACGCAACTGGCACAAGTTTGTTTTATGCAACTGGCACAAGTTTGTTCTACGCAACTGGCACAAGTTTGTTCTATGCAACTGGAACTAGTTTGTTCTACGCAACTGGCATAAGTTTGTTTGACGCAACTGGCACAACTTTGTTCTTCGCAACTGGCACAAGTTTGTTCGACGCAACTGGCACAAGTTTGTTCTACGCAACTGGCACAAGTTTGTTGGACGCAACTGGCACAAGTTTGTTCGACGCAACTGGCACAAGTTTGTTCGACGCAACTGGCACAAGTTTGTTGGACACAACTGGCACAAGTTTGTTGGACGCAGCTGGCACAAGTTTGTTCGACGCAACTGGCACAAGTTTGTTCGACGCAACTGGCACAAGTGTGTTCAACACATCTGGCACAAGTTTGTTTGATGCAACTGGCACAAGTTTGTTTTCGCAACTTGTACAAGTTTGTTTGACGCGACTGGCACAAGTTTGTTTGACGCAACTCGCACAAGTTTGTTTGACGCAACTGGCACAAGTTTGTTCTACCCAAGTGGCACAAGTTTGTTCGACGCAACTGGCACAAGTTTGTTTGACGCAACTGGCACAAGTTTGTTTGATGCAACTGGTACAAGTTTGTTTGATGCACCTGGCAAAAGGTTGTTCTACGCAACTGGCACAAGTTTGTTCTATGCAACCGGCACAAGTTTGTTTGACGCAACTGGCACAAGTTTGTTCTACGCAACTGGCACAAGTTTGTTCTAAGCAACTGGTACAAGTTTGTTCGACGCAACTGGCACAAGTTTGTTCGACGCAACTGGTACAAGTTTGTTCGACGCAACTGGCACAAGTTTGTTCGAACAAACTGGCACAAGTTTGTTTGACATAACTGGCAAAATTTTGTTCGACGCAACTGGCACAAGTTTGTTTGACGCAACTGGCACAAGTTTGTTTGACGCAACTGGCACAAGGTTGTTCTACGCAACTGGCACAAGTTTGTTCTACGCAACTGGCAAAAGTTTGTTTGACGCAACTGGCACAAGTTTGTTCTACGCAACTGGCACAAGTTTGTACGATGCAACTGGCACAAGTTTGTTCGACGCAACTAGCCCAAGTTTGTTTGACGCAACTGGCACAAGTTTATTGGACGCAACTGGCACAAGTTTGTTCGACGCAACTGGCACAAGTTTCTTCGACTCAATTGGCACAAGTTTGTTTGACGCAACTGGCACAAGTTTGTTCGACGCAACTGGCACAAGTTTGTTCGACGCAACTGGCAAAAGTTTGTTCAACACACCTGGCACAAGTTTGTTTGACGCAACTGGCACAAGTTCGTTTTCGCATCTTTTACAAGTTTGTTTGACGCAACTGGCACAAGATTGTTTGACGCAATTGGCACAAGTTTGTTTGGCGCAACTGGCACAAGTTTGTTTGGCGCAACTGGCACAAGTTTGTTTGACGCAACTGGCACAAGTTTGTTTGACGCAACTGGCACAAGTTTGTTCTACGCAACTGGCACAAGTTTGTTCTATGCAACTGGCACAAGTTTGTTTGACGCAACAGGCACAAGTTTGTTCCGAGCAACTGGCACAAGTTTGTTCTACGCAACTGGCACAAATTTTTTCTACGCAACTCTTACTAGTTTGTTGTACACAACTGGCACAATTTTGTTTGATACAACTGGCACAAGTTTGTTCTACGCAAATTGCAAAAGTTTGTTTGACGCAACTGGCACAAATTTGTTCGACGCAACTGGCACAAGTTTGTTCGACGGAACTGGCACAAGTTTGTTTGACGCAACTGGCACAAGTTTGTTAGACGCAACTGGCACAAGTTTGTTCGACGTAATTGGCACAAGTTTTTTCGACGCAACTGGCACAAGTTTGTTTGACGCAAGAGGCACAAGTATGTTTGACGCAACTGGCACAAGTTTGTTCGACGCAACTGGCACAAGTTTGTTTGACGCAACTGACACAAGTTTCTTCTACGCAACTGGCACAAGTTTGTTCGACGCAACTGGCACAAGTTTGTTCTACGCAACTGGCACAAGTTTGTTCTATGCAACTGGCACAAGTTTGTTCTATGCAACTGGCACTAGTTTGTTCTACGCAACTGGCATAAGTTTGTTCGACGCAACTGGCACAAGTTTTTTCGACGCAACCGTACACAAGTTTGTTCGACGCAACTGGCACAAGTTTATTCGACGCAACGGCACAAGTTTGTTAGACGCATACTGGCACAAGTTTGTTTGACGCAACTGGCACAAGTTTGTTTGATGCAACTGGCACAAGTTTGTTTGACGCAACTGGCGCAAGTTTGTTCGACGCAACTGGCACAAGTTTGTTCGACGCAACTGGTACAAGTTTGTTTAACGCAACTGGCACAAGTTTGTTCGACCTAACTGGCACAAGTTTGTTAGACACAACTGGCACAAGTTTGTTCGACGCAACTGGCACAAGTTTGTTTGATGCAACTGGCACAAGTTTGTTTGACGCAACTGGCACAAGGTTGCTCTACGCAACTGTCACAAGTTTGTTCTACTCAACTGGCTCAAGTTTGTTTGATGCAAATGGCACAAGTTTGTTAGAAGCAACTGGCACAAGTTTGTTCGATGCCACTGGCACAAGTTTGTTTGACGCAACTGGCCCAAGTTTCTTTGACACAACTGGCACAAGTTTGTTAGATGCAACTGGCTCAAGTTTGTTCGACACAACTGGCACAAGTTTGTTCAACTCAATTGGCACAAGTTTGTTTGACGCAACTGGAACAAGTTTATTTGATGCAACTGGCACAAGTTTGTTTGACGCAACAGGCACAAGTTTATTTGACGCAAGTGGCACAATTTTTCTCGACGAAACTGGCACAAGTTTGTTCGCCGTAACTGGCACAAGTTTGTTCGATGCAACTGGCACAAGTTTGTTCTAAACAACTGGCACAAGTTTGTTCTATGCAACTGGCACAAGTTTGTTCTACGCAACTGGCACAAGTTTGTTCTACGCAATTGGCACAAGTTTGTTTATGCAACTGGCACAAGTTTGTTCTATGTATCTGGCACTAGTTTGTTCTATCAAACTGGCACTAGTTTGTTCTAGGTAACTGGCACAAGTTTGTTTGACGTAAGTAGCACAAGTTTATTCTACCCAACTGACACAAGTTTGTTCGACGCAACTGGCACAAGTTTGTTCTATGCAACTAACACAAGTTTGTTTGAAACAACTGGCAGAAGTTTGTTCAATGCAACTGGCAGAAGTTTGTTCGAAGCAACTGGCACAAGTTTGTTTGATGCAACTGGCCCAAGTTTGTTTGATGCAACTGGCACAAGTTTGTTTGACGCAATTGGCACAAGTTTGTTCGTCGCAACTGGCCCAAGTTTGTTTGACGCAACTGGCACAAGTTTGTTAGACACAACTGGCACAAGTTTGTTCGACGTAACTGGCATAAGTTTTCAACTCAATTGGCACAAGTTTGTTTGACGCAACTGGCACAAGTTTGTTTGACGCAACTGGCACAAGTTTTTTTGACGAAACTGGCACAAGTTTATTTGATGCAACTGGCACAAGTTTATTTGACGCAACTGGCACAAGTTTTCTCGATGCAACTGGCACAAGTTTGTTCACCGTAACTGACACAAGTTTGTTCTATGCAACTGGCACAAGTTTATTTGACGCAACTGGCACATGTTTTCTCGACGCAACTGGCACAAGTTTGTTCGCCGTAACTGGCACAAGTTTCTTCGACGCCACTGGAACAAGTTTGTTCTATGCAACTGGCACAAGTTTGTTTAACGCAACTGGCACAAGTTTGTTTGACGCAACTGGCACAAGTTTGTTTTATGCAACTGGCACAAGTTTGTTCTACGCAACTGGCACAAGTTTGTTCTATGCAACTGGAACTAGTTTGTTCTACACAACTGGCATAAGTTTGTTTGACGCAACTGGCACAACATTGTTCTTCGCAACTGGCACAAGTTTGTTCGACGCAACTGGCACAAGTTTGTTCTACGCAACTGGCACAAGTTTGTTGGACGCAACTGGCACAAGTTTGTTCGACGCAACTGGCACAAGTTTGTTCGACGCAACTGGCACAAGTTTGTTGGACACAACTGGCACAAGTTTGTTGGACGCAGCTGGCACAAGTTTGTTCGACGCAACTGGCACAAGTTTGTTCGACGCAACTGGCACAAGTGTGTTCAACACATCTGGCACAAGTTTGTTTGATGCAACTGGCACAAGTTTGTTTTCGCAGCTTGTACAAGTTTGTTTGACGCAACTGGCACAAGTTTGTTTGACGCAACTGGCACAAGTTTGTTTGACGCAACTGGCACAAGTTTGTTCTACCCAAGTGGCACAAGTTTGTTCGACGCAACTGGCACAAGTTTGTTTGACGCAACTGGCACAAGTTTGTTTGATGCAACTGGTACAAGTTTGTTTGATGCACCTGGCAAAAGGTTGTTCTACGCAACTGGCACAAGTTTGTTCTATGCAACCGGCACAAGTTTGTTTGACGCAACTGGCACAAGTTTGTTCTACGCAACTGGCACAAGTTTGTTCTAAGCAACTGGTACAAGTTTGTTCGACGCAATTGGCACAAGTTTGTTCGACGTAACTGGTACAAGTTTGTTCGAACAAACTGGCACAAGTTTGTTTGACATAACTGGCAAAATTTTGTTCGACGCAACTGGCACAAGTTTGTTTGACGCAACTGGCACAAGTTTGTTTGACGCAACTGGCACAAGGTTGTTCTACGCAACTGGCACAAGTTTGTTCTACGCAACTGGCAAAAGTTTGTTTGACGCAACTGGCACAAGTTTGTTCTACGCAACTGGCACAAGTTTGTACGATGCAACTGGCACAAGTTTGTTCGACGCAACTAGCCCAAGTTTGTTTGACACAACTGGCACAAGTTTATTGGACGCAACTGGCACAAGTTTGTTCGACGCAACTGGCACAAGTTTCTTCGACTCAATTGGCACAAGTTTGTTTGACGCAACTAGCTCAAGTTTGTTTGACGCAACTGTCACAAGTTTGTCTGACTCAACTGGCACAAATTTGTTTGACGCAACTGGCACAAGTTTATTTGACGCAACTGGCACAACTTTTCTCGGCGCAACTGGCACAAGTATGTTCTACACAACTGGCACAACTTTGTTCTATGAAAGTTGCACAAGTTTGTTCTACGCAACTGGCACAAGTTTGTTCTACGCAACTGGCACAATTTTGTTCTACGCAACTGGCACAAGTTTGTTCTACGCATCTGGCACAAGTTTGTTCTATGCAACTGGCAGAAGTTTGTTCTACGTAAATGGCACAAGTTTGTTCTACGCAACTGGCACAAGTTTGTTCTACGCAACTGGCACAAGTTTATTCTACGCATCTGGCACAAGTTTGTTCTATCCAACTGACACTAGTTTGTTTTACGCAACTGGCACAAGTTTGTTTGACACAACTGGCACAAGTTTGTTCTACCCAACTGACACAAGTTTGTTCGACGCAACTGGCACAAGTTCGTTCTACGCAACTGACACAAGTTTGTTTGACACAACTGGCAGAAGTTTGTTCAACGCAACTGGCACAAGTTTGTTTGACGCAACTGGCGCAAGTTTCTTCAACGCAACTGGCACAAGTTTGTTCGACGCAACTGGCACAAGTTTGTTCAATGCAACTGGCACAATTTTGTTTAACGCAACTGGCACAAGTTTGTTCAACCCAACTGGCACAAGTTTTTTTGACGCAACTGGCACAAGTTTGTTTGACGCAACTGGCACAACTTTGTTTGACACAACTGGCACAAATTTGTTTGACGCAACTGGCACAAGGTTGTTCTACGAAACTGGCACAAGTTTGTTCTACGCAACTGGTACAAGTTTGTTTGATGCAACTGGCACAAGTTTGTTTGATGCAACTGGCAGAAGTTTGTTTGAAGCAACTGGCACAAGTTTGTTCGGCGCAACTGGCCCAAGTTTGTTTGACGCAACTGGCACAAGTTTGTTAGACACAACTAGCACAAGTTTGTTCGACGTAACTGGCACAAGTTTTTTCGGCTCAATTGGCACAAGTTTGTTTGACGCAACTGGCACAAGTTTGTTAGACGCAACTGGTACAAGTTTGTTCGACGTAACAGGCACAAGTTTTTTCGACTTAATTGGCACAAGTTTGTTTGACGCAACTGGCACAAGTTTGTTTGATGCAAGAGGCACAAGTTTGTGTGACACAACTGGCACAAGTTTGTTTGACGCAACTAGCCCAAGTTTTTTTTTTTACGCAACTGGCACAAGTTTGTTTAATGTAACTGGCACAAGTTTGTTCGACGCAACTGGCACAAGTTTGTTCAATGCAACTGGCACAAGTTTGTTTGACGCAACTGGCACAAGTTTGTTCTATGCAACCGGCACAAGTTTGTTTTATGCAACTGGCACAAGTTTGTTCTACGCAACTGGCACAAGTTTGTTCTACGCAACTGGTACAAGTTTGTTCGACACAACTGGCACAAGTTTGTTCGACGCAACTGGTACAAGCTTGTTGGACGCAACTGGCACAAGTTTGTTCGAACAAACTGGCACAAGTTTGTTTGACGCAACTGGCACAAGGTTGTTCTACGCAACTGGCACAAGTTTGTTCTACGCAACTGGCACAAGTTTGTTTGACGCAACTGGCACAAGTTTGTTCTACGCAACTAGCACAAGTTTGTTCTACGCAACTGGTACAAGTTTGTTCGACACAAGTGGCACAAGTTTGTTCGACGCAACTGGTACAAGCTTGTTGGACGCAACTGGCACAAGTTTGTTTGACGCAACTGGCACAAGTTTGTTTGACGCAACTGGCACAAGGTTGTTCTACGCAACTGGCACAAGTTTGTTCTACGCAACTGGCACAAGTTTGTTTGAAGCAACTGGCACAAGTTTGTTCTACGCAACTGGCACAAGTTTGTTCGATGCAACTGGCACAAGTTTGTTCGACGCAACTAGCCCAAGTTTCTTTGACGCTACTGGCACAAGTTTGTTTGACGCAACTGGCATAAGGTTCTTATATGCAACTGGCACAATTTTGTTCTACGCAACTGGCACAAGTTTGTTTGATGCAACTGTCACAAGTTTGTTCTACGCAACTGACACAAGTTTGTTCGACGCAACTGGCACAAGTTTGTTTGACGTAACAGGCACAAGTTTGTTCTACGCAACTGGCACAAGTTTGTTCTATTCATCTGGCACAAGTTTGTTGTATGCAACTGGCACAAGTTTGTTTGACGCAACTGACAAAAGTTCGTTCTACGCAACTGGCACAAGTTTGTTCTGCGCAAATGGCACAAGTTTATTCTACACATCTGGCACAAGTTTGTTCTATCCAACTGGCACTAGTTTGTTCTACGCAACTGGCACAAGTTTGTTTGACGCAACTGGCACAAGTTTGTTCTACCCAACTGACACAAGTTTGTTCTACCCAACTGACAAAAGTTTGTACGACGCAACTGGCACAAGTTTGTTCTACGCAACTGACACAAGTTTGTTTGATGCCAGAGGCACAAGTTTGTTTGATGCAACTGGCTGAAGTTTGTTCTATGTAACCAGCACAGTTTGTTCTACGCAACTGGCACAAGTTTGTTTGAAGCAACTGGCAGAAGTTTGTTCAACGCAACTGGCACAAGTTTCTTCGATGCAACTGGCACAAGTTTGTTTGATGCAACTGGCACAAGTTTGTTTAACACAACTGGCACTAGTTTGTTCGACCCAACTGGCACAAGTTTGTTTGACGCAACTGGCACAAGTTTGTTTGACGCAACTGGCACAAGCTTGTTTGACGCAACTGGCACAAGTTTGTTTGACGCAACTGGCACAATGATGTTCTACGCAACTGGCACATGTTTTTTCTACGCAACTGGCACAAGTTTGTTTGATGTAACTGGCACAAGTTTTTTTGATGCAACTAGCAGAAGTTTGTTTGACGCAACTGGCACAAGTTTGTTTGACGCAACTGGCACAAGTTTGTTTGACGCAACTGGCACAAGTTTGTTAGACGCAACTGGCACAAGTTTGTTCGAGGTAACTGGCACAATTTTTTTCGACTCAATTGGCACAAGTTTGTTTGACGCAACTGGCACAAGTTTGTTTGACCCAACTGGCACAAGTTTGTTTGACGCAACTGGCACAAGTTTGTTTCACGCAACTGGCACAAGTTTATTTGACGCAATTAGCACAAGTTTTCTCGACGCAACTATCACAAGTTTGTTCGCCGTAACTGGCACAAGTTTGTTCGACGCAACTGGCACAAGTTTGTTTGACGCAAATGGCACAAGTTTTTTTGATGCAACTGGCACAAGTTTTTTCGATGCAACTGGCACAAGTTTGTTCGCCGTAACTGGCACAAGTTTGTTCGACACCACTGGCACAAGTTTGTTCGAAGCAACTGGCACAAGTTTGTTTGATGCAACTGGCACAAGTTTGTTCTATGCAACTGGCACAAGTTTGTTCTACGCAACTGGCACAAGTTTGTTCTACGCAACTGGCACAAGTTTGTTCTACGCAACTGGCACAAGTTTGTTCTACGCAACTGGCACAAGTTTGTTGTATGCAACTGGCACTAGTTTGTTCTACGCAACTGGCATAAGTTTGTTTGACGCAACTGGCACAAGTTTGTTCTACGCAACTGGCACAAGTTCGTTGGACGCAACTGGCACAAGTTTGTTCTACGCAACTGTCACAAGTTTGTTGAACGCAACTGGCACAAGTTTGTTCGAAGCAACTGGCACAAGTTTGTTCGATGCAACTGGCACAAGTTTGTTTGACGCAACTGGCACAAGTTTGTTCAACGCATCTGGCACAAATTTGTTTGACTCAACTGGCACAAGTTTGTTTTCGCAACTTGTACAGGTTTGTTTGGCGCAACTGGCACAAGTTTGTTTGACGCAACTGGCACAAGTTTGTTTGGTGCAACTGGCACAAGTTTGTTTGATGCAACTGGCACAAGTTTGTTTGTCGTAGCTGGCACAAGTTTTTTTGACGCAACTGGCACAAGTTTGTTTGACGCAACTGGCACAAGTTTGTTTGACGAAACTGGCACAAGTTTGTTCTACGCAACTGGCAGAAGTTTGTTCTATGCAACTGGCACAAGTTTGTTTGACGCAACTGGCTCAAGTTTGTTCCGAGCAACTGGCACAAGTTTGTTCTACGCAACTGGCACAAGTTTGTTCTACGCAACTCTTACTAGTTTGTTGTACACAACTGGCACAAGTTTGTTTGACACAACTGGCACAAGTTTGTTATACGCAAATTGCAAAAGTTTGTTCTACGCAACTGGCACAAGTTTGTTCGACGCAACTGGCACAAGTTTGTTCTATGCAACTGGCACAAGTTTGTTTGACGCAACTGGCACAAGTTTGTTAGACGCAACTGGCACAAGTTTGTTCGACGTAATTGGCACAAGTTTTTTCGACGCAACTGGCACAAGTTTGTTTGACGCAACTGGCACAAGTTTGTTCTATGCAACTGGCACAAGTTTGTTCGATGCAACTGGCACAAGTTTGTTTGACACAACTGGCACAAGTTTGTTCTACGCAACTGGCACAAGTTTGTTCTATGCAACTGGCACTAGTTTGTTCTACTCAACTGGCACAAGTTTGTTCGACGCAACTGGCACAAGTTTGTTCGACGCAACGGCACAAGTTTGTTAGACGCAACTGGCAGAAGTTTGTTCTATGCAACTGGCACAAGTTTGTTTGGCGCAACTGGCACAAGTT